>CM035837.1:431783000-432983000 GCA_020510985.1 Pholidichthys leucotaenia | reverse complement strand
AATAACATCAACTTCCTGATGTCTCTACGGGACTTTAAAAGTTATCTGAAAGCAAATTATTTCAACCATGTCATCCTGTATTTTTATATTACTCCATCAGTTAATAAACCGACATTAATGGAAAAAAGGTTTGACTTCAGAAAAAATAAGTTCAACATGTTTAATACATTAGCGAAGCACACAGCACTTCACAAAAAATAATGTCACCTAGCATGAGATTAAATAATCAGATGTTGTTTTCTGGATTATTGGTGTTTCCACGTTCAAACTGCTGCAGAATTCAAGCAAAAAACTTACCGTGAACCGTTTCTGACTTCGTCCCGCTTCTGCCTGAACCGAGGGAGGGAAGAAAAGAAGCCAGGTTGAGCCACGCGCTGAATGCTGGGATATTTTAAGGCCACAAGGATCCTTTTCATGGATCCTTGGTTTTTGGGGTTCTGAAGGCTGCATTTGTCTGCCGCATGTGAAGGAGCCCACGGAATGGGACAACCTTAGACGCAGCACAGTGGCGTATCTGGCCTAGAAATGCGCACTTGGAGGACGCAGAACCTGAATTGAGACACAGCCACAGGTTCAGTCTGAGACCAAAACCTCTGATTACAGGTTTGAGGTCAAAAAGTCAAAGGTCAAGGCTGGCATTTCCTATGATCTCTTACTGTAGAGCATGTAAAGCTGTCTAGGGTGGCAGTACTTGCTACGCAGGTTCACTTCGGGATCCTGACCTGCAGCTGTGGGTTGTATACTTTGTCTTATGTACGTGGATGATGGGCTTACCATAATTTGGTTCTGCCACAGTAATTATATTGAAAAGCTGAAAACTGCTCTGTGTAGGTAAGAACTGGCATCTTCAAAGAAAACAGAGATGGGGGGTATCACTCACCTCACAGTGCTCTTGTTCTTTTTTGCTTTTCTCCCTTCTTTCCTTTTTCTTCTTTCCTTTTTTTCTCTTTCCCCTTTTTCTCTCTTTTTTCTTTTCCCATCTTCTTTTTTCCTTTTTCTTTTTGTTGCTTTTCCCCCCATTTTTCACAAATTTGTGACCTTTTTCTTGTAAATCTATAATGCTGTTCTAGGAAAATTTGCAACATTTTTCTTATAATTTTTTCCTGTAAATTCACAGCTTTTCTCCACATAAATTTGTAATTTTCACACATTTTTTTCACATACAGTTGTGATTTTTTTTTTAAAAATACTAAATACTTGTTTACAGCCCTCGTCTTTTTTCAAACATCACTGAAAATGCAGATAAAAATCCCTCAGTGGCATCGTTCCTATAACAGTTCTTGGTTCTCCTGTGGTTCTCCTGCAGTTCCCTCTGTACTGGTTCAGTGTTCCGGCCATCATGAAGGGTTGGATTGACCGAGTTCTCAGTCAAGGATTTGCCTTTTCTCTGGAGAAGATGTTCGATAACGGAGCGTTCAAGGTCACTCAAACAGCTATTCACACACACACACACACACACAGAGGGCAGGTGATTTGTTCTATTTTAACAAGGGGGCTGGGGTATTCACCAATTTACCATGAGGTACAAATGTATGAAAGTAAATTAGGTACAAATTTACAAAATGGTGCAAAAATATGAAAAAAGATGGTCATTTAAAAATGAAAAAAGTCACAAATTACAATTTAATGGCACAGAATAAGCCTTTAACCAGCGTTCAGATGAGCGTTGCAACTTTACAAGGAAAAGTTGATAATTTACAGGAAAAAAGTTGCACATTTTTGAGAAAAATATCAAATTTACAAGAAAAAGATTGTAAATTTATGAGGAAAAAGGCACAAATTTTTAAGACAAGTTTCAAATTTCTAAGAAAAAAGCGGAAAATTTACAGGCAAAAAGGTAAATTTGCAAGAAAATTTTTGCCTATTTATGAGAAAAAGTCAGAATGTTTTAATAAAAAAAAGCTGCAAATTTACGAGGAAAAAACAAATTTTAAGAAAAGTTTCAAATTTCTAAGAAAAATGCTGAAAATTTACAGGAAAAAAATACTAATTTGCAAGAAAAATTTAGCAAATTTATTAGAGAAAAGTCACGTTTTAAGAAAAAAGTTACAAATTCATGAGGAAAAAGGTTGCAAAGCTACAAAAAAAAAAACCTGCAAATTTATGAGAAAAAAGATGAAAATTTACAGGAAAAACATCACAAATTTAGGAGAAGAAACTGCAAATTTATGATTAAAAGGGTTCAAAATTTACAGGAAATATTTGCAAATTTGCATGAAAAAAGTCTGAACACACAGCATGCCTGTGGTGGGTTTAAAACCTTAACAGTTCAGCTAAACGGTGCAAAAGCTTGAAGTGTGCAGCTGCTTGGAGCCTGACGGTCGCTGCCGGCACCTGTGTCTGTTCAGTACACTGGTGTTCGGTTTTCACACGTTAGTTTTTAGAACTTATATATGCTGTTGGAGCTGTTAAAACGGAATTCAACATCCCTGATGTAGGTGAATGTCTGACCCACCAAAAAAGAAAAATCATCTAAAACAGGGGTGCTGCACGGAGCCACGCTGGGTGGTCTTTGTACATAAAAATCAGCATGGAGCCACAATAATACGGGATGTCAGTCTAAAAGCTGAGGTCAAACAGCACAACTACAGCTACAGTCCAGCTTGACATCATCATAATTAAGGGTTTTGTTCTTATAAATTTGCTGCTCTTTTAAAAAATTGTAAATATGTTTTTCTGATAATTTTTTGATTATTTGCAAAAAGTTTTTTCTGTGTTGCAGTTTTCTTCGTTAAACTGTATTTTTTTTTCAAAATTTGCTATATTTTTGGCGTAAATATGTTTTGCCTTTTTTGTCTAAATTTGGCACATTTTTCTTTGCAAATTAAAAAAAAAAAATTAGTAAAGCTGAAGACTTTTCCATGTAAATTAGTGACAATTTTCCTGATGAAGTTATAAGCTTTTTTCATGAATTTTGATATTTTTTTGGCATAATCTTCTGCTTTTGTCATAAGATTGTCTTATCTCATTGTTGCCCTTTTCAGGTAAAAATGCTGCCTTTTTCATATAAATTTGCAAACGTTTTCTAATAAAATTGTAGCTTTTTCTGGTGAATTTGTGACTTTTTCTTGCAAATTTATGGGAATTTTTGTTCCCCTCAAAATGCATAATTTTCTTTAAATTTTGAAAAAAAAAATTCACAAATTTTCAGCTATTGTCATAAATTCATCATATTTTTTGTAAATTTATTAGCTTTAATGCAGTTTAGCTTTAAACTGCAGCATTTCTTGCATAAATTTATTAATTTTTTTCTCATAAAACTCCAAAATTTTCCACTAGATTTGTGATTTTTTTCCAGAAATGTTAAGTTTTTTTATGTGTATGTTTTTATAAAAAAAAAAAAAAAATCCCTTAATTTGTGAGATTATTTTGTTTTCAAATTTTTGCATTTTCTGCTTTTTAGGGTATTTTTCTCATGAAAGTGTAGCCGTTTTTCTTGTAAATCTATTGCTTCTTTTCTTGGAAATGTATCAGGGTTTTTTTTACTAAATCTTTGCAATGCTCTGTTTTCTGGTTTTTCAGGTTTTATCATTTTGGTTTCATTACAAAATCTAGAAGGAAGGATGAGTGGACGGATTCTGCTGCTGTGAAGCGTTTTCTTCTTAAATTCTTTTTCTTTTCTTTTTCAGCATAAGAAAGTGATGCTGTCCTTCACCACGGGAGCCACTCAGACCATGTTTCAGCCCGACGGGATCAACGGGGACATCAACGTCACGCTGTGGCCTCTGCAGGTAAAACACCCGGTACGGGAGCGTGCAGCAAGAAATCAGGAAATTACAAGAAAAAAGTCACAAATTTACCCCCCCACCACCAAAAAAAATTATGTTTACTAATGAAAAAAGAGATTAAATAATAATAATAATAATAATAATAAACATAAAAATTTAAAATAATAACAAATTTCAATTAAATGTTTAATTTAAACAGCGGCAGTGGCTCAGGAGGTAGAGCAGGTCGTCTAATAACCCGATGGTTGGCGGTTCGAATCCCGCTCTCCCCAGATATCCTGCCGTTGTGTCCCTGGGCAAGACACTTCACCCGCATTGCCTCCAGTGCCCATAACACTGGGTATGAATGTGTATAAATGTATAAAAATGTTTAACTGTTCGGTGGTGGCCGGAGAGGCCGTTGGCGCAGACTGGCAGCCACGTTTCCGTCAGCCTGCCCCGGGACAGCTGTGGCTGCAGTAGTAGCTTGCCATGGTCTGTCTGGAGTGAATAAGATAAGATAAGATAAGATAAGATAAGATAAGCCTTTATTAGTCCCACAACGGGGAAATTCCAGGATTGCAACAGCACAGGGATAGCAACACTCAGAGCAACAATCAGAAGGCAAGAAAAAAAAACAAGCAAGCAAGAGCAGCTAATAAACATATGTACGTATTACTATAAAATATATATATATACACACACACACAGACACACAGTGCAGAGCATTGTAGCTGGATGGAATAATATATGAATATATGAACACACAGTGCAGAGCATTGTAGCTAGATGGAATAAATATGTAAATATATAAACACCCACAGTACGGAGCATTGCAGCTAGGTGGAATAAATATGCAAGTATATAAACACACACAGTGCGTGTGTGTTTATATACTTTACACACAATGTAGCTAGATGGAATAACATGTAGATATATAAATATATAAACACCCACAGTACGGAGCATTGCAGCTAGACGGAACAAATATGCAAATATATAAACACACACAGTGCAGAGCATTGCCGCTAGATGGAATGAAACAGCATAACCGTCTACCCAGCTATCCTGCATGGTATGATTATGTGCCCATACACACTCTCACCCTCCATAGCGACCGGCATGCTCCTAGTTGTATGCCGGAGAGGACCACTGTGTAAGTCTATTGCATCTTCTGCATTCAAAAAACTATTAGTTTGTTACGTCTTTTTTGCTATCTCTGCGAGCAGCCCTGCTTAGGTTGTACAGTCTGACAGCCGTTGGTAGGAAGGACCTACGAAACCTCTCGGTTGTGCACCTGGGATGATGTAGTCTGCTGCTAAATGAGCTCCTCAGTGCATTCAGTATGTCCTGCATAGGGTGGAACTCGGACTCCAGCAGAGATGACAGTTTAGCCACCGTCCTTCTCTCTCCTATCTCCTCCATCGGATCAAGGCGCTGCCCCAGGACAGAGCTAGCTTTCTTAATCAGTTTGTTCAGTCTCTTCCTATCGGCTGCAGTAATGCCACTGCCCCAGCAGACCACTCCAAAAGTGATGGCTGATGCCACCACCGTGTCATAGAATGACTTCAGCAGCGCCCCTTGTACACCAAAAGACCTGAGTCTCCTCAGCAGGAACAGCCTGCGCTGTCCCTTCTTGTAGAGTGCATCAGTATTGTGTGACCAGTCTAGTTTATTGTTCAGATGAATACCCAGGTACTTATAGGATGTCACCATCTCGATGTCTGTTCCCTGTATATTTACTGGTACTGTGAGGGGCTGCCCATGCCTGCGGCAGTCCACCACCAGCTCCTTAGTTTTCCTCGCGTTGATCTGGAGGCAGTTCCGATGGCACCAGTCCACGAAGTCCTGGATAAGCCCTCTGTACTCAGCTTCATCTCCATTGGAGATGAGGCCAACGATCGCAGAGTCATCAGAGAACTTCTGTAGATGGCAGTGTGTTGTGTTGTGTGAGAAGTCCGCAGTATAAAGAGTGAACAGGAAGGGAGCCAGCACCGTTCCCTGGGGGGCCCCCGTGCTACTGATGATCGTGTCGGACACACAGTCCCGGGTTCTCACAAACTGAGGCCGGTTCGTGAGGTAGTCCAGGATCCATGATGACAGGTGCTGGTCCACCCCTGCGCGCAGCAGCTTGTCCTTCAGGATCATCGGTTGGATGGTGTTGAAAGCACTGGAGAAGTCAAAGAACATGATCCTCACCATATTCCCGGGCTTCTCCAGGTGGGACAGAGAACGGTGAAGGAGGAAGATCACCGCATCCTCCACCCCAATGCCATGCTGGTAGGCGAACTGGAGTGGATCCATCGCTGGTTCCACCAGGGGGCGGAGGTGAGCAAGGAGCAGTCTCTCCAGGGTCTTCATCAAGTGGGACGTCAAGGCCACCGGTCTGTAGCTGTTCAGGTCTTTGGGGTGGGAAGTTTTTGGTACAGGTACCACACAAGATGTTTTCCACAGCTGTGGTACCCTCCCCAGTTTCAGGCTCATGTTGAAGATATACGTCACAATCCCACACAGCTGGTCTGCACAGGACTTGAGGAGCTTTGCGCTGATGCCGTCCGGTCCCGGCGCCTTCCTCGCCTTGATCTTCCTCAGCTCCGTCCTCACCTGGGTCCTGGTCAGGGTCAGGATGGGGGGCTGTGTGTTGGGAGTGGGGGGGTGTTGGTAGAGTGGGGAGTGGGCAGCAGGACTTGATTTCTTTAGAGGCAGCAGTGGTTGTTGTGCAGTCAGGGGGGAGGGCGGTTGGTCAAATCTATTGAAAAACAGATTCAGGTTGTTCGCCCACTCCCTGCCCCCTGTGGCCTGGGGGGAGGTATTCTGGAGCCCCGAGATGGTTTTGAGGTTTCTCCAGACCCCGCTGATGTCGCTCTGTTGCAGCTTGTCCTCCATCTTCTTCCTGAAGCTGTCCTTGCCTTCTCTGATCTTTCTCCTCAGCTCCCTCTGTACGGACTTCAGCATCTCCCTGTTCCCTGACCTGAAGATCCTCTTCTTCTCTCTCAGAAGTGTTTTAATCTCAGGGTTGATCCAGGGTTTGTTGTTTGAGTGACGCCGTATGGTCTTGGTGGGAACGGATTTGTCCACACAGAAGCTGAGGTAGCCCGTGAAGGTGTGAATGAGGCCATCGATGTCCTCACCATGTGGATCGCAGAGCTGCTTCCAGGCGGTGGCTTCAAAACAGCCCTTTAGGGTGTCCATTGTCTCCTCAGACCATAACTCCACAGTGTGCATGGCCGGAGGTTGTCTGTGCACTAGGGGTTTGTACACCGGCCGGAGATGAACCAAGTTGTGATCCGATCTCCCGAGTGGGGGTAGTTGTGATGAGGTGTACGCCTCCTTAGTGTTTGCGTAGAATAAATCCAGTGTTTTATTGTCTCTAGTGTGGCATGTGACATACTGGGTGAACGTGGGTAGAATGGGAGACAGTGAAACATGGTTGAAATCGCCTGAGATGAGGAGAAGAGCATCTGGGTGTTCTGTCTGCAGCCTGCTGGTTACTGAATGGATGACGTCACGTGCTGTCCCAGCGTTCGCCGTCGGATTTGCATAAACAACAATGCAGATCACGTGTGAGTGTTCTCTCGGGAGATATGTAGGCCTCATGCTAACAGCTAGCAACTCAATGTCTTTGCTGCAGTGTCGTTGTTTAACAGTGATATGTCCCGGTCTGCACCAGTTGTTGTTAACATACATGATCACTCCACCGCCCCTAGCCTTGCCACTGTCTGGTGTTCGGTCAGCTCGTATCATGTGAAAACCCTCCAGCTCAATGTTAGCATCTGCTGCTAGTTCAGTTAGCCACGTCTCAGTAAACAAAAGGAGAGAGCACTCCCGGTATGTGCTATCATAACGGGAGATAGCCGCTAGCTCATCTAACTTTCCCAGTATCGACCGTACATTTCCCATGACAACAGATGGAAGGGAGGGTCTGTACCTTATATTTTTTGTCCTCCGCCTTACTCCAGCCCGGCAGCCGCGGCGTTTTCGCCTCAGTTCTCTCGGTATGTCGAGTATTTCCAATGGGACCGGGTGGCGGTTGAATGCTAGCAGCTGTTCTCTGCTGTATCGTATCCTGCTATAGACAGTGGCTCCGTCCACCGGCTCAGGAGACATTTAGGACGATCTGTGTGTCCGTGATATAAGTGGGGTGAAAAAAAAAAAAAAGACGGATCAAAAGAGAGAGGAAGGGAAAAAGACTCGGAATCGAGCCGCTGTTGCAAAAGGCAGCCGACTCGTGTGGCGAATGAATAATGTATCTGTAAAAAGCGTCTATGATAAAGCGCTATATAAATCTGATGCATTATTACTGTTATATAATAATATAAAATAGAATAAAAAAGCAAATATATAAGAAAAAAGTCACAAATTGACAAGAAAATAATTCTCAAGTTTCTGAGAAGGTCACAAATTCACCCCAAAAATCCCATTTACAAGAATTTTTTTTAGAAATAATAATAATAATAAAAATATTTTTAATTTTAGATTTAAAATAAAAAATAACTAAAACTAAAACCACAATAATTATAATGAAATAGAAAAATAATAAAAAATAGAGCAAAAGTAAATATATAAGAAAAAAGTCACAAATTGACAAGAAAATAATTCTCAAATTTATGAGAAAAAGTCACAAATTTATCCAAAAAAAATCCTGTTTACCAGGGAAAAAATAGTAAATAATAATAATAATAATAATAATAATAATTAAATTTTAACTTAAAATAAAAAATTAACAATAATAAAAATTTAATAATAATAACAATAAATATAAAAAATAATAAAAATAGAACAGAAAAGCAAACATAAGAAAAAAAGTCACATATTGACAAGAAAATAATTCTCAAATTTCTGAGAAAAAGTCACACATTTACACCAAAAAAATCCTGTTTACAAGAAAAAATAATAATACAATAATAATAATAATAGTCATAATAATAATAATAATAAAAATACCTCCAGTGGGCTCACCACCTGCAGGAGGGACCATGGGGGTCCGGTGCTATGTGGATCAGGTGCCGGTTGAAGGCAGAGACCTCTGCGGTCTGATCCCAGGCTTCCTAAACTGGCTTTTTGGACGTGGAATGTCACCTCTCTGGTGGGGAAGGAGCCTGAGCCGGCTAGACATAGTCGGCCTCACCTCAACACACAGCTCTGGTTCTGGAACCAGTCTCCTAGAGAGGGGCTGGAGCTTGGCAACTCTGGAGTTTCCCCAGGCGAGAGGCGACGAGAAGGGTTGGGTATTCTTTTATCCCCCCACCTTGCTGCCTCTATATTGGAGTTTTCTCCGGTGGATGAAAGGGTTGTTTCCCTGCAACTTCGGGTTGGGAAACGGGTCCTGACCATCATTTGTGCCTAGGCACCAAATGATGGTTCAGAGTACCCACCTTTTTTGGAGTCTCTGACTGGGTGCTGAAGAGGGCTCCTCTTGGAGACTCTATTTTTCTACTGGGGGACTTCAGTGCACACGTGGGCAACGACAGTGAAACCTGGAGGGGGGTGATTGGGAGGAACGGCCTGCCCGATCTGAACCCCAGTGGTGTTCAGTTATTGGACTTCTGTGCTAACCACAGTTTGTCCATAACAAACACCATGTTCAAGCATAAGGGCGTCCATATGTGCACCTGGCACCAGGACACCCTAGGTCGCAGGTCGATGATTGATTTTGTTATCATATCATCAGACCTATGACCGTATTTCTTGGACGCTCGGGTAAAGAGAGGTGCAGAGCTGTCAACTGATCACCACCTGGTGGTGAGTCAGATCCAATGGCAGGGGAGGATGCCATTCAGACCTGGTAGAACCAAACGTATAGTGAGGGTGTGCTGGGAACGTCTGGCTGAGGCCTCTGTCCGGGAGGTCTTTAACTCCCACCTCCAGAAGAAATTCGACCACATTCTGAGAGCGTCTGGAGACATGGAGACTGAATGGGCCATGTTCTCCACCTCCGTTGTTGAAGTGGATGCCCAAAGCTGTGGCCGCAAGGTCGTCGGTGCATCTCGTGGTGGCAACCCCCGAACCAAGTGGTGGACACCAGTGGTGAGGGGGGCCATTTAGCTGAAGAAGGAGTCCTATCGAGCTTGGTTGGCTTGTGGGACTCCCGAAGCAACTGAGGTATACCAGCAGGTCAAGCAGAGTGCAGCTCAGGTGGTTGCTGAAGCAAAAACTCGGGTGTGGGAGGAGTTTGGTGACACCATGGAACAAGACTTTGGGTCAGCCTCGAAGAGATTCTGGCAAACTGTCAGGCAGCTCAACAGGGGGAAGCAGCTCCGTGTCCACGCTGTGTATGGTGCGGATGGGGTGCTGCTGACTTTGACTGGGTATATCGTCGGGCGGTGGAAGAAATACTTCGAGGATCTCCTCAATTCCCCTGACACGCCTTCCACAGAGGAAGCAGGTCTTGTGGATGCGGGGGACGACTCGCTCATCACAGGGGCTGAGTTTGCCAAGGTGGTTAAAATGCTCCTTGGTGGCCGGGCCCCGAGGATGGATGAGATTCGCTCTGAGTACCTCAAGGCCCTGGATGTTGTAGGGCTGTCATGGTTGACAGGCCTCTGCAACATTTCGTGGAGGTCGGGGACAGTGTCTTTGGCATGGCAAACTGGGGTGGAAAGAGGACCCGAGGGTGTGCTCAAACTTTAGAGGGATCACACTCCTCAGCCTCCCTAGGAAGTTCTATTCCAAGGTACTGGAGAGGAGAGTCCGGCCGTTGGTCAAACCTTGTATTAAGGAGGAGCAATGTAATTTTCGTCCTGGCCGTGGCACTTCGGACCAACTCTTTGCCGTCTCGAGAATCCTCGAGGGTTTGTGGAGGTTTGCGGAACCAGTTTACATGTGTTTTGTGGACTTGGAGAAGGCATTTGACTGCATCACTCGTGGTTTTTTTGTGGGGGGTCCTTCAGAAGTATGGGGTATCAGGCTTGTTGTTACAAGCTATCCGGTCTCTATACGACCGTTGTGAGAGTTTGGTTCGTATTGCCAACATTCAGTCAGACTCATTCCCAGTGAGAGTTGGACTCTGCCAGGGCTGCCCTCTGTCACCAATCCTGTTCAGAATTTTTATGGACAGAATTTCTAGGCGCAGCCAGGGAATGGAGGGTATCATGCTTGGTGACCGCAGGATCTCATCTCTGTTGTTTGCAGATGATGTTGTCCTGTTGACTTCATCCAGCAATGACCTACAGGTCTTACTGTGATGGTTTGTTGCTGAGTGTGAAGCAGCTGGGATGAGAATCAGTACTTCCAAGTCTGAGTCCATGGTTCTCAGCCGAAAAAAGGTGGATTGTCCTCTCTGGATTGGGGACAAGCTCCTGCCCCAAGTGGAGGAGTTTACATATGTTGGGGTCTTATTTACGAGTGAGGGGAGAATGGAGCGAGAGATTGACAGATGGATCGGAGCAGCATCTGCAGTGATGCGGACATTGTATTGGTCCATTGTGGTGAAGCGGGAGCTAAGCTCTTCAGCAAACCTGTCGATTTAATGGTCAATCTACGTTCCTATCCTCATCTATGGTCACGAGCTTTGGGTAATGACCGAAAGAATGAGATTGCAGATACAAGCGGCCGAAATGAGCTTTCTTCATAGGATTGCTGGACTCACCCTTAGAGATAGGGTGAGGAGCTCAGTCATCCAGAAGAGGCTCAGAGTAGAACTGCTGCTCCTCCACATTGAAAGGAGCCAGTTGAGGTGGTATGGGCATCTGATCAGGATGCCTCCTGGATGCCTCCCACTTGAGGTGTTTCAGGCACGTCCCACGAGATGCCGGGGCAGAACCAGGACTAGCTGGAGAGACTATGTCTCCCAGTTGGTCTGGGAACGCCTTGAATGTCCCCTCTGAAGAGCTGGAGCAGGTGGCTGGCGAGAGGGAAGTCTGGGCTTCTCTGCTTGAACTGCTGCCTCCGCGACCCGGACCTCCGGAAATGTGGTAGAAGATGGATGGATGGATATTAATAATAATTAAAGATTCTTAATAATATAATATTTTCAATTAAATGTTTTAATTTAATTTAAAATTTTAATTTAAAATATAAAATTAACTAAAACAAAAATATAATAATAATAATAATAATAATAATAATAATAATAATAATAATAATAATAATATAAAAAATATTTAAAAAATAAAACAAAAAAGTAAATATATAAGACAAACATCACAAATTGACAAGGAAATAATTCTAAAATTTCTGGAAAAAAAATGGTGAATGGTAAATGGCGTTGACTTATATAGTGCTTTTTCTCATCTCTAGATGGCCAAAGCGCTTTACAGATCCTGCTATCCACCCATTCACATACATTCACACACTGATGGCCTCGTGAAAAGTCACAGATTCACAAGGATGACATATCCATTTTATTCATCCTTCCATTCTCTCTCCTAGTACGGCGTCCTTCACTTCTGCGGATTCCAGGTTCTGGCTCCTCAGATCTTCTGGAGTCCGGCTCACAGCCCCCACGCCGTCAGGACGGCCATGTTGGACGGGTGGCGGTCACGCCTGAAGGGCCTGACAGAGGAGATGCCGCTGACCTTTGCCCCCTCTCAGCTCTTCGATCTCAGCTTCCAGGGGGGGTTTGTGCTGCGGCCTGAGACCAGGGAGGCCGAGACGTCACGGCCCTACGGCATTACCACGGGGCACCACCTGGGCAAACCGCTGCCCCCCGAAAATCAGACGAAAGCTCCATCTGGGGAGAAGCGCCAACTGGACTGCTCCAGGAAGTAGGACGAGCCAGTCATGCTACATTATTACCTCATTATGATGTTATTTGTTTTACTGAAGTTGAAATAAAATATTACAAAAGGATAAAACTGCTGACTCATCTGAATGAAAACGGCCAAACAAATATGCGTAAAATAAGTTAAACCATAAATTTGTTGCTTTTGTTTATAGAAAGCCTAAGTCACGCCCCCTCTACCGCCGCATATGGGACCTTAAATAAGAAAAATTCTCCATTGAAATGAATGTCAAGAGCAAAATTATCTTTTGAGCCTGATTGAATTTTGCCATGAGTTACACATATGATGTTTGTCAATTTAAAATATAACTTTCCATGTAAATAACGGTGTAGGTTGTTGTCTAACTGTTAAGGTATAAGGTTATGAAAATAAGTAAATTAAAAAACTACAAACACAGATGGACGGAGCTTATGTTATCTTTTTAAAGCAGCCCAAGGTGAAGTAACTAACAATCCTCTGGATCAGCCGCAGCTCTCACAACACAAAACAATACCTTTTTTGTTGTTTTTCTCCTCTTTGGATTCTTCTTTCATCAGTCACGAAACAGGAAGTGAGGTCTTGCTAATTTCCTGCCATGATCATGTTTAGTGATGTGGGATGATGGGAGATGTTGTCCGATAATCGTTTGAACAAAAACTAAATATTACGTTATTATATGACAGCCGGCAACTTTAATTACGTGGAAAATTATCTTTTAAATTGACAAACATCACTGGCCCTATTTTGACGGTCATCCGTGCACTTTTCTGCGAGACTTTGCGCCGTATGCCGGTGTTTTTGTTAGTTTCTGTCAGCGCATTGTCAGTTTTTTGCGTTTTGCATCACACCATCAAATTACCAGTAGACAGTGTGCCCGCTATGCGCTGAGAGGGGGCGCCTCTTTCCAAAGAGGTGTGGTGCCACGCAATCTAATGTGCATTACTATTATAGTGCATTCTGTTGTGTTGGGTTCTTTTATAAATAAAGACTGCTGCTTTGGGTGAACACGGAGCCTCTTTTATTGACTGGCTGGAACACATTAACACACGAACTCCGCCATATTAATCTCCATCATGCTGTACTCCTGACAACATCCGGTCTGTGTCGCCCCCTAGTGGCTCCACATATGTAATCCTTAGATTACACCACATCCCCCTTACTGAAGCCAAGTTGACCCCTTTTACAAATCTATAACATTTCTTTTTTTTTTTCAACACTGTTGCCATGTAAGAACATATTATGCAAAGGCCTCTTATTTTCTATTTAAAGAAGGCATTTTTAGAACTCAACTCTGTTTTCACAAATATTAACATGTAACTTCTACAGATCCAGTCTCTTTGGTTTAATCACTTCTCTACCAGACCTGGTTCTAACAACACCTGGTGTTCCCTGTGCACTGGGCTCAGAAACAGTTTCTGTAGGAGTGTCTTTTCCATTTGACTGGGTCCGTTGTGGTTCCATCTCAGTCTTTGGTATCGACATAGGCACAAGATGAGTGCGATTCCTCCTGATTGTCCCTTGTGGTCCACTGATGACATAGGACCGTGGAGTTTTGTGGACAGATGTCACTGTGCCCTGTGCTTTTGCATCTGTAATCCAAACAGAGTTTCCGGGTAACAGTTTATCCAAATCTCTCGTTCTGTGTCTTTTGTTGAAACATTCTGTTTGCCTCATCCGTCTCTCCTTTTCCACGTGACGAATTTGTTGCAGATTCGGCACGCATGGCTGCAAGGCCTCTGGAAGCATTGGCAGGGTGGTACGAAGCCTACGCCCCATGAGAAGCTGTGCTGGGCTGTAGCCATTTGCCAACGCTGTGGTTCTGTAGGCTAACAGTGCTCTGTATGGATCACTGGCTTTCTTGATAAGATTTTTGACTGTTCTGACAGCTCTTTCTGCCTCACCGTTACTTTGGGGGTACCTGGGACTACTGGTCACGTGCTCAAAACAGTACTCCTTTGCAAAGTCTTCCATTTCCTGACTTGCGAACTGCGGGCCGTTATCCGTGATCAGTATCTCTGGTATTCCGTGACGTGCAAACATTGATTTTAAATGCACAATGACATTGGCAGAGCGAGTTGGGCTGAGCTGGGCAATCTCTATATACCTAGAGAAGTAGTCCACTAATAACAGGTAGTTTTTGTCTTGTAGCGTGAACAAATCAGCTCCCAACTTCTGCCATGGCCTTTCTGGTAAATCTGTGGGCATTAAAGGCTCTCTCACATTAACTCTTTCCTGTATGCACTGTCTACATTTGAGTACAACTTCACTGATCTGGTTGCTTAAACCTGGCCACCATACAGCCTGACGGGCGCGCTCTCTGCATTTAACCACCCCCTGGTGGCCCTCATGTATCCTGTCCAAAACTGCATTTCTCATGTTAGCAGGGATAACTAACCTCGTGCCTCTCAGTAGTAGTCCGTTATGCACACTCAAAACAGCTCTCTCAGACCAGTAGTGCTTCACCGCTCCCTGTAGCTGGTTACGATCCGGCCAGCCTTCTGTGCAGTATTTCATGACTTGTGAACAGATGCTGTCGGACTGCAGTTGCTCTTGGAGATCTGCAAGATATTTGCTGCTTGTAGGGAGTCCCTCTAGCACAGAGTCAACATAAATGTTAGTGTCCTCCATAAGATCTGTGTCTGTGTGAGTAACACTGTTTGTGAGCGGTAAGCGTGAGAGCGTGTCGGCAGTGGTTAGACTTTTGCCAGGGATGTGCTTTATAGTGTATGAGTACCTCATTAGGCGCATACGAAATCTCTGTATACGCGGTGGAAGCGCATCCAAAGCTTGTCCTCCCAGTAGGCTCACTAGTGGCTTATGATCAGTTTCTAGTTCAAAGTGCAGACCCAGGATAAAGTCATTGAATCTTTCACAGGCCCACGTGAGAGCCAGCGCTTCTTTTTCCAGCTGAGCGTAGCGCTGCTCTGTAGGTGTCAATGATCGGGAAGCGTAAGCAACTGGTGACCACATGTCTCTCTCCTTCTGTAGCATGACTGCCCCCAATCCGTATGAAGAGGCATCTGCAGATATTTTCTGTGGTTTGTTTGGGTCATAGAGCTGCAATACAGGAGCAGAGGACAGTTCTTGTTTGAGATTACAAAACGCATTTTGTTGTTCATGCCCCCAGTACCACATGTTCTTTGTTGAAAGCAAGTCTCTCAATGGTTTGTCCTTTTCAGAAAGGTTCGGAATGAACTTCCCCAGCTGGTTCACCATTCCGAGAAAGCTCCTGAGCTCACTCACGTTGCTTGGCTCTTTCATGTCCTGAACAGCTTGGGTTTTGTCTGGATCTGGCCTCATTCCTTCTGCTGAAACGATAAACCCAAGAAATTTAACCTCTCTTTTGCCAAACTCACATTTTGACATATTCAGCGTAACGCCGGCTTTCTCCGCGCGCTTCAAGACAGCGTGCAGTCTTGCGTCGTGCTGCTCCTTGGTGGATCCCCAGACCAGGATATCGTCCATGTGACAGACGACTCTGTCGAGACCCGATGTAACCTCTGTTACCATCATGTTTTGGAAATGTTCAGGTGCACTGGAAATACCAAATGGCAAACGGTTGAAGTGGTATCTGCCAAATGGCGTAATGAATGTGGTGAGAAAGGCCGACTCTTTAGACAGTGGTATTTGCCAAAATCCCATATTTGCATCAAGCTTTGAAAAATACTGAGCACCTGTGAGCATGCCTAGCGTTTGGTCCACAGACGGGAGGATGTATCTTTCGCGACACACTGACTCGTTTAAAGGTGTCATGTCCACACAGATACGCACCTTTTCTTTGTCCTTTTTGGGAGCTACAACCATGCCACAGCACCAATCTGTTGGCTGCTCCACGCGACTGATGACTCCCAACTTTTCCATCCTCTCGAGCTCTTCTTTTACTTTACCCATGAGCGGCAGTGGCACACGCCTTGGCACCTTGAGCGAAAAGGGCTTAGCATCAGGTTTCAGTTTAATTGTGTATGGCTTTTGAACAAGCCCAAGTCCACTGCATAACTTGGGGTACGCTTTTCTCACTGTCTCTTGGTCTATAGTGTCAATTCTGGCAATTAGTTTCAGTCTCACGGAAGCTGTTCTACTCAGTAGTGCCATGCGCAGATTTTTGACAATATAGATTTTCTCAGTAGCGCTCTTGTCACCGTATGTAATAGTCTCTGTCATAGACCCTAACACAGTTAGTGCAGTTCCACCCGGTCCGTAGAGTGGTTTTTGTGCCTTTTCCAACTGTTCATTTTTCTTCTTGAAGATTTCAAATGTTTGGTCAGAAACCGCTGTGACGTCCGCTCCGGAATCTAACTTGAAAGTCACTTTATTTCCTCTCACATTTATGTCTGCCAGCCATGGATCCTCCCCTAGATCCACTTCACCCAGAAAAAGTCCGTCTGCATTGTCAGTGACCTCATTCACAGTTGGGTTGGACCTACAGACTCTAATATAGTGTCCACGTTTTTTACAGTTATGGCATTCCGCGTTTTTAGCTGGGCACTGTACTGCTGCATGTGCTGGTGCTTTGCCACACTTGGAACAAACATTACTGTCTTGTTTTGTCTGCTGAGGCCTTGAGGACTTAATCTGTTTTTGTTCCTTGATTATGAACTTGTTTGGCTTGGCTTTTCTGATGTATACCGCATCCACGGCTGTTCTGTTAATGCTAGTTTCACCTCTTAGGTTAGTTTGTTGTCGTTTTATTTCTTCAGATTGTCTTGCCATTGTTATAGCTTTAGCTAGGGTAAGATCTTTGTCAAGCTGCATTCTTTCTGACAGCGACGAATCTTTCAGACCCACTACAAGCCTGTCTCTCAAAAGGTCATCATGAAGTGCACCGTACTCACAGTTTTCTGCCAGTGCATAGAGTGCTGTTATGAATGAGTCTACTGGTTCTGCTGGCTGTTGCACTCGCTTGTTGAATTTTGCTCTTTCATAAATCACGTTCTTTCTGGGAACGAAATGTCTATCAAAGGCTGTTTTAACGGCATCGTACTGCTGGCGCTGCACACTCGTTAGCTCGAGCCCTCTTAGCACGTCGTCAGCCTCATCTCCCATGCAATAAACCAGCGTATTTACTTGGTTCGCCTCAGCTGAGTTATTCAGGTTACTTGCCAGTCTAAAACGCTCAAAACGTCTTATCCACCTTTCCCACTCTTGGGGTCTCGCAAAGTCGAAGGGCTCCGGTGGTTTAATGGTGAAGGTTGCCGCTGGAGTAGCCGCCGCCATTACAGGATCAATTGGCGCAGCTGCAGCCCTTTGAGCTTCGTCTGGCATAGCCGCTAGCCGGTTGCAAAGCTGACTTTTCTCACCTCAAAGCGCACCAACTTCTGACACCATGTTGTGTTGGGTTCTTTTATAAATAAAGACTGCTGCTTTGGGTGAACACGGAGCCTCTTTTATTGACTGGCTGGAACACATTAACACACGAACTCCACCATATTAATCTCCATCATGCTGTACTCCTGACAACATCCGGTCTGTGTCGCCCCCTAGTGGCTCCACATATGTAATCCTTAGATTACACCACACATTCCATGAGAATCTGCTTTTGATCAATTCAATTCAATTCAACTTTATTTATATAGCGCCATTTCACAACAACAGTCATCTCATAGAACTTTCAACAGTAGGGGAAACCCCCACAGTTGCAGAAAAACCCCAGCAATCAGGCGATCCCCTGTGAGCAAGCACTTGGCGACGGTGGAGAGGTAAAACTCCCTTTTTACAGGAGGAAATCTCCAGCAGAACCAGGCTCAGGGAGGGGCAGTCATCTGCTGCAACTGGCTGGGAGGGTGAGGGGATAGAGAAAATGAAAAGAACAGACATGTAAAGAGCAAACAGCACGATGGGGACTCAGCCTATGGGAGAGAACAAACAGATGTTAATGACCAGCAAAAAAAAAATATTTCATTGGGAGTGAAGAAAGGAGTGAAGCCCAGTGCATTATTGGAGGTCCCCCTGCTGTCTAAACCTATTAGCAGCATAACTAAGGGAGGGTTCAGAGACACATGATCCCTCCCTAATTGTAGGCTATATCAAAAAGGAAGGTTTTAACCCTATTCTTAAAAACAGAGATCAAGTCTGACTTCCAAATCCAGACTGGCAGCTGGTTCCACTGGAGAGGAGCTTGATAACTGAAGGCTCTGCCTCCCATTGTACTTTTGGAGATTCTAGATATTACAAGTAATCCTGCATTTTGGGAGTGTAGTGCTCTGTTAGGATAATACGGTAGTATCAGATCTTTTAAATAAAAAGGGGCCTGATTGTTTAGAGCTTTGTAAGTAAGAAGAACGATTTTAAACTTAATTCTAAACTCTATGGGAAGCCAATGAAGGGAGGCCAGAACCGGAGAGATATGATCTCTCTTTCCAGTACCTGTTAAATCTCTTGCTGCAGCATTTTGGATCAGCTGAAGACTTTTTAAAGATGTTTTTGGACAACCTGATAATAAAGAATTACAATAATCTAATCTAGAGCTAACAAAAGCTTGGATCAGTTTCTTGGCATCACTCTGAGACAAGAAGCTCCTAATCTTGGCAATATTACACAAATGATAGAAGGCAGTCTTAGAAACGAATTTAATATGTGAAATGAAAGACAGATCTTGATCAAAAATAACTCCAAGGTTCCTCACAGAGCTATTAAGAGAAAGAGTAACCACATCCAAACTAAAAGTTTGATTTGGAAAGGTATTTCTAAGGTTTTTTGGACCAACAAGAATGACTTCAGTCTTATCTGAATTTAATAGCAGGAAATTACAAGTCATCCAAGCTTTGATTTCCTTAAGACAGGCTTCCAACTTGGCTAATTGATTACTATCATCTGGCTTCATTGACAGGTATAAATGTGTGTCATCTGCATAACAATGAAAATGTATACAATGCTTTCTAATAATGTTGCCTAACGGAAGCATATATAAACTAAAAAGAGTAGGGCCTAGCACAGATCCCTGTGGAACTCCATGACTGAGCTTTGAGTTGAAAGAAAACTCATTACTGACATGAACAAACTGGAACCTATCAGATAAATAAGATCTAAATCACTGCAACGAAGTTCCAGTTACTTAGAGAATCAAAATTGGGAGCAGCTCATGGCAACATGTGAAGTAGATGATTGTTGTAATTTTATAACTGCAACAATCACAAAGTCTATAGAAAAATTTTCAAAGCAAATTAAAAGTAGACAACAGAAGATTAGCCTACCATGGTTAAATAATGAAATAAGAAAACTTATGAAGAGGCGAGACTATGCGCTGAAAACATCACTAACCTCCAAACTACAAAATGATCACCTTGTGTACAAAAGTTTAAGAAATAAAGTGGTACATGAGCTGCGAAAATCAAAAATATCTTATTACAATAAACTGATAGATCATGCAAAGGGTAACAACAGTTCCCTATGGAGGCATTTAAATAACTTAACTAATAAAAAAAACGATCAGAAGGGGGTAAAGGAACTTAGAATCAATGGCAAGACCGTCAGTGACAAGGCTACTTTGGCAAATGAATTTAATTCACACTTTGTGGGCTCTGTGGAAGACTTAACAAAAATTTTTGTGCTGCCAAATGTGCTCAACAACACAAATTCCATACTTCCAACAGATACTTTTCACATCGATGAGGTAAATGAGAAGTTAATTGCTGGTATTGTTAAAACACTGTCAAACTCAAAAACTAATGATATCTACAATATGAGCACCTCCTTTCTCAAAATGCACAGCAAAATATTAATCAAACCACTGACTCATCTCATTAATCTCTTCATTAGGTCTAGTACATTTCCATCTGGCTGGAAAAAAGCTGTCGTCATACCAGTTCATAAATCAGGCAGTAAAGACGATATATGCAATTACCGCCCAATCTCTATCTTACCAGTCCTATCTAAGGTTCTTGAAAAAGTTGTAGCTACACAGCTGATAGACTACTTACAAGACAGTCAACTTCTTCATCCACATCAATTTGGTTTTAGACCAGGATACTCAACAGAAACAGCAAATTGTTGCCTTATTGAAAGCGTCAAACAGTCCTTGGACAGGGGTAATGTGGTAGGAGCTGTTTTTCTAGATCTCAAAAAGGCTTTCGATACTGTAAACCACAGTTTGCTTTTATCCAAAATGGTATCTTTTAACTTCTCCCCAAATACATTAGAATGGTTTGCATCTTATCTCCAGAATAGAGAACAGTGTGTAAAAGTTCACCAGGATAAATCCTCATTTTTAAACAACCGCATGGGTATCCCACAAGGGTCCATTCTTGGTCCTTTACTTTTCAGCATTTTTATTAATGACTTGCCGTTACACTGCTCAGCTGCAACATGCCAACTTTATGCAGATGATGCAGTTATTTACACAGCTGCCAAGACTCCAGCACAGGCTGCAGATGTACTGTCTACAAGTATGGTTGATGTCCAAGAGTGGCTCCTCAAGAACCATCTATTGTTGAACCTTCAGAAAACAGTCTCAATGTGCTTTTCAATCAAAAAATGTAACCTGCAACATTTTAAAGTTAATATACATGATCATGACATCAGTTTAGCTACAGAATTCAAATACCTTGGCATTGTACTAGATCCTCAACTCAAATTTAATCTTCATATAAAGAAAATTTCAAAAACAGTAAAAAAAAATCTGAACTGCTTTAAATTAATTAGATATTACATACCTTACGAAGCAGCTGCACTGTATATGCATTCTATGGTTTTTTCTCATATATCATACTGTTTGACAGTCTGGGCTCAAGCAGCCCCTTCCACAATAAGACATATAGGTTCATTATATAATCAAACCCTAAAAATCTTGGACAAAAAGCCCATTAGGTGGCATCACTGTAATGTTTTAAAAAAATACAACCTATTGAGTTTTGAGAGCTTCATTGACCTCTGTCTTCTGAAATTAACGTTCAAATGTTTCCATAAATCAGCACCCGAGCCACTTGCTGGTTTCGTCCAAAGACAGGACAGCAGCAGAGCCACCAGGAGTTCTGTTAACAATAACTGTAAAATATTCCACCGCAGAACCACATTTGGACAAACAGCTTTCTCTATAAAGGGCAGTCACATCTGGAACACAATGCCAAATGAAATTAAAATAATAACGGACTTTAAAACATTCACTAAAAATGTTAAAAACTGGCTGAAAAATAAACAAGAATGTACTCATGTATGAATTATTTGTCTGCAAAGTGAGAGTGAATGAAGGGAAGGAATAAATGTGTTTGTTTATAGTGAGTGACGGAGGGAGGAAGGCCTGAAATAGGCAAATGTGAGTTATGTTATATGTGTTAAATGTGAGTCAGGCTGTTATATTTGTGTATTTATAATATTTATAATATTTATGTTAAATGTGAGTCAGGCTGTTATATTTGTGTATTTATAATATTTATAATATTTATAATTGTGTATTTATAATTTTTCTGCATTGATGTATGTGGTTATTGTGTATATTTTTTATCTTGATTCTTTTTTCTAAAGCCCATCCAGGGACAAGAGTTGCAAATTAGCTAATAGCTATACACTCTATGTGCAACACATCAGATTGATTGTCTTTGATTAATTGTCTATGTTTATTGCACTGTCCCTGACAAATAAACTAATCTACTACTACTACCATTAAGTCCAACATAGTGTTCTGATCTATCAAGTAGAATATTATGATCAATAGTATCAAAAGCTGCACTAAGGTCTAAAAGGACAAGTACAGAAACAAGTCCATTATCAGATGTGATAAGGAGGTCATCAGTGACCTTCACTAAGGCTGTTTCAGTACTATGATGGATTCTAAACCCAGATTGAAACTCTTCAAGTAAACCATTTCCCTGCAGGTGGTCAAATAATTGTGTAGTGACAACTCTTTCTAAGATTTTTGAAATGAAAGGCAGACTAGAGATTGGTCTATAGTTAGCTAAAACTCCTGGATCCAGCGTTGGCTTTTTGAGTAAGGGTTTAATTACAGCCATTTTAAAAGCCTGCGGTACATGGCCTAATGTTAATGAAGAATTGATTATTTGAAGAATAAAGCTACCAATAAGTGGGAAGACTTCTTTAAATAACCTGGTAGGAATAGGGTCTAAAAGACAAGTTGAAGGCTTGGATGAGGAAATTACTTTGTCTAACTCTAAAAGGTCAATTGGAGTAAACTCATCAAAACAGATATCAAGACAGGTGACAGAGGGGAACTCTCAAACTATAGACCAATTTCACTATTACCGCAATTTTCCAAGATACTTGAAAAAATATTCTATGAGAGAATTGACAACTTCATACTGAAGAATGATTTATTGTGTGAGCAGCAATATGGGTTCAGACACAAAAGGACAACAGCATATGCCTTAATGGAATTTACAGAAAAAATATCAACAGCCATTGAAAATAAAGAGTATTCAGTTGGAGTATTCCTGGATCTTAAAAAAGCATTTGATACAGTAGATCACAATCTATTATTAAAGAAACTACAAAATTGTGGTATTAGAGGGGTAGCACTGTCCTGGTTAAGCAGTTACTTAAAGAATAGATATCAGTATGCATGTGTTAGCAACAAAAACTCAGAGTTACTGAAGGTCACCTGTGGAGTCCCACAGGGTTCAGTTGTGGGACCATTGTTATTCAATATGTACAGTATATAAACGATATATGTAAAGTTTCAGAAAAAATGGACTTAATATTGTTTGCTGATGACACTAATCTGCTATGCAGTGGAAACAATTTGGAACAACTTCTGGATACACTCGGAAAGGAATTAGGAAAGCTTAAACTGTGGTTTGATTCAAACAAATTAACGCTCAATTTAAGCAAGACAAAATTTATAGTCTTTAACAACCATCACAACTACCCAGTACCCAAACTCAGTGTAAATGGTGTAGAGATTGAAAGGGTATCCGAAACTAAATTCCTTGGAGTAATAATTGATAACAAACTGTGTTGGAAGCCACATATTAATTATATTAAAGGTAAAGTATCCAAATCAATTGCAATATTACACAGAGTGAAAAATTTGCTGAATCAACCCACACTATACACCTTGCATCATTCATTAATACTCCCATACATGACATATTGTAATGAAGTATGGGGAAATACATATAAAACAAACATATATCCACTCTTTATGCTTCAAAAGAGAGCTATTAGAATAATCAACAAAGCAGCTTACAGGGAACCAACAAACCCACTTTTTCTTAAACAAAAAACTCTCAAGTTGAAAGATCTGATTGACTTTAAAACCGCAATAATAATGTTCAAAGTGAAGAATCTATCACTGCCCGCAAATATCCAAAAGTTGTTCCAAACAAGGGAGAAACGATATCACTTCAGAGGAACATGTATATTTCAAAAGCCTACAGTGAGAACAACCACCAAGCAACACTGTATTTCAGTGCAAGGAGTCAGATTATGGAACGATTTTGGACCTGAATTAAAATCATGTACAACGCTTGGACAATTTAAACAAAAACTAAAGGAAGAAATACTCCAAACATATTTACAAGACGACATGTAAACTCACATAAGGATTGACATATCCAGCCTGTGTTGTGTTGTAGCTTAGTTTTTCTTTTTTTTCTTTTTTTCTCTGTGACACTATGTCTTAGATTTGTTTTTGAATAGTAACCGCTTAACTTAGACTAGCTCAGTTTTCTTTTTTCTCTCAGTCACATTTTGTCTTAGCCTTGTTTTAAATTGTAATCGCTCTTGTCTTGTTTTCTCTTTTTTCTCCTTTGAATTCTTAGATGGAATATGGGTGGGCAATATAAGCTGCGGCTTCAGCCATCACCCATTTCGGATAACTCACGTGGAATTGTATAGTAGAAGGAGTCTTTGTCTAATTTGACCTTGTTTTATATTATACAGTTTCTTTGAACCTGTAATGTACTATCCTATCCGAAATAAATAAATTCATTCATTCATTCATTCATTCATTGAAGGAGTTGTAATAGTTACTGTATTTAAGTTAATGGTGGGAAGAATCTGACTGATTTTATCTCTGATAGATGAAATTTTATTATTGAAAAAGTTCATAAAGTCCTGACTGGTAAGCTCTAAGGGAATGCTAGGATTGACAGAGTCCTGACTCTTTGTCAGCCTGGCTACAGTACTGAAAAGAAACCTGGGATTATTCTTGTTCTCTTCCATTAATGCAGAATAATAACTTGTTCTAGTTTTTCTAAGAGATTTTTTTATCAATTAAAAGATGATTTCTCCAAGCTAAATAGATTTAATCTAAATTAGTGGAGCGCCATTTTCTTTCTAATTGACGAGTCTTCTGTTTTAAGCTACGAGTTTCTGTGTTGAACCAAGGAGTTAGAAATCTCTGATTAGACTTTTTCTTTTTTAAGGGGCCATCAAGTCTAGAGTCTGATGCAGAGAAGCTGTAACACTATCTACCATGCTATCAATTACAGAAGGAGCAAGCTGTCTATAGCTTATTTCCGTTGTGTTGACACATGGCATAGAGGAAACAATCTGCATAAATTTGATAACAACATCATCTGAGAGGCATCTACTGTAGTAATATTTTTCTTTAGGAGCCAAATAGTCAGAAATAGTAAAATCAAAGGTTAGCAGACAATGGTCTGACAGTACAGGGTTATGAAGAGACACTAGCAGATTTTCTATTTCTATGCCATATGTCAAAACGAGGTCCAACGTATGGTGGAGATAATGGGTAGAATTTCTTACTTTCTGAGAAAACCCCATCGAGTCTAATATTGAATTAAATGCCATATTAAGGCAATCACTATCTATATCTACATGTATATTAAAGTCCCCTACTATAATTATTCTATCTGATTTCAGCACTAAATCAGCTAAGAATTTGGCAAATTCAGATAAAAACTCTGAGTAGGTTGATGGAGGACAATAAACTGTGGAAAATAAAATTGGGTTTAACCTAAAATTGATAAAATGCCCAATACTGAGGACCAGGCCTTCAAAGGAATGATAATGTGTTTTTTGCTTTACATTAACTAGTAATTTGGAATGGTAAATTGTTGCTATTCCTCCTCCACGACCAGAACTTCTGGGATTTTGATAGTTTAAATAACCAGAGGGAGTTGATTCATTTAAACCAACATAGTCCTCTTGCCTTAACCAAGTCTCTGTAAGGAATATTAAATCAATCTGATGATCAATTAACAGATCATGGACTAGCAGAAACTTGGGAGTTAGAGACCTAATATTTAACAAACTGCATTTAATTTTTAAATTATGAAGAGGAATAGAGGCCAAATCATTCAATTTAGAGGCTTCATGTTTAATTTGAATTTTACCAACTTTTTGTTTAATCACTTTGAGATGTTTATACATTATATTTTTATTTACTTTGGAGGGAGCAGACAATGATTCTCTGATGGGGAAGACAGGGGCTAAGTTGAGGGGTTCAGGAAAAAGGAGGTCTATCATCAGAAGCGCATTGTTTAATAATATTTCAGTGGCATGTTTTGAAATTGTACAGCTCAGGAGCTCGTGAGGAAACAGCAGTACTGGGATCTTATTATAATAGAGAGAGCTGTAATAATCATCATATAGTCACCCCTCATTTTAATTATATGATGATCACACACTATTTTTTTTAATTCCATCTACACACTCATTTTAATTGCGGACTTACCATTGGAGTCTATAGATTAGGTATTAATGTATGATTTTTTTTAGAGGAATGAATGAATGAACGGGGGGATGCACATGGGGGGAGGTGTTAGTCTGAAGATTTTTATTCCATCCACATTTTCATTTTCATCACAGACTAATTAGACATTAATGTGTTTATTTGTCGGGAAATAAAGGAATGAACAAGGACTGTGCAGCATTTTACTTTTGACTGTAACTCCCTACAGAGACAGGAGACGTGTCTACACATCTGCCTTGGCTGCACACCTTGGGTTTCCAGCTGGGCCAAGGTTGCGGTTCTCCATCAGCAAGCTCCCTGACTGCCACCCATCAGGGGCCGGCAGAAGCCGCTGAAAGCGGGCTCGCTTTGTGGCCGGGGTAGCCGTAGATGGGAAGCCACGCCAGATCTCATCCTTTGGAGATGGAGGAAAGGAAAAGAGGAAACGATGGCATGGAGCGGCTTCCTTGCCATCGTTAATGAAAGTTTATGAAAGTTTACACAGGCAGGCATCGCCCTCTTTTCCTTAAAGATGCACTCTGGGGGCTCTAAAACCACTGAAAACCACCTCAAAAACAACTGTGTATTGCCCAAGATAGTGTTGCCTTTGTTTCCTTTGGCTCCAATCTATAAAATCACTCTTCACTTGGAAGGAATTATTTCACCCAAAAGTCTGGTCAAGAATTTTTACCTAAGAACCACAGTTTGAAAACACATTCCATAGTAAAAGGGATGATAAGGATCCCATTTCGTGCCAGGAATGTATTAGTCTGCAATCATAAATCCCAGAACTTCCTCCCCAACCAGGCAGTTTTATGCTTCAAGAACTGTTTGAAACATTCCAGATATATATTGACCACATTCCACAGGTCTCTAGGAACTATCCACAGCTCAACATTACCCCCTGGTGGACAACTCCAGAATATGTTTGATGTTGCCTCTGCAAGCTGAACTGTGGTTACTGGATGAAATTACTTCCTTTTAACAAAAACTCTCATTTTTCAGAAGATTTTCTTTTTCAGGACACCCTGGAAAATCAAGTGAGACTCTGACATACCAATCTGGTTTGAAATGTTTCCATTAATCATTGATTTAAATGTACTGCATGTTTGAAAATTATTAAACAAACCTTATTCTAATGCATGTTAATTATAGAAGGACAAGTTTATGTAAGTGCATGTTTAATGTAGCAAGAATGAAAATTAGTCATGACTCACTGAAGTTAGTTTAGCTTACGCACATAAAGTCAATTTTCATTTTAATCAAGATGTGTTTCATCCGATTTGAAAAGCTTACTCAAGTCATCTGACTGGTGCCAGCCAATCACCAGCCAGTCTCTGTTGGACACACACCCCCTTTCAGTCTATTGGTTGGTTACAGACAAAGGACTGCTTTCTTATTGGACCAGAGTTCATTCAAATCTCCCCCGATGGGAAACAATTGGTTCCCTTTCATATCAGTCAAGTTTTTTCCTTTGAAAGTGATCAGTTTAAGGAAGAAATGCTCTAGTTCAGGCAGTTGTTCTTTCTGTTAGTTTGTCTGTGTGTCCTGCCTTGAATTCTCTTTCCTTGAAACGTATGGGAAAGATACATTTTCTTCTGTTTAGAGCTCAAACTTCTCTTTTATGTGGAGTGAAACTCTATGTTCTCAGACTTTTTTTCTATTTTATTATGTCAAACTTTTTATATTGATTTTCCTTAACTCACCGTGTTTTAAAGTGTACTGATCATTTTTTCCCCCTCACACTGGAAGCTGTTTTTGCCAATCACCACGTCATCTGAAGAACTCAGATTTCATGACTTGAATCAATTTTTTTTATTAATATTGTCTCTCCAATTCTGTGACTTTGATCAGACTTTGAGCTATCTCATCAATTTATTTGGACCCGGGAGAGCCGCTGAAAAACCCTCTTGTGTTGTCCACATGACATACTGCTTCAGCGGCCAGCAGCAGCCTCTCATCATCATTGTTGGATCTCAGCTCCTGACTGTTTGCCTCTGGGAAGAAATTATCTGCTGACAGATTATTTCCGATATCATCCTCAAATAAAGCTCCAACAAAGGATCCAGCTGGAAAGCCAATGCGACGGGTCAGGTGAGACAGATCCCTTTGGTTCGTCTGCTGAGTTAGTGTGACGTTCATCTTCTTAAAGTATGTCATAATTTGTCTCAGGTTTAAAACTAATTCATAACTGATTGGAGCTATAGAAGTAAAGAGAAATAGTATCCCTCTTTTCATTAAATTTCATTTTTACTTTTCTTACTTCCATATAATCAGCTTTTATCATTTTCTTCATAAAATTTGCATCCAATTTTCTTCATATTTTGGTTACATTTATTTCAGTCTCCATTTTCATCACAGTTACAAATTCACACTAAGGTTTCCTTGGTTCCACAAATGTGATTTCACTCTTTTGCTCAGTAATCAGTTATAAGTTGAATGTGATGCCGTTTAATCTGAGTCTGATCATTAAAACTGTAAACGGTATATGGAAGTTTCTGTTGATTTCTTTTTCCTATGTCTGTTTCTGAAGTCACCCAGGAGAATTCACAAGTATTTGAGACTGATTGATTGAAGGTATAAAGATTAGTTACCTCCGCCAGGCCGAAGGCCAGGAGGAGGTTATGTTTTTGCCAGCGTTTGTCTGTCTGCTTGCTTGTCTGTCTGTTTGTCTGTCTGTTGGTTAGCAAGATAACTCAAAAAGTTTTGGACGGATTTCGATGAAACTTTCAGGCCTTGTTGGAAATGGTACAAGGAAGAACTGATTAAATTTTGGGGATGATCTGGATCATCGTCTGGATACAGGAATTTTTTAAAGGATTCTTTAACATTGTGAGATACGGCCATTTTCAACATGTGTGCAGGGGCAATAGAGGGCGCTGGTCGTCGTGTCTGACGAACACAAACTCCGCCTTCTTCAAAGTTTTAGGCACAAAAGCACGCGGAAAACAGTGGTGGGCAGGGCCCGCCAGAGTGCCTGTGTTTGCGCTATGCTGCAAAAGCTGAGACAGGCAGCTGTCCGGCGTCGGATTATTTGGCAGAAATTCCCCGGGCAGCCATAGGGGCTGCTCAAAAACTAGCTCTCTGCTGGGGAAGTTTCCAAATCCTCTTTTTTCCACGGAGCGCAAACCCAATAAAACCCACGGCAACCATTATCGCACCTTCTTTTGTCCTGCGGCTCCGGAACAGAGAGGAATCCCGGCGCCAGTAATGCTGCGCCTGATATGTGTGACTCTAATACTAAAAGTGACTGCATCAGGGATTTTCGACCTGAAGTTGCACTTTGCTACACAGGGCCACAAAAACTGTGTAGCCAAATTCGATCGATGGATGAACATTTTCAGCCAGTGAGAGAACCGACGCCTTCCAAATCCAATGCATCACTAGCAGAAGTGAGGTTTTGTCATTTTGTGGCAGAGCACAATCTACCCCCATTGGTGGCAGATCACTTCAGTGATTTGGTGCCAACTATGGGTAGCCCCCACAACAGACTGGGACAAGTAGAACACTCAGCTGGAGCAATTGGCAGAACAATAGCTGATATCAATAGGCAGCCTCCCTTTGTCTAGTTCAGGCGCCAGTATCCTGCTGTTATTTTTGACTTCCTGCTCTGTACTGCAATGCAAATGTCTTCCTGTCAGTAATCCTCCGATTGATGTATGTGACTCTCAAATGCAAATGTCCCATGCCTTCCTGCAGTTACTTGGATGATAATGTGCCTTTCATGTATTGTCTGTAACTGAGTATAAAAACTGCATATGCTCTGTAGCTCACTCTCACTGCTCATCTGACTAGACGCATCACCTGCTTGCTGACTAGAGGCACAGGGCTCGCTCCTGCGCGCGCTCACAGCGCAGGGGCGAGTTTCGCCGTGCCTTATTTCACCATCGCCACATATGGTGACCCCGAGAAAGCACACGCTTTGTGCAACGCAACCTTCTGGTCTGGACATCCACGCTGGAACCGGCCGAGGGACACAAAACGTCTCCTCCCTCTCACCGCTCCAACGCACCATGACCTGAACGCAGAACAGAACACGCTGACAATGAACGCAGCACCCGGCGGTGATTCTCCGACGACAAGCGAACGCAGCAGCCTGACGCAAATGATCTGCCCTCCCTTCTGCTACAGGGAGACCTCGACGCAGAGCCACCACCAGGCGAAACTCTCCAGAGATCACCCACGACCGGGAAAGCTGCAGAATGCTTCATGGTGAGATCTGCACGCCTGAGATCTGCACATCCACGGTGGGACCGGCCGCTCTCACAGCTCCTCCACATGAGAGCACATGCACCTCGTCCTCTCTCCACGACGGCGACCTCCAGGGCTGACGGAGAACGCAGCGCGTGGACCTGAACGCACCATGACCAATCTACAGCAACAGCTCTACAGGGATGACCATTGGCGCCGACGACGCTGATCTCCATCAAGCTCCCTGACCCTGACTCGCCTCTCAACAGCGGACCACCCACGCACCAAACCCCCGCGCGCACACCGGGGGGTTACGAGGACATCGCACCACGCACGGGACAATAACGGCTCCACAGACCGCCATCGTCCTTCGCCGCTGCACACAGAACCTTCAGGGCTGCTCACACACCTGAAGCACGCACGCAGCTCGCTCACAGGATTTTGTATGGGTCTCAGCCACGGCGCACAAGGGAATTCAGCCGTCAGCTGTTCCCGAGGGCTTTAGGGCTGCGCGCGCACACCCAAAGCCAACACGCCAAGTCCCCCACACTGCTGCAGCTCCTTTTTTTCTTCATGGCCGCGAGAGGAGTCAGTGACTAATTTTTCTTCTTACAGCTGCTGTGGACCTCCGCACGTTCAACGGGACAGCCCCTCAACATCGCGGATCCACAGGCAAGTTTTGCGCGGCCCAGACAAATTCGCCGTCCCGAGCCGGCACTGGCTACCCCCACCCCCCTTCCTCCACCGCCACCTGCAGCGAGCCTTCCCCGCAGCTCGCTACCAAAGCCGGACTATCGAGGCCTCAGCTCCCCGCTGAGCCCTCTGGGGGGGAGTGTATGGGTAACCCCCACAACAGACTGGGACAAGCAGAACGCTCAGCTGGAGCAATTGGCAGAACAATAGCTGATATCAATAGGCAGCCTCCCTTTGTCTAGTTCAGGCGCCAGTATCCTGCTGTTATTTATGACTTCCTGCTCTGTACTGCAATGCAAATGTCTTCCTGTCAGTAATCCTCCGATTGATGTATGTGACTCTCAAATGCAAATGTCCCATGCCTTCCTGCAGTTACTTGGATGATAATGTGCCTTTCATGTATTGTCTGTAACTGAGTATAAAAACTGCATATGCTCTGTAGCTCACTCTCTCTCTCTGACTACAGTTTCTGACACACGCATTCCGTGTCTCCTCACGAGAGCCTGAGGACCTGCTCCAGCCTGCCTGCACAGGGCTGGAGTGAGTTCCATGATGGCGGGATGAATGATAATAAACACCCTTTAAAACTCTCACTTCACTCCTTATTATTTCATGCCGCCACACCAACATTGTTTCCTGACAGCAAGAGCACTCAATTTTTTTGTGCTACTTGGCTTATTATTTTCACATTACCAAAAAGTTATGGCTCAAGATTGTGTCCATATAAGTGTACATTTGAATAAATATGTTTGAAATAGTTCATGTTGCAGTTGCTGTTTGTTTAGTTTTTGTTTGTTTGTTTGTTTTTGCTTCAGTTTTCTTTCATCTGCCGATAAATACAGTTTTTAAGTACTCAGTACAGGTGTGAAAGCCCCCTCCCCCCCAATAAGGGAGGCACGAGGTCAGTACAGGTGTGAAAGCCCCCCCAATAAGGGAGGCATGAGGTATGCCTTGCCAGGTCGCAGCCTGGCACTTTGCAGATGCAGGAGATGGACACAACACCAACACTTCAGTTTATTACCTCTGCCAAGGAGGTAATGCTTTTACTACTGAACCACGAATCCTATCATTGTGAATCCAATTGCTAGTCATATGTTTTCATGGTCAAGGAATCTGAAAACGTACACACAAACACTGTATGGGGGGGAACTGTGGCACTTGGCGGAGGTCTGCGCTCTCCGAGTGCTTTTCTAGTTATTAATAAAATGTCCAAGTTTTGGGCTGGTGCCCCCAAAACGAGTTTTTTCCTGGTGTGTGCGTGGAACCGAAGCAAACCTTCATTTCCACATACACTTATAGGTATAAATTAAATAATCTCTGTACCTTATAACTAATTTCCCTACAATAGTATATTGTGGCTTTTTGTGGCTACCCACAAAAAACATCCATTCCCTTAGAACTGCTTGGAAAGAGATTTTCTTCTTCTTCTTCTTCTTCTTTTAGATTTGATTGGTGGTTGGCAACCAGCTTACAGGTGCATTACCACCACCTACCGGACTATGTTGTAATATGCACGGATCTATGAATATTCTAATTCCACCGGTAGCGGATGCTGCAAGGGCTCCCTGTCTGACCTGAGAACAGAGAGGAGGGAGTGGGGGGAAGGGGGCTTGTGGGGGATGAATGGAGTGGCCGGGAGGTTTTGTCCCCCCCCCAAAAAAAACAAAACAAAAAACCCTTCATTGAACTGAGTCAAACAAATGCAAAACAGATGGGTGGTGGTCTTGTCACCTTCATCCCCTGAGAGATGGCATCTCTCTCTGGCTCAGGTTTCCAACCATGTGTCTCCCACTCCTCTGTGGGTGCCTCTGGCAGCTGGTGGACTCCAGTCTCGGAGCTGATCGTGTCCCACATGTGCTATGAGGCTCCGGAGTACGGTAACCCCAGCAGTGAAAAATGGCAGCCACAGTCGGTTTGCGCCATCCCCGGGATCTCCCGGAGCATTATCTTGCCGGCCCCATTCAAGCCCCCTGCTCCTGCCTCTCATCCGCTCTCTCTGCCTGCTCCTCGGCTCCTCCCTCTTCCCCCTAGAGCAGGGATGGGCAACTCTGTGCCATGGAAGGACATTCCACTGCAGGTTTTCTGTTCCACCCAGCCTTTTCAGTAGTTGCTTTCTCTAATTGGCAATCCTTGAAACTCATCAGTGCAAACACCTGCTGAAGAGACTGAGTGGAACAGAAAATCCACAGTAGAATGGCCCTCACTGCCCATCCCTGCCCTAGAGAGTCAAGTAGGGGTCTCAGTGCTTCGCCTGACTGGTTGATGTTATAACCAATCAGGCTAAGCAGAAATGCTTGTACAGCTCAAAATGCTCTGTCCAAACTTACCTGTTTGTGGGGGGGCATTTCCTAAGTGGAATTTCACATCTGAAATACACAGACTTTGGACTGAGGACAGATTTTGTGCTGGATATGTCTTGTAAGTCACAAAAAACATGTTACAGACATGTTAACAACAGAAAAAATGATTTTTGCTGGAGTGTCACTGTAAGTTTAAACCCATTCATGTCTGTGTGTTGCATCGTGTGTAGAAGAAATTAGTTATAAGGTACAAAGATTATTTAATTTATACCTATAGGTGAGTATGGAAACGAAGGTTTGCTTCGGGCCCACGCACACACAAGAAAAAAAAACTTGTTTTGGGGGCACCAGTCCAAAACTTGGACAATTTATTAATAACTAATCTTTTTACCTTATTTCAATCAGTCTCAAATATTCATGAGTTCTCCTGCATGACTCCAGAAACAGACACAAGACACAAACCAAGCTGAAACTTCCATATACCGTTTACAGTTTTAATGATCAGATTCAGCTTAAATTACATCACATTCAACATGTAACTGATTATAGGGCAGCACAGTGGTGCAGTGGTTAGCACTGTTGCCTTACAGCTAGAAGGTTCCAGGTTTGAATCCCCAGGCTGGCAGGGGTAGGAACCTTTCTGTGTGGAGTTTGCATGTTCTCCCTGTGCTGCGTGGGTTTACTCCGGGGGCTCTGGTTTCCTCCCTCAATCTAAAGACATGCATCTTATGTTAATTGGTTGTTCTAGATTGTCCCTAGATATCTATCTTCTATTGGCCCTTAGAGTAGAGGGTTAGTGCTAGTGAAGCACTTTGAGTGGTCTTTGAGACTAGAAAAGTGCTATATAAGCACAGGTCCTTATCCCTTATTGAGCATAATGGGTATAATCACATTTGAAACCAAGGAAACCTTAGTGAGAATTTCCAACGGTGATGTAAATGGAGAGCGTGATAACTGTAACCAAAATATGAAGAAAATTGGATGCAATTCTATGAAGAAAATTATATGGAAAAAAGAAATACTGGGTTATTCTAAAAAGTAAAGGAAGTTACTAAAAGAGGGATACTATTTCTCTTTAATTCTATAGCTGTGATCAGAGTTTTACAAACCAGTTTTAAACCTGAGACAAATTATGATATACTTTAAGGCGATGAACATTGCATTAATTCAGCAGATAAAACAAGGGATCTGGCTCACGTGATCAGTTGCGTGGGGGGTTTTCAGCTGGATCCAGTGGCTGAAGATCTGATGATACAGAAAAATATCTGTCAGCAGATATTTCTTCCCAGAGGCAAACAGTCAGGAGCGGAGATCTGACAATATTGACGAGAGGCTACTGACGGCTGACTTGTATGTCTTGTGCAGGACAACACGGGATGTTTTTTTTCCAGTGGCTTTCCCAGGTCCAGATACTTTGAAAATCGTTCAAAGTCTGACCAAAGTCACAGAATCGAAGAAAGAAATAAAAAAAATTGATTTAAGCCACAAAATCCAAGTTCTTCCAGTGTTGTGGTAATTGGGCGAAAGCAGCTTCCAGTGGGAGTTAAAAAAATAAAGAATCAGTCCACTTAAAACACAGAGAGTTAAAGAAATTATTAGAAAAAGCTTAACAAAATAGAAAAAACATCTGAGAACACGGAGTTTCACTCCATATAGAAGAGAAGGTTGAGCTCAAAACAGAAGAAAAAAAAATCCCAGATGCTTAAAAAAAGAGAGAAGTCAAAGCAGGAACGTAACAGAACAGAATTCTAAGACAGCTTGACAGTTTCTCCCTTAAACTGGGTAGTTTTTCAGAGGAAAAACTTGACTGACAGTAAGAAGAAATAATTGTCTCCTATTGTGGGAGATTTGAATGGACCACGGTCCAATAAAGAAAGAGGCTCTTTGTAACTGACCAATAGAATGAAAGGGGGCATCATTCAACCAGGACGGCTTGGTGACTGGCTGACACCAATCAGATGACTTGAGTAAGCTTTAAAATAGGAGGAAACACATATTGATTAAAATGAAAAATTCACTATGTGTGTAACCTAAACTAACTTCAGTGATCCATAACTAATTTTCATTACTACTTCCTTAAACATGCATTAAAATAAGGTTCGTTTAAGCATATTTTCAAAAAGGTTCGTTTAAGCATATTTTCAAACTTGCAATACATTTCAAATCAATGATTAATGAAAAATTTCAGACCATAATTGTTCATCACAGAGTTGGTCATCTCTTCAAATAGTGTCCTGAGAATTATCCTGAAAAATGAAAACTTGAAGAGAGAGTTAATGTTCAGCAGTGTTGGGAGTGTATATATATATATATATATATATATATATATATACGTATATATATATACACACATACATACAGTACGTGTGTGTGTGTGTGTGTACAACCCCATAACATAACATGCATGTAAAACACAAGAACTATAAATAAAGTGCTATCGCACAGTCCCCTGGAGCCAATCTTCATGGTGTTGGGGCCTGGGTCCCACACTGCAGCAACCGACCCTTGCTGAGCCTTTCCAGCTAGAGCCGGCACCCAGACACGCCACCGTCTGCTCGCGTGCCGAACCGAATCGTCCGTCTGCCGAAAACATGCTGTCCTCAACTTCGCCATGATCCTCAGCGGCACCCATTGTTTCGTTGGCTGAGGCCCTGTCAGTCGCCTTCCCGGTCTTACACCGGTGCAAACCTGAACCAAGTCCATAACATGAAACGGCGCCTTACTTGTTTTCATGTGCTGTCGTTGTCCTCCCGGTGCCTCTGCGTCCTTGTTCAGCTCGGGACCTCTGCCCGCTGTCTCTGTTTTTGACTGCAGCTTTTCTTGAGTACAAAAGCAGTCCGGTACCTCTCCGGTGTCACTCACTGTCTCTGTGCCTGGCTGCTGCTGCTGCTTTTTGGGGCCCTCAGCATGCTCGCGCTCCCTCTCCTGTGACTCCGACTCTGGCACCGGGGAAAACTGAGCTGAGTCTGTTCACTGCTCTCCCTTTTCACTGCGCTCACTCTCCTGTGGCTCTGATTCCACCGTGTTAGCTAACGCCGACTGCCCGGGTAGCTTCTGTTGCTGGCGCCCACCTAGCTCCGTGGCTAATTTCTCCATTGCTACTTGCTGTGCTGTTAGCTCCCCAACCTAGCTAGCTTAGTGTCTTTTGGCGCCAACAGCCTTTCAACCCACAGCTTCATGCTCCGTGTGTGTTCCGCAAAGTAGCTAGCAAGCAGCTCAACAGCATCTGCATAAGACTCCGTCCCCCCTAACCTGTGGAAAATTCTCTCACCTTTTATGCTGAGTTTGTGAACTAGAAGCGATCGCTTCCTTACTCCATTCAGTTTATCCAGGCCCAATGCTGCAATGTACATCTCAAACACGGCCAACCAGCAAGGCCACAGAATTGCTGATTCTCCTGGATGCTCCAAAAATGGCTGTAGACATGCTCCACACACCCCCATGAGTTAATCCTCGATCACCAAATGTTATGTATGGAAATAAGTGAGACATGAGTCATCTTAGGCAGAGCAACCAACTGAACTTTATTACAAACATGGGTGAATGTATACAGCAACTGTAGCCCGCTTGACGTCTTCTCCCTCAGACGGCTATGGCAAGCCCCAGGGCTCAAACCCTCCCAAAGTCACACATCACACCTGGGACACTGGCTGATCTTCTGGACGATGGAGCCCAATTCCTTCACCACTATCACCGACTCCCGTCCAGCCTCATCACCTGGAGTGTCCTTCTGGACACGCCGAAGCTGATTGGCATGCCTGGATATGCCGTCAGACAACCGGAAGTACGCTGCACCCAACTTCGCCACTATCCGCAGACGTACTTGGTGTTTTGCTGGCTGTCGTTTGGCCCTTCTTCGCCATAGTCGTTCATCACCCCGAACCTGAACCAAGTCCATAACCCTAAGTGGGGCCCTGCTCGGCCTGATGTGCTGATGCTGAGCATGCGGTAACTCCATGCTCGTTGGTCTGGCCCCGTCCTTTTCTAAAAATGTTGTAGTGGTCACCGTCGTAACTGCAGACCCCCCATCCCCCTGCGGCCAAGCTCCGGAGGCATCTGGGGTTAGCATAGCGTCACTCACCAACGCAGGTGCCCTGCCACCATGCTCAGTATCCCCCTCTACCATGTCCCGAGCTCCAGCACTGAGACTTTCCTGCGCCGAGCCTGAGTGAAACTGGTCCTGCTTGACCGCTGTAGTGTCCGGTAGCCCTTCGTCCCACACAACGTCCTCTTCGACCACCGGAACCGGAGGGTTCCAGCTTTCACAGCCTGACCATTCCTTCCCGGCACCGTCTTTAATGGCGAAACCCAGTCCGTAAAACAGGTCATAGCCCATGATGTTAACACCTTGTGCCGTCACGTGGAACGTGAAGTCAACCATCTTCACAGACTCGTAATGAACCGTTAACTCCAAAGTCCCAACCGTGACACCCTGCCACCTCCATAGCCATACAATGGTGCCGGGTTACCTTTAATCCTGAAGTGGGGAAAGAACTTCTTCACCATGGCCCAGTTCAGCAACGACCCCTCCGCCGCCATGTCGAGCAACAGTAGCACCTCTACGCCATCCAACTCCACTGCGCAATATGTGCACCCGTTTGTGCCGGGTCTCACTGTATGGATGGTTGTCGGGGGTGGGCGGAGTGATTTCTTCTGTGGGCTCTCCGGCTCAGATAAGCGGCACACTCTAGCATAATGGTTCAAGCATCCACATCTGCTACAACGTTTTCCTCTTGCCGGGTATTCCTTCACCTTATGGCGGTGCGTCGCAGACCCACAACCCTTGCACAGGGGTCTTCCCGGGGCAGACCTTTGGCTGGCAGCATTGGTTTCCATAACATTGTCATCCAAGCTATCCTCGCTATCTGAGTCGGCGACATTTGCTGTGGTGGGTGGCTCCGGCGGCCGCTGTGACTGACGCCAGTTTATCTCCGAGGTTAGCTTGTCTGCGCCCTCCAACTGGAGAGCTAGCTCGACAGCTCTGGCTAATGTTAAGTCATTTGGCGCCGTAAGTAGCCTAGCTCGCAATGCAGCATTGCATGTGTGCTCTGCTAGCTAGTCGCGCACCATTTCACCTTCCATCTGTCCAAAGCGGCACTCGCTAGCTAGTTGTCTCAAGTTGGCAACTAACTGGTGGATGGGTTCTCCTACCCATTGGTGTCGCTGCCGAAAACAAATTCTCCATACAGTCATGCTGTCTGGAGTGTGGAAATGGTTGGCTAGCAGCTCCATGACGTCCTCAAATGAGTTTAATGTGCTGAGCGTCCACAGGACTCACTGGCCCTCAATTCCCAGGTTATGGACGAGAAGTGCACGTGCCCTTAGCTTGTCAAGCTGCCCAAGGTCCAGCGCGGTTGATGTAGTTTTGAAAAGCCTCGAATCAGCGTGGCCAAGGCACCGGCGGTTCGCCCAGGAGCTCGAGGAAGGGACAGAGTAGAGTGGTGTTATGCACGCCTCCATGAGTTAATCCTCAGTCGCCAAATGTTATGTATGCAAACCTGGTGATGAATGAGGCAAGATGACGGTAACATCGAACACACCTTTACATGATAATGAACAGCGGTATACAGCAAGCACCTGGTGTGGGCATCAGTCAGAGAGTGTGCTATGGCGGCTCGCCCCTCTACATAGGGCAGTGTGGTGACGTGACAGGAAGTCAATGTCACCACACTGCACTTCACAATAAAGTACCGCCACAACATTAGGCTGTCGTATAATAACCGAGTAATATTTAGATTTTGTTTAAATGACTAGCGAACATCAACTCCCATCATCCCACATCACTAAACTATAATTGTGTTTAGTTGCAAATTGGTTGCAAATTTATTTCATATTTAGAAGAAAAAAATCAGAAGTTCAGAGGGAAAAAGCCTCAGATTTATGTGATAAGTTGTGAATTTAAATGGAAAAATAGCAAAAGTAAAAAGCTGCAAATTAATAAGTTGCAAATTTACAAAACAATAGTCAAAAAGCTGTTTATGAGAAAGCTATATTGTAATTTTATTCAGGTCTTTTACCTCTTTTTTAAGGCTCAAATAAGTTTTGTGACTCCATGCAGATTTTTTGGACAAAAATTGCTTAAATGGCTCTTCTCATAGTCGAGTCTGCTGACCCCTGGTCTATGTAAATAGCGGCCGGTACCATTCCTGCAAGTTGGGATGGTATGGTCCTTCGTGACGTCATCTGATGGGAGGCTCCTAGCAGGTTTCCGTATAAAGGAGGAATGATTGTTTTTGTTGTTGTGTTTTGACCGTTTGTTGTTGCCCTTCTCCTTTCGTCACATCTTTAACGGTTTAAACCAGAACCGAACGCATATTTAAACCGTCGAATCCCTCCGTGAGTCCGTGTTTTTTCCACCGCTGGCCTGGTCTTCATTTGCCGGGAAGGATGAAGTGGATGTTCAAAGAAGACCACTCTCTGGGTGAGCCAAGATGGCTGCTAAAGCTTCACTTTATTAACATTTTCGCTCAGTTTCTGGGTAAAATGTGACCGGTAAACGGGTCGGGCCTGCTCCTGTGGGCTGCTGGCTCACAGCTGGCCTCCATTGTTGTTGTTGTGGTCACTAACAGTAAATATGCAGCTGTAGATGCTAACGTTGCTTCCATTTTTATTTAATCTGATTTAATAAACCAGACGTTTGATACAGGAAACTTCAGCCTCTTTGTTGTGGTTTAATTAGACTTTTGTTTACCGGTGAAGACCGTGATGATGATAATGGAGGAACAGCAGGCCTCCCCCACTCTGTGGGAGTCAGTACTGCTGCTGGGATGGGAGGAGAAAACACTCCGTTTAAAAAGTCTAAAATGATGTTAAAATGTTGGCCAGAGGAACCAGTGGTTCTCTGGGACTTTGACAGAAATAAGTACTAATAACAAATGCACACCAGACCAAACTAAGACTAATAACGGGAAGAAAAAAACTGCACATTTACTAGAAAAGTCTTAAATTTAATGTGAAATATGCCTTAAAGTTATAATAAAAATTGCCCTATATTTATAAAGTGTATGTCAGGGTTCGTCTACATGTTTAAAGTGTTAAATTTGAAGCTGCATTGTAGTAGATAAAACATTATACTGAAGATCAACAAAGTCAAAGTGCCTTTATTGTCATTCCATTGTTAATGAACAATGCAACGAAATTGAGCTACTGCTCCCTAAAAACAAACTATCATACTCACAGTTCACTCATGCATTTAACATTCTTATAATTACAACAATAAATAATGCTTGAAACAATATTACCTAAAAGTTGAATACAGTATATACATAGCAATAATGAAAACATACTGAGCGACAAAAGTGAAAGTACTCGGTAATAATCTGTAATTGCAGGGTGTCCTTTAAGCTATGGTCACAAAGATTCTTATGAACAATGAGTAAGTAAGAATCTCCCGGTTCCTATGAATTCTGGAGTTCGCAGACATTCGTGGAAGGGAGCATGGTTTCTCACGGCTGCCGTTTGCAAGAGCAACTTGAGGCATTCTTAAGAAATTAGGTGCTTTTCTGTCGTACGATGACCCTGGAGTTCTTATGTTCTTTGTAAGGGTGGGTGCCTTGGGATCTTCCTACAGTGTACTTACTGCCATAGTAAGAAAATTTTTTGTGCAGCTCACGGCACTGTCGAGTCGTTGGTAGGAAGATCTTACAGCTTTTGGCACAGCTGTCTTACGAATGACATACTTCTGCCTTATGAGTGTCTCACTACCACCTTACGCTCTACGAATCTCCGTATGAATGGAGATTTGTATGTCATTTCCTAGACAGCTGTAAGGGGCCCTCAAGAACAACTTAAGGTGTTCTTGAGGCATACTTGCGGCCAACATTTTACATTGTTCCAAAGTCAAAGTGCCTTTATTGTCATTCCATTGTTAATGTTAATTGTTCCTATGGCATTCATACGGCTGCCCTACGATGAGGGGTTTTCGTGGGGCATTTGTAGAAATCTTGGACAAGACCATCGACCTGGCAATGAACTTGTGGTCTACGAAGGCTTGATTCTCCTATGGCCGCCTTAAGAAGCCTGTATGAAATGGTCCAAAAATTGTTTGTATGGTGATTGCAGCCGTTTGTAAGGGTATTTGTGACCGTAGCTTTAATCACTCTTTATTTGTCATATCTGTGTTTTTCTGCTGTTAAAGTTCAGTTAAGCTCTTCCTGTTGGAAAAAGGCAAGTTTAGATGGGGTGTTTTTTTGGGGGGGTTATGTCACTATTAGGTCTTTTCCACCAAACCGGTTCCAGTGCTTAACTGGAGCCAGAGCCTGATTAGCACCAGTTCTTTGGTTTTCCACCGACTAAAGCACCATTCCCAGGCTCTCAAAAGTGGGACTATCATGGCCCCAGCTCCTAGCTGGACCAGCAGTAGCACCATTTTACATTGGTTACAACCACAGCCATGGGCGTGGTTAACTGACCCGCTTCAAAACATTACTGACCGCCATGTTGCTTTCCAAACAGTGGAGCAAGCGACGGATTCCAAAGCCAAACAGATTTAGAGCGAAGAGGAGACACATTTCTTGGCTCTGTGGACATAAACGGTAGTACAAGATAAGCTGGAGGGGGCCATTCATGTGATGAACTGTTTTGGGGGATAGGCCAGCCAGCCAGACCATCGTCACTGCCGTGGATTAGTCCGGACAACAAACTACTCAAAACACACTGGTAAGTGTATTGTCTTTAAAATGCCAAACGTTAACAAATATATGTATACATATATATCCGCTTATATTGATGTGTAACGGCCAAAGTGCGGATATTTTTTTACTCACTCTTGTGACTATAGTATTTTCGGTTAGCTATGCTAACGAGCTAACAGTGTTTTTACCGCAAACGTTTCTCGTCACCATAAAGAAATGCGCGTTTGAGAAACTAGAACAGAAATCTTAGCGTCTTACAGAATACTTTTTTGTAAAGACATCCAGCGCAAAATACGCTTTTTGTGGTATCAATACTGTGTATGAATGGGTGCCTTGCATTGTGTTATGGGAGATTTTTCTACCAGACACTAGTAACGTCATCTTTTTTACTATTTTGGTAATATTTCCATAATCTTGGGCCATTTTTTTTTAAAAATTTCACTCATTTAATTGTGTGTTGTGTAACCGTGTTTTATCTAATCCTTCTCTTACTTTATTGCACAGTAGCCTGGTGGAGCACCTACAGTTTCATTGCTACTCTATTCCTATTCTTCTATTCCATAATCAGACATGTAAGCTTTGCTAATATTGAGACTGAATAAAATTGCCTTCTATGTCTGCACATTTAATGGAAGGCTTAAGTTGGACACTGCACAAACCAAAACACTTTTTTTTGTATTTACAGATTTATCACAGCTGGATGATGAGGGAGAACCAGCCAGACCTGTGGTGTCCAGCTCACCTTCTCCAGCACCAAGCTTGTCCTCCTCCTGCTCTTCCTCCTCTTCTCTTCAGACCAGATTAGGTGATATATGTTCAGATCATGACCCATTCACACAAAGGAGGGAGTGAATTAAACCAATTATATACTTGAATTGAATGTTGTGATGCCACTAACAGTAAATGGATGTTGGACACATTCAATCTTGGATTGACGATTCCTGTATTTTTTTAGTGTGTGGTTATTTTATATTGCTTATTTTTGTACTTTAAAACAGGGAAACAGAAGTGGGACACAAACATGGACCTCCTTCTTGACTACCTGGAGAGGTCAGAGGAGAGACAGAAGGAGCAGAGCAGGAGGGAGGAGCAGCTGACCTCCGCTTTGCTACAAAGCACCCAGAAGATGGAGGACAGGACCAACGCCCTTGTTGGACTGATGGGACACGTTGTGTCAGTGCTTGAGGGACTGCAAACAAAGTAACTATCACAGCATTGATATTTTTGGCTGTGTGTACGTATTTAATATGTAGGAGTCTTAAGTTTTTGAACATTTTGTAAATAAAAGCTTTCTTTCCTTAAGTGTTTTTCTGCTTCTACATTAATTGTTATCCTCACACCAAACATATGCATAAAGCTATTTAGGATGCGGTGGCGCAGTGGTTAGCACTGCGGCAGCACAGCAACTCACCCTTGGCCATGGGATCCCGGGTTCGATCCCAGCCCCTGACCAACAGTGGTCTGTGTGGAGTTTGCATGTTCTCCCCGTATCTGCGTGGGTTTACTCCGGGATTTCTCCGGTTTCCTCCCACAGGCCAAAAACATGCAGGTTAGGTTAATTGGAGACTCTAAAGTGGCCCTAGGTGTGAATGTGTGTGAGAATGGTAAAGGGATAGCGCCGTACCGTGGCTGCTTCATCCATCCAGGTGGATGCCCTCAGTTTCCCCTCTGGGGATCAATAAGGTATACAAAATCAAAAAAAATCAAACAGTGCAAATCACTATAGCATTGTAGTGGTGGGAAGTGAAAGTACTGTACAAGCACAGAGTTACTGCACTTAAGTTCATTTTTTTTCAGGTATTGGATAATATATCAGGTATTTGTGGACTTACTCATATTTTTGACAACTTTTTCACATTTTCTAAAGAACAAGCAGCAACAAACTAAATCTATGCACTTTTTGTGTGGAAAATGCTCTAAGTTGCCAGCTTCAAAAATAATAATGAGTTTATATTCTTTTTGTTTGGTTGTTTTTTAAAATAATTCTGTTGAACCACAATTCAAAAGCATTGTCTGATTTTCATTGGTTAATTTTCATAGAATTTTTAGTTATTACTACTTTTGTCAGATTCAAGTTATTTCTGTGACCATTGTGGCTTTTTCTTTAACAGAGGGGTACCAACAATTTTGTCCACGTCTGTAAGTGTTAAATATATCTTGTTATACCTAACTAAGTACTGTTTATCTGTTGAAATATATATATATTTAACGGCTAATATAAACCCATAATAGTATGGCCCCTGACGATCATTTTTTGGGCAGCTGATCACTTTTTGGCAGGACATAACAGGCGACCTCCGTTTCATAATGCGCCGTAACACCACCTATTACAGAACTGACATAAATATTATGTTTAAAAGTGTAGTCAATGCTCGCACTACAGACTTGATCTAACAACGACTGATAACTGAAATACTGATAATTACCGGTCTCCTTAAACGTAGCCGCCGTTCTCTGCCTTTAAGAATGAAACTGTTTTTGGATGGTAATACAGGTTTGGAATAATAAAAGCAGCGCTCCCAAAGAGACAACAAAATCCTACATGTTGACAAGCTAGCGTTGCTCCTTCTTCTTCTCTCGGTTACTGGCGGATAGCAAACAACTGAAAGGTGCATACCGCCACCTACTGTACAAGAGTGTGTACTGTGGTGTTCTGCGGGGTTGCATAAAGGCGCTTCATACTACGTAATGACGTAGCCCTGACGTAATCCCCGACTAGCTCCATATCGGTGGAAAACCAACTGGTTCTTATGAGGCACTACAGTTGAACTGGTTAAGCACTGGCACCAGCCCCAGAACCAAACTAGCACTGGCTCTTATTTTGGTGGAAATGAGCCCTATAACAGGTGAACCAATACTAGGCATTGGCTGTGGGTGGGCCTACTTAGAATATTCACAGGTCCTGGTGTTTGAAGGGGGAGGAAAATATTTTTACATATTTTTCTTTGATTGGAAAAAAAGGGCAAAAGATACTATTTTAGATAATGTAGATTTGTTTTTTTGAGGGGATTTACTGTATATCCACCACAGTGTGTCTTGAAATAAGGCCGTAATTATCTGTAAAAACGATGATTAATTCTTAAAACTGACTTAAAGGTCATGTTATTTACCACAGATGTGACTTAAACATCACAGCTGTTTTCTTCAGTCTGTGGGGTGGAATGGTCATAAATGCATGAATTTCTAGTTAGTTTTGACATTTTAACAAGTAAAATTAATGAAATGTATTCATTTCTCTTAAATGTACACATTTTTTCCTCTTGTAAATTTGTGACATTTTCTTGTACAATTCCAACTTTTTTTTTTTCTTTCCTGGGAATTAATTGGACGATGTTAAAGAGGATATGAAGCGGTCCATGTAACAATCCTAATTCAAAACATAGACACTTAGTCTTTAAATATTTTCCTAGTATGAGTTTTTGAGATTTGAAAATCGCCATATTTTTCCGTGGTGTCTCTAAGTTGGTTAGTGCTCAGAGGTCTACATTAGCTGCTGTCGAGAGTTTTTACAGACACCAGGTTAACGGATGATTACGCAACATAACAAAAGTTTTTGTAAGTTGTCTGTATTTTTTCAACTGATTTAAGAAAATTTTGCACTGCTGAATCCAAAAATGACATCAGTTTCTCTCAATCAGGTCAGGTTTTTATGTTAAGTTATAAGTAGTTGTACTGTAAATTGAAAAGTAGACACTGATAAAGGTAAGTACATGTAAATTGAATGTTATGTCACCACTGTTCAAAATTCAGAGAATTTCAAGAAATAAAAGAATTTTGCATCATATAAAGTGAAAATACCCATACATGTAAACAAAAACGTAAGAAAACATGTGTCCATAGTTCAAAAGTTGACCTGATTGAGCAAAACCAATGTGATTTTTGGATTCAGCACATCAAAATTGTCCTAAATCAGCTAAAAAAACTTAGACAGTAAATTTGGTGTTGACCAGTGTTATTAGACCAAAACTAAAGATAGATGTAAGGGCGGATCATTATTACATTACTCACAAAAAATTAGGGATATTCGGCTTTTGTGAGCACTACGAAGAAATGGACCAGTGAAGCTGAGGAGAAGCTGGAAACGTGCATGGAAATAACTGACTGGGGCATGTTTAAAGGAGCCACGCATGATCTGGATGAGTACACGGACACTGTGAACTCATATATCCACTTTTGTGAGGAGAGCATTCTTCCATCGCGCACCAGGGTGAGGTACTCCAATGACAAGCCCTGGTTCACAGCTAAGCTCAGACAGATCAGGAAGGAGAAGGAAGCAGCGTTGAAAAGTGGAGACAGGGACTGCTACAGGGAGGTCAAATATCGGTTTAACAGAGAGCTGAGGAGAGCTAAATCTGTGTATTCTGAGAGGCTCCAGCAGCAGTTCACGGCTAACGACTCTGCTTCTGTGTGGAGAGGACTGAGGCAAATCACCAACTATCGGCCTCAGGCTCCTAAAGGTCAGGATGACAAAGCCCTTTGTCAAAGACTGTCCCAACATTATGCCCGTTTTGACACCTCGTCAGCTGTGTCCAACTCCCCCCCTCCCCCCAGCTCCACTGCCTCCACGGTCCCTACTTCATCAAAGGCGGCCCCCCCCTCCTCCCCCCCTGCCCTTGTCATCAGTGAGCAGGATATGCTCAGACAGTTCTCTAGACTGAACCCGCGCAAGGCCCCCGGTCCGGACGGCGTGTCTCCCTCCACCCTGAGACACTGTGCGAAAGAGCTGGCTCCTGTCTTCAGACATTTTTAACACCTCCCTTAAGCTATGCCACGTGCCGACCTGCCTCAAATCCTCCACCATCATCACTGTCCCCACAAAGCCACGGATCACTGGACTTAACGACTACAGACCTGTAGCGCTCACCTCTGTAGTCATGAAGTCCTTTGAGCGCTTGGTCCTGCCCCACCTCAAGTCCATCACCACTCCCCTCCTGGACCCGCTGCAGTTTGCCTACCGAGCTAACAGGTCTATAGACGACGCAGTCAACCTGGCCCTCCACTCCATCCTGCAGCACCTGGACTCCCCGGGAACCTACGCCAGGATCCTGTTTGTGGACTTCAGCTCTGCATTCAACACCATCCGCCCCGCTCTGCTCCAGGACAAGCTGTCCCTGCTCAACGTGCCGGACTCCCTCTGCAGGTGGATCACCGACTTCCTGACGGACCGGAGGCAGCATGTGCAGCTGGGAAAGACTGTCTCAGACTCTGTTAGCATCAGCACCGGATCACCCCAGGGCTGTGTACTTTCCCCCCTACTCTTCTCCCTTTATACCAACTCCTGCACCTCCAGCCACCAGTCTGTCAAGCTGATCAAGTTTGCGGACGACACCACCCTCATCGGGCTCATCTCCAACGGCGACGAGTCCGCCTACAGGAGAGAGGTGGCCCAGCTGGCGTCCTGGTGCAGCAACAACAACCTGCAGCTGAACGCTCTGAAGACAGTGGAGATGATTGTGGACTTCAGGAAAGTCACAACCCCTCTGCCCCCCCTCATCCTCACAGGCTCTCCCATCACCACTGCAGATTTCTTCTGCTTCCTAGGCACCACCATCACCAGCGACCTCAAGTGGGAGCCGACCATCAGCTCCCTCATCAAAAAGGCCCAGCAGAGGATGTTCTTCCTGCGGCAGCTGAGGAAGCTCAAGCTACCCACCAAGATGTTGGTACAGTTCTACACAGCCATCATCGAGTCCATCCTCACCACCTCCATAACCATGTGGTACGCAGGAGCCACTGCCAGGGACAGACTAAGGCTGCAGCGCGTCGTGCGCACTGCTGAGACGGTGATCGGCTGCAAGCTCCCATCTCTCCAGGATCTGTACATCTCCAGGACCCGGAGGCGTGCTGGCCGGATCATAGCCGATCCTTCACACCCTGGTCACGTACTGTTTGCCCCCCTCCCCTCAGGTAGAAGACTTCGGTCCATTCAGACTAAAACCTCCCGTCACATGAACAGCTTCTTCCCCTCTGCCATCAGACTGCTGAACACTAAGTGACTTATTGACTCTCGTGCACTACGTACAGCAGCTCAACCAGACTCATGTCAATCATCACTGTTTTCTTTTTGCATTACCGACTGCACTATATGGTTCTCCACAATATCTGCTGCTCACTAATATATTTAAAACTGCTGACTAGTATTACTCATTCTTATTCTACACTTTATTGCATGTATAGTTTATTTCTTTTATTTTATCATGTTTAATGTTGCAGCATTGCACCGAGATAAATTCCTAGTTTGTGTACTACATGAACAATGGCAATAAATCTGATTCTGATTTCGGGTGAAATTTCAGGATGAACCTAAAATGCACTATAACCTTTACAGGTGAACTTAATTTGACCTTCTCTAACCTTTTGAATGCACATTTCCAACTGTTCAGTGTTTTAGTACTTTTTGCATAACTTGCTCTTCTCTAACATGGTGCTTAATGGCAAAATTCACAACAGGTGTTTGATCCATGAATCGACCAATAAATTTTCTGGTTCAATTGGAATTGGTATTTAACCTTTAAGCTGTGTGATTTCTTGTGCCCCTAGTGGCAGAGCGCGGCGCTGCTCCTGTCAACTGAAAATAACATGTCAAACACTCCCCAGCTGGACTGAGGATTTGTACTGATCATGCCAGATCACAAGGTGGTAGGCATGCGTTGGAGGACTCATGGATGACACGTAATACACCAAAGAGGAAGAAATCCTTCTTCTTTGTCTTTGAGATGACAAAACAAAATGTCACCCATCGTTGTGGACATACGCAATCGCAGACAGAGGAGTAAATTCGGAGGATTTGGTCCCGAATTTGCCAACTATGATTCTAAAAAGAGATTATTTAACTTATGAAGGTAGATGTTTACATGTTCTTATAACACAGGGAGCGCAAAGCTCATTGATTTCACCTGCCAGCACCCGGCTCACCATGTGACTGTAGAGCAATCGCCGATTGCATGTCGTCATATAAGAGAAATTGCCACAGAATAAAAGCGAAATTAAGGTGGAATAATCAGTAACAGTTTGTGGATGTAGGAGAGAAAGCTAAAATGACCGGGAGAGGACAAAATAGGGACCAGAATGCCGCAAAAGTACGCCACCTTGCCAGCGGTAAGTGACGAATGTCTTTGTTTGTTTGTATGCAAATTAGATGCGTAAATTTACTCCTATTTGAAACTTTGGATCATATTCTACATTTTTCTAATTGACAGTAAGCCATTATCTCTTACATTTTCAAGTTATAGCCTTGGAAAGTTGTGACATCTGATCTGAATATTTTCTTGAAAAAAATCTTTACCACTGTTGACCACTAGGGGTTATGTTGCAGTTTGGCGACATATACAGTCAATGGGTTAAACAGTCCTCTTCATCATTGTTACGCCCCTGTCTAGGGAAAAGGAGCACACCATAAACAGAATTGTGGGGGGGGGGGCATCCTGGTCCCCCAAAACCAAAACCACAGAGTAATAACAAGTTCAGTGTGCTTTATTTACAAACCAGTGAGTGTGTCTCCGGGGTGAACCAAGGCCAAAATAACAAACAAAACCCCACCTATCATTATCCATATTAGTGCTACCTAATCAATATGTGAAACAAAAGGAACAAAAAGACAATCCTACACCTGACTCCCTAAACTAACAAAAACAGGAGAAAAACAGACACAAAGAAATATGCAGCTCACCCCTTCTGCTCTGTGAATATATACAAGGATGTGGTCTTACCATTTTATATACATGAGTATTTACAAGTCCATCAGGAAAAAGGTCACAAAGTAACTAACAACGAATTAACCAAACTAAGCAAAACACAATATTTTGGAGACCAAAATGAGATGCTGCCAACTATCACCCGGTCTGACCGGAGTTGACTGGCGTTGGCACCAGTTTCAGCCAATCCCCAGCGACTTCTGTTCAGCTATGGCGCACTGCCCTGGCGAAGATCCTCTATGGAGAAGATGACTCACTGCAGCAGAAAAACACCAAACAGAACACAGAAAAAAACACAAACTAATGGCCAGGGCCGTAACGCCTCCCTCCCTAAAGACCAGACATCTTCCCCAAAGATGTCTGACTTCAGGTAGGAACATGAGAGAGTGCGTCAGCCATCACATTTTCAGTTCCCTTTTTATGTTTGATTTGCAGGTTGTAGTCTTGAGTCATTAAGGACCACCTCATCAGTCTGTGATTGGAATTTTGCATGCGGTACAAAAATACCAAGGGATTGTGTTCAGTATAGACTACGACAGGTAATAAACTTGAACCTACATAGACCTCAAAGTGTTGTAGGGCCAGCAACAATGAGAGAGCTTCCTTCTCAGTGGTGCTGTACTTGACTTGATGAGCGTTGAATTTTTTTGAGAAGTAGCCAATGAGGTGATCCACACCCTACTCATCCTCCTGCAATAGGATAGCACCTGCTCCACAGGCACTTGCATCTACTTCTAGTTCAAAAGATCAGGCAAAATCTGAACCAATGAGAATGGGCGTGCTACATAAAAGAGCTTTGGCAGATTCAAATGCTCTTTGGTATACGCCTGACCAGACAAACTGTTTTGCGGTGCTTGTAAGGCTGGTGAGAGGGGCTACTGCAGCTGCAAAATTCTTGCAGAAGCCACGGTAGTAACCTGTTATTCTGAAGAAACTTCTGAGCTCACGGCAGGTTTGAGGCATGGGGAAATCTAAAATTGCTTGAATCTTTGCTGTGAGTGTACAAACCTGACTCTGACCTACAGTGGGGCAAAACAAGTATTTAGTCAGCCACCAATTGTGCAAGTTCTCCCACTTAAAAGATGAGAGGTCTCCAATTTTCATCACAGGTATACCTCAACTATGAGAGACAAAATTAGGAAAAAAAAATCCACAAAATCACATTGTCTGATTTTTAAAGAATTCATTTGTAAATTATGGTGGAAAATAAGTATTTGGTCACCTACAAACAAGCAAGATTTCTGGCTCTCACAGACATGTAACTTCTTCTTTAAGAGGCTCCTCTGTCCTCCACTCGTTACCTGTATTAATGGCACCTGTTTGAACTCGTTATCTGTGTAGAAGACGCCTGTCCACAACCTCAAACAGTCAGACTCCAAACTCCACTATGGCCAAGACCAAAGAGCTGTCAAAGGACACCAGAAACAAAATTGTAGACCTACACCAGGCTGGGAAGACTGAATCTGCAATAGGTAAGCAGCTTGGTGTGAAGAAATCAACTGTGGGAGCAATTATTAGAAAATGGAAGACATACAAGACCACTGATAAGCTCCCTCGATCTGGGGCTCCACGCAAGATCTCACCCCATGGGGTCAAAATGATCATGAGTAAGGTGATTAAAAATCCCAGAACCACATGGGGGGACCTAGTGAATGACCTGCAGAGAGCTGGGACCAAAGTAACAAGGGTGCCAGACGTGTCCCCCTGCTTAAGCCAGTACATGTCCAGGCCCATCTGAAGTTTGCTATAGAGCATTTGGATGATCCAGAAGAGGATTGGGAGAATGTCATATGGTCAGATGAAACCAAAATAGAACTTTTGGGTAAAAACTCAACTTGTCGTGTTTGGAGGAGAAAGAATGCTGAGTTGCATCCAAAGAACATCATACCTACTGTGAAGCATGGGAGTGGAAACATCATGCTTTGGGGCTGTTTTTCTGCAAAGGGACCAGGACGACTGATCCGTGTAAAGGAAAGAATGAATGAGGCCATGTATCGTGAGATTTTGAGTGAAAACCTCCTTCCATCAGCAAGGGCATTGAAGATGAAACGTGGCTGGCAGATCTCCTCTAGAGCAGTGATGTTTTGGAGCTGTCGCTGGGCAACATGGACTTTCAACTCCCTCCAAAGATTTTCGATGGGGTTGAGATCTGGAGACTGGCTAGGCCACTCCAGGACCTTGAAATGCTTCTTACGAAGCCACTCCTTCGTTGCCCGGGCGGTGTGTTTGGGATCATTGTCATGCTGAAAGACCCAGCCACATTTCATCTTCAATGCCCTTGCTGATGGAAGGAGGTTTTCACTCAAAATCTCACAATACATGGCCCCATTCATTCTTTCCTTTACACGGATCAGTCGTCCTGGTCCCTTTGCAGAAAAACAGCCCCAAAGCATGATGTTTCCACTCCCATGCTTCACAGTAGGTATGATGTTCTTTGGATGCAACTCAGCATTCTTTCTCCTCCAAACACGACAGGTTGAGTTTTTACCCAAAAGTTCTATTTTGGTTTCATCTGACCATATGACATTCTCCCAATCCTCTTCTGGATCATCCAAATGCTCTCTAGCAAACTTCAGACGGGCCTGGACATGTACTGGCTTAAGCGGGGGGACACGTCTGGCACTGCAGGATTTGAGTCCCTGGCGGCGTAGTGTGTTACTGATGGTAGCCTTTGTTACTTTAGTCCCAGCTCTCTGCAGGTCATTCACTAGGTCCCCCCATGTGGTTCTGGGATTTTTAATCACCATTCTCGTGATCATTTTGACTCCACGGGGTGAGATCTTGCGTGGAGCCCCAGATCGAGGGAGATTATCAGTGGTCGTGTATGTCTTCAATTTTCTAATAATTGAATCAGTGAATTCAAAAAGGGCCCAAGTCCACACTTTTTCAAAGGGGACTTGGCCCCTTTTGAATTCACCGATTCAATTGCTCCCATAGTTGATTTCTTCACACCAAGCTGCTTACCTATTGCAGATTCAGTCTTCCCTGCCTGGTGCAGGTCTCCAATTTTGTTTCTGGTGTCCTTTGACAGCTCTTTGATCTTGGCCATAGTGGAGTTTGGAATCTGACTGTTTGAGGTTGTGGACAGGTGTCTTTTATACTGATAACGAGTTCAAACAGGTGCCATTAATACAGGTAACGAGTGGAGGACAGAGGAGCCTCTTAAAGAAGTTGTTACAGGTCTGTGAGAGCCAGAAATCTTGCTTGTTTGTAGGTGACCAAATACTTATTTTCCACCATAATTTGCAAATAAATTCTTTAAAAATCAGACAATGTGATTTTCTAGATTTTTTTTCTCATTTTGTGTCTCATAATTGAGGTATACCTATGATGAAAATTGGAGACCTTTCTCATCGTTTAAGTGGGAGAACTTGCACAATTGGTGGCTGACTAAATACTTTTTTGCCCCACTGTATAGTACATTGTTGAAGCAGTGAATATATATTTATACAGTATCTACATGTATATATCCAGTAAATCCATGTATTTTCCATGTAACCTTGTGACTGCATTACTTTAATTGCTTTTAATCCTAGATCAAGTTTGGTTTGGCTTAAAAATGCATCATAATTGTTAAAGGCGACGGACAGACGAAAATTCAATATCGCTAAATCATATCTCAAATTGTTGTCTGAGACGAGCTAATTTGAACCCCACATGTTTTGGTGTCAACGTATGTCGCATAAGTTGACAATGCGCTCTTGAAGTACGCTGTTGTGGAGAGCTGTCTGACCCAGCCAAGAGATCAGCGGCTAAAATGGCCACTGACTGTGTGATGTCATTTCGGTTAGGCACACGGTCAGTGGCCAAGTATTCCGATATTTCTCGGAATACTTGTGGATTACAAATAGATTATTTATTAACATTAGGATTTCAGGAATCAAATTAATTATGGTTTGTCGTTGTGTTGTCTACGGGTGCGACGTTATACCAGAGGAGCATGCTGTGAGTGTTTTTGAATTTCCCGTCCCTGGGAAAATCAGAACGGCATGGGTGAAATTCGTTCAGAAAACGCGAAAAAAAATGGACTGATGTCGGTAAAACACCCAACGTGCAGTAGACATTTCGTTGACAGCGATTTCGAGAATAAGATGCAATTTGTGTCACGACTCGCCGCTCCTCAGCGGCTTTAGCTGCGCGCACACCTGCGCCTCGTCAGCACATCCCCATACCGCATACATCCATTCACACACACCTGCTTGTTGAATAAAGCTGTTAAATCTATCCTGAGCCTGCGTGCGTGTTTCCTGGGCCAGACATTATGTCAATTTGAAATGAAATTTGCAAAAAGATTGCTGATAAAGAAAACGGCTATTCCAACTATATATGCCTCGATTTCCAAGTGTGACTCTGAGAAAGGGGTCAGTGACAGTGGCGTGAAAAGCACGGGTGATCTACCGATGCGATCAACTGTCAGAACACGAGAAGTAAACAGGGTAAGTTTTTTTATTTTTAATATTCACTGCAAATGTTTACTAAACATCTTAAATGAATTCCAAGCCATGGTTTGCATTGCCTTACCAACTTATCAAATATTAGCATATTAGGGTGTTCATACTCATCAAATATGAAATATTCAGTGCTGTATAGGGAGGTGGTTGTGCCTGTTTGATCAATTTATATTTCTATGTATGTAATCCAATTTGAGACCTCTGGGATAAAATTATGATGATCTACTTTTTTTGCAGATTTTATCAACTGTCACTCAACCTTAAAATAGTGTTGATGTTTCTGACCAAGCAGAGGAAGCTGATGAACAGGACTTTTATGTAAATCCAAATTTATACCATAAAATGGTAGAAAAATTATTGAAATGTATATGACATGCGACTTTGATGAATGCTGAACTATGAGAATTATAACATTGACATGAACATTAAGAAACTCAATATATGATTTTACAAAACTTTATTTAAATAACATTGTTCACAAATCTAATCTTGGTAGGCAAAATCCCTTGTAGTGATGAGATGGGAAGGTTTCTCTGATGAGGCTCACAGCACAGGCAGGCAACATAACCCTCACTTCTTCCCCAAAAAAATCCCCAACACCAACGAACCAGTTGCCTGTAGGCTATGAATCTGTATCGCCTGAAAAATATGGGGTTGGCATTGATTATTCCGTTTGCATTGATTATTGAATGTATTGAATGATTTCTTCATAATTCATCTGGGAAATTAAATCAAATGAATAAATATTGTTTATAAACTCACTCGTGTGGACGACGTCATCTGTCTCATCAGCTCCAGCTGCGCACAGACCAGCAGGTGCTAATCAGCGGCTGTCAAAAGTATTGAGAAGATGATGATTAACAACATGTCATCAGGCAGCGAGTGACCAATGGGTAGTTTTAGTTTGAAAATTAAGTGTGTGACCATGCATGTCGCCAAAGAAAAATATTTCTAAGCGTAGTTTACCAAGATAAAACTTCAAGCCGATCCTGGTCAACGTGGTCTGTTCCCGTCGCCGTTTCGTCTTCCTCCTCTCCCTCTGGCTCGACCAAATAAGGCTGAATACCCCTCTCAGCACCACCCAAAACTACTTCATCATCAGATTCTTCGTTGTCAGTGTCATCATTTATATTGTGGTCGTCAAAGTCGAGAAAGTAATCGCTGTCGGAATCACTTTGCTCTCGTTCAGACATTTTCTCGGCCAAACCGAAATGACGTCACGACTGCCCGCACCTATCGGGAGATGGCGGTACTGCAGCATCACTGAGTGAAAGATGGGCTATGACCAAATAATGCCATTTATGGAGGATGGTGACACATATTAAATCAGGGGAATGGGCAGAATGGAATATTTTCATACAATCATTTGATTGGTTCAATAAAAAAATGTCACTGTCCGTCACCTTTAAATATATCTTACTATACCTAACTTAGCACTGTTTACCTGTTGAAATATGTATTTTATGGCTAATGTAACCCCATAACTACAATATGGCACCTGGCGATGAAGTTTTGGCCACTGATCACTTTTTGCCACAACACCACCGGCTGGAGCAGGTACATCCCTTGATGTCTCAACAGTCTCTGTGATTTTCACACAGATCAGAGCAATTTGTTGCACAGGAAGCTAAACGTTTTTACAGACATTCTGAAGTTCTGTAACCACTGTGCGTTTGTGAAGCTGGGGTGACATCACTGGGAGGCTCTGAACGCCCAGACCCACGGTTTGAAGCAGTAATTTTGCCACAAGAGAGCCATCTGAAACATACACACAGCATACATATTTCAGTACCCAGTAGCCATAACTTGTCAACATTACAATGTAGTACCGTGGACTTGAAGCAAATTAGCATTAGCACTCATTAGCTTACCTTCATATGTGATCTAGTTCATATCCTTGCGTCTTTGGCTTTATACTGCTCTATGGCTTCCTAAACGCTCCAGTACTTTTCCAGAGTGTTTTGTTTCGCCGCCTGTAGCCCTCTCTGGCCCTCCTTTTTTGCCTTTACTCTGAAAAAAAGCCAGAGACCGAGCAGTCGCCTCGTAATCCACCATCTTGTGTTTTGTTTGCGCCGTGTGCTTTACGTCATGGGAGTGTTGCACCACCTTGCTGTAAAAAAACAAAAAACAAAAATCCCACCCACCTCAGGCGGTACTCAGCTGTAATGGAAACAAAAGTGAGCTGAGATGAGTAAAGCCGTATTGAGGCAAGTTGGGCTATGTAGGTACTAGTGGAAAAGTGGTTTAAGAGAAACATGAAGGCTACACTGAAGTTTGCCAGAGAGAATGTAGACAAAGACCAGGACTTCTGGAATAATGTTCTTTGGACAGATGAGTCTAAAATTGAATTTTCTGGACACCAGAACAGAGGACGTGTTTGGCATAGACCAAACACAGCATTCCAGGAAAAGAACCTCATACCAACTGTGAAGCATGGAGGTGGAGGTATCGTGGTTTGGGGATGCTTTGCTGCAGCAGGCCCTGGCCAGCTCACCATCATAGAATCCACCATGAATTCTACCATGTATTAGAGGGTGCTTGAGGACCACGTGAGACCAGCTGTAAAAAAAAAAAAAAAAAAAATTAAAGCTGAAGCAGAACTGGACCCTGCAACATGACAGTGACCCAAAACATACCAGTAAATCCACCAAGGACTGGCTAAAAACTAAGAAATGGAGAGTCCTGGAACGGCCGAGTCAAAACCCAGATCTTAATCCCATTGAGATACTGTGGGGTGACCCTGAAATGGGCCGTACATGCAAGAAACCCCTCAAACATCTCACAGCTGAAAGAATTGTGCATTGAGGAGTGGGGCAAACTTTATTGACACATAAAAACATAAAATGTAATGTTAGGCTGTAAAAGTGTTTCAGATTGAAATAGGCTATCTAAATATTTATCATCTCATCAGCTGATTGCAACTCTGCAACCTAATGGAAATATTAGCAGGCTGACAGCTTACTAATGGCTGTAGTGGCTTCCAGTCTAGTTTTAAGATAAGATAAGATAAGCCTTTATTAGTCCCACAATGGGGAAATTCCAGGATTGCAACAGCACAGGGATAGCAACACTCAGATCAACAATCAGAAGGCAAGAAAAAAACAAAAAAAAAACAAGAGCAGCTAATATACATATGTACATATTACTATAAATATATATATATATATACACAGACACGCAGTGCAGAGCATCGTAGCTGGATAGAATAAATATATAAGTATATAAACACACAGTGCGGAGCATTGTAGCTAGATGGAATAAATATGTAGATATATAAACACACACAGTACGGAGCATTGCAGCTAGATGGAATAAATATATAGATATATAAACACACCCAGTGCGGAGCATTGTAGCTAGATGGAATAAATATGTAAATATATAAACACACACAGTGCAGAGCATTGTTGTTAGATGGGATGAAACAGCACAACCGTCTACTTAGTTATCCTACATGGTATGATTATGTACCCATACATATTCTCACCCTCAATAGCGACCGGTATTTTCCTAGTTGTATGCCGGAGGGGACCATTATCAGATACACAACTGTTGTAACTACATTCTCCACTTATATTAATGATTCAGTGAAGGCAGAAGCTTTCATTCTCACATTTTCACAAGTGAATTTGCTCCCATGTTGACTCTTAATAGCTAACGTTAGCTCTATTAATTACCTTCATTAGCCCGCTTTGGCTCAGCTGAACGTCACAGAGTAGAATCGTCTCTCACAGAAAAGCACCCGGTTCTTGAAACATAACAAGGGTTGCAATTTTCCATTGCAACAGAGTACCGCCTCAAGGTGGGTGGGTTCATTACAGGAAGGCAGCCCGTTTTGTTGTTGACATACTGATATTTTGCTGTCAAGACGCGAATACTTACTACAGCAAGCGCAAAATGCAAGCAAAGCACGGAGTTGGCATTGATGGCTAGCTAGTTAGCTCATTGTCTACATGTAGGAGACAATGGTGATATCCTTGTTTGTTCAAAGTGAGCTTGCCACCAACAGGACAAATAATGTAAAAGATGCTTGAAATCATAAAACACTCACCATCTTCCCCGTGAGCAGCCATCAGCCCAGAGATCTCCTGGTATACTTTTTCATTTTGGGTCGCTCCATTGATGGGGCTGAAAAGTTCGTAGTGGTCAAATTTGACCAAATTTGGTTTATTTTTCAGCCGCAGGGATCCAAGTGCTGCAACACTGATGGAAGAAGTGTGTGGACCAAGGGGGAGACTTGAAAAATAAACCACATTTGGTCAAATTTGACCACTATGAACTTTTCAGCCCCGTAGCTCCCTCAGGATTCTCTCATCAGCTACTAAGAAAGGAAGAGTCTGCACCTTGTTGTTGGACCACGGTGTTGATTTGTGTGTAGCCATATATCTCATTGATTATCACAGAAATAATAAAAAGTCACTGCCGAATTTACAAATGGTGGTTTTGAATCCTGTGATGACGTCACTCTCATCCAGTGACGTTACGCCCTGGCCAATCAGTGGCCTGCAGTCTGTTGACGTCGCATTTTCAGCTCAACTCAGTTCGCTTGGAACCCCACCAGAACAGGTACAAAAAAAGCACCTAGTACTAGGTATTAATGGGAAAAACCCTACAAACCAAGTAGAGTTGAGGCGAGTCAGGCTGAGTAGGTGTTAGTGGAAAAGGGTCACTAGTCTTCACACATCTGAATGAAGGAGGGGCTGCTGTAAAACCTCCAACCTTCCGTTGTTCTCCTCACTGACACAGTCTCTCGAGTGTCTCTAAAACTCCTCACCATATTTTTAACTTGGTCTGCCTTCATAATTTAACTCTAAATATTAAGAATAACTTGCCTCCTGATGGGTTTATCTAATAGACAGCTGCTGCTGTCTGCAGCAACCAATCCTGTGGCGTCTTGACCAATATGGTAATTTTTCAAATCTGAAAAAATTAATTTTAGTTGATTTTATTCCAATACTGTTACATTTACAGGGTCAAACTAATAAAATATTTTTTGACTAGGTGTTCATGTTTTGAATTATGATCATTGAACATTTCATGTCCTCTTTAACTGTGATGTGGTAAATGTGAGGCCTTAAAGAAGTTCAGAAAAGTCTTAAATCTGACCTGGTCACAGCTGCAGAAATGCTGAGTTAGCAGAATCCGGAGGGTTGTACAGTGGCTGTGAAGGTTCACAGTAGATGTTATTTGTGTTTGGGCGGGGGGTACAGTGACTCCTGAGGTGGAGGGAGTTTTAGGATGTGTGGGGGTGAACAGCTGTGATGACCTGTCTGCTCCCCTCCTCTGACCACAAATAGAAACACTGATAACAGCTTCAGAATTTATCAGTTATTAACAGGAAACAAGAGAAAATCATTAAAATCTGTTATTCCTTATCTTCTACATACAGAGCAAATGACAGGGGAACGCCATGTTGTTCAGGAGGTTCAAGGATAATTAAAAAGTCTTTAAAAAGCCTTAAAGCAAGATTTTCACCTTTTAAACAATGTTTCCACAATTACTTTGAAAAGTAAATTAAGAAAAAAATTGAGGAAAGAATGCAAAAAAGTGTCTGTATTTATGTTAATGTTTCATCTACATGGCTTATAATAAATACAGTGAACAAGTGTTTGTCATTTTATCACAGTGCTGCGTGATCTGTCAACCATTAGGCTGCATGTCCACAGGGAAAGGAAAAATGCTCTCCACCTGTTTTCCTCAGCGCTTTACATGCACTCATTAAAAAAAAAAAGCACTCCACCCGGTATCCTAGCAACCACTTGACCTGTCACTCAACTGTGCCAGGGATTTCACAGATTTTGCTCAGAAACGCTCGACTCACTGGACTAAACCACATCAGACTGGTAAGAAAATAGACATCCCTCCAAGTTTTGTTGTTAAATATTGATCATGATGTGCTTTTAGGCTGATTCTGATTGGCTGGTGAGAGAGATGTGCAGCTGATGAGCGCTGCTGTGCACTGAAAGTTGAACTTTTTCAACTTTCAGTGCCGTGAGCACAGCGACAAAATACACTGATCACTGAGTGTTTTAGCGCTGAGGGTGCCAAGTAGAGGGGACAGTATGGCCTAAAAATTACATCACAATATTTCGGTGAATTTTCACGATAACGATATTCTCCATAATATTGCAGAATGCAGTTTTTTTTCTTTTAAATTTATGCAAAAAGGACAGTTTCACAGGTCAGCATTATTTACCTTCAACATATTCAGGAGAAACAAAACAGCTCTTATTTCTCCATTTTATAAACAGCAGCTCAGATTTAGTTTAAAAAATATTTTAATTCTGTATCAAATATTGCAAGAAAATAATATAAACCGTTACATCTTAACTGTACACAGACATCGGGTTTTATGCTGAATCATTTTACCTGCTCCCGTTGCATGGACCTCCTTGTACTAAATGGATAGCTTTTTGTTTCTCTCTCTCTCCTCGGTTGGTTTAGTAAAAATGGAAGTAAAATGCAGCCACTTCGAGTGGCACATTGTCCAGCGTTAATACCGCTCTAGTGGTATTGATGTGCGGAAAAAAATGCAGGCAGAACTGCTGCACTGTTTTTGTTTAGGTCTTCACGTTTTTTTGCTATCTCTGCGAGCAGCCCCGCTTAGGTTATCCAGTCTGACAGCCGTCGGTAGGAAGGACCTGCAAAACCTCTCGGTCACGCACCTAGGATGTAGTCTACTGCTAAATGAGCTCCTCAGTGCATTCAGTATGTCCTGCATAGGGTGGGACTCGGACTCCAGCAGAGATGACAGTTTAGCCACCATCCTTCTCTCTCCCATCTCCTCCACTGGGTCAAGGCGTTGCCCCACGACAGAGCTAGCTTTCTTGATTAGTTTGTTCAGTCTCTTCCTATTGGCTGCTGTAATGCCGTTGCCCCAGCAGACCACTCCAAAAGTGATGGCTGATGCCACCACCGTGTCGTAGAATGTCTTCAAGAGCACCCCTTGTACACCAAAAGACTTGAGCCTCCTCAGTAGGAACAGCCTGTGCTGTCCCTTCTTGTAGAGTGCGTGGGTATTGTGTGACCAGTCTAGCTTATTGTTCAGATGAACACCCAGGTACTTGTAGGATGTCACCATCTCAATGTCTGTTCCCTGGATGTTTACTGGTGCTGTGAGGGGTTGTCCTTGCCTGCGGCAGTCCACCACCAGCTCCTTAGTTTTCCTCGCGTTGATCTGGAGGCAGTTCGGATGGCACCAGTCCATGAAGTCCTGGATAAGTCCTCTGTACTCAGCTTCATCACCGTTGGAGATGAGGCCGACAATCACAGAGTCGTCAGAGAACTTCTGTAGATGGCAGTGTGTTGTGTTGTGTGAGAAGTCCGCAGTATAAAGGGTGAACAGGAAGGGAGCCAAAACCGTTCCCTGGGGGGCCCCTGTGCTCCCAATGATCGTGTCGGACACACAATCCTGGGTTCTGACAAACTGTGGCTGGTTAGTGAGGTAGTCCAGGATCCATGATGACAGGTGCTGGTCCACCCCTGCATACAGCAGCTTGTCCTTCAGGATCATCAGCTGGATGGTGTTGGAAGCACTGGAGAAGTCAGAGAACATGACTGTCACCGCGTTCTCGGGCTTCTCCAGGTGGGACAGGGAACGGTGAAGGAGGAAGATCACTGCATCCTCCACCCCAATGCCATGCTGGTAGGCGAACCGGAGTGGATCCATCGCTGGTCCCACCAGGGGGCAGAGGTGAGCAAGGAGCAGTCTCTCCAGGGTCTTCATCATGTGAGACGTTAGGGCCACTGGTCTGTATCTGTTCAGGTCTTTGGGGTGGGAAGTCTTTGGTACAGGTACCACACAAGATGTTTTCCACAACTGTGGTACCCTCCTCAGCTTCAGGCTCAGGTTGAAGATGTGCTCCACAATCCCACACAGCTGGTCTGTGCAGGTCTTGAGGAGCTTCGCGCTGATGCCGTCCGGTCCTGAGGCCTTCCTCGCCTTGATCTTCCTCAGCTCCGTCCTCACCTGGGTCTTAGTGAGGGTCAGGTTGGGGGGGGGGGGGGGCTGTGTGCTGGGAGTGGGGGGGTGTTGGTGGAGTGGGGTGTGGACAGCAGGTCTCGATGACTTTAGAGGCAGCAGTGGTTAGTGTGCAGTCGGGGGGGAGGGCAGTTGGTCAAACCTATTAAAAAACAGGTTCAGATTGTTTGCCCACTCCCTGCCCCCCGTGGCCTGGGAGGAGGTATTCTGGAGCCCAGAGATGGTTTTTTTTTTTTTTTTTTTTTTAAGTTTTTGTAAAGGGTATACAGGTCGTTACAGCAATGCATTGTTTACATTTTCATCACGTCCCCTTATTTTCTGATATCTGACAACATTGGAAGATTAATTCTTACAACACCCCTTTTTTTTTTTTTAAAGTGAAAGAAAAAGTGAAATTAAAGAGAACAAAAACAAAAAACAAAAAACAAAAAAAACAAACCAGCAAAAAACAAACAAAAAGAAAAAGTAAGTAAATAAAGATAAAAGAGCATCTGAGTAGCGTTGGAACAAAGAGCGAAACCATTATTGAAATGGTATTTGTCAAAGATTAGATCTAATGGAAGACACATATGCGATCCAGGGTTGCCAAAAGTTCATGAACCCATCCATGTCCTGTCTCAGTGCGAATGTCAACTTTTTCATCGAGTAAATGTCTTGGATCACGTTAGTCCAATCTTCAGGTGTAGGACAGTCCTTCAACATCCATTTTTTAGTTAGAGCTTTTTTGCTTGCCAATATTAAAACATTGAATAAGTATTTTTCTCCTCGTCTTTCCAGTGAGTCCGGTAGTAAACCCAAATACAAAGTTACAAAAGAAAAGGGAACTGTTATTTTGAATATTTTCCCCAATATTGTCTGTACATTGGTCCAATATTGGTGGATAACTGGGCATGACCAAAACACATGAAAATGATTTGCAGTCTTTTCACCACACAAGCGCCAACAGTTCAATCCCTTATGGGTAAATTTGTTTTGTGCAGGTGTTCTGAAAAATCTTACCAAGTTTTTCCATCCAAATTCTCTCCACTGCAGGGATGAGGTACTTTTCCATTGCTGTTTATTTAGCTTTTCCCATATTTCCAGTTGTAAAGTGAAATTCCCCTCTTTTTCCCATCTCTCTTTTATATAAGATGTGTTGACTCCTTTTAAGTCTTGAAGACCTTGGTATATTTTAGAAATGTATCTGATCCCTGGGATCCCTTTATATGCCATTAAGAAGACCTTCAGAACACCTGACTGGGCCCTTTCCAAAACCTCCTTTTTAAGTATATTGTTTATGTGGTGTCTAAGCTGGAAGAACCTGTAAAGGTCTTGATTTATTAGGCCTTGTTTTTTCAAATCTTCAAAACTTCTTAAGATTTGCCCTTTAAAAAAATCGTAATATTTTATCAGCCCTTTCTCCTTCCACTTTTTAAATCTGGTGTCTGTTTTATTAGGAGTAAAGTCCTGATCATAGGCAATCCATTGCAGAAGTCGATAGGGCTCTTTAGTTTGATTCTCTCTGACTATCTTAAACCAAATTTTTAGCGGGGTCTCTATCCACGGGTTAGTGTTATTCAAAAGCTTAGGTAAGGCATTGTTCCCTATTATCGCCTGTAGGGGGATGTCACTTGTTATTTGGCATTCGATCTCCTTCCATTGTGCAGTGTAGACTGGGTTACATATCTCTACTAAAGTTTTAATTTGTGCGGCTTTAAAGTAGTCCCTGATATTTGGCAGCGCGAGCCCACCTTTGTCTTTGTTTAGCTGTAGGGTTCTATATCTGATTCTAGGTCTCTTGCCCTGCCATATGAATCTTGAGATCCTTCTGTCCAGCTCCTGCCATGTTTTTTTGGGAGGTTCTACCGGTATTGTTTGGAAAAGGTATAGAAGACGTGGAAGTATATTCATTTTGACTGCTTCAATTCTTTGTGCAGTACCCAAGAATGGTATCATATTCCATCTTGCTAGGTCAGATTTTATTTTTGTCACCAGTGGATCATAGTTTAGTGATATAATTTTGTTGAGTTGTTTCGGGATATTGACCCCCAGATATTTCATAGATTCCGACTCCCAGTTAGTTTTGAGTTTGCTTAGTGAATAATGATTTGGGTCATAGTTGAATGTTAAAACTTGGGTTTTATGCATGTTTAATTTGTACCCCGATAAATCTCCATACTCTGAAAAAACTGAGGTTAGTTCTGGTAAAGAAGTGTCCGGCTGCCCTAGGTATATTAAAATGTCATCAGCAAAGAGTGCTATTTTATGTTCCTTCTGACCAAGTGTAATACCTTGAATTTTTTGGTTTTGTCTTATCCATTGGCTCAGAGGTTCTATGAAGATTGCAAAGAGCAGTGGAGACAGGGGGCAGCCCTGACGACATCCTCTTTCCAGTTCAAAAGATGATGATAAATTACCGTTAATCCTTATTTTAGCTGTTGGTTTTTTATATAATGCCTGTATAGTTCTAATGAAGTTATGAAAATTGAAACTGGATAGGATTCTATATAGAAAAGACCAGTCAACCGAATCGAATGCTTTTTCAGCATCTAATCCCAATATGACTGCATTTAAGTTATATTTTTTTATATGATGAATTATGTGTAAAGTGCGTCGAATGTTGTCTTGTGTCTGTCTTTGTCTTATAAAACCTGTTTGGTCTAAATGAATTAGGTCTGTCAGTATATTTTCTAACCTTTTGGCAAGGATAATGGTAAAAAGCTTATAGTCCTGATTTAGTACACTGATTGGTCTGCAGTTGGAACACTCTAGTTTATCCTTTTCAGGTTTAGGTATAACTGCAATGACCCCTTCTCTCCAGGAGGGGGGGATTTCCCCTGTGTGGAGGACATAATTAAATGTTTTCAGGAGGAGATAGTTGCTGTTTAAAGGTTTTGTACCACTCTGCTGTATAGCCATCAGCTCCTGGGGATTTGTTAGCTTTAAGTTTCATAATTGCTTTTTCCAATTCTTTAGGATGTATTTCTGACAGTAGTGTTTTATTTTGTGACTCCGTAAGTTGGGGAAGGTTTAATGTGTTTAGGAATTCCTCGGATGCGTTTTTATGTTTTTTGTGGGAGTATAAGTTCTTATAGTAATTCTCGAAGCTTTTAAGAATATCCTGAATTCTGAATTTTATTTCCTTTGATACTGGGTCTCTGATTTTGTAGATTGCTCTTTCTGTTTGATGTTTCCTCAATGTATAGGCTAGCAATTTTGCCGATTTACTGCCTGCTTCATAGTATTTTTGTTTCAAAAATGTAAGTTCTGGATTTCTATTGTGTAGATCTCATTTATTTGGTTTTTAATTTCCTTAATCTTGAGCGAGTCAGTAGAATGAGTGTTGCCTTTGTGTTCTTTTTCTAGGTTCCTAAGTTCTGACTCTAATGTGGATAGTTTTTCTTGTCTTAGTTTCTTTTGGGTTGCCAGTTTTGCAATAATCTTTCCTCTTATTACAGCTTTGCATGCATCCCACAGTATTAAAGGGGATACTTCTCCATTATCGTTATCTTCCAAATATCTGAGAATATCTGATTCCGATTCATCTTTCAATGGTCCTTTCAGGACATTTGAATTTAACCTCCAAGAAAATGTATTATTTGTGTATTTTTGGATATTTAAGTCCATGTTGATCGGACTGTGGTCAGAGAGATCCATCAGTCCTATTTTACATGTTTTTACTCTTCCAATGTCTCTATTAAACATAAAAAAATAGTCAATCCTTGAGTAAGATGAATGTGGAGTTGAGTAAAATGTATAGTCTTTTACACTGGGGTTGAGTTCCCTCCACACGTCACAGATTCCCATTTCTTTTAGTAGCATCCGAGTCTTCCTGTTTTGGGTGTTATTTTGATGTGGAGAATTACCAGAAGCATCCCAGTATGGATTCAGTCTAAGATTGAAGTCCCCACCACATATCACTAAACCTTGAGCTTTAGTTATCATTAGGTCGAATACATTTTTATAAAATTTCCAGTTAGCCCCTGGGGGAGCATACACATTCAGCAGGGTGATATCTTCTCCCTCTAGCCGCCCAGTTACCAAACTGTATCTCCCTTCTTTATCTTTGTGTTCTGATTTTTTTTCAAATGTAATTTTGGTTGATATCAATGTCGCTACTCCCCTCCTCCTCCCTGACTTATATGAAGATGAAGAGATCATTTTAAACCCTTGTCTACTGAGTTTATTGTGTTCCACGACTGTTAGGTGGGTTTCTTGTAAAAATATTATTCCTGCTTTGTCTTTTTTCATTTTGCCTAGAATCTTGGATCTTTTAACTGGATTCAGGATTCCTTTTACATTATATGAAATTATTTTGGTTACACCCTGTTTCTCCATTGTGTTGTTTTGTTTAGTATAACTGTGTGGTGGCCCTCATTTGTGCTACTCAGAAACTGAAAGAACATTAAAAACAAGAAAAACATTAAGAACATAGTGTATAAAACTTTAAAACAAAAAGCTGTCAGAAGAACTTCCTGAGCTGAGGTCTTTTTAAAGACCCTGGAAGAGCCTTGATGGAGTGAAGGCCCTGAGGGAAATTCCTCAAACTCTGTTACGTGTTGAGGGCCCTCTCTTACCCCTGTAAGCTGCCCCATGCTTTTAACGTGAGTTTCAGAACCCAATCCAAACTTGTAATGATTTTTTTTTTCCTTTTATGCCTAAACCCTGTGAAATTGTGTGCACCCTCCCACCCCCATCACATCAAACATTCACGCAAAAACAGTATTTGTTAGTATGAGGAGAACATGTGGATTATTGTCACATTTCTATTTTAACAAGTTTTTTTTTTTTTTTATTACAAAGACTTATTTGTTTCAAATATTATGACTGTTCCATGAAATGTTTTACCACATGCTGAATACGCATCTCCTTTAATGTTTGTTACCTTGTATGAGGGGGGTTGGATGTGCGGATTGATTCAAGAGGGGAAAAAAAAAAAAAAAAAAAAGGTCGCTATTCCAACCTGAAAACGGATAGTTTATCCGCGATGCTCTGGCGCTGGGTTTCCCGCTGCTGGCCCGTGGATTTTGAAGGTCTTTGTGTTGTCCATGTTTGCGCTTTGATCTTCTCACTCGGGTCTGCTGCGGGTTTAAATACCGTTACCGGGAGCCCTCTTTTCGCCATGTCAGCTGTTGCTTCTTCCGCCGAATTATAGAGACACGTTTCATCGCCGTAGAAGACCCTTAACTTCGCAGGAAATGGAGTCTGAAAGTGCAATTTCTTCTCTCTTAACACCTTTTTCGCGTCATTGTATTCCCTGCGCTTTTTAAGGACCTCCGGGGCGTAATCGTGTTCCACGTAGACTTTTCTCTCCTGGTGCATAAATCCTTTTTTCTGCCAGGCCAGTCTTACAACCTCTTGTTTTATTTTGAAATTGGAAAATCTTACCAACACCGAACGTGGGGGCGCTTCCGCCGCCGGCCTAGCGGCTAATGAACGATGTGCCTTTTCTATCTTCAAGTCGGTGGTTTGTGGAATATCCAATTTCTCTCTTAGTAAGGATTCCACGCATTCTGCCATTGAGTTAAAACCGTTTTCGGCTCCTTCTATCAGACCATGAATTCTTATGTTGTCTCTTCTTTGTCTTCCTTCTTGGTCGGTTAGCTTAGCCTCTATAGATGCTTGTCTTTTGCGTAGGTCCAGCACAGAATCTTCGAGCACTTTTATTCGTTCCTCTGTTTCCAAGATTCGGTTCTCGGCCTGGTCCACTCTGCTGTTTGTCCTTTTCAATTCTTCTCTGAATTCCCGAAATTCGGCCGTAACTTCTCGGCGAAATTGTCGTAGCTCCTCAAATAGTGATTTCAGGCTAACCTTTTTGTTAGCTATCACCAGTTCCTCGTCTTCTGAACGGAGATCTTCCAGTTCAGATTCTCCGGCCGATACGTGTCCTGGCCTGGAGAATTTCAGTTTCTTCTGTTTTCCTTTAGACATGATGATTTTGTCTTTTGATTTTCACTCCTCCAAAAATCCGTTAAGTTTGATTTTCAAGGTGTTATCCTGGATTGGGTCTGAGAGCTTCAGTGTTAAGCTGCAGTCGCCATGGCGTCCAGACCGGAAGTCCCGCCCAGAGATGGTTTTAAGGTTTCTCCAGACCCCACCGATGTCGCTCTGTTGCAGCTTGTCCTCCATCTTCTTCCTGAAGCCGTCCTTGCCTTCTCTGATCTTCCTCCTCAGCTCCCTCTGTACGGACTTCAGCATCTCCCTGTTCCCCAACCTGAAGATCCTCTTCTTCTCTCTCAGAAGTGTTTTTATCTCAGGGTTGATCCAGGATTTGTTGTTCGAGCAACACCGTATGGTCTTGGTAGGTACGGTGTTGTCCACGAAGAAGCTGATATTTCTACTCAGCTGGAGACTGGGTGAGGTAGAACACATTGGTGCACTGCTTTACTGACTCGGAGCTGGACAGGAGACAGGGTGACCAGAAAATTAGACCAATTACCATGAAATGTAGTTAGGGTATCAGCAGTAGACAATGACGGTCTGACTTTGGAGCTGCAGTTTCCTGCTGCTATGTTTGTTTTGCTGTTTCTATGCGGTGTGATGTCGTCATGCAGCGCACCCCAAATATCGCAATATTCATTTTTACACCGGTATCAAAATTTATACCGGTATTATCGTGAACAATACAGTATGGCACACCCCAAGTGCTAAGCGTATTAAACGCTGGACTACATAGAAAATGAATAGAAAATCGTCCTCCACAGTGGGGAAAAAATGCGTTTGGTGGACACGCAGCCTTATAATCACCTACAGAATATGAAAATGTTAGCCATGTCCTATCTAGTTATAATACATGTGTATAGTAGGAACACTGAAAGAATGAAACAATGCCGACTGTGACTTCAGTTCTAACAGCCAATCACAGGGTGCTTTGTTGGTGGTTGCTACAGTTGTATCCTGTGATTGGCTGTTAGGACTGATGTCATTAGTTGCCATAGTTTCAGTCATCCCATGTTCCTACCCAGAACAGGAAATTTACATAGTACTGGTTTAAATACGTTTTATCACACATTAGGATAAATTTTTCACTTTTTAAAAACCCAACAGAACTGTTCCACAGTGCTAAAGAAAAAGATGAACACAGTGGTGTGAAAAAGTGTTTGCCCCTTCCTGATTTCTCATTTTTTGTATGTTTGTCACACTTAAATGTTTCAGATCATCACACAAATTTAAATATTAGACAAATATAACACAAGTAAACACAAAATGCAGTTTTTAAATGAAGGTGTTTATTATTAAGGGGAAAAAAATCAAACCTACATGGCGCTGTATGAAAAAATGATTGCCCCCTAAACCTAATAACTATTTGGGCCACCGTTAGCAGCAACAACTGCAGTTAAGTGTTTGTGATAACTGGCAATGAGTCTTTGACAGCGCTGTGGAGGAATTTTGGCCCACTCATCTTTGCGGAATTGTTGTAATTCAGCCACATTGGAGGGTTTTCGAGCATGAACCGTTTTTTTAAGGTCATGCCACAGCATCTCAATCGGATTCAGGTCAGGACTTTGACAAGGCCACTCCAAAGTCTTCATTTTGTTTTCTTAAGCCATTCAGAGGTGGACTTGCTGGTGTGTTTTGGATCATTGTCCTGCTGCAGACCCCAAGTGTGCTTCAGCTTGAGGTCACGAACAGATGGCCGGACATTCTCCTTCAGGATTTTTTGGTAGACAGCAGAATTCCTGGTTCCATTTACCACAGCAATTCTTCCAGGTCCTGAAGCAGCAAAACAGCCCCAGACCATAACACTACCACCACCATATTTTATTGTTGGTATGATGTTTCTTTTCTGAAATGTTGTTACTTTTATGCTGAATGTAATGGGACACACGCCTTCCAAAAAGTTCAACTTTTGTCTTGTCAGTCCACAGAAGATTATCCGAAAAGTCTTGGGTATCAAGATGTTTTCAGGCAAAACTGAGACGAGCCTTTATGTTCTTTTTACTCAGCAGTGGTTTTCGTCTTGGAACTCTGTCATGCAAGCCATTTTTGCCCAGTCCGTTTCTTATGGTGAAGTCATGAACACTGACCTTAACTGAGGCAAGTGAGGCCTGCAGTTCTTTGGATGTTGTTGTGGGGTCTTTTGTGACCTCTTAGATGAGTCATCGCTGTGCTCTTGGGGTACAGTAATTTTGTTCGGCCGGCCACTCCTGGGAAGGTTCACCACTGTTCCATGTATTTGCCATTTGTGGATAATGGCTCTCACTGTGGTTCACTGGAGTCCCAAAGCTTTGAAAATGGCTTTTTAACCTTTTCCAGACTGCTAGATCTCAATTACTTTGTTTCTCATTTGTTCCTGAATTTCTTTGGATCGCAGCATGATGTCAAGCATTTGAGGATCTTTTGGTCTACTTCACTTTGTCAGGCAGGTCCTATTTAAGTGATTTCTTGATTGAGAACAGGTGTGGCAGTAACCAGGCCTGGGTGTGGCTAGAAAAATTGAACTCAGCTTTCCAAAGATATGATAAACCACAGTTGATTTATGTTTTAACAGGGGGGCAATCACTTTTTCACACAGGGCCATGCAGGTTTGGATTTTTTTTTTTAACCCCTAATCAAAAACACTTTCATTTAAAAACTGCATTTTCTGTTTACTTGTGTTGTCTTTGTCTAATATTTAAATTTGTTTGATGATCTGAAACATTTAAGTGTGACATACAAAAAAAAAAAAAAAAAAGAAAAAGAAATCAGGAAGGATGCCAACACTTTTTCACACCACTGTATTTACAGTATACAAAACTATAATGGATGACCTGTAACATTAGTTGAAAGCAGCAGCTGAGTTTTGGAGGCAGAATTTTGTTTCCACAATTAAAGAATCACCACTGATCAGTCATCCACAAAGATAAGGAAGCTGGTCATAAAAGAAACATTTAATTAAGATAATTTAGTGAAACAAAGCTGAAAACGAGGAGTTCAGTCCTCCATGAGCTCCTCCCTTCTCTTAAGTATTCACTATTATGGTTAACAGTGAATATCTGGATCTCCTTGTGCTCAGTCAGCCTTTATAAAGCAGTGTCTTCTACACAAAAAGAAGTTACAGAATTTGCAAAAGAGTTGGTTTCTGAAAAACTGGGAGAACGTCAATCTTGCAAGGAAAAATACAAGTTCGAAATTAAAGCTGCAAGCAGCTGTAAGTGGGTCCTCGCCCCCTGTGCAACCATGGACCCCAGTGCCCGTCGTACTAATGACTGATATCCATAGTATTGACTTTGGTTGAAATCCAACAATGCATACCAGAGTTATTGTCATCACAATGGTCATAGAATGATCATGGCGAGGCATCAAACTTTGCCACGCCCCTACGGGCAAACTGTCAAACTTTTGGAAAAGTTTTCAATAACTTTTAATGGCACATGGGTGTAGATGATTGTCACCACAAATGAGCTCAATCGGACTAAACCCTTAGGATGAGTTCGATCAAATGCGCGAGGTGGAAATCAGGTCACCGCCACTTCCTGCCAATATGGCCGACTTCATGTTGGGTGTAGACCATCACTTCTATGGAGTTTTTTTTGCTTGTCTTGACATGATAAATATCTCACCTGATTTTCATCTTTCTACGCGAAAGTGAGCATGTGCCACTCCCCATTGACTTCACATGCTAGGTGACGCTGTAGAGCCATTTTTGTGGGGTCATTCGTATTTCCTCAAAAATATTAAATTTTTTGCCAGTCAAGGTCCCTGCAAAAAATAGTGAGTTTTCATGCCTGTTCACTACCCCAAAAATGAGATCTTAGATGGAGAAGAGGGAAAAAAAATTCTAACAAATACAATAGGGCTCTCACCCACTGATGTCAGTGGCTTGAGCCCTAATTAAAGCTGCAAGCAGCTGTAAGCGGGCTCTTGCCCCCCCACCCCCATCCCGTGCAACCGCGGACCCCGTTGCCCATTGTATCTAGCTAGCTCAGAAAATTTCCTGTTGTCACGGCAAGCGCTGCGTGAATAATAAAGTAAACCATTTGGCACAGTACTTCCTGTGAGCAGTAGGTGGTGCTGTAAGTTTTGTCAACCATTTTTTACGTAGGAGCGTGTGAGGTCTTACTAATATCCATCGTAGAAAATTTGGTGAAAATCGGATAGTTTGTTCAAGTTACAACTTTCCAATGTTCCATGGCGAGGAGTCAACCTTCGTCATGTTGCCATGGCAACACTTCCCCGTCAGTTATGTATTGCCCACCCATATAGGACTACATATGACAGTCACCTCAACCTATGTTCCAGATTTCATGACTTCAGTTCGTTCCCAACCATCCCAACAAGATCACGGACTGAGTGACGAGGAGGGCCTGTTCATGGTAGCAGCAGTGACGCCAGGCTAAAGGTGATGTGCAGTTATGCTCAACCAGGTAGTCTGATAAACCTCAGAAAATTGCACATCATTCTGGCAAGCGGCGCACGAATATGGCATGTGAGTTATGGCAACTTCCTGTCCATTGGTGGTAGGGGGCGCTGTTGCTATGTGTCATTCTTTATTACAGAAACTATCAGTATTGGCTACCTATTCACCACATAAAATTTGTTTGAAATCAGTCAATGTATGCCAGAGTAAAAGCCGTTGGAAGGGTGATGGCGATACTGCAAACTTGGCCACGCCCCTTCCGCCAAACCATCGGGCATTTGGAAAAGTTTTCAACAGCTTTTGATGGCACATGGGCTTAGATGATTGTCACCATAAATGAGCTCAATCGGACAAACGCCATAGGAGGAGTTCGATCAAATGCGTGAGGTGGAAATCAGGTCACTGCCACTTCCTGTCAAAATGGCCGACTTACTGTTGGGTGTAGACCATCACTTCTGTGGAGGTTTTTTTGCATGTTTTGACATGATAAACATCTCCCCCGATTTTTATCTTTCTACGCGAAAGTGTGTGCCACTCCCCATTAACTTCACATGTTAGGTGGCGCTGTAGAGCCATTTTTTGGGGGCCATTCATATTTCTTCCAAAATATTAAATTTTTTGCCACTCTTGAGGTCCCTGCAAAAAATAGTGAGTTTTCATGCACTTCAGTACCCCAAAAATGAGATCTTAGATGGAGAAGAAGAAGAAAAAAAAATTCTAACAAATACAATAGGGCTCTTGCCCACTGACGATGTCAGTGGCTCGGGCCCTAATTAGAGGTGGGTTCAAAAGATTGAAGAATCGATACTGAAGTGATTTTATTTGAATGATCTGATACCAATTTACAAAATCCTAATATCAGTCTTTTTAACTTAATGCCTTTTGAAATGTGTGAAACTTAAGAGGTTTACAGGAAATCTTTTGCATGCCTGAAGTCTCACATTCATATATTTATTTTACATTTTTACATTATTGGTTCTCTAAGAAATTCACAACGAAAATAGTCATTATAATGGAAAAACTCATGAATGAAACAATATAGAATTGGATCGAATCAGTACCTTCTGAATCGGAAATCAGTTGATTCTAGAAAATATTGATGATTCCCAGCCCTATTAAAAAATTACATGTTTTAGGAAAAAGTTCCAACTTTGAGGATAACACTTCCATACATTTGCAAGAAAAAAAGTCACAAATTTACCAAAAAAGCAACATTAGGATGAAAAATGTCACAAATTTGTGTGGAAAAGGGCTGCAATTTTACTGAATAGAAAATCATGACAAATTTATGAATAAAGCAGAAAATTGGTACCAAAAATTAACATAATTTTTTTCTCATAAATGTTCTATTTTTTGCACACATTTGCACCTTTTTTGATTTTCAACTTTTCATAATTTTGCCACCTTTTTTTCTTGTGAAATTTACCTCTTTTTAATGGAAATTTTCCTTTTGTTGGCCATCGTTTTTCTTAGCAACACTTTTTAATAAAAAAAAATTTCCAATTAAAATGTGCAACTTTTTTTTAACTGTGCCACTTCTTCTTGTAACTTTTTTTTTCTGAGAAATTTGCAACTTTTTCCTTTAAATTTGTCTTTATTTTGGCACTTATTATAAATTTTTCAACTTTTTTCATTTAAGTTTGCAACTTTTTCAATAAGTGTACCACTTTTCCATGCATTTTTTTTTAAACGGATTTTATTTCTGATAATTTTGTTATTTTTTTCTTGTAAGTTTGCAACTTTTTGTGTAAAATTGCTTTTTTTTTCTCACCATAAATGAATTAAAATTAATTTAGGGGAAAAGTAGCAATTTTATTAAGAAAATACCCCCACAAATTTACAAGAAAAGTCATATTTCTGCAAATAATCAAAAATTTGCTTGGAAAAAGTGTCAGATTGGTGCTAAAACTCCTGTGATGTTTTCAGATGGTTTGTAGCTGTAACTCTGAGGATTATTTGAGTTTTCAGGCTCACAGTTTTGTCTCTTCCTTTTTGGTTTTTAATGAAAATCATTCAACTTTAACATGTCAACATTACCATCGTGTCTCTCCCCCCCCCCCTTCCCCCTGCAGAACATCGGTGCATAGAGTCTGCTAAAATCCGTCACAAATACCCGGACCGGGTCCCAGTAAGTAGCCATTTCATTTGCTTGTATCTTGGTGGTTTTTCAGTCATTTAGATTTTTGGCATTTCTCCTCCTCGGTCAGGTGATTGTGGAGAAGGTTTCGGGCTCCCAGATCGTGGACATCGACAAGAGGAAGTACCTGGTCCCCTCGGACATCACGGTGGCCCAGTTCATGTGGATCATCAGGAAGAGGATCCAGCTGCCGCCCGAGAAGGCCATCTTCCTGTTCGTGGACAAGACCGTCCCCCAGTCCAGGTCGGGGCCATGTTCACAACAAATTTATGAGGAAAAAAGTCACAAATGTGTAAAATAAAAAATAAAAAATTAGGGCTGTCCCAAATGTCTATTTGGATAAAAGGTTAAAAAAAACAGTCATTTGAGACTCTTTTTTTGGGGGGGGGGGGGGATTTGCCTTTTTTTTCTCTTGTAAATTTGCTGTTTTGTTTGAATAAATTTGCCACTTTTTTGTGGTAAGTTTGCCTTTTTTTCATAAGTCATTGTTTTGTGTGAAACTTTTTCCATAATTGTGCCACTTTTTCTTGTAATTTTGTAGTTATTTCTGATAAATTTGCAACTTTTTTCTTGTAAATTTGCCAATTTTCTGGTTTATTTTCCCACTTTTGGGTTAGTTTTCAACTTTTTTTGAATAATTGTACCACTTCATGTAATTTTTTCTTCCTAATAAATGTTACTTTTTTCTTGTAGGTTTGCAAGCTGCAATTTTAATTTTCAACTTTAAAACGTTTTCAACTTTTTTGTAATTATGCCACATTTCCTTGTAATCTTGCAATTTTTACTGAGAAATTTGCAACTTTTCTGTCATGAATTTGCCATTTTTTTTCAAGGTTAGTCTGTAACTTTTCAACTTCAAGGGGCAGATATACTAACGTGCTGCACCATCGCAAAACCCTGTTTTGGCTTTAAAAAAACTACTATTGAGATTTACTAAAGGGTGCAGGGAAAAATTAGCGGTGGAAAGGCGTGGACTATGTTAATTTTGCGCCTGGTCTTACTGCATATGTATTTGTGGGAGTTGTAAACTGGGAGGGGAGTATTTAAATGACTGACACAAGGTGATTTATTAAGGTTTGCGATTGTCAGTCTCCTGCTAAATGCCGCTAGGATTTAACACCCAAAAAAATGCTTGTCTTAATTCATCTGTGCCTGATGACTGTGATTGCTGGTGCCAGGAGACACCAGTGAGAACTGAGGGCACGTGGCCAAAGAGACAAGCTCTCTGCGTGTGACTTGATTTGGCATGACAGAACAGATTAATATGAACAGAAACGATCTCACAGAGATTGGTGTTGTGCTGCGCTGGACATCAGCTGGCAGAGGATTTTTAAAATTTGTTTATATATAGTCTAATAATAATAATAATAATGATAAATTTCATTTATAACACACTTTGCATCTTGGGGCAAAATCTCTACACAAATAGGATTAAGAACAAGAATAAAAGCAAACATCTAGTACATACGATGACACTCCAGGACATCCCTGGTGAGAATTGCTTTCAAATATTTTACCTGGTAAAATAAAGGTCATATAAATAAAATGAAAAAGCTTTCCTAAACAATGAGTTTGTATCTGTCTATAACTGCATGAAATCTCTGTCTGTCTGTTCCACGTATATCTCTTGAACGTTCGTCAGACTGGCCGCAGATTTTACAAGTGCTTTGCTGAGGTTATGAGGGTGTGCATCCCCGAGTATGGAGGTGCTCAGTCAAAATATGTAATTTTTATTAATAAAAGTTTAGCCACCACTCGGTCTCTTCATGCCCTTCAGTGTGTGGGGTGTGGGATTGACTCCATGCTGATTGGGTAATACGCGGCATCACAGCCATGCTGACTGGATAATTCACGACGTCACGACCATGCTGATTGGATAATGCATGGCATCACGGCCAGGCTGACTGGATAATACACGACGTCACAACCATGCTGATTGGATAATACGCGGCATCACGGCCAGGCTGACTGGATAATACACAACGTCACAACCATGCTGATTGGATAATACGCAGCATCACGGCCAGGCTGACTGCATAATACACAACGTCACAACCATGCTGATTGGATAATACGCAGCATCACGGCCAGGCTGACTGCATAATACACAACGTCACAACCATGCTGATTGGATAATACACGACATCACGGCCAGGCTGACTGGATAATATGTGGCGTCACGGCCAGCCTGACTGGATAATACATGATGTCACGACTATGCTGATTGGATAATACACAGCATCACGACCATGCTGACTGGATGATACACATTGTCACGACCATGCTGATTGGATAATACGCGACATGACGACCAGTCAGTCACTACAGCGCTTTGCAAACAATAAAAGAAAGTGAAAACTGACAAATTTGACAAGAAAGAGAGAATGGTGAAGATGTAATGCTTAAAAAATTATACTGTGAATGTTGCTGTGACATCTAAAGGATAATCCGGGGAATGCCAGTGGACACCCGGGGTTTGCCTTCTCCATCACCGGTGTTGGAGAAGCAGCAGGTGGAATGCAATCCTTCGCATTGAAGAAAGCCCAGCCCGCCCAGTCAGCAGTAGACAGGAGTCCCTTTGCAGGACCACAACTCGCCGTCGCCAATGGCGCTTCTCTCAGTGTGCTCACACGGCTATCTAAAAATTAAAAGTTAATAATTGTGGAGCAGAATGCCCAGATCAACTGCATATCACATGCGGCCACATGCATGGTTTGACTAAATGATGACTGTCACCAAACTGGACACAAAAACAACAACACTGATGCAACAATTGCAGTCAAACAGGTCATTCTGCTGTGTATAATATCACCATCCATCCATCCATCCACCCATCCATCTTCTACCGCTTTTCTGGAGGTCCGGGTCGCGGAGGCAGCAGTTCAAGCAGAGAAGCCCAGACTTCCCTCTCCTCAGCCACCTGTTGCAGCTCCTCAGAGAGGATACCAAGGTGTTCCCAGACCAGCTGGGAGACATAGTCTCTCCAGCGAGTCCTGGGTCTGTCCCGGGGTCTCCTCCCAGTGGGACGTGCCCGAAATTTTGTTTGTAAATGTGTAAATGTTTTGGCAAAAATAGCTGTAATGATGCATTTATTAAAGCCAAATTTTGTGTCTGTGTTCCAGTATCACCATGGGTCAGCTGTACGAGCGGGAGAAGGATGAGGATGGCTTTCTGTACGTGGCGTACAGCGGCGAGAACACGTTTGGTTCGTAAAAAAAACAAACAAAAAAACAAACACCCCCATCATCCTCCAATCACAGCCCTCGCTGCTGCGCCCTGCAGACAGTGATGGAATCCCCTGGAGAGATTCAAAGGACAGCGATGAGTTTGAAGAGAAGATGAGAATTTAGCGTGCTCACCATCGTAGATCACAGGACAGATTTCAGTTTAATGTTGGAGTGTTTAGACAGAAATTTGTGACGTTTTTTTCCCAAATTTTAAATATGAAGATGATGAGTGAAAGGATTGATTTTTTTTTTAATTTTTTTTTTCAACCTTTAAAATGTGAAGACAAAGAGTGACTGACTTTGGCTTTTTTCTGTTTTTGGTTTTGTTTTTCAGCCATTTAAATATGTAGATAAAGTGTGACTGACTTTTGCTTTAGGTGTGTTTTTCTTCTGTAAAAATTATGTTTTAAAGAAAAAATATAATTTAATTATTTGAGGATAAGGTAGCTGGATGACCTGACCAATAAAAAAAATAATTCAATCTGAATGTTTTCTGGTTTATTGGCTTATTGTGGGTGTTTGCTGAAAAAAGCTGCAAATTTACAGAAATAAAGTTGACGATTTACAATTAAAGTTGTTTTTCTGTTGTTGAAAATTTGAGTAAAAAACACTGAATTATGAGAATAAATGCTTCAACCTTATTGGTAAAAATGTGACTTTAAGGATAGAAATAGTGTGTAATGATCCACCAGTGCAAAATGCAAATGTGATTTCCCCCCCCCCCCCCCACCAGAAATACATGTTCACACAGAAGTTAGTGTTTATAACATTAAAGCATTTCATGACTTTTTTTATGTTATCCAGGAAGATTAGGGCCATGTTTAAAAATAGAAGATATTTTTAAGTTTTGTATTGTGACGTTGTGAGGGTTCACACAAGAAAGGAGAGATGACTGACGAAACAGGCTTTATTTTATACTCACCCACTCAACACAGAACGGAGGGCAGGTAATTCACACAGACCCCCGTCTCACTGAGGGTGACACAAACGCATGATCAGTCACTGCTCTGACTGGTCTTTATAACACTGCTGTGTCATAACGCAGCTACAATGACACAGCAATAACACTTAGAACACACAAATAATAACACTCTTTGAATCCTCTGCGGCCAAAGCATGCCGGGAGAATCCCCGCTCCCTTAACACAGCCCTGACGTTACACTGTCCCCGGCCATGGACTGGTTTCTGTCCCCAGGATAATAAAAGTCCAGCTCAAAAGTCCAACACGAATCCGTCCAGGTGTCGGGGCGGCCGCCGTTGTTGGCGACCAGCACGTACAGCCCGCTAGTGTTCATCTGTGCCTCGGTCGGAGTATCTGGTCGGGATGAAGGCCCCGGCTCGGCCACCCGCGGGGCAGATGGCTGGTATGAGGCGAGATGGTCACGGTGAAGCACCACGATCCGGTCTCTTTTCTGCAGCCTCACCCTGTACACCACATCCGACAGTCGCTGTAGGACTTCTCACGGTCCCGACCAATGGCTCACAAGTTTTGGTGACAGTCCCCTTTTTCTCTCCGGGCAGAAAATCCAGACTCAATCTCCTGGTGCAAAGTCCCTCCCCTGGCAGCAGGAGTCATATGCTCACTTCTGCCAGCTCCCCGCTGCTGCCAGGGCCTCCTGAGCCAGTCCGTGCACAGTGTGGAGACGTTCCTTCAAGCAAAACAAATAATCCAACCCCGGTTTGCCCTCCATCTCCGGCTCCGGGTGGGGGGGGGATACCAAATCCACCGGTGTGCGCAGCTCGCGTCCTAACATCAGCGCTACAGGAGTGCACCGGGTGGATTCCTGTGCTGCCGTCCGGTACGCCCACAGAACAAAGGGCAGATGCAGATCCCAGTCTCGCTGTTGTTGGTCCACTAGGACAGCGAGCTGGGTGGTAAGGGTCCGGTTGAACCGTTCGACCAGGCCGTCGCTCTGTGGATGCAGCGGGGTGGTCCGGGTCTTCCGGATGCCCAGCCGCTTGCAGACCTCCCCGAAGACCTCTGCCTCAAAGTTCCAACCCTGATCGCTGTGCAGCTTCTCCGTTGTGCCAAACCGACAAAACATCTCATCCACCAGTTTTGATGCTGTGGTGGCGGCGCTCTGATCAGGGACCGCGTACGCCTCTGGCCATATGGTGAAGTAATCCATTGTGCCCAGCACATAGCGGTTCCCCCCCAGTCCATGGTCTGGAATGGGCCCAGAATGTCCACTCCTACCCGCTTCATCGGTGCTCCCACCTTTTTACTGCTGCAAGGGGGCGTGGGATTGCTGAGTTGGCCCTTTCTGAGCCATGCAGGTGTCGCAGTGATGGACATGGAGCTCAACATCCTGGCGACATCCGGGCCAGTAGAACCGGGCCCGAAGATGCTGCAGAGACTTCGTCACCCCGAAGTGGCCCGCCCCCACTGCCCCATGGACCAGCTGGAGTATGTTGGGCCAGAGCCACCAGGGAACCAGCAGCTGCCAGACGTGACGCTGCCCAGCTGGAGTCTGCCAGTGCCAATACACAACACCCTCAAGACAGAGGAGATTGGCCCACTGGGAGTGTAGGGCCTTGGTCTCTGGGTCCAGCGCAGACACAGCCTCCCAGGTGGGCCGCTGGCCCGCGTCCAGCCACTGCCAAACCCGGGAAATGACCGGATCTCTGTCCTGCTAACTCTGCAGCTGCTGCGTGCCTAGGGCCTCTGTGATGTCATCGCTGGGGAGAGCTGCCTGATTATCTGAGGAGGAGCTGTGTGCCGCTGTGTTATTCCTGCTCACAGCAGTCTGGAGAGCAGCAGCCCGTGGGACGGCCTGGTCTCGATCCTCTGCCCGCTGGCAGTGCCGACAGTCCTCTGCAGCACAGGGACACCAAGACAGCGCGTCAGCATTGGCATGGAGGCGGCCTGCCCAAAGCACAACCAGAAAATCATAATCCTGCAGTGCCTCCAGCCATCTCGCCAACTGTCCATCTGGCTGTTTAAAGTTCAGCAACCAGGTCAGGGAAGCATGATCCGTCCTGAGCTGGAACCTCCCTCCGTACACATACAGGCGAAAATGGTGAAGCCCCTGGATGACAGCCAACAGCTCTCTGCGAGTAACACAATAATTCCTTTCGGCTCTGCTGAGAGTGCAGCTGAAAAAAGCAACTGCCTGCTCTCAGTGTTCTCCCTCCTGGGATAACACCGCCCCGATGCCCTGGTTGCTGGCGTCCGTGTCCACGATGAAAGGCTGGTTCGGGTCGGGATACTGCAGCATGGGGGCTCCAATGAGCGCTGAGCGAAGCCGGGAAAAAGCAGCAGCACAGCTGTCACCCCACTGAAACGCATGGCCCTTCTGTGTCAGCTGCTGCAGCGGGCTGGCACTGGTGTCGAAGTCTTTCACAAATCTCCTATAATAGGAGGCCAGTCCGAGAAAACTCCGTAGCTCTCCCACATCCCGTGGCACTGGCCAGTTTTTCACCGCTGCCACTTTCTCTGGATCAGTGGCGACTCCCGCTGCGCTGACAATGTGGCCCAGGAAGGTGGTCTCCTGCCGAAATAAGTGGCATTTCCGCGGGTGTAGCCACAGCCCGGCCTGTCGGATGGCGTCCAGTACCTCCCAGAGGTTGGACAGGGCGCCATTGAAGTCAGCTGCGTGAACCAGCAGGTCATCCAGGTAAACAATGCAGCGGCTCCGGGCACGTGAGCCAACACTCGCTCCACCAGATGTTCAAAGGTGGCTGGGGTGTTGCAAAGTTCAAACGGCATCACCTTGAACTGATACAGTCCCTGCCCGATGGAGAAGGCTGTTTTCTGGCGGGCCTCAGGTGACAGCTCTACCTGCCAATAGCCGCTGCGGAGGTCCAATGAGCTGAACCAGCTGGAGCCGGTGTTGTGGTCCAGCGCATCATCGATGCGGGGCGGGGGTAGGAATCCTTGCGGGTGATGTCATTCAGGCGCCGGTAATCCACACAGAACCGCCACAAACCGTCCTTCTTCCTAACCAGAACCACCGGCGCTGCCCAGGGGCTGCTGGAGGGCTCAATAACATCCGCCTCCAGCATTTCCTGTGTTTTTTGTTCTGCCGCTGCCCGCCTTGAAAAAGGCAGACGGCGGGGGCGGAGCCAGATTGGCCTGGTCTCACTGGTGTTGATCCCGTGCTGCACCAAGCTGGTTTGGATGCACTCCTCATCCTTGGCAGCGAAGACGTCAATGTAGCAGTCCAACAGCTCCCGCAGCTGGCGTCTCTGTCCCGATTCCAGTCCGCTGCAGCTCTGCTGGAACAATTCCTTGACCGCCTGCTGCGTTTCTGCTGACACATTGACCCGCTCCACTGTGGCCCTCCCCCATGCTGTCTGTATCAGTTCCCTCTCTATCAGCTCCCTCTGCTCGTGCTGGTGGCGCCGTTATGTTCAGTTCTTGCGGTGACCCGCCCAGTTTGGTCCATCCTGGCGGCCCCTCAATCACACAGGCCCCCGGGTTCCTCATCTGGGCTCCGCTGCAGAGCATGATGGTCCAAGCCTCCAGCAGGAGGGACGATCTGGCGGTGTCAATTTTTGCTCTCCATGCTGCGAGCAGATAAGAGTCCAATAATGCAGGGGTCTTGAATGTCAGCCAACCAGAACGGGTGGTTTGTGTTTTGGCCGGCCACCCCCACCACAAGAACTCTCCGCCCTCCCAGTCTGGCGTGCTCACCGGTGGCTGTAGTGACGCAGCACCTGGTGGATTCCCACCCCTGCGGTTCTGCCTCGTTCATACCTGTCAGCACTCTGGGTCGGACCAGGGAGATGGTAGAACCGGTGTCGATCAGCGCCTGGATTAGCATGTTGTCCAGGCTGCACTGTAGCTACATCCCTGGCGAGTGTCCAATTCGGCCCACACATGGTGACAGTTCATCGGGGAAAATGTCTGTGGGAGGCGGCAGGTCCCCGTCCATGCCACCTTGCTCTAGTTTATCGTTGGCGAGGGGCCGGTTTGTCGCGGGGTGGGTGCCGGGCAGTACCATGTGATGTGTCCTGGCTCCCCGCAGTGGAAGCACCCTTCCTCACGCCGCCGTGGCTGTCTTCTCCTTGGCCGTGCTGCTGTGGTCCAGCGCAGCTCCTCCTCCTCCTCCTCCTCACTCTCGGTCGTGGCCTGTAAGACTCTCTGCCTCGGTACCGACGCATCAGCTGCACAATCCATAAGTGGTTCCTCTCACTCCGCTTCTGCCACAGCCATCTCCGAGCTGCTCGTGGCGTGAATCCTGATGTGGCTCTGGAGCTGGGCTGGGCGGAGCCCCCGGATGAAGTTCCGGAGGGTGAGCTTCTTCACTGCCCCGGCTCGAAATCCAGGTAGCCACGCCGTGTCAGCAGCCGTAGGTCCGCTGCGTAGGCTCCCAGGCTCTTTCGGCTGCCTCGCCGACGGTTGGCCAGCTGTTCCTGGGCGTGCTCAGCATTGGCCGCTCTCCCAAACTGCCTCCGGAGCGCTCCTTGTAGCGCTGGCCAGCTGCGACGTTCCTCGGGCCGGAGATCGGACAGCGTGCGGAAAGCCCTTCCCTCCAGGGCCAGCGCGACCTGCACGGCGGTCTCTTCGGGTTCCCAGCCGTTCAACACAGCAGCCAGCTCGACCTGGACCAGATAGTCGTCCCGCAGGGTTTTACCGTTAAAGCAGGGAAGTTTGGCCCGCTGGCGGATGGGTGGGACGGTCGCCTCTTGGTCGATCGCCGCCCCTGGTCGCAGTGGAATTGCTGGCCCATCCTGCCCTGAAAAGGGTGGGAAGCGGGGCTGATCTGCTCTGCTTGGCCCTTCCTGCCTTGAGAAAGGCAGAAGGCAGGGTCCGCTGGTCCCATCGGGTCCGCTGCTCCATTCATCCTGGCGAGCAACTCCGGGGGTTGGTGTATCAGTTCTGTCGTCCATCCCCAGCTGAGCGATGAACCGCTCCAGCTGCTGAATCTCTGCTCTGATTCTGGCTTCCACCTGCTCCATGATCCCACTCCTGACACTGGTGTGACGTTGTGAGGGTTCACACAAGAAAGGAGAGATGACTGTGACAAACAGGTTTTATTTTATACACACCCACTCAACACAGACAGGAGGGGAGGTCATTCACACAGACCCCCGTCTCACTGAAGGTGACACAAACACATGATCAGTCACTGCTCTAACTGGTCTTTATAACATTGCTGTGTCATTATAACACAGTTATAATGACACAGCAATAACACTTAGAACACACGAATAATAACACTCTTTGAATCCTCGGCAGCCAAAACATGCCGGGAGAATCCCTGCCCCCTTAACACAGCCCCGACGTTACAGTATTATTTTGTTTCAAAATGCAAAAACAGCATTTAAGAGTGACTAGTTTGTTTTCCTAATACTCGTTCATATTTACTGTTTCAGTCAAGAAAGCAACAACAGGTTATTTTGCTGCTTAGGACTAGTCATAATAAAAGTCAGAAACTAGGAATCTGAACAAAAAATTTGGTGCTGCTCACCCTCTCCATCGATGATCAGAGGCTGATGACTGTGTCCCCTCCTGTGTGCCCCCTCCTGAAGTCGACCACAGTCTCCTTCGTTTTTCCCACATTCAGGAAGAGATTATTGTCTTTACACCACTGAACCAGTTGGCTCCTCGTTTCTGTAGTTGGCCTCTGCATTGTTTGTGATGAGGCTCACCACAGTCGTGTCGTCTGCCGCAGTCTCACGGCTGCTAAACAAAATGTCAACTCAATTATAGTCCACCAGTTGCGCAAGATTATATGCTGTGTCTCCATACCAAGAAGTTCAAAATCTGATATTTTTTTGGGAAGTTATTGAGGTAAAAGTGGCATTGTTTACTACTAAACTCATTCATTCTCAATATACTCGATGGGTGTTTTGGGTGTACTAATATGGCGGCCACAGTTTCCTGTGGCTTCACTTCCGGTGGCCAATGATTCATCCAGTTTTTTTTTGTTTTTTTTTCCAAAAATCAGTGAGCAGTACAATTACAGCACTGATCTATATAAAATACCTGGATAGCTCACACCCCATTAGCGAGTATAGAGCAGAGTAAAGCCACCGGGCCGCCATTTTAGTACACCCAGAACACTCAATGTAGACAATCGTACAATTTGCAGTTGCAAGACACGCTCCTCATCAGCTGCCAACTGGGGATGAATACAGAGTTTTGGTGGCTATGGGCGGGACTGCCATTCCCAGCGCCACCACCGGCCTCAAGCCACTGGAGGTTCTCATGCCAAAGGCAAGCAAATAAATATAAACTGACCCTATTGTAACTGACGCAGCTGTCACACAGTCTCCTCCGTGAGTCGGTTTCCTGTCCTGCCCCAGTTCACATCACAACCCGGTGGGGAGAAATGCCGTGGCGGTGGTGACTTCTCATATCAAGCTCTGATCACCTGTTGCCCGAGCGGTAAGTAGCCCCTAACAGCGCCTACCTATGCGGTTAAACAGAGTATTTTTTTTGAGCAAGAAGCTTGCATTTAATGTCCGCATTAAATGCATTTAAAGTTTTCTTACACACAGAGAAATAGTGACTGATTTGTTGCAGTAGGCGGTGAACTTTCATTTATCTGTGCTTTCTGTTTTATTTTCACTCATCTTCTTCCGCTTAATCCTTTTCAGGTCGCGGGGGGGCTGGAGCCTATCCCAGCATCTTTGGGTGAGAGGCAGGGTACACCCTGGACAGATTGCCAGTCTATCGCAGGGCCAACACAGAGAGACAGACAACCATTCACTCTCACAGTCATACCTAAGGACAATTTAGAATCCCCAGTTTGATGCCAGTTAACCTAACTTGCATGTTTTTGGCATGTGGGAGGAAACTGGAGAAATCCCGGAGTAAACCCACCCAGACACGGGGAGAACATGCAAACTCCACACAGATCACTGTTGGTCGGGGGCTGAGATCGAACCCAGGATCCCCCGGCCAAGGGTGAGTTGCTGTGCTGCCGCAGTGCTAACCACTCCACACCGTGCCTCTGTTTTATTTTATCTTATTAATTTACATGCTCTTGTGATATGCAACTATTTCATGGAAGTAAATCCTCTTAATATGCATTTTTAATGGGCTGGTCCAGGGGTATCAAACATATGGCTTATGGTTCAAAAACGACCCACCAGGGGTCCAAAATTTTCTCTGTGAATTTACAGCTTTATTTCTAGGAAATTTCTGACTTTCTACTGATTACAGTAGTTTGTGTAAATCTGAGACATTTTTTCTCTAAGATGAAACTTTTTTCTCATCAATTTTCTTCCTTTTTCTGATGAGAACAAGGGGCCCTTGATCTTGCTATGTGTGCAAGATTAAGTATGCATTTAAAAGTAAAGTGAAAGTTACTATTCCAAGTAACTGGTTACTTTAATCATGCAGTAACTCAAAAGTAACTCAGTTACTCTTGAAAAGAAGTAACTAGTAACTGTAACTAGTTGCTATTTTTTTAGTAACTTGCACAGCACTGGTCCTTGGTGATCACTATTCCTGGTAAGTATATTATTGTGGCGGCACAGTGGGTGGTCATACTCCACCCAGGGTCTTTGGGGAATGGTGGGAAAGAGGTGAGAGATGGAAATGAGGAGGAAAAAAAGGAGAGGGGGCAACAATAGGTGCCAGAGCACCACCGTTTAGAGAACCAAATTAAGATGTGCCACCACACCTCAGATGCCAGGTGTGGAAGTATTGTGTGGTGTGATGCTCTTTTGTGTGTATGTTAATGTGTGTACTCCAGGCACCAAAGAAGGGAGTGAAACTGTATAAAGGAAATCCACTTTGGTGCCCGGGTTAGTCTGTTCTGCTTGTTAGAGGAATAAAGTAGTATGTCTGCAGCTGCTCGTGTCTTGTCTGATCAGTCCTCTACACTGGTGACCTGATGTGAGAATGGAAGACAGACCGAGCACCTCAGTGGGAACATCCACGCTTGGGGTTCCCCCCACTACGCTCGCTGTGGCGGTCAAACTCCTGGACTTTTGGCTCCACGACCCGACCGTTTGGTTCATTCACGTGGAAGCCCAGTTTGGTCTCCGCGGAGTCTCGGAGGATGACACAAAGTACCATTACATAGTCGCTTCACTGGACCCACAAAACACTCAGTGCGCAATGAGCCTGGTTCGCGCTCCCCCAGCCCAGGGCAAGTATGACGCTTTCAAACAAGCTGCTTCTGCGGTGTTATGTCCTCTCCGCCGGAGAGAGAGCAGAGAGGCTCCTCTCACACACGGAATTAGGAGACGGATTGGCTGTGGAGTTGATGGAGAATATGCTGGCCTTACTGGGCGCAGATGACGGATCCTTCCTCTTCGCCCACCTCTTCCTGAAGAAGCTTCCAGCTTTGGCGAGGGCAATCCTGGCCAACTCGCCGCTGCTGACGGCCAGGGACTACCACTCGCTGGCAGAGGAAGCAGATTGCATTGTCCTGGTGAATAGGAGTTTCTGCGTCCAGACAATGAGTCCGGGATCGTTGGCGGAGTCCAACAAAGTCGAGGAGCTGCAGGTGGTGGCCGGGATGGCCACTTGGAAATGCAGGAACGGGACAGTGTGCTTTTATCACCAGCGTTTTGGCACCAACGCGCAATGTTGTCTGCCACTATGCCATTTCCAGAAGACAGAGAAACAGACCAATCAGCGGTCAGTGGCAGCTATGACCGCTAACAACAGGGAGAAGCTGCTCTTCATCGAGAACACACATTCCGGGAAACGGTTTTTGGTGGACTCTGGTTCCCAGAAGAGCCTTATTTTTCTGGTTGCCGCTGATAGACTGGTGGAAGGCTGCGGCCCGTCATTAACAGCTGCCAATGGATCCCCCATCGAGACGTTTGGAGTATGGTCGGTGACTGTATGTTTGCACGGACGCAATTACGAGTGGGACTTTGTGGAAGCAGCATGTTCAGTTCCTATTTTAGGTGCTGATTTCCTGTGTGCTTATGGTCTCTTTGTTGATGTTGCTAACAGACATTTAGTGGATGCTGTATCTTTTTCCTCATTGCCCTGCATGGCTCGGGGAGCTGGGCCACTAACACATGCAAATGTTTTAGCTTCGGGGGATAAGTACCAGCTTTTGCTTTCCAAGTTTCCTGCACTCACGGTTCCCACCTTTTCCACTACCGTAACCAAGCATGGGGTCGAGCATTTTATCACCACGAAGGGCCCGCGAGTTTTTGCGCATCTGCGCCGCCTGGACACAGCTAAGCTAACCATCGCACGCAAAGAGTTCGCTAACTTAGAATGCTTAGGGATCATTAGGCGCTCCAATAGCCCATGAGCATCCCTGCTGCACATGGTGCCCAAATCCGACGGTTCGTGGCAGCCATGTGGTGATTTCCTGCGCCTGAACAATGTCACCAAACACAACCGTTACCCCATCCCACACATCCAGGATTTTTCCATGCACCTGGCTGGGATGCACATTTTTCCAAAGTGGACCTGTTCCGTGGTTACCACTAGGTCCCAGTGCGTGCTGAGGACGTCCCAAAAATGGTGGTGATAACTCCTTTTGGTCTTTGCAAATTTTCACGCATGCTGTTCGGGTTAAGGGGCGCAGCCCAACCTTTTCAAAGAATGATGGATGTGGTACTCCGTGATTTGCTGTTCGTTTTTGTCTGCTTAGACAACATTTTGGTGGTTAGCGTGTCAGAGGAGGAGCACCTTGCCCATCTCAAACAAGTTTTCCGACGGTTGGAAGCACACAGGTTGATTGTCAATCTGGCGAAGTCTCAGTTCGGGCTGCTGGTGATCAATTTCTAGGGCCACCGCATCTCGCCAGAGGGCTTGATTCCGCTGTCAGATAAGGTGCGTGCAGTGTCACATTTTCCACGCCGCAGACCGTGAGGGCACAGCAGGAATTTTGGGGAATGGTCAATTTTTACAACCGTTTCCTCCCCCGGGCAGCCCAGCTGCTTCAACTGCTGTACGCCGTGCTCAAGAAAAAGAAACCTGCGGCTAGCATTGACGTTCACAGGTGCCAAAATGGCGCTCGCCAACGCGGCTTTGCTGGTCCACCCAGCCCCTTCAGCACGGATAGTTCTCATCACGGATGCATCTGATGTAGCAGTAGGAGCTGTGGTGGAGCAGTACATCTCCAGTTTGTGGCAACCCCTCACCTTTTTTAGCCGTACTTTGCACGGCACCTAGTTTAAGTACAGCACTTTTGACAGAGAGTTGTTAGCTCTCCACCTGGCTACACGTCATTTTCAATTCTGGCTCGAAGGGCGTGAGTTCACCGCATTTGTCGATCACAAACCACTAACTTACACAATGGCCAACGTCTTGGAACCATGGTCGACTTGGCAGCAACGGCACTTGGCCTCAATTTTGGAATTCATGACCGACATGCAACATGTAGCCGGTAAACTTAACGTTGTGGCTAACTGCCGGTCAGACGCGCTAGTCACTCTGGTCTACGTGGATATTGATTTTTCCACCATGGCCGCCGACCAAACCGGGGATGCGGACATTCGAACGCTTCAATCCGCAGGTACCGCACTAAAATTGGAGAGCAGGATGGTTCAAGAAGGGTGTCCCCCCCGCTCTGCGACATCTCCACCAGCCATCCCCGCCCAGTGGTCCCGAGCTCTTGATGCCACCACGTCTTCGAGTCCATCCACTTCCTTTTACATCCTGGTGTATGTGGCTTCGGTTAAGCTGGTGGGGTCCAAATTCATCTGGCCTCGCTTATGCAGGGATGTGAAGGAGGAAAAACTTTCCAGCATATTATTTTAACTTAGTGCTCACACAGGAGACTTCTTACAGCACACATATATTTGCTGCAGTGACATGTGGATAAAACATTTTTGTCTTTGAAGTAAATATTTAACTCCTCTAAATGACACAAGGCAGACATATCACCTGAAAGGTTGAACTGCTCGTTATAATATGATATGATAAAATAATTGTCCCACACAGCAGGTTTCTCTGCTTCCTGCACAGGAGTCTACAGCGACTTAAAAATTTACATACCCAAAGTCAGAGCTGACGTGAGATTTGAGTGCGCCGTACGATCACGGTCAGAGTGCATTGAAATGGTCGTACAACCACTTTTCTGTCATAAGCATGTTTGATAAATGAGGGTCAGGGTTTTGGTCCTGGCCTTATGATACAAAATCAAGCTAGTTTTTTTTTTTTTTTTTCCTGCCTCGTGCTGAATATTGAATTGAGTATTGCTAATATCTAAATGTTAAACCTTGCGGAAAGCCTTCCCTGAAGAGTTGAAGCCGTTATAGCTGCAAAGGGTGCCTTTCCACAAGGTCTAGGATTGCGTTTATGGGAATTTTTGATCATTCTTCTCCAGAAGTGCATTTGTGAGGTCAGGCATTGGTGTTGGATGAGAAGGCCTGGCTTGCAGTCTCCACTCTGATTCATCCCAAAGGAACTGTTGGATTGAGGTCAGGGCTCTGTGCAGGCCAGTCAAGTTCCTACACACCAAACTCACTTATCCACGTCTTTATTGACCTTCTTTGTCTACTGGTGCCCAGTCATTTGGAGGGGTGTCCCAGTACTTTTGGCAGTAGAGATGTATGTAACCAGATGTTTACATATTAGAGGTAGTTTGGATCCTATCCAAAGTCAAAGTGCCTTTATTGTCATTCCATTGCTACTTAAACAATGCAACGAAATTGAGATACTGCTCCCTAAAAACAAACTATCACACCCACAGTTCACTCATGCATTTAACATTCTCATAATTACAACAATAAATAATGCTTGAAACAATACTACCTAAAAGTTGAATACAATATGTACGTAGCAATAATGAAAACATACTGAGCGATAAATATATAAGACCAGCTTTTACACACAGGGTTATTGCCACAAAATAACCTAAAATAACATAAAATAATATCAGCAGTCTGTACGTGTTACATAAATCCGTTCAAAATACATACTGCTGCTGGGAAAAAAACTATGATTAAACTTGGCAGTCCAGGTTTTATGGGATCTGTACTGCTTTCCTGAGGGGAGCAAGTGAAAGAAATCATGGCCTGGATGAGTGCAGTCTTTAATGATGGCAGTAGCTCTGTTGAGTTACCGAGACCTGGAAATCTCTTCCAGAGAAGGGAGAGAACAGCCAGTGATTTTTTTTGCGCAGTCTCGATCACTCTCTGGAAGGCTTTGCGATCTGCGGCTGAACAGCCCTCATGCCAAACCGTGATGCCATATGACAAAATGCTCTCAATAGCAGAGCGATATATGGGCAAGGGAGCTGCCCATATAATATAGTCATCAAAGGAGCCTCAAATTTTAAGAATCTTAGGTCAAGCATTCACAAGTCTATGTTGAAGCAGGCGACCGTTTCATTCAGTGAGGTGAATTTCCATTCGTCTAAAAGGACCCTTTTCACTGTAACCATGCCAAACATGAGGATATGCTGCATTGTGTTGGAGAACGATTGGAACACCCCAGTATAATAAGAAGGCTGTTGAAGAAAGTTTAATTATTGTATATTTTATTACAAAGGCTAATTACATGTAAATCAAGACCTTTGAAGGTTGTGTACCTTTTTCAGTGTTGTGGAGTTTATGCCACATCCACATGAATATATATCAAGTTGAAATAATATAAATTATGTGACCCTCTGAAGAAAATAGTTCCCAGATCAAGATGTGTTTCTGGATTGATAATTAGATATTTTATCCAAGTTGTGAAAACTTTAACCATTCTTAATTTCTGTTTGGTTTACTGTTAAAGTATACCTTAAGTTAAAAGCACTCCACTGTTGACTGTTTGTTTTTTTTTGACCCACAGTTTTATAATTCCTCAGTTTCTGTGCTGTGAACTGAGCCACCCTGTGTGCCCTGCTGAAGCTTGTAGCAGTGTTTATAAGCAACAATACTAGACTGTTTGTTCAAGTGGCTTCTTTTTGGTGGCCTAGTTTAGGAGATGGGCGATGTTAGTATTCTTGTCCCCTTTCTGGAAGAGGAAGCCTACCGAGAAGAGGGATCGAGGGGGAGGGAGGCCCAGACTGGGTGAGAGTTTCTTCTCATGGACCAGCTGATGACCAAATGAAGGAAGGGTATTTATTTTGTAGCCATAACAGGAGCAGCAGAGGTGTCAATGGGATAGAGCAGGCATGTACACCAGCTGATTCGGGTGTAAAAAAAAAAAAAAAAATCTGAACATGGAGCATTGTCATGTGGAGTCATGATAAAGGAATTTAATGTTGGTCAATAGGCCACTTCACAGGCTGTGTCACAGTTCAGAGTCTGGATCTACTGCAGACCACAAATGCACTTCAGCGGACTTCCTCTCATGCTGTTAAGAGCTTCAATATATGTTGATTTGTCTACATCACGATGATGTTTGACATTATGAACACTGACAGTAGATGAAGATACACAGGAGAGTTATAGTTGTCATGTTAGCGTACATTTTCTGGTGTTTGCCTCTTTTAATAATTTGGAACTGTTTGCTGCTAAAGATACTTGTGTGCCATTTCTTTTGTCCAAAGCGGTGCTCGACTCATGTCTCCTCAAAATGGACAGGCCTGTCATTCTGGTACAGCAAGTTTAATCCACACTTTCTCACAGGATCCATGGTCTAAATTTGGATAAACCTCATTTGCTAATTACTTAAAACTTGCAGAATATTAAAGGCAATAATACTAAAGCATTAAACTGTCAATTATTATAGTTGTAGGTTTGCCCGGTTTGTGTCACACAGGGCAGAAACCTGCTGCAGCACTGATTTGATCTCGGTCAAGATTTTTTTTAGTGGTATACTGTACATCTGTGTAGTTGGTAGAAGCTGATCAGATACAGTTTTGGCGATACTTAGTGAAATAAATGCTAACATTTAAACCTGCACGGTTCCATTAGTTTTGCTTGGCAGAACTAGCATCACATCGTTGAATGCAAACTCAGACAGCAACACAGGCACTAATGTCATCATCATCATCATAGCAGTCTGTCGTGGGCGACAATGACTGTTTCATTTAGGTCTGATCAGATTCCTCCACACAGCTCTGTCCTTAGCCTTCCGCTGCCAGGAACTCCTGTCTATGTCCAACTTCTTCAAGTTTCTTTTTACAGTGTTTTTAAATCTGAGCCTTGGTCTACCCTGATTGCATTTGCCCTCGCATAACTGAGTAGAGTAACTGCCGAGGGAGACGCTGGTGGTCCATCCTCTCAACATGTCCGAGCCATCTCAGGTTCATCTGTATTAGCATGTCCTCCATTGATGGTAGACCAGCTTGTTTCAACACTTCTGTGTTGGTTATCTTGTCTTTCCATGAGATGTTCATTATGACTCGAAGGTGTCTCATCATGTACGTGCGGAGTTTCTTCACCTGCACTCTGTAGACAGTCCAAGTTTCAGCACCGTACAATAGAGTAGCCAGTACTGTCGCTCTGTACACTTTGCATTTCACACGGATAGACACATGTCAATTGTTTCACAGTCTCTCCCTCAAGTTTCCAAACACAGCGCTCGCGCTTCCCATTCTGAGAGATAGTTCATCCTCCAGCCTAGCATTCTCTGAAACAGTACTCCCTAGATACTTGAAAGTCTTGCATTTGACTAGTGGCTCTGTACCAATGCTGATCTCTTGAATGAATGAATTTATTTATTTATTTGAATGAATTTATTTATTTATTTATTTTGGATAGTGCAGTACAGGTTAAAAGAAACTGTATAATATAACAACAAGGTCAAATTAGACAAAGACTCCTTCTTCTATACAATTCCACGTGAGTTATCCGAAATGGGTGATGGCTGAAGCCGCAGCTTATATTGCCCACCCATATTCCATCCAAGAATTCAAAAGAGAAAAAAGAGAAAACAAGACAAGAGCGATTACAATTTAAAACAAAGCTAAGACAAAATGTGACTGAGAGAAAAAAAGAAAACTAAGCCAAGTTAAGCGGTTACTATTCAAAACAAATCTAAGACAAAATGTCACAGAGAAAAAAAGAAAAAAAAATCTGGTAGTGATGTTGATAACTGGAACTTTGGTGGTTGATAAAGGCAATCTGTCTTCTTGATGTTGATTTGGAGGCTGAATTGGCTAGCTGCTCTTGCAAATTTCTTCACTAAAGATTGCATATCTTCCATGCTGTGTGCAACTAGAGCACTGTCGTCGGCAAAGAGTATTTCTCTTACTATCTTTATCGATGTCTTACTCTTGGCTTTAAACTGTGCCACATTGAACAAGTCTGCTTCTTTCCTTGTTTGAATGTATACTCCTTCTGAAGTGTCTTTGAAGGCCACCTCAAGCATGGCTGCCAGATATAGCGAGAAGAGTGTAAGTGCCAACACACACCCTTGTTTCACCATGTTGTTTACTGAAAAGTCTTTAGATACTGAACCACTCATTGCCACGTTTGCTTGCATACCTGTATGGAGTGCCTCGATCAGGCTGACAAACTTCTCTGTACAACCATATTTCTTGAGTACCTGCCAAAGTCCTTGTCGCAAAACAGTATCGAAGGCTTTACTGAAGTCTATGAAGACTACATAAAGCGGCATGTTCTGTTCGATACACTTTTCTTGAACCTGTTTCAAGCAAAAAATCATGTCCATTCTGATCTGAATTAAAATCACGTACAACGCTTGGACAATTTAAACAAAAACTAAAGCAAGAAATACTCCAAACATATATACAAGATGACATGTAAAATCACATAAGGATTGTCATATCCAGTCTGTGTTGTGTTGTGTTGTTGCTTAGTTTTGTTTTTTTTTTTTTTGGTCACATTTTGTCTTAGCTATGTTCTGAATTGTAATCACTCTTGTTTTGTCTTTCTTTTGGATTCTTGGATGGAATATGGGTGGGCAATATAAGCTGCGGCTTCAGCCATCACCCATTTCGGACAACTTATGTTGAACTGTATAATCAGAGGAGTTATTGTCTAATTTGTCCTTGTTGGATTTTCTTTCCCCCTTTGTTATATTATTCTGTTTCTTTTTTTAATCTTTACTTTTAATCTATCCGAAATAAAGATTCATTCATTCATTCATTCATTCATTCATTCATTCATTCACTAATGACCTCCTTATCACATCTGAAAATGGACTTGTTTCTGTACTTGTCCCCTTGGACCTTAGTTCAGCTTTTGATACTATCGATCATAATATTTTACTTGATAGTCTAGAACAGTGTTTTTCAACCAGTGTGCCCTGGTACGTTCAGGTTTTTGTGGGAAATTATCTAATTTCACTTCTTAATTGGTACAAGAAATGCAAATACTTTGCCATTGTTGTGCATGTGTTCTGTAGGGCCTACAGAACACACGGCTGAAAAGGTGCCAGAATAACCCACCCAGCCATGTTGGGTCCAGCGGTGGTCAACCTGCAGACCCTAGTTCTAAGTTCTGATCAGAGTTCTTTAAAAAAAAAGTGAAATGTTGAATGTTCTTGAATAAATAATAATGTTGAAGTGTGTGTTTAGGTAAGAACGTTGGTAATGTGGGTTTATTAATATACCAAAGTGGGGAGGGCTATCTAACTAATTAGTGGATTGGAATATGTTCTGCTTTTTTGCGGGGGGGGGGGGGGTATGGTGTATGAACAAGTGGGACATTTGGAGTGGAACGTGGCCTGTGGCTGACGTCACCACTAGCATATATTGGGCGGCCCGCCATCTCACTCCATGTTGTGTTATGATGTAGAGTAAGGCTTACAGCTAGAGTGAGGGCGTGCATATATTAAGATCACTGAGTGTGCACGTGCTTTATGCTAAGTCTTCTGTAATAAAGTTCAGTTCGAGCACAGCATCTTTGTCCGTCTTCATTCCAGGTTTGTGGACATAACAAAAATGTCTCTTTCTTTTATATCTATTAATGTTCGGGGTTAAAGAACATTGTTAAACGTAAGGCTATTTTTCTTTTTTGTCAGGGGCAAAAATCAGATGTTATTTTTCTACAAGAAACACATTCAGAAAGGACTGATGGGTCATTTTGGAAAATTCAGTGGGGATCCAAGATACTTTTTGCTGATGGCACTTCACGCTCAGCAGGTGTCATAATTTTATTTAACAGATTTAAAGGGAATATAATACATCATATCAGCGATAAGGAAGGGCCCTAGTTAACGGCTGTGGAGGAAAAAATAACATTTGCCATATCCTCTTGTGCATCTATGGTTATAACAACCAGGTTACTAACAAATCTATTTGGGGAAACTGGGTCACTGGTAAAAGAATATAAATCTACCTATGTAACAAACAAGGCTGTAATTGGTGGAGATTTCAACGTTGCCCCAAATTCTTGGCTAGATAGGAACCCACAGAGAGGTCTACAACCTCAATACAATGATGCTTTACAGGATCTGTGTATTACAGCTCATGGAAAAGATTATTGGAGACTTGCTTGATTACAAAACACTGATGGAATCAGCTAGCCTTATGTTGTTTTTGGATTTTTTAAAGCATTTGGCACAGTCAAGCATAACTTCAAATTGATCATTTTAGAGAAATTTGGCTTCGGTGAAAGGTTTTGAAAAATTATTAAAATATTTTACACTGATATTTATAGTTTTATCTCTCTCAATCCTGGACTATCCAAAAGAACACACGTCACACGTGGAATTCAGCAGGGGTGTCCCAGATCTCCAAAACTGTTTATTTGATGTATTCTGTACTCTGATATTAGTGTATTCAGTTGTTGACCATCCAGAATTAAAAGGTATGACCACTTTTGATTATGAATATAAAATGAGTCAATTTGCTGATGATAGTTGTTTTTCTATAAACATATGATAAAAATGGCCTTAGAAAAATACATTTTCAGAAGCATCAAGTCTCATCATTAAATATGAAAAAATGTGAAATTTTACGATTATACTCTTGCACAGATAAAACCTTGGTAAATATTAATGTTACATCACAGGCTAAACATTTGGGGATAACTCTTCATCATGATGGAACACAAGGAATCAGTTCAATACAGAAATCAAAATCACTCAAACTGGAAAATCCTTCAATCACTGGCTGATGAGAGACCTCGCAATATTTGACAGAGTTTTGCTGACTAAAGCTGAAGGTCTTCTTCTTCTTCTTCTTCTTCTTCCAACAGTGAGATTTCCATGTCTACGTGATGTCTATAACACTATCTGGTCCCACTCTATATTCTTCAGGTCATCACTAAGGTCTATCTAAACTGATTTCCCCTTGTCAATCCTTGTATGTAGCTCCATTACTAATTAAAAAAATAAACTCTCCATTTTTCAACTTTGTTTGGAAAGTTGAAAAATGCCGCCCACAGAAGCCACACGCGCACACTGCAGGATTACGAGGACAGCGCAGCTTTCAGCTATGTGGTCACTGCTCCAGGCGCGCGCCACGCACCAGGGACAATCCGGCTCCACAGACTGCCATCTTCCTCCGCCGCTGCACATGCCTGAGAAACACGGCTGATCGCCACCCTCGGAACCTTCAGGGCTGCTCTAGCACCTGAGGCAGACACACAGCCGGCACACAGGACTTTGTATGGGTCTCAGCCACGGCGCACAATGGGAATTCAGCCGTCTGCTGTCCCCGATGGCTTTAGGGCTGCGCCCGCACCTAAAGCCAACCCGCCAAGTCCCTCACACAGCTCCAGCTTCTGTTCTTTCTCACAGCCGCTATGCATCCTCACAGGACTGAGCCGTGAGAGGAGTCAGAGACAATTTTTTTCTTCTTCTCACAGCCGCTGTGGAGCTCCGCCACGTTTAACAGGAAAGTCCCTCACCATCGCGGATCCACATGCAATTTTTGAGCGGCCCGGACAACTTTGCTGTCCCGGGCTGGCACTTGTTTACCCCCACCCCCCTCCACCACCTCCTGCACAGAGCTTTTCCCACACCTCGCTTCCAAAGCCGGCCGATCGCCGTCTCGTTCCCCTGCTGAGCGCTCTGGGGGGAGCGGTGTGGGGTGACCCACCACAATCAGCTTGGACAGTCAGAGCACTCAGCTTGAGCAGGAAACAGAACAATGATATGTATGGACTGACATCAATATGTAAATTTTTGACTTCCGCCCTCCAAAGAGAGCAGACGCTTTTCTTCCCAGCTCCGGCTTCTTATCTCTCTCCTTCCCTAACTGACTGGATCTCAGCTTGCTATTGTCTGTCTGCATGCCCTTACTGCTGATTATCAAACGAAATTATGGATTTAATAAGCTGGGCTTTGAATGCAATTGACACTGTTTTTTCAACGAGAAAAAGTGGCCCGGGGGAGCCGATTTGCCCCGCAGGTACAGCGGCCGCGGGTTATTTGAAGGACACAAGTAATTGGAAACTCTTGTGCCTGTGTGATCTCTCTATCGAAGATGTTGAAGATTTATACCTCTTCGTAGCAATGGTCATCGGAATTTTACTGATTGGATCTGGGATTGTTCTGGTGTACCGCAAATTGAAGAAGATGGATGGAGCCTATCAAAAAGCGGACCCGGCGAGGCTTAACCATCAAATTGACCAACTGGGCAGGACTCTGACAGCGGCTAATGGAGAACTGTCTAGGAAAATGGATTACATCACGATCACGCTGAGAGCCGTCCATGATAATTTCAACGTCCAGCCATGAAGGATTTGAGCACTGAATCTGTAAGAGAATATAAAGTTTTTTCTCTGAAGTCAGTGCTATTCGACCTGTTTTGACGCCCTCAGCTCACAGTCCTCCAGATTATCTTCAGTTTTTACTTGTTTTCATAACATGGCGGGCAGCATTTGACTCTCAAGGACAGCCAGCTGTCTGGCAAACTATTCCATCTGCCGTGCCAAGGACACACGCGTTGCCCAGACGGTAGACAAAACATCTGCTGCTGAAGAGACTTTGTGGCCTTAACTGATATCAACACCCTCACTCACACTGACTCACCATACTGACGTGAAGATTACTCATTCACTGCTCTCTTTGTGTCATTGTATGGATTCTATTGTCTGCTATTTGTGCATTGAGAGTTTTTTTCTTGTAATCATAATATTGATCATATACTGTATATGAACTGTATTCTGACAAACAATGCTTTTTTCTCTCTCCTATTGTGTTTATCCTCTTTCTCCCCCATTGCTTCCTGTTCCCATTCTGCTGACAGGCGTGTCACTGACGCTGCTGCGTCACTGAAAATGTCAACTATGTCGTTCTCAGTGTCAAGTCAAATCCCTCGTATATTTATCAGTTATTTACTGTGAATGTACTTGGCAATAAATCTTTTTCTGATTTCTGATTTTTCTAAATGTGCCTGCATTCTCTTTTGTCCTACAGCCCTGGAGCAAAGAGAAGAATTCCAGCGCCAGTAATCAGGCAATTGATATGTGTGACTCTTATGTAAAGTTGCCATGCATTCTCTCTTGACTGTTATGTAAATCTGCCATGCATTCTTTCTTGACTGTTATGTAAATGTCCCATGCATTCTCTCTTGCCGGTATAAATGTGCTCACTCAAAGCTCACTGTTAACACTCATAGGCAACACACTCAGAGCTCACTCACAGCGCACAGACAGAGCGCTGGGTGAGTCTCGTGATGGAGGAATAAAACACCCTTTAACCTGTTGCACTTCGGTGTACCGCGGGCAGGCACGTCTCTGCGTCCTAGGATGCACGAGGGCGTCCTAGTACGCACACTGTGCATCCTAGGAGGCACTGAAAAAAACCCACCTGCATTTCCGTTCTTCCACTACAGACACAGCCGCGAACAGAAAGCCAGAGGAGTGCTTTGATTGGTTTAGATGTGATTGACCTCTCATTCGACTAATAAGAGCCTTGAATTGGGTTTCTGAAACCTTGAAGAACCAATGACTGAAAACCTAGCAAGAAGGACCCGCCTACCAACGGCTGCGAATACAGCCAGCCAATTGAAGCACAGAAGTTCGAAAGATGTTTTGTGTAAGGCTGGGTGACACACAGGCATTCGCCAGTCTTTTTTTCTAACTACTGTTCTTATTTATTTTGAAAAATCGTTAGCCAAAACCGCAATCATGGAAGCGCAAAACCGCAATAATGGAATTATGGTTTAACCGGGTCGCGAGACCAGAAGCACGAGTCCGTAACAAGCGGACCAGCTTCATGTTCGTCTGACAATGAGGAAGAGAAGTTCGCCAGCTACGCTGCTGTTGTGAACAGGTAAGTGTTATAAGCTAAATTATTCTTTATCCCTGAAAATTGTAATCAAAAATGACTTTTGACCAATCGGTAAATTACAACTGTGCGTCATCGCCACATGATGGACCGCGGCGCACGAACCCGTGCACCGGGCGATGTCCGTCCTCTGTAGCGGGGGGGGGGGGGGGGGGGCCCCCCCCCCCCCCCACGGCCCTGAGTGTCACCTTTCATTAGAGCCCAAGATGAAGCTTCTATATTGAATCATTCAAAAGTTACAGACGTTTTTCCAAACTGTGCCATTTGGCACAATTTGGCACAGTCCAAAAACGCCTGGGAACAACCTAAGTAAAAAGCTGTGTAATATATTCATTTTTTGTGGTATTGTTACAAAATGGGCTGCACGGTGGAGCAGTGGTTAGCACTGTGGCAGCACAGTTTACCCTCGGCCGGGAGATCGCGGAGAACGTGAGATTGTGGGTTCGATCCCTGCCCCCGACCAACAGTGATCTGTGTAGAGTTTGCATGTTCTCCCCGTGTTGCGTGGGCTTACTCCGGGATTTCTCCGGTTTCCTCCCACATACCAAAAACATGCAGGTTAGGGATACGGGGCGCTTGTGCACGCAGTGACCGGCAGCTGGTGGCTTGTCACCAGACTGCAAAACAAATCTACCTACAGGTACAAAATTAAAAAAAAATAAAATAAAATAAAAATTGACCTCAGCTGGATAACACTTGGTTCTACATTTCTGTTGCATTTTCCAGCCCGGATCTGAAGCTGTGTGTTATTTGCAAGCATTTGTATCCAAAAAAACACCCAGGCGAAGTTTATTTTCTTCAAGTTCACTATGTTTAGATGACTGTTACTCAGTGGCCGGAGCACTTAGAGAGATTATGACTGTTTTGCCAAAAAATTCAAAGTGTTTTCTTTTAAATGAGACCAACCCCATGAAGATACTGTAAAGGGTTGAAGAACAGCTTTTGGTTTACTTTGGGCACGTTATTTTTTGGCATTTTTATGGAAATTGACCAGTGCAAGGGGCTAACCTTCAGCTTGTCGTGTCCGCCTGCATTTATTTCGTTCCTCCACACTGGTGACCTGACGTGAATGGACTGCTCTCCCTTCTGCCGCACTGTGGACTATTCCGTTCCTCCACACTACAAAATAAGTGCAGGCGGACACGACAAGCTGAAGGTTAAAGATGTTTTATTCCTCCATCACGAGACTCATTCAGCGCTCTGTTTGTGCGCTGTGAGTGAGCTCTGAATGTGTTGTGAGTTTTGAGTGAGCACATTTATACCAGCAAGAGAGAATGCATGGGACATTTACATAACAGTCAAGAAAGAATGCATGTAACATTTACATAAGAGGCACACATATCAATAGCTTGATTACTGGCGCCGGAATTCCTCTCTTTGCTCCGTGGCTGTAGGACAAAAGAGAATGCAAGGCACATTTACATATTGATATCAGTCCATACTGTCATTGTTCTGTTTCCTGTTCAAGCTGAGTGCTCTGACTGTCCAAGTAGATTGTGGTGGGTCACCCCACACTGCCCCCCCCAAGAGCACTCAGCAGGGGAACGAGACGGCGATCGGCCGGCTTTGGAAGCGAGGTACGGGAAAGGCTCTGTGCAGGAGGAGGTGGAGGGGGTGGGGGTAAGCAAGTGCCGGCCCGGGACGGCAAAGTTGTCCGGGCTGTGCAAAAATTGCATGTGGATCCACGATGGTGAGGGACTTTAACTTTAGGTTAATTGGCATCAAAACTGGGGATTCTAAATTGTCCTTAGGTATGACTGTGAGAGTGAATGGTTGTCTGTCTCTCTGTGTTGGCCCTGTGATGGACTGGCGATCTGTCCAGGGTGTACCCTGCCTCTCGCCCAAAGATGCTGGGATAGGCTCCAGCCTCCCCGTGACCCGAAAAGGATTAAGCGGAAGAAGATGGATGGGTCTTGTTTTTCCAAACAAAGTGGGCAGCGCAGTGGTGGAGTGGTTAGCACTGCAGCAGCACAGCAACTCACTCTTGGCCGGGGGATCCTGGGTTTGATCCCAGCCTCCGACCAACAGTGATCTGTGTGGAGTTTGCATGTTCTCCCCGTGTCTGCATGTTCTCCCTGTGCTGCGTGGGTTTACTCCGAGGGCTCCGGTTTCCTCCCACAATCCAAAGACATGCATGTTCGGTTAATTGGCTGTTCTAAATTGTCCCTAGATATCTGTTTCCTGTAGGCCCTTAGAATAGAGGGTTAGTACTAGTGAAAGCGCTTTGAGTGGTCTTTGTGACTAGAAAAGCGCTATATAAGTGCAGGTTAGTTAGTTAGTAGTTAGTCTGCGTGGGATTCCTCCGGTTTCCTCCCACATGCCAAAAACATGCAAGTTAGGTTAATTGGCATCAAAAACAAGACCAATTATTAAGAAATTATTTATAATAAGGATTATCAAAATGGGGGGCTAAAAGCACTTGAATTTGAATCAGCAATTGGCATGCTTAGAATTAAGTGGATTCAACAGTTTCTATCTAGCCCAGATTCCCTTTGGTTTCATATCCCTGAAAAATTGTTTGAAAAAGTTGGAGGTACAGATTTTTTGCTGAAATGTGACTTTGAAATTTCGAAATTGCCGCTTAAATTGTCAGATTTCCACAAGCAAGTGGGGCGTCACTGGAAAATGGTATTTCCTCATAATTTCACACCGCATGGCTCCACCTTGTGGAATAATCGAGTAATTACAGTTAAGAGGAAACCTGGTCAAGACAGAGTGGGTAATCAAAAGTGTTCTGAATATAACTGAGTTGATGGACCACAGTGGAAATATTCTGGACTATGAACAGTTTGTTGGAAAATGTTCTCTGGATGTGCCTAATAGAGAATATAAATCAATCTGTCAAGCTATTCCACTCCCCCTGTTTCACCTAATTAAGAATATGCTAAATTACTCCATGGCGGCTGCTCAGTTACCTCAACTAAAAATAGGGGCAATCAACATTCACAAAAAGGAATGTAATAACAAAATAATTAGAAATGCTTTCAAACAAAAACTTTTTGCTGATTTTGGATCACAAGGGAGAGTGCTGGAAAACTCTTTACCACAGAAGACAATCCATAAATGTGTAAAATGGCCTGTTGCACCCAAAATTAAAGAGACCTTTTTCAAGATTATAAGTAATTATTATCCTGCGAGTGAGACGTTACAAAAACGTTTTAAATTTGAAGTTGATCTCTGTGTGTTCTGTACAGAGCATCCAGAGACAAGTGAACATTTGTTTTTGTTTTGTCCTGTTTCAAGTAATTTCTGGAGAGAAGTCTTTGGCTGGATGAGTATTGGTGGCCATATCCCATTAGACTCCATTCAAATATTAATATCTGTTGATAAAGTTCCAGTTAAAATACAGAACATGGTCAATATTATAGTTGCTCTGAGTAAATACCATATTCATATTAGCAAGCGGGAAAACATCCTCTCCTCCTTAGTCAGATTTAAAAACGAATTAAAAAGCTGTAGCCAATCTTTAAGAATATTATCCAAAGGAAATCAGCCCATCTTGTAGAAGAGCTCGGAATGACGAGGTGATGTGACTTATAAACCAAAGTTTATTATCAGCTTTGCTCCTCTAACAAGTCTCATCTGGTGCAGCAGCAGAAGAAGTAAGAGAGCGAACACATTCGGCTCTGTGTACTTATACTCACACACAACAAAAGACGTGCATACAAAGCTGACATCCCCCATTAACTTAATTATCCTCCTTTGTCTCTGTACCCCTCCACCTGGCCCTGGGAGGTCAGGGCGACCTATCTGGTCTCCACCGCAGTGCCTCGGATGCTCTTTGATCTTCACTGGCGGTTGAGACCCTTTGTCCTGTTCTGAGGTGTGAAGTCGCTTTACATATGTGATCACCAAACATTCTCACATGCTTATACATATGTAGGTTATGGGATATATGATTAATATAGACCACAGCCCCCCCCCCCAAACGACTAAGAAAAGGACAATAGGAAAATTCACAGTTTAAGATAATTATTATGACATACTAACTGCTACACCTCTTGACAAAGAAGAAACTTTCCAGCAGCCATGCTCCTAAGAGAGTTCAGTGGTAATCATAACAGCATAGTAATATCACAAGTCAGTCCTAAACTGTTACAGCACAATTAGTGAACAACTGTTGAGTAGTTTGTATCAGTCCTTGTGCCGTCTGGGCTTTAATCTTCTTCCGAATCTGCTGTGGGTCCGTTCGGGCGTCCTGCTGGGACCTTCCTGTAAGGAATCTGCAGCTTGGGAAGGAGAGTGATTATTTGTTCCCTGCAGGGGGGCTGAGTCTTTTTTCTTGGGGGGTCTACCCCGCCGAGGTGCTCTCGCCAACCGTGCAGGCTCGTCTCTCAACAAGAAGGCAGGTTTAAGTCTGTCAATGCTGACTGTTTCTTTTCTGTCCCCAAAATCAAGCACAAAATGTTTATCACCAGGTTCCAGCACTCTGAATGGCCCATCGTATGCTGGGCGGAAGGTTGGTTTTAAAGCTTCATGCCTAACAAAAACGAATTCAGCGTCTTTTAAAGCTTGGGGGACAAAAACCCGTGGAAAAGAATGATGTGCCGGCCCGGGGAGAGAGTCCGGTCCGTTGCTGCCTAAAAACCTCGGGGCTGGAAGATGCCCTGGCTCTGGGTTCTCTGGTAAAAATTCACCTGGGAGCCTGAGAGGTTGTGCAAAAACTAATTCTGCTGGGGAGGCGTCTAGATCCTCTTTGGGCGCAGCACGCAACCCCAATAAAACCCAGGGAAGTTTATTTACCCAATTTGTATCCGTTAGTGAGGCTCTGAGAGCGGCCTTTAAAGATCTGTGAAAACGCTCGCATAACCCATTAGCCTGAGGGTGATAAGCGGTGGTGCGGTGAATTGTCGCCCTTAAGCTGCTGGCCATGGCTGACCAAAGCTCCGAGACAAATTGAGGCCCCCTATCGGACGTGATGTCCGATGGGACGCCGAAACGTGCCACCCAGTTTGTCAAAAAAACGCGAGCGACTTCCTCCGCTGTGGTTGACGCCAGAGGGACCGCCTCAGGCCAGTGCGTGGTGCGGTCTATCATTGTTAACAGATGTGTGAAACCTTGGGAGGAAGGTAGTGGTCCCACGAGGTCGACATGAACGTGGTCGAACCTTCTAGCAGGGATTCGAAAAGGCTCTAGAGGGGCTTTTGTGTGTTTGTGTATTTTGGCGCGCTGACAAGCAATGCAAGTCTTTGCCCATTCTTTTACGTTTTTGCGCAGGCCGGGCCACACAAACTTTTCGGCGACCATTTTAACCGAAGCACGCACACCTGGGTGCACGAGGGAGTGAATTGAGTCGAAAATACGGCGGCGCCATGCAGCTGGGACTACCGGGCGAGGTCGGCCGGTTGAGATGTCGCATATTGGGGGGGCACGCCGTCGCGTAAACCCCTTTCCTCCAGCCTTAACCCTGTTGGTCCAGACAGGAGTGCGCGCACGTCCGCGTCATTACTTTGCTCCTCCACCATGGCTGCATAATCTATGCCTACGTGGATTGGGGCTGCGTATGTGTCCGCGTTGGCGAAGAGTTCTGCGGCTGTGGTAGTATAATCTGTCTCCTCGTGCTCTGGCGATGTCACAGCGCGAGAGAGGCAGTCTGCTACCACGTTAAGTTTGCCTGCCACATGTCGAATGTCTGTGGTGAACTCTGAAATCGCAGCTAGCTGTCTTTGTTGCCTGCCTGACCACGGTTCAGAAATTTTAGCCATCGCAAAGGTGAGCGGTTTGTGGTCTACAAAAGCCGTGAAACGCCGCCCCTCCAACCAGAACTGGAAGTGGTGGATGGATAAATGAAGCGCTAGCAGCTCCCTGTCAAAAGTGCTGTATTTACTCTCAGTTTGGTTTAGCGATTTGCTGAAAAATGCCAAAGGTTGCCAGATTCCGCCGACGTGTTGTTCTACAACTGCCCCTATGGCCAGGTCTGAAGCGTCTGTGGTTAGCGCAATGCGGGCCGAGGGATCAGGGTGAACCAACAATGTGGCTTTAGCTAGGGCACTTTTTACTTCCGCGAAGGCGCGTTTGCGCTCCGGGGTCCATTCGACCGCGTTGGAAGGTTTTTGTTTTCTGAGCGCGTCATATAGGGGCTGCATGAGCTGAGCTGCGCGGGGGAGGAAACGGTTGTAAAAATTAACCATTCCCAAAAATTCTTGCAGCGATTTGACTGTTTGTGGCCGTGGGAAACTTTTTACTGCGTGAACTTTGTCTGGCAGTGGGACTGCCCCCTTCGGTGAAACTCTGTGTCCTAAAAAATCAATTTGTGACACGCCGAATTTGCATTTGGCTGGATTGATTATTAACCCGTGCTCTTCTAGTCTCTGAAAAACCATAGTGAGATGCTGTTCGTGTTCTTCCTCAGACGAGCTGGCTACCAGCATATCGTCGAGGTAGACGAACACGAAAGGGAGGTCGCGTAATACTGCGTCCATCATCCGCTGAAAGGTTTGGGCAGCGCCTTTGAGGCCGAAAGGCATCCGCAAAAATTCAAAAAGGCAGAAGGGGGTTATTACAGCTGTTTTAGGAATGTCTTCCGCTCTAATGGGGACTTGGTGATAGCCGCGGACCAGGTCTATTTTTGAAAAAATGCGCGCACCTGCCAGATGTAGTGAAAAATCTTGGATGTGAGGAATTGGGTAGCGGTCATGCGCTGTCGCATTGTTTAATCTGCGGTAATCGCCGCACGGTCTCCAAGAACCGTCGGGTTTAGGGACCATGTGAAGCGGTGATGCCCAGGGGCTTTTCGAGCGTCTAATAATGCCTAGTTTTTCAAGGGTGGTAAACTTGTCCCGAGCTATGGCGAACTTGGTTGCATCTAAGCGCCGAGCTTTGGTGAATACGGGTGGGCCCGTTGTGGGAATAAAGTGTTCGACCTCGTGCTTAGCCACTGTAGCTGAGAATTTGGGAATTGTGAGTGCTGGAAATTGGGTGACGAGTTGATCAAACTTACCTCCTGCTGTAGTGACGCTGGCCTGCACGGGTGGTGGAGAAACTCGAGCTGAGCAGGGAATAGAAGCAAAGGACAGTGCATTAACCAAGCGTCTGTTCGCTAGATCGACTAATAACCCATGTGCACACAAAAAGTCTGCGCCCAACAAGTTAAAACTCACCGCCGCTACAACAAATGTCCATCTGTAGTTGCGGCCATGGATGCAGAGGGGCAGGTTCCTTTCGCCAAAAGTGTCAGTGGTGAAGCCGTTGGCTGCCACCGCTCCATTACCCCGGGGGCCCATGGCCCGGTCTGCTTGGGAGGGCATTATAAAACTCAGTCGAGCTCCCGTGTCAATGAGGAACTGCTTGCCGGTGTGTCCGTCCGTCACATATAGAAGCTTGCTTTTTTCGCCGAGAACTGCCGCTGTTAACGGTTCTCGGCTTTGGCGTTTTCCCGAAATCGTGAATCTACAGGGGGGAAAGCATTTGTGAGCCTTCTCGGCGAAGCGGTGGTGGTAATAACAGACGTCGCTCCGTCTGTTACGTCTTGGCCGTGTCGCTGCCATGGCGGGCGGATTCTGCTCCGTGGTTTGAGGCTCCCCGTGGTTCCGGACATCGGCGTTGAGGTCTGCAGATGCTGCTGTGGGTGTCTGTTCCCTGCAGGCGTTGACGAGTCGCTGCGCTTCGCGAGCCAGCGTGCGGAAGTCTTGCTGGGTGCTGCATCGCATGTTGGCAAGCGTCCCTCTCATGTGTGGCGGCAGCGTACTGAGGAATATAAATTGGAAGAGGAAATTGTCATTGTCCTCTTCTTTGAGCTGCAGCAAGTCCTCCATGAGGGCCTTGGGTCTGCATCCTCTGTGGCCGTAGACCGCCAGGATCCTCTCGGCTCTCTCCTCGGCAGAGGGGACGAAATTCGCCACGATGGTCGCTTTCAGTTCTCTATATTTGTCCTGGGCCGGCGGCCGCTGGGTTATGCTCCGCGCACATCTCGAAGTGGCGGCGTCGAGTTTGGCGACGATGTGATAAAACTTTGTATCGTCAGCCGTGATGCCCGCAAGTGCAAACTGGGCTTCAGCTTGCTGAAACCACGAGGCGGGGTCTTCCTGCCAGAAGTCCGGCAGCTTGACGGTGACGGCATTTGTGTGGGCCGTCCCTGATGTGTCCGCAGGGTGAGAGTGTCTTCCTTCGGCTCTCACAGCGGCGCTGGTGCTCAGTTGAGCCCTCTCTATCACTTCTGCCGTGGGGGAACGTCGTCCATCTGTTCCCCTGTCTGCATGGGCGCCGGCGTCTGCCTGGGTCGCCACAGATGAGTCGATCGCTGGGGAACGCCTCTGGTCCATCCTTGCGTCAGGGTCACCAGTGTAGAAGAGCTCGGAATGACGAGGTGATGTGACTTATAAACCAAAGTTTATTATCAGCTTTGCTCCTCTACCAAGTCTCATCTAGTGCAGCAGCAGAAGAAGTAAGAGAGCGAACACATTCGGCTCTGTGTACTTATACTCACACATACAAAAGACATGCATACAAAGCTGACATCCCCCATTAACTTAATTATCCTCCTTTGTCTCCGTACCCCTCCACCTGGCCCTGGGAGGTCAGGGCGACCTATCTGGTCTCCACCGCAGTGCCTCGGATGCTCTTTGATCTTCACTGGCGGTTGAGACCCTTTGTCCTGTTCTGAGGTGTGAAGTCGCTTTACATATGTAATCACCAAACATTCTCACATGCTTATACATATGTAGGTTATGGGATATATGATTAATATAGACCACACATCTCAGATTTAGTTGATTTAATGAGAAAATACCCCTTACTCTGATACAGGACTGAAGAAAAGCCTTAATATTTAATATTTCATACCCCCATGTTCCTATTTCTTCTTCGTTCTTTGTTGTTGTTTACACTTGTATAGATCTATGGATGTGAAAGTTTATTTCCCGACGAGTGTTTGTAAATTGTTCAAATAAAGTTAAGGAAAAAAAAAAAGCTGCGCTGCTTCCTGCTGCCGTACGTCCTTCCTTTTCTTTTATTTTACGACAGCGTCTTGCTTCCTGACGGCAGCTGGTTGTGTCTTCAGAAAACATGGCAGCGGCTGCGGGGGAGAGTACTACCGGTGGGATGGAGGATTTACCGGAGAACGGAAGCGGGTGTGGGTGTGGGGGAGACGGCGAAACAACGGGGGCTGCTGCCGGGACTCCTACCGGGAGAAAACCGGTGTGTGTGATCGTTCTGGGGATGGCGGGATCCGGTAAAACGACGTTCGTTCAGGTGAGCCCTTAGCAGCTAACGCGGCTAACCGGGGGGATGCTAGCAGCATGTAAACAGGTTATTCAGTTGGAGGAGTAGTCAGGGCCGGATCGAGGAGGTTGTGAACCCTGGGCTAGAGCAGTTTTTGGGGCCTTCCCACATGTAATTTATGGGAGTATGATATGCAAAATGGCCATGTTTACATGCTGGGTAATAAACTGTTTATAATCGGATTTCTGGAGTCTGGTTATTAGTCTTGTAAAAACAATAATCAAATGAAAGGCACTTACTGTGTCATGAGAAATTGCATTAACACACATAGTTTATTGTCCAATAATCCATTTATTCAGTGCGTGTAAACATGTCAAATCCTATTATTACCATTATCTGATTATTCGGAGTCAGTTGAGGTGGTATGGGCATCTGATTAGGATGCCTCCTGGACGCCTCCCATTTGAGGTGTTTCAGGCACGTCCCACTGGGAGGAGACCCCGGGGCAGACCCAGGACTCGGTGGAGAGACTATGTCTCCCAGCTAGTCTGGGAACGCCTTGGTATCCCCTCTGAAGAGCTGGAGCAGGTGGCTGGGGAGAGGGAAGCCTGGGCTTCTCTGCTTGAACTGCTGCCTCCGCGACCCGGACCTCCGGAAAAGCGGTAGAAGATGGATGGATGGATGGATGATTATTCCTAGTCATCTGATTGTTGTGGCCATGTAGCAGGGGTCACTGATGGATCAGCTTGACCTTCTAGGTCAGGGGTGTCAAACTCATTCCATGGAGGGCCAAGACCCTGCAGGTTTTACTTCCACCCAGTCTCTTCAGCAGGTGTTTTCACTGATCAGCAATCAGTAGGACGAAATTCAGAGAAATCGCCTGTTGAAGACACTGGGTGGAGGTAAATCCTGCAGGGTCTTGGCCCTCCATGGAATGAGTTTGACACCTGTGTTCTAGGTCCTAAATTACTAAGGCAGTGGCTACGGATACGGAACCGTACAGATACGGCTCGAATCTGATTGGCCAGTATGTGCATCTGAAAAGCAGCAGGATGCAGGTATGGAAATCTGAGGCATTTATTTGTTTCAAAATTTTAAAGAATATCTATTTACTACCTTTTTAACCTTATGGCTAACCTCTTAATTTTAAGTCTAAATTTAATCTCATACCAAGTAAAATGGTTTGGACAAGTTTAAGTGTAATGTAAGGGACATTACATACTAATGAACATTAGTACAAATGTAAGTATGCCGGATTTAGCAATACTGCTAATTTGCATCAGTAGTCCCCTGGTGCAGTGACAAGGTGCCGATAACAGGACACGAACCAGCAGTCTTCTGATCACAGGCCCAACGTACTGTCTATCTAAGCTACAGCAGCAACTGGCTTGGAGCTGATCTGGAAAGGTTTAGTCAGATCGTCAGTTCTTCCACACCAATAAACATTTCGCATAGGGATACAACTTCCGTATCCATAGCTACTGCCAGTTACTAAATAAAGTGAATGACCACACAGTTGTAGGTTTAGCTTGAATAGCAGAAAAAATAAAGTGCCATCAGGACTAACAACCAACAGATATTTTACATCAACCCACAGCTTTGATTAGGTGCTGCTGCACTGACCACAAGCACAAATGAACTATGAAACCGTTACAAAAAGAGAACAGTCTGCACTGCACTGCAACAGTTGCAGCGTCTAATTTCCTCAGTAATCAGGTAAATGTGAAAAAAGGCAACACTAGCATCAATGAAGCAACATGACATCACAAAGCAGTATCAGTTACTCAAAATGTTACAGTGCAAAATTCGTAACAACTGTACTGTCTAAGCTTTATAAAAGCAAAAAGGAAAATCCATACTGGAAAAACTGAAAATTGTGGTAAAACAACACAGGGGCTCTTAGTGGGAAAGAAAATCACTGTATATGTGTCAGGCAAAACAATACAGTCAGTGGAAGGACGATATACAGTAGAAGCCATTGTCTTGAAACGTACTCAACACTTGCAAGTTTGCGATTGAAATTGCACTTGGAGAAAAAAAAAGTTTCTGCTGTTTGTAGGAACGTTCAGATGCTCTGATATCAGCATCCTTATTCTGGTAGCTCTCCAGTCCCTTTTTGGCCCAGTATTCCTGGTGTGGATGAATTTTAACACTTACAACGGGTGTTTTACAACTTTGATGACCTGGAGCTTCTGTGGCTGGAAAAGTTATGCCCTTTGTGACTGACGGCTCTCCAGACAGCAGCTCCACCAGTGCATCCCGTGTTAGTGTTAGTAATGCTAACAGTTTGACAAACATCTTGTTGTGACTGTAAAGTTGACAACTGTCTGGCTGTGTCGCTTAATACTGTCAATTTAGGAGTCTTCTTTGTTAAAACCTCATTCTCACGTTCGTCTTTTTTCTTTCTTCTTTTTTCTCTTTTGGGCATCGTTATTGCACTTCCGAATGTCTGCCATTATGATTCATTCATTCATTCGTCCGCGGATTCACTACCAGCCCACATCCAGCATTAATCAAGTCAAATGTCAACTCTTAACTGATTAAATTAAGCAGGCGGGACAGACGTACAGCTCAACAAATAAAAAGTTGATACGCCAAAACAAACCCTCCAATAAACGTTGGGCACAGCAAAATTAGCAAGACAGAGATAAAGAAAAGAATTTCTTTCGGGACCCCACACAAGCTGGGGCCCTGGGCTCATGGCCCGGTAAGCCCTTGCCATAATGCAGGGCAGGGAGTAGTAGTCAGTCCCTCCAGGAGTTCACGATGTTGCAATTGCGTCAATTCATGCAAAATCAGCCAGTCAGTGCAACTATTGTGCAACCTTGCAACTTTGTCCAATCACTGCAACTTTCCCGCAATTTTGGCCAATCCTCGTCAACTTCCGCCAATTTCACCAATCAGATTTGTCTGTCTGGTGCTCAAACGCGCAGTCTAACCAACCAAATGCATCACTGCACCGCATTCACTTCCGTGTTTACAGTAAGTATTAACGGAACACATCAGCAAAAACAGAACGTGTGACTAAAAAAACCCCACTCACCTGCGAGGTTTCCAACACCGTCTCTCCCTACATCTTTCCCAGCCTGCCGGTGGATGTCTTGCCACGTCTCCGTCCTGACCGCGTGTATGAAGTGCTGGGTTTGTGTTGAAAAATGTCCGCCTGCCCCAAAAGCACTCCGTCACTTGAGCATACGTGAGGACAAACCCCATAAAACCACAAATAAAACAAGCAAGTCTAACACTACAGCCAGTATTTGATCATTTTATACATCTTTAGAGGTAAAATCATTACTACATCTTGTCAATGAGCTTTAAAGCTGTGAATCTCCAGTCTGGATGGGCAAACACACCCCTCCGCCTTCCCCGCCATCCCGCCGTAAATGAAAGATGTGTGTGTGTGTGTGGCAAGACCGATGTGCAGCAGACAGGTTGGCACGGAAGGAGAGAGAGAATGTTCCCTGTAATTTTTTTTCAGCAAAACACAGACACCAATAGACAATACATACTAACAGAGTAAATTATTTTTTCCTCTCCGCTCGGTACGGAGTGGTTGGGGACCGTAGGGAGTTTTCAAATGAAGGTGCCGTGAATAATTTCCAGATCTCTGCTCTTTAACATGCATTCAATGCAATTTAGCTGTTGTAATGGATATTGTGTTAAAGTCTGTATTTACTGTTGAGGGTTTTTCTGTAGAGCAGAAATTTCTGCTAAATTTACAAATCACTGTAATAAGAAATTTTTGACAATCCTGTGCTTTTCTTGTATTGTTATATAGAATATCACTGCAGTAAACTGGAAAAAACATCTGCTTCAAAATTTGAAATTCTTCCCACAACTTTTAGTGCAAAAAACACTCTAAAAACATCATAATTTTTATCGCAACTTTTTCAAAAAGCTCCTGCGAATTCAGGCTTTTTGGGCCGCAACAATCATAACTAGAAAAGCACTCGGAGAGCGCAGACCTCCGCCAAGCGCCACAGTTCCCCCCCATACAGTGTTTGTGTGTACGTTTTCAGATTCCTTGACCATGAAAACATATGACTAGCAATTGGATTCACAATGATAGGATTAGTGGTTCAGTAGTAAAAGCATTACCTCCTTGGTGGAGGTAATAAACTGAAGTGTTGCTGTTGTGTCCATCTCCTCCACTGAAAGCAGCACTCAGGGCTTCACTGACGGATGCAGATTGGGTAGACAGGTTGCCGTGGGTTTTATATTGGGGTTGCGCTCTGCGGCAAAAGAGGATTTAGAAGCTTCCCCGGCAGAGAGGTTGTTTTTGCGCAGCCCCTATGGCTGCCCGGGGAATTTCTGCCAAATAATCCGGCGCCGGACAGCTGCCCGTCTCAGCTTTTGCAGCGTAGCGCAAACACAGGCATGCTGCCGGGCCCTGCCCACCACTGTTTTCCGCATGCTTTTGTGCCTAAAACTTTGAAGAACGCAGAGTTTGTGTTCGTCAGACACGACGACCAGCGCCCTCCATTGCGCCTGCGCACATGTTGAAAATGGCCGTATCTCACAATGTTAAAGAATCCTTTAAAAAATTCCTGTATCCAGACGGTGATCCGGATCATCCCCAAAATTTAATCAGTTCTTCCTTGTACCATTTCCAACAACGCCTGAAAGTTTCATCGAAATCCATTGAAAACTTTTTGAGTTATCTTGCTAAACAACAGACAAACAAACAAACAGACAGACAGACAAACGCTGGCAAAAACATAACCTCCTCCTGGCCTACGGCCTGGCGGAGGTAAAAAACATCCCGCAAAGTCCTGGAGGAACTGAGTAGTAGTAGTAGAGTAAACATTAGGTAGTGACTATAGATAGAGAAGCCGTAGTCCACTGCACATTGTCTATTGCTACGGAAGAGTTGATCAGTCTGACAAACCTTTTCAGATCAGCTCACAATCACTGCCGCTTAGGGTTGTCACGATAACCGCAATTATGTAATACCGTGCCATGGACAAGCCTACTGTGGGGGATAATGAGCAACCGCAGTGTTCACTTTTTTGTGTGTGTAGCTAAATCTTGTTGTTCACTTATTGAATATTAAATAAATTGTTAAATGTTAAGTGCATTTTTATTGCCAGCAGCATGTTTGCAGGGCATAAAGCGTGTTGTTTGTACAACTTTTGGTGAGATCAGATTGCTTGTGGCAGATTGGGGGAGGGGGGAGGAGGACGAGGTGAGAAAATACCCTAAATTTAATAAAATAATGACTGGATGGCCTTCTTCTGAGTTATGATCCTGATGATTGAGATCTGCTACTGCATAGTGCATTGCTTGTTTGCTGTGTGAACGTAATTTTTTGGACAGTGGCATTAGGCACAGAGACAAGAGCCATGTGGGGTCCTGCATAGTATTATATATACATAGCTCTGAATATTATGTGGCATTAATGAATTCATACTACAACAGTGGAAAAAACTGTCAAGCTTTATATATAGCTTCATTTGTGAAATAAAAGTAGTAGAAATATATTACAAATTTTGTGCTGAAAAATACATTTCTGAATATCTGACCATAATTTTTTGTATAGTTTTTAAATTATCAGCACATTCATAAATTGTTTAAATCTGAAAAATATCATCCATCTCCTACTTTCAACAGTGATCACACAGCTTTAGTTCCTGATATTTTAAAGGGCCTATATCATGCAAAATCGACTTTTTTGAGCTTTTAAGCATGTTATAATGTTAATTCCTCACCAAAAACACCCCCAAAGTGGTATTTTGCTCCATTCACGCATCTCTGAGTATTCCTCCTCAACCCTGCTCTCTGAGCTGCTGCTCCGCCCTGTCCCTGATAATGACTGGGTCCCCACGTTCATACGTATGAACGTGGGTGAGCCGCCCACTCCAGGAAGTGCCTGTGCTGCCCGACCACCCCCAGGCTAACGCACACACCCACTTTCTCCGCGCAGCTAACGGAGCGGTGATCGGCAAAACTCTTTCACTTTAGCATTGACGCTGTGAAGAAGTAGTTCCTCTCGCACCTAATCTGCTCAGTGACAACAACTGTTTGCTTTTTTACGTAAGACAATGTCTTCTAAGTGGCGTAAATGTGTCTTTGGCTGTGAGAGATTTAGGAGTTTGTTCAGCCTTCCTAAAGAAGAGCCTACTCGTCAGAAATGGTTGGAGTTTATTTTAGCGTCAAACCAGCCAGCAACTTTTTGTCTGTGACCAGCACAGGGGTTACGTCATGAAATAGGCAGCAGCCACAAGAAGGAGAGGCGGAGCCTCAGAGATCGAGGCATCTTACTTCCGGGTTGGAAAAGTAGCTCGTGAAAATAACTCATATTTCATAAGAAATTCATTCTCCAGTGTACCAAAGATAATATACTATCACATACATGCATATAGTTTACTCTGAAAGGCTTAAAATAGCATGATATAGGCCCTTTAATAAATTAGAGATGAAAGTTTTATTTAGAAGAAGCTACTTTCCATCCTTTTTATGTTTCCTCATAATGCTCCTTATTCAACTGTAGTAATATAATATAAATCTGTATCCTTCACCTGTTCTCCAGACTCTCAATTTGGCATCTAGTGGATTGGTTGTGTTATAATTGGTTGTCTGATACTCTTCTTTATTTTAGAATAAAACAAAATGAATTCTAAACAACTTTGTAAATGATATAACTTTAAAGTCATTTGGTGCAAATTAAGCCAATTAGAAATAATTACAACAGAGTGGAAAAACATTTTTAAAAATATCTTCTTCGGCTGAGCTAAATATTGGTTATATATCTTTTTAATGCATGGCACTAATAGACAATCTACACATACAATTCACTGTCCAAAACCCCACAGATAACAAACTAGCAGTTATCCTACAGACAAAAAGCTGAAAACATCCTTAACCCCTTGCACTCTGGTCAATTTCCCTAAGAACGCCTAAAAATAACATACCCAAAGTAAATCAAAAGCTGTTCTTCAACCCTTTGCAGCATCTTCATGGGGTTGGTCTCATTTAAAAGAAAACACTTTGAATTTTTTGGCAAAACAGTCATAATCTCTCTAAGTGCTCCTGCCACTGAGTAACAGTGATCTAAACATACTGAACTTGAAGAAAATAAATTTCGCCTGGGTGTTTTTTTGGATACAAATGCTTGCAAATAACACACAGCTTCAGATATTGGCTGGAAAATGCAACAGAAATGTAGAACCAAGTGTTATCCAGCTGAGTTCAAAATTTTGTAACAATACCACAAAAAGTGAGTATATTACACAGCTTTTTTCTTAGGTTGTTCCCAGGCGTTTTTGAACTGTGCCAAATTGTGCCAAATGGCACAGTTTGGAAAAACGTCTGTAACTTTTGAATGATTCAATATAGAAGCTTCATCTTGGGCTCTAATGAAAGGTGAAGGGCTGTGTGTGTGTGTGTGTGGGGGGGGGGGTTGTTTATTCATTCATGAATGAATGAATGAACAAACAAGCCCCCCCACACAAAGAAGCATGCCACGTAAAAAATGTGTGGCTTTTTTTTTTTTTACAAGAAAAAATAACCTACAGTGCAATAAAAATTATACTAAAATATTTGTAATGTAGAAGATAACACCCCCCCCCCCCCCCCCAGCTACAGAGGACGGACATCGCTCATCGCTACATGACGGAAAGCGGTGACGCTGTGCCGCGGTCTACTACACACAGTTGGACTAAAATATCTGCAATATATCTGCAATCCGCTACAGAAGAGTAGCGGGGGCGGGGCATTCACAACATGACGGGGGGGCTGTTCGCAACATGACGGACCCGGACCGGAGTGGTCCAGGTCCATCATGTTGCGATAACGCACAGTTGTAATTTACCGATCTGTCAAAAGTCATTTGGATTACAATTTTCAGTTGATAAAGAATAATTTAGCTTATAACACTTACCTGTCCACAACAGCAGTGTCGCTGGCGAACTTCTCTTCCTCATTGTCAGATGAACATGACGCTGGTCCGCTTGTTACGGACTCGTGGTTCTGGTCACGCGACCCGGTCAAACCATAATTCCATTATTGTGGTTTTGCGCTTCCATGATTGTGGTTTTGGTGAACGATTTTTCAAAACAAATAAGAACAGTAGTAAGAAAAAAAGACTGGCAAACGCCTGTGTGTCACCAGCCTTACACAAAACAGCTTTCGAACTTCTGTGCTTCAATTGGCTGGCTGTATTCGCAGCCGTTGGTAGGCGGGTCCTTCTTGCTAGGTTTTCAGTCATTGGTTCTTCAAGGTTTCAGAAACCCAATTCAAGGCTCTTATTAGTCGAATGAGTCAAAGCACTCCTTTGGCTTTCTGTTCGCGGCTGTGTCTGTAGTGGAAGAACGGAAATGCAGCTTTTTTTTTCAGTGCGCTCTAGGACGCAGCGCCCTCGTGCGCTCTAGGACGCAGAGACGTGCCTGCCCGCGGTACACCGGAGTGCAAGAGGTTAAAAGAAAAGGCTCACCTCTATATCACTGTCACAGAATCCTCTCTCCTCAGTTTTCTTTTTTCTTTACAAATTGTGAGGAAAAACTGTCAGCTGTGGTTCCAAACAAGTACAGTGGTGTGAAAAAGTGTTTGCCCACTTCCTGATTTCTCATTTTTTTGTATGTTTGTGACACTTAAATGTTTCAGACCATCAAACAAATTTAAATATTAGACAAAGATGACACAAGTAAACACAAAATGCAGTTTTTAAATGAAAGTGTTTATTAAGGGTAAAAAAAATCCAAACCTACATGGCCCTGTGTGAAGAAGTGATTGTCCCACTGTGAAAACATAAATTAACTGTGGTTTATCACATCTTTGGAAAGCTGAGTTCAATTTCTCTAGCCACACCCAGGCCTGATTACTGCCACACCTGTTCTCAATCAAGAAATCACTTAAACAGGACCTGCCTGACAAAGTGAAGTAGACCAAAAGATCCTCAAAAGCTAGACATCATGCTGTGATCCAAAGAAATTCAGGAACAAATGAGAAACAAAGTAATTGAGATCTGTCAGTCTGGAAAAGATATATAAAGCCATTTCTAAAGCTTTGGGACTCCAGCAAACCACAGTGAGAGCCATTATCCACAAATGGCGAAAACATGGAACAGTGGTGAACCTTCCCAGGAGTGGCCGGCTGACCAAAATTACCCCAAGAGCGCAGCAACGACTCATCCAAGAGGTCACAAAACCACAACAACATCCAAAGAACTGCAGGCCTCACTTGCCTCAGTTAAGATGAGTGTTCATGATTCCACCATAAGAAAGAGACTGGGCAAAAATGGCCTGCATGGCAGAGTTTCAAGACGAAGACCACTGCTGAGCAAAAATAACATAAAGGCTCATCTCAGTTTTGGCAGAAAACATCTTGATGATCCCCAAGACTTTTGGGAAGATACTCTGTGGACTGACAGGACAAAAGTTGGAACTTTTTGGAAGGTGTGTCCCCCATTACATCCGGCATAAAAGTAACACAGCATTTCAGAAAAGGAACATCATACCAACAGTAAAATATGGTGGTGGTAGTGTTATGGTCTGGGGCTGTTTTGCTGCTTCAGGACCTGGAAGACTTGCTGTGGTAAATGGAACTAGGCCTAGTCAAAGTCCTGACCCGAATCTGATTGAGATGCTGTGGCATGACCTTAAAAAGGCGGTTTATGTTCAAAAATGCAAAGATGAATGGGCCAAAATTCCTCCACAGCACTGTAAAAGACTCATTGCCAATTATCGCAAACGCTTGATTGCAGTTGTTGCTGTTAAGGGTGGCCCAACCAGTTATTAGGTTTAGGGGACGATCACTTTTTCACACAGGGCCATGTAGGTTTGGAATTTTTTTCCCTTTATAATAAACACCTTCATTTAAAAACTGCATTTTGTTTTTTCTTGTGCTATCTTTGTCTAATATTTAAATTTGTTTGATTGTCCTTAGGTATGGATGTGAGAGTGAATGGTTGTTTGTCTCTCTGTGTTGGCCCTGCGATGGACTGGCGATCTGTCCAGGGTGTACCCTGCCTCTCGCCCAAAGATGCTGGGATAGGCTCCAGCCCCCCCGCGGCCCGAAAGGATTAAGCGGTAGAAGATGGATGGATGGATGGATGGATGATGATCTGAAACATTTAAGTGTGACAACCATACAAAAAAATGAGAAATCAGGAAGGGGCAAACACTTTTTCACATCACTGTGTAGTCTGTTGATGGCATTTCATAATAAAAGCATATAAAAACAACCATTCTGAAAACTGAATCACTGTAGTGGGCTTTTATTTTTACATAACTCAGGAAGTATTGAGCTGTGATGGTGAAAATAAATTCACACTAATTCAGACTTCGGTCATGTCTTGTGAGTTGGGGCTGTTGGCTGTTGAGTAGGAATTCAAGGATTGTTTCTCATTTTAAAGAGTAATTAAGGCGTTGATTTTCGATAATCACATTAAAGAACTTTTATGGACCTGTAGACACTAATGAGGCGGCTATTTTTCTCCTTGTTTGTGTTCTCGTGAAGAAATTTTCTCCACAGCAACCATATATGAGAGCAAATTAATCTGTCCACACAGAATTAGACTCTATTTTCCTCAGTGATTTTATTTTTTCTGGATCTGTTCATGTCTTACCGAGAGTGGCAGGAAGCGGCTGCTGTCCGTGCTTCTCCACATGCACTGAGGACAGAGAGGCTGAGCAGCTCTCTGTGCAGCCACCATCAGATGTGATGCAGTCACGCATGGTTGACAACATAATAAATAATTAAAAATATATATATTTTACGTTCATAAAAGTATGTTTTCATTGAGAAATGTATCCAATTGCAATAAACAATAATTTAAAAAATAAAATGATTAAAATGAGCTTTGTTAATGTCCATGTGTTTTGCGATATAACTTCAGAGAGCCACAGCATGGAGGCTGAAGGGCTGCGGGTTGCTGACCCCTGTCCTACATGAACACGAGAAATATCTTTCTTCAGTTGTTGATAAAAGCCTCTGATTTCCATAATTCCAGCCTCTGTGGTCTGCCGATACGGAAGATGTTTCCCCAAACAGAGTGTATTTTCTCTCTATGTAATATCCACAAATATTTTGTGGATTTTATAGTGGCTGCAATCACTATAAAATCCATGGATTTTATCAGTTGTTCACACAATACATTAGCTAAATTATTGAAGCTACACAAATATTTGAAACTGAATTTGTTTTCAATCTTTCCTTGAAGTTGTGTTAAAACTATTACTGTAGATTATTATATCATTTGAAAACCTTATCAGTACAAAATGCATGTTGAAGCACGGCATAGGTTTTCCGTACTCACGGACCGCTAGGCAACGTCTTCCATATTTAAAATACATTATGGAAATTGGAGGCATTTATCAACAATTAAAGAAAGGATATTTCTCATGTTTGTCATGATTAGTTAGCTGGAGGCTCACGTGCAAGGCAACCAACACCAGAGGAAAGCACTCAGACACGGAAAAACGTTTTTAGTACAATTTATTAAACCCACACAAACGTAATGAAAACACCCCACGCCGAAGGAACACACAGCCTGCAGGGGAGAGAACGAGAGCTGGTTAGATGCAAGTAGTAATGCAGGGAATAAAGGGGAACGTACTGAAGTTATCTTACGAGAATTGAGCAGAGAACCTGGTAGTGAAACCCATCAGGAAAGTCTAGGAGCCAGCAGGGCAGAGCTGACGGAAGGAGCTGGAGAAGGAGAGGAGTTGGTGTGGAACAGGAGGGAGTCTGACCGGGTGGAGTAGGCGATCTTCAGAGGAGATGATGATGAGGGCAGGTGAGCACACTGCAATCCCGGGGACACACCACTGAGATGGCAGCAACCTGGGGAGAGAGGAAGAGAAGGGAGATTAAAGCCTTATTCATGCTGCATTTCCCCTCTAGTCCACTTGGGTCCGCGTACGCTTTAGATGAGCCCGGCACGCACGCGGCGCTATTCATGCTCACTTTTTTCATCTGCCCAGGCCAAGCGGTTGACGCATGCGCACAACCATCATTTGTAGTTTCACTCCCGCCCGATAGGTAGCGCCAATGCGCTGACGTGCCACGATTTTTACCAACGAAGAAACGCTGCTTGCGTTTTGCTGCTTGACTTCCCGGTTTTCACTCCTTTTCCACAAAGATGCTGCTGAAGTATTTATGTATGATTCATGTATGTTTATTCTCATCTTCCGCTTCCTCGTCTTCTTTGTCTATTTTGTCTTGGTATGCTGTGCCAATATTGCAACCTCGTGAATGGGACGTTCAGTCTTGCACATGCGCTTTTCAATGTGTTCTGGTCGTGGGCAGGCGCTGCGGTCACAAAATTTGGGCTGTACGCGGTCGTTTGCAGTCGAGCACTGCGGACACTAGCGGAGTGGAGACGATGATGTAAATTTCATCACACGAGGTTTCCAGTTACACATACGTGGACATTAGAGATGCAACATGAATTCAGCTTAAGTTTGGGTTTCAGTTAAATAGTCTTTTAGCCTTGACTAAGGCAGCAGTACCCAACGGTCCAGCGCTGAAGCATTCACAGACTGATCCTTTTAAGCGCTGGCAGCAAAGAGGCAGCAGGTGCGTCCACTCACGCAGGTGCATTGATGACCTGCGGAGCTGGGAAACAGATGAGTAACCACCCACAGAAAGGGTGGGGGAGTGCGCTCACTCGATCATCACAATGGTTAACCCATATTTTGTTTCAATGTTTTAATTAAGCTACTACATAAATCCTTATTCAGACTCACAGGTCCAGTTTAAAAACAAACACATGTAGATATCTATAAGTGTATAATATCTATTTATTACCTTTTTCACCTTACGGTTTCCTAAATCCTAAAGGCTAACCTCTTTATGTTAATTTGGGATTCTAAATTCCATCTCATGTAAAAATAAAAACCACTTAACTGTTTCAGCTATCTCCGCATTATACATATAACATATTCACACACAACATTGCAAAGACAGCGGGTGGCGACAGCGTTCATAGGCAGACCACACTTTTCCCTGACATTACAGCGGCAGCAGTTGTGAGCTGATCTGAAAAGGTTTTGTCGGATTGATCAACTCTTCCATAGCAATAGACGACAAATGTAGGGCAATGGTATTAATATAACGTATTCATAGATTTTTGTGAATGTGGTATGGTGTGTCACGTGACACAGTCAGAATTGAGCCGTATCTGGAGCAAGCAATTCTGCAGGTACGGTTCCTTATCCATAGCCACTCCCACATAAAACACAGCATTAATAGAACGTGTTCGTAGATTGATTGATTGATTGAGGTACGGCATGCAGTCACGTGACACCAGCTGGCCATTTGCATTCGAGCAGTATCTGTAGAAAACATTCTATAGTTATGGTTCCATATCCATAGCCACTGCCTAAACTTTATTATCACCTGAGAGAAATTTGTCTTGGGTACAGTTCTACATCCATTGCTTCACAAAGGTAGAAAGGACAACATCATCCCTGGGTAAAACCCTTACAGACAGAAAAAAAAAAAAAACCTCAAAACTTCTCATAAATACAATCCTGAAACCATTTCACACTAACTATACTTACTTATACTTAATTAATATATGCGGAGATATACAGGAAAAATTCTGATTATGTGTTGCTCTGTTTCTCTAGACCAGGGGTCTGCAACCTTTGCCAACCGAAGAGCCATTTTGTTAGGATCTGTGCATGGGCAGAGGACCACGCTCATGCTTTAATTTCATTCTTGTTATTTTCTGTGTTTATCATTATCATTGTTTTCCTGGGTTGTCATTATTATTATTATTATTGTGGGCCATTATTGGATTATGCTTATCTTGTGTTTTGGTGGTATTATCCTTTGTTCATTTCATTAGGTCTCCTGTGTTCTCCCTGCCCGACTCTCAGTTAATTATGATCACTAATGCATGCCCGTGCATGCCCGTAGAAACCAAGCATAAGCAAGTATTTCCGCATGCCCGTAGAAAGCAAGTGTAAGCAAGCATTTCTGCATTCCTGCCTTTGATCTTTGACATCGTTTCCATGGCAACAGTAATCCTGGTGAAACCTGCATTTGATCTTTGATGCCACCCCTCGTTCAGTGGTGCCTGCCTTTGATCTTTGATGATGTCATAGCGAGTCGTGTTTTCTGTTAGACAAATAGTTTCAACATTTTTCCATAGGTATGAGCTCTTGAAACACCTTCCTATTATTTCTGTTCTGTTACCATCAAGACAGGCATCGTAGGTGATGGTCTATATGACGTCATAAAGACATCCAGGCAGGCATCATAGGACATCATGCGGACCTCATAGGCAGCCAGTCCTATTGTCTATATGACATCATTGCGAGGCCTATGTTGCCTGAGATCATTGGATCATCATAGGACATCATGCAGACATCATAGGCCATCCTATGATGTGCTATGATCGTGACATGCGGAGATTTCTTGAATTTATAGTGATAGCTATAACATCACTGTAACTCACTGTAGCAATCAATTGAAGTCTCACCACCATCGGACCAGCCTATAAATTCAAGAAATCTCTGTGTGTCTGTCTCTCACTGTCTATCTGTCACAATCATAGGACATCACACGACAGCCTATGATGTGCCAATGCTGTCCCTATGAAGTCGGCATCACAGGACAGCCTATAGGACACACTAATGCCATCATCAAACATCATAGGACAAAGGACACCTTCCAAGATCAAACACAGGCATGACTCACGATCGTAGGACTCGCTATGACATCAGCACAGATCATAGGACTCACCATGACACCATCAAAAAACAAAGGCAGGCGTCACGGAATGAGTGCGGACATGCTTGCTTACACACTTGCTTACACCTGCTTTCTATGGGCATGCAGAAACACTTGCTTAGACTTGGTTTCTATGGGCATGCACGGGTATGTACTAATAGATATAGATATGTATATATAGAGTGATGCACATCATAGGCTGTCCTACGATGTCCTATGATCGTGACACACAGACAGACAGACACACACACACACACTCACACAGAGATACACACAGAGATTAATGATGCAAACGTCATAGGCACATCATAGGCCGTCCTATGATGTCCATCGTGACACACAGACAGACAGACACACACAGATTTCTTGAATTTATAGAGTGATGATTGTGATTGTTTTGGTCTTGTCTCCTTTATCCTTTGTTCATATTTTGGTGTGTTCTCAGTCAGTGATTGTAAGTGTTGCCCCGCCCGTCCTGTTTTGCCGTATCTGTTGTCACTGTTCTACCCATGTGACAGTTGTTTTTCTTAATTAGCATCCACACCTGTTTAATAGTCATTGATTACCCCTTGCCTTATTTAAACCCGTGTCTGCCTTCGTTCTGTCTGGTGTCCTTGATTGTTATTTTGCGCGAGTACACCCTTCATGTCTTGTTCCAGTCTTGCCTAGCCTGTATCCTACCAAGTTTAATATTATTTGGATTTTTGTCAAGTCTTGTTTTTGAGCCCTCGACCTGTGTCGGGGTTTGACCAGCTGAAAATAAAACTTTAAAACTTTACGTCCAGCATTTGGGCCCTGAATTCTGCCCTGGAGGGGCACTCAGCGTTGACACATTTTGCCCGTCTCTGACTAAAATAGATGTGGCCGAGGGTTACAACAGCAACTTGACCTTTAAAATAAAGATTATCTTGCTTATAAAGTTTTGTATATACATAGCTCTGAAAATTATGTGGCATTGAAGAATTCATACTACAACAGTGGGGAAAAAAAGCTGTCAAGCTTTATATATATCTTCATTCATGAAATAAAAGTATTACAAATATATTACAAATTGTTTTGTGCTGAAAAGGCTATTTCTGAATATCTGACCATAATTTTTTGTATAGTTTTTTTTTAAATTATCAGCACATTAATAAATTGTTTAAATCTGCAAAATATCATCCATCGCCTACTTTCAACAGTGATCACACAGCTTTAGTTCCTGATATTTTAATAAATTAGAGACGAAAGTTTTGTTTAGAGCAAGCTACTTTTCATCCTTTTACGTTTCCTCACAATGCTCTTGATTCAAAATGTATTAAAGGGGTCATTGACTGCACTTTTTCCACATTGTAACAGCTCACTCATGTCTGAAGTGCTTGTAACATATTTTGCTCACATTTTCTTTAATTTTTTTAATTACTGAAGCAGATTTTTAAAAAAAATTTCTTGGCTTTCTTTAAACACTCTGACTTAAAGTCTGTCACTTTAAGAAACATCCTTCAACTATTCATCTCCACCCTCCCCCCAGTTAGCCATTAGCTGACTAGCTTCTAGCCTCCTTCTAGCTTGGATGATCTGCGCTGGTTCACCGATCCGCAGTTGTTTGTGCATCTCGCGTCACCCCAGTTAACCCCCCAACAACCCCGCTGAGACGCCACAACAAATCACCAGCACTGCTTGCTGGGCGACCCACCAATCACCGCAACCTGAGGCCGTTGGCCGAGCAGCCGAGCCACAGGATCTTCAAAGGCAATGTCTCACTCCACGGTACTCTGCTTCTCTCCCACGGCCAACCGGGAGATACCCTGTCACGAAGCGACTCCCCCATGCTGCTGGTAGAGCGGAGCCGTGCGGAGCCCCAGAGGATGGTGGTGGAGCTGGCCGTGAGAGCCAGCAGCTCCAGGCAGCAGCCCCGGGTCGTGGAGTAAGTGGTTGTCTCGACCGGCACACCGGTGACCCACTGCAGAACCACGGCGAAACCACCAGGAGACAGGCCAAAGCAATGCAAGGCACATTGTGGACCGCAGACCGGTGAACCAGGTGGTAACAGGAATGGTCATTACGGTGACTAAGATCTGAAGAAAATAACATAAGCCGTGCTTCAAGCTTCCTGGTACCAGTGTTAGCTTGGGGGCTAATAGCTCAGGGGCTAATAGAGAGCGTAAGTCACACCCCCTCTACTTCCGTACATAAGACCTAAAATCAGAAAAAATCTCCTTTGAAATGAATGGCAAGAGCAAAATTAGCTTTTGATCCTGATGAAATTTTGCCACGAGTTACACATGTGATGTTTGTCAATTTAAAAGATAATTTTCCATGTAAATAACGATGTAGGTTGTTGTCTAACGGTTAAGATACAAGGTTGTGAAAATATGTAAATTAAAAAACTACAAACAAGGACCTGTTGAGCTATGTCACGTCACGCCAGGGGTGAAATAGTTAACAGTCCTCTGGATCAGCTGCAGCTCTCAAAATACAAAACAGTACATTTGTGTTGGGGCTGGGTGATATGAAAAAATTACTTTCCATATACGTATATACTGTATATATATATATATATTTTTTTTTTCATATTGATCAATATCGATGTATATTACGATATAAATGAAATCACTATTTCTGTCGAGCTTAAAGGTTCCTTTTTACTCCTAATTGAGATGTGAAGCTATAACAAGATTAATTTTAAATATTTATTTTCTGTCAGAAGTTGAACCTGACAAATGTTGTGTAGAACATTATACAACTGTATTACAAATGGTTATAAAACATTATAAAATATAAATATTTTATAATATTCTGCTCGCCAACTTACCGATAACTGAAGTACATGGCCAAAGCGCTGCAGCCGTATCCACTTGTTTAGTGATGTGGCCTTCACTATATTTGTCCCACTGTCTGTCGTGATGCAGACTTGTTCGTCTTCACTCAGTCTTCAGGATGCAAGTGCTTCGGTCAGTCCTAAAGCAATGACTTCTCCTGCATGGTCTTCAGGAAAGTTTGAAGACATTTGCTTTTCAAATTCCAATCTTGATCAATGAAGTGGGCAGTGAGGCTCATATATGGCTCAGCTGTGTGACTTGACCACAAATCTGCCAAAGTACGGTCAACTTTGCAGCTCCTTTTCAACAGTTTCTCTACATTCCATGTACAGCTGGGGAAGTCCCGTCTGGGAGAAATATTTACGGCCAGGGAGTTGGCAACGAGGGTCAATTACTTTAATCAACTGCTTAAAGCCGATATTTTTGACTGTACTTAAATAGCCAAAATATCTCCACATTACTGAATTCCTTGGACTATTCTTTTTAATGATCTCCTCGTCTGTTGTGCGCTGGGCGGCATCTGTTTCAGTGTCTTCTTTGGTAACGCTGTCACTGGACTTTTCATTAATGTTTTCTGGCATCATTTTCTTTCTTTTTTCCTTTCTCCTTTCGTCATTTTCTTTTTAACCTGCTCCAACTTCAACACAGCTGTGCTAGCCCAAACATTAGCAGGTGTGCTAGGCCCTGGCTGCGTGCTGGTCCTACGCACCTACGCACGCTGTTGTGTGCGTCAGTCGAACTAGTGCATTGCCCGTAGAATGCAAGTATTCCTGTCTGAAACACATATCCCAGTCAGGCTTCACAGGCCCAGATGTAGGCTGTGTTTGAAAGAGAGGTGTATCCTATACAGTGGTGTGAAAAAGTGTTTGCCCCCTTCCTGATTTCTCATTTTTTTGTATGTTTGTCACACTTAAATGTTTCAGATCATCAAACAAATTTAAATATTAGACAACGATAACACAAGTAAACACAAAATGCCGTTTTTAAATGAAGGTGTTTAAGGGAAAAAAAATCCAAACCTACATGGCCCTGTGTGAAAAAGTGATTGCCCCCTAAACCTAATAACTGGTTGGGCCACCCTTAGCAGCAACAACTGCACTCAAGCGTTTGCGATAACTGGCAATGAGTCTTTTACAGTGCTGTGGAGGAATTTTGGCCCACTCACCTTTGCAGAATTGTTGTTAGGGATGTGATTTTTCCGCTAATTCGCGGAATTCCGCTTTTTTTAATCTTCCAGGAAGATAAAGTACGTGAAGTACGTTAGCAGCTTGTGGTCCACGAATGCAGTGAAGGTGCGCCCTTTCAGGCAGAACTGGAAGTGGCGTATGGCCAGGTGGAGAGCCATTAACTCTCTGTCGAACACGCTGTATTTACGCTCACTGTCGTGCAAAGACCTGCTAAAAAAGGTGAGCTGCTGCCAAGAACCGGCAACGCATTGCCCCACGACGGCCGCTATGCTCATGTCTGAGGCGTCGGTAGTGAGCGCTATCCGAGCCGCCGGGTCTGGGTGCGCCAGTAGTGCAGCATTTGCCAGAGCTGTTTTAACCTCAGAACGCCTGCTCCCGCTCAGGAGTCCAGTCGACTCTGTCTGCCGGTTTCCGTTTCTTGAGTGCGGCGTACAACGGCTGCATGGGCTGGGCTGCGCGGGGGAGGAAACGGTTATAAAAATTAATCATCCCCAAAAACTCCTGCAGCGCCCTGACATTGATGTTGAGGAGAAAAAAATAGCAAAACAATTTAGTTAGATTACTTTTATGATTCCAAACAGTTTGAAATTGACAGTGCACAGTGGACATTGACTCATTACTTTTGAATATTTCTAAGACTTGGCTGCATCAGTGATTGTGCAAAATGAACTGCTCAAGACTCAATGGAGATTGAAACTGGTGATCTGAAATGAATGCTGAAATTATAAAAAGTAATGGTATGAATGAATTTTATTTCTATTATGGAATAGATAAAATTAACTGATTTTGATTTGATCAAGTGTTAAAGCATGTGATGGATAATGCTTGTTGGAATATTTTAGGAATGCTATCTTCTTGGAACATAAGTCAATATTATACAGTAATAAGTGGCATTCAGCTGTTTAAGCACAGTTCTGGTACTTAAAAATCATAAAAACCCAGGAGCTTCGGGGGGCTTCGCCCCCCTTGCCCCCCCACCGGGGCTCTGTCCCGGACCCCGCTGGGGGAATGCGTCCCCCAGACCCCCTGCTGAATTTTCAGATAATTTCCCCAACCCCAAATCACATCCCTGCTTGTAAGAACTATGACCATGACAAAGGCACAAACGCTCACCTGGCACGCCGACAGATGCAGACATGTTCCTCCAAGTGTTTGCTTTCCAGTTTTGACCATGAGATCCTTTTAGTGTGGGATCAAAGAGTACCGGGTTGTTTGATGCAGCAAAGTTCAGCCTCCACGTCACCTCCCGTTCTCGTCTTCCTGTACCGGCGTCCTATGTCCTGCCCTTCCTTAATTCTGAGTGGCTGCTTAGAAAGGTCTGACATTGACAAGCGCAGCTGTACAGTCACCTGACAAGTTGGAACTTTTTCAGCCCTGAGCGCCGCGACAAAAAGCGGCGACCGCTGAAAGCGTTTCAGTGCCGAGGGCGCTCAGTGCTGTAAACGCTGGACTACATAGAGAATGAATAGAAAATGGTCACCCACAGTAGGAAAAATGAGTTTGGTGGACACGCCCCCTAATACTTTTTCTGCAGTATTTGGCTTCTGGGTTGCCGAGGCGCGTGGCCCTGTGGCGTGACCATGCACGTAACTGAGTGGACACGTCTTAAAGGGGCAGTACATGAAAAGCGGCAGATTAATATATAAAATATTAAAAAAATTCCTGCATCCACATTGTGACCTGAATCACCACCAAAATCTAATTATCTGTTCCCCGTGCCATTACACACATTTCCTGAAAATGTCATCAAAATCCATTCATAACTTTGAGTTCTGTTGCTAAGAGACAAACCAACCAACAGACAAACCAGCGCCACTAAAACATTACCTCCGTCTCCCTTGGTGGATGGAGGCTCACCTCTACATCACTGTCAATCTTCTCCTCTCTTTTTTTCTGTTTCATTGACAAATTGTTAGGGAAAACTGTCAGCTGTAGGTCTTATTTTAGGCGAGTGTATCCGGTTGCCAGCATTTCACAATAATGGCACATGACAGACACAACCATTTTTAAAATTGAATCGCTATAAAGGGCTTTTATTTTTACACAACTCAGGATGTGTTGAGTTATGACGGTGAAAATTAATTCACACTAATTCAGACTTCGGTCATGGCTAGCTGGTGAATCCAGCATTTATAGCGTAGGCGACTAATTTTAAGGTTATTGAGAAGAATTCAAGGATTGTTTCTCATTTTTAAGGACAATTAAGGTGTTGATTTTAGATGGATGGATGTACTTTATTGATCCCAAACTGGGAAGTTACAGTGTAAGAGCAGCATGGCACAGTAAGACAACCAAACTGACAGAAATACATACAGCATAATAGGGTAGGAAATAGAAAAAGGAATTGCCTAGGGCAAGTAAAATTGCTTAGATAACATTAAATACATGATAGACTACACTAAAAATAAATAAAGGATGACCTGTGTAGCTGTGTAGATAGTACTGACACTGTACAAATTAGGACTGTAAGACGCAGCGTGAAATGTGAGGTACCAGTTAGACTGTAAGGTGCAGTGTGACAGCTGTATTATGACCCAGATTCAGCATTACACTGAGTTATTGTACAATCGATCAAACTTTATTTGTATAGCACTTTTCAAACATTGGATGCTGCGTAAAGTGCTTTACATAGATAAAAACAGTAGATAAATTTAGTGACATGCATCCTACCTCTCCCATACACACGCCCACAACACACACACACACACACACACACACACACACACACACACACACACACACACACACACACGCACCCCTCCCTACTTCTCTCACACACATATAAAACAAAAAAGACAGTGAAATGGCATGTTGCAGGAAAGATTTCCTGTGCCTGACCATTTGACAGTGAAGCTGTAGCAGTCTGAAGAAAGTGCTCCGTTGTCCGTCCAGTGTGTGGTGGAGGGGGTGATCTGTATTGTCCATGATGGATCGCAGTTTATTTAGTGTCCTCCTCTCCACCACAGTCTCAAAGGTCTCCAGCCTGAGACCAATCAAAGAGCCAGCCTTCTTGATAACCTTGTCAAGTCTGTTGGTGTTGCTGGCCCTGATAGTGCTACTACAACAAGCAGCAGGAAAGAAGACGGCGCTGGCGACAACAGTGTGGTAGAAAAGCTCCAGCATCCTGCTGCACGTGTTGAAGGATCTCAGCTTCCTCAGCAAGTAGAGTCTGCTCATCCTCTTCTTATACGCAGCCTCGATGTTAGATTTCCAGGCCTGTCCATCAATGATAATGACACTCAGGTATTTGTAGTCCTCAACTACCTCCACATCCTCCCCACTATTCTGCAATGGCTGTGAAGGCGTCCTCTTCCTCTTGAAGTCAACAACGATATTAAGACATTTAAGACTTTTTATGGACCTGTAGACACTGAGGCAGCTGCTTTTCTCCTTGTTTGTGTTCTTGTGGAGAAATTCTCTCCACATAACAACCATACATGAATGCAAATGGATCTGTCCACACAGAATTAAATTCTCTGTTTTCTTCTGTGACTTTACTTTCACTGGATGTGTTCATATCTTACTGAGGGTGGGGGAGGATGAGCAGGAGGCCGCTGCTCTCTGTGCTCTCCACATGTGCTTCACAGAGAGGCTCGGGAGGCTCTCCGTGTGTGAGCCGCTGTCGGATGTGACGCATGGTTGACAACATAATAAGTAATTTTAAAAATATATATTTTATGTTCATGAAAGTATGTGTTTCCATTGAGAAATGTATCTAATAATTTGAAAAATAAAATAATTAAAATGACCTTCATTAATTTCCATATGTTTTGAGATGTAGCTGCAGGGAGCCACCGCATGGGGGCTGAAGGGCCACGGGTTGCCGACCCCCGCTCTTGTGAACAGGTCAAGTGCGCCCCTTGGCCCACCAAGTGAGCACCCCAAGGTGACCCCAGGATCCAAGTACATTTTCAGTCCAATGATTCACAGATGCATTCAGAGCCCTCTAAAGCCTCCTTCAGAGCATTGTAGTCCCACATACCTGCTGACTGGGTCAGAGGCCACCTTCACCTGCTCCCAGATGCACGAGTTTGCTGAGATCTTTGTAGCTTGTTTTCTTACTGCCTGATTATACAGAGTCTCTGTGGGCTCATACTGGTCCTTGATAATGTTTTGTGCATACTAGCCATCTTATTTCTCACTTGTGTTGTCAGGTTACCAAATCAGGCTGTAATTCCATATGTGATGAGGCTAGCTTTATAGAACATCAACATGATCTGGTTGCTAACACCACACAGCCTCAGTCTCCTTAAAATTTCAATCTCTGCTGCAGTTTGTGTATTTATAGTAATCCTATAAATAAGTTGTGTATATATGTACAGTATGTACCGGCTATACTATCTAGTGTTTATATGCTGTATATCTATGGCCGGTACGTACATCACAGCCAATAGCATGACTGGGTTGATGTCAGGTGCCTATGAGTAGTTGTGACAAGAGTAAATGTGACACTTCCTGGTCGGGAGATCAGAATGTTTTGTCCTTCACCTTTAATTAATTAATTCAGCATTGTGTACGTGTGTTTGTGTTTTTGGTCCAGAGGCTGACGGCTCACCTCCACTCCCTCAGAGATCCTCCGTATGTCATCAACCTGGACCCCGCTGTCCACGAAGTCCCCTTTCCCACTAACATCGGTGAGGAGCAGACAGAAAAAAACTCCAGAAACTGTCAGGCTGTGGTGACGCTTTGACCTTGTCTGTAGTTCATGATGGGGGGGGGGGGGGGTCTCTGTCTACAGTGATGCATTTGAGAGCTGGAGTTAACTCCAGGTAGAGTTAGCTTGAGCTCTCGAACTGTCTAACTTGAGAGCTGGAGTTAACTCCAGGTAGAGTTAGCTTGAGCTCTCGAACTGTCTAACTTGAGAGCTGGAGTTAGACAGCTGTTTGAAACATTAAATGGAATGATACGCTGTCATATTCTGATGTTGTTTCCAATTGGCAAGTGTTTTTGTTCACAATCCAGGATATAATGGATAAATTTCTAAGGAAAAGAAAATCCAACCACCACTAAAAAAGTATCCTTCCATGGTTAAATTAAATGGTGAAATACTTAACTTGATGAGAAAACAGGATGCGGTGCTGAAAGTAGCTTCAAAGTCTAAACTAACCACAGATACTTAAGTTTGTGGGACTTCGAAATAAGGTAACAAAAGAAATTGGAAAAGCCAAGGCAAACTTTTTTTTATTAGTGTCATCAATAAGGCAAAGGGAAACCCTAAGATAATCTGGGAGAACATAAAGAAGCAAGTCTTGAGATCTGTGTAAATGGCTGTACAACATTCAAACCTATACAGTCAGCTTACCATCAAGTTGCAAAGATACTTGACAGGAAACCAAACTCTCATCATCGCTGTCACTGCCTTGCAAACCATAATTTATTGAGTTGGGACAATCTTATCAAATTCACAGATGCCTGTCTTGTTTATAAGATTTTACATGGCTTGGTTCCTCCCCCCCGGTGCTTTCATACAACAGAGAACATCCTTTGGTAGACACACTAGGGCTGTAGAAAGAAGGGACTAGGCCTGTGTGATATGACCAGAATTTCATATCATGATGTAAGCAATCTTATTTGACGATAACAATATATATATATATATATATATATACAGTAGCTCACGGTATACATTTTCTGTAAATTCTATAGTTTATATGTGATAACCAATAAAAAGGACTGTTTCGTTTTCTACATTTTAAATTACATACTGAAAAAAAATCAGTTGTACAAATTCATTCATTCATTCATTCATTCATTCATCTTCTTCCGCTTAATCCTTTTTCGGGTCGTGGGGGGCTGGAGCCTATCCCAGCATCTTTGGTCAGAGGCAGGGTCCACCCTGGACAGATCGCCAGTCCATCGCAGGGCCAACACAGAGAGACAGACAACCATTCACTCTCACAGTCAGACCTAAGGACAATTTAGAATCCCCAGTTTGATGCCAATTAATCTAACCTGCATGTTTTTGGCATGTGGAAGGAAACCGGAGAAATCCCGGAGTAAACCCACACAGACACGGGGAGAACATGCAAACTCCACACAGATCACTGTTGGTCGGGGGCTGGGATCGAACCCAGGATCCCCCGGCCAAGGCTGAGTTGCTGTGCTGCCGCAGTGCTAACCACTCCGCCACCGCGCCACCCTGTACAAATTCATCTGTCATTAATTTTATGCATTTTCCCCTCTTAATTTTGCAGTGTTGTTATAAATTTTTTTTAATGTGCATTTGAGATGACTTCGTTATTCATTGTCGCTACTTGACTACTTAAAAATGATTAGAAATCAAGTTGCATTAAGAGCCAGTTTGTTCCTCTGACACGTTTTAATTTATTTAGTGTCTATGCGGCCACTGTCACGCACTTTTACAGCTTTAGTAATATTTTTTCTGACAAAGTTAAGAAACTGCAGTAATTTAAACCAGAGCAATGTTCTGAGACACTACAGTGTTTCCTGTTAGCAACAAGTTAGCATTGTCATTTAGCATTTGCTGTTTTATAATTAGAGAGAGATGGTGTTAACGAGACTTAGCTCCAATTAAAATGAGGTTAGAGGACTGTCTTCTCTGACACAGCAGGGTGGGGAAAAAGTCCCACATCCCTGGCACAGAAGTAGTGGCTCCACACAAGTAGTGGCAAAACATTAGCTTGCTGTTTTAGCTGCTGTGGTGCTAACCACTGGAACCCACCTGGCGCACTGCAGGGGAGAGGCGGGGCGGTGACAGGTAGAAATGGGGTATGTGTCCCGATACAAACGATACAGTTTTATATGAAACAGTAGACGTTTTTGATCACATCACCGATGTATATCGTCATATCGTACAGCCCTAGAGGGGACTGTGTAATGCCTATGAGGAGGTCTACTTTTAGCCACTTAGCTTTTTCACTGAGAGCAGTTCATACCTGGAACAGTCTGCCAATAGCTGTTAGAGACTGTGACACCTACCATTCTCTTAAAATCAACTTAAAATCATGGTTAAAACACAATCAAATATGGGACCATTCTGGGTAATTTTTTCTGAGCGTTCTGAAGTGTGTATTGCTTTTTGTTTTTTTATTGTTTTACTGTTGTCTTGTTTTTTATGTAGATTTTGTCCTTTTTTTTTTTTTATTAATGTGTCCTGTTACATGTGCAGTCCCTTGAATTTATATGTTTTACCTGCCCAGGGACTGCAGTTGAATATCAGCCAATTGGCTAAACTGGCACATTTTGTCCCTGTAAAATTTAACCATTAAAATAAAATTAAAATATTTGGGTCATCAAGATACAAGAATTTCAAACTTGGTACTGGTAACTTGGAAAATGTCTGATACTCTGAAGTCACAGGACGTTTAAAGGCTTAATTTTTTTAAATAGAAAACCATTAACATCAGTGACTGTTGCTTTTGAGCTTACCAGAAAAATCACAAATAAGTGACCAAACACTGCCAAACACTCTGAATAAATAAGAGCGTTAGGACAACCCTTTTTGACTCTGCATCCAATGGAAAATTAGTTCTGCGCTGTTGTGATAAGGAAATGAACTTGGAAATGCCCATAAACATGTTCTGCGTCACTGACAACTGACTGACCGACCGTGTCCTTGTAATACAGCCCAAGATGTGTAAAGAGGTGAGTTAAATTTGAAGGAGGAAGTGTCATAATTTGGAGGTTTTCTGCAGCAGGAGTTGGGCCTCTTGTACAGCTACATGGCAGGTGAATGCAAATGTTTATGTGAACTTCCTTCAGCAACATGCATTTCCTTCACTGCAATTGTCTCCCAATCAGCCCACAATTTTCATGGGAGACGATGCCCCCTGTCACACTGCAAAATGGGTTAAACAGTTCCTTGAATCTAACAATATTGAACAATGCAATGACCAGCCCAGAGTCCAGATCTAAACCCCATAGAGGATCTCTGGAAAATCCTTGGTGACAAAGTAATTGCTAAGAAACCCGCTACAGTTACTGAACTGTGGAAGAGACTGAAGAAGAATGGACCAAGATCAGATGAGAGCAGTGTGAGAAACTAGTGATGTCCTGTGGGTGTAGATGTGCTGAAGTCATTCAAAGCAAGGACCTCTACACTTCCTATTCATTTTTGAATCCTACAGCTCTAAAAAAAACATTGGTTAAATCTTCTCTTCTGACGCAGTGGTTACTGTTCTCTAATTTTGCTCACTGTTTTTTTTTTTTTTTTTACAAAATAACTGTTGAAGTTGGTTAATAAAAAAATGCTAATTTTTTTTTTAACCTTTATTTATACAGGGTAGTTCCAATGAGAGGCAACCTCTCTTTTTCAAGGACGCCCTGTTCACACTCACACATTCACAGCAGGAAGCTGCCCAGTCCAACCACAGACTGACCTGTGGTCACTGAGCAGCTCCACTGGAGCAGCTGGGGTTAAGAGCCTTGCTCAACGGCACCAAAGTGGGGTTAAGGAGGGTGGGGCAAACACTGCTATGTTATGTCTGTCCCACCCATATCTGATCTTGCCAGTCCAGGGATTGAACCCGCGACCCTCCACTCACCAGTCCACATCCCTAACCATTAGGTCACCACTAGTCACAGCTGATATCCTGTCAAATTCTGAACAATGAAGAATAACAATATTTCAGAATAAATCAAGTATTAATACATTGTTCTCTAATTTTGATCTCCGCTGTATTTTAAAAAGCTGCAAATTTACAAGAAAAAAAGTTGGTAATTTATGAGGGGAAAAAATCACAAATGGGCAGCTCGGTGGTGCAGTGGTTAGCACTGTGTCAGCACAGCAAGAAGGTCACGGGATCAATTCCACCCTTGACCATCGTGGATTCGATCCCACCCCCGACCATCAGTGATCCTCCTGTGTGGAGTTTGCATGTTCTCCCCGTGTCTGCGTGGGTTTCCTCCAGTTTCCTCCCACAGGCCAAAGACATGCAGATTAGGTCAGTTGGCATCAAACTGGGGATTCTAGATTGTCCTTAGATGTGACTGTGAGAGTGAAAGGTTGTCTGTGTCTCTGTGTTGGCCCTACGATGGACTGGCGATCTGTCCAGTGTGTACCCTGCCTCTCGCCCAAACATGCTGGGATAGGCTCCAGCGCCCCGCGACCCGAAAAGGATTAAGCGGTAGAAGATGGATGGATGGATGGGTGGAAAAATCACAAATTTATTTAAAAAACTGCAAATTTACAAGAAAAAAGTTGTTACTTTATGAGAAAAAAAATCACATTTATTTAAAAAACTGCAATTTTACAAGAAAGAAGATGATAATTTACCAAAAATAAGTTGCCAGTTGTGAGAAAAAGTTGCCAGTTTATGTGACAAAGGTCAGAAATGTATGAGGGGGAAAAAAGCTTCTACTTAACGAGGGGAAAAAAATTGCTAAAATGTTCTTGATTTCCAGACATCAGAGACACGGTGAACTACAAAGAGGTGATGAAGCAGTACAGCCTCGGACCGAACGGAGGAATCGTGACGGCGCTGAACCTGTTTGCCACACGCTTCGATCAGGTCACCACAAAATTAAATTCACACACTTATTATTTTTTTTCCCCATTAACTTTCTTCTTCCACAGTGGATGTTTCAGCAGACTGTTAGGTTAAGGGTGTGCACACTTATGCAACCAGCTTATAATATATTTTTTAAAATATCTATTTTCCCCACAACAGATTTGTTTTTTAGTTTTTGCAGTGTTTTTATTAATTATAAATTTGTGAATTTTTTGTTTTGAATTTGGAAGTTTTCCTTTAAATTTGCTTTTTTGTCTTAATTTGTGACTTTTTTAGATTTTAGTTTCACATAAATTTGCAGTATTTTTGGGATATTTTGAATTTTTTTTCCAGAATTTGGACTTTTTTAAAAACATAAATTTCCAGTATTTTTCATATTTGGATTTTTTTTCAGAATTATCTCTGTGAATTTGAGGCTTTTTTGTTGTAACTTTTATTGTAAATTTGCAATGTTTTCCTTTTGAATTTTGAGACTTTTTCAGTGTTTCCTCTGGCTTAAAGATCTTGGCACAGTGGCAACATATTTTTCCCAGGGATGGGGTGGGGTGGGGCAGAAATCACATGACACTATTGTAACCGGAATATGTTAATTTTATACTTATTTATTTCTTTTTTTTAAATTTTGCACAGTAACTTTGCATATGGAACTTACCATATGAAGTGTTGTACAACCAAGCCTTGAATGTTGGAATATTGGGCCAGTTGGGGTCCCACCCAGATTTCCTGTGTTTGGACTTTTCAGTGGTGTCATCCTTCTCTCCTTCCTCTGCTCTCACCTCTCCTGGACCCTCTGCCTGAACACTTTCCTTTCCTTGGCTCCTCTCTTCTGTCTCATCTTTCCCTCTCTGAACTCTGTCTAATTCAGCTTCTCTCTCTGTCTATGGTGGTATACAAACAGGTTAGAAAATATCAAGTATCATGTTTTGTCCTGTAGAATTTTTTTTGTCATGGTTTACATAAATGACAAAAATATTTTTTTTTTGTATTTTTATTCTAGTCTTTTCCATTGAGAGAGAAGGACAGGGAAGGGAAAAAAACATTCATAATAGTAATTTGCTCATGCATACTTAAATTATACAGTGGGGAAAAAAAGTATTTAGTCAGCCACCAATTGTGCAAGTTCTCCCACTTAAAAGATGAGAGAGGTCTCCAATTTTCATCATAGGTATACCTCAACTATGAGAGATGAGAGACAAAATGAGAAAAAAAAATCCAGAAAATCACATTGAAGGATTTTTAATGAATTAATTGGTAAATTCCTCGGTAAAATAAGTATTTGGTCAATTTATTTTTTTTCCCACAATATCTTTATTGAACCTTTTTTTTTTTTTTTTTTAACAAACATGATACAAACAAACACTAACACTAAAGTACTACAAAAAAAAAAAAAAAAAGCCCTAAAAACACCAACAACCACCAACAAAATCAAGTCTTCAACAATGCTCCTCTGTTTAGTCTAGACAATCCAATACATAAGTATACATATTATGTTCACCAGTTTGGAATTTACAAGGTCCACACACATCATTCACCTTCTTCTTCAAGAGTTATGTTTAAATTTTTTACATAATCAATAAAAGGTCTCCATATATTCTCAAACACAATTTCCTTTGATTTCAGTATATATGTTATTCTTTCTAATGGAAGGTTTGTTAACATCTGTCTTAACCACTGAGTCACATCTGGTCTATGAGTCTTTTTCCATAATAGTGCAATACATTTTTTGGCATTAAGCAAACTGAGGTCTATGAATGTTCTTTCACTTTTATTGAAATTATGCTTTTCTGGGTACAGACCCAACAAAAACAGTTTAGGATTCAATATGATTTGTTTTGAGATTATTTTTTCAATTGTTACCCTCACCTCCTCCCAAAACATTCTTATTAATCTACATTCCCATAAACAATGAAATAGGGTTCCTTTACTTTCCATGCATTTTGTGCATGTATCTGGTATATTTTTGTTATATCTATTTAACTCCTCCAGTGTAACATACATCCGCATTAACCATTTGAAATGTATCAATTTAAGGCGTGCATTTATTGATTTGGTTTGAGCTTCTGTACAAGCCAATTCCCATTGTTCCTCTGAAATTTCAATTTGCAGATCTTCTTTCCAGTAGTTTAATCTTTTCAGTGAATTTTCACTTGAAGATAGTGTCAATGAGTTATAAAACTCTGAAATAATACCCTTTCTTTTACTATCTTGCATCATCATTTTTTCCAAGGATGAATAAATAGGTCGAGTGAGAGCTTTATTTTGATTTGATCGAATAAAGTTTCTAAGTTGAAGATATTTAAAAAAAATGTGTTCTATTGAGATTAAATTTGATCCTCAGCTCTTCAAAAGACATTATGTTGTCTGCACATGGCAAATATAAATCCTGAATCTTTTGTATCCCTTTTAAATTCCATACTTTAAATACAGCGTCCGCTCTCCCTGGTTTAAAATATTGATTACCCCATATTGGACTAAATTGTGACAATAACTGTGGTTCTTTTAAATAGTTTTTAGCTTCACACCATATTTTGATCATATGCTTTACAAATGGATTTTTAACTTGTTTTTGTAATTTTTTTGCCGAATCTGAGTATATGAATATGGGAAGAGGTAAAGGTAAATTGTATGATTCCATTTCAGTCCAGTGAGGGAGATCATTTGATGAAAAATAATATGTCATAGACCTCAGTTGTGCCGACCAATAATACAACATAAAATTTGGACATTTCAGACCTCCACGATCAAATGGTAAATATAATAAAGACAAACGTAATCTAGCCCTCCTGTTGTTCCATATAAATTCCACTAACTTTTTTTTTATTCTTGAGAATAGATCTAAAGGTGGTGATAAGGGAATGTATTGAAATAAATAAAGTATTTTAGGTAAAATATTACTTTTAAGTATATTGATTCTCCCGATCATCGACATTGGTAGTGACATCCATCTCTGAGTTAACTCATTGATATCTGACATTAAGGCTTCATAGTTGACACTGGCGACTGATTCTAGCTTAGGCATAATTTGGATTCCTAAATATTTAAACTGATTTACAACATTGAATTGATTTACCTCAGGGGCTGGGTAATTTCTCTGGGTTTCATTTAGCATTAATATTGAAGATTTAGTTTTATTTATTTTATATCCTGATATTTCCCCAAAATTCTTTATTAAATTCAACAAGGTTGGAATTGATTTTTTTAGATTCGACATAAACAAAATTATATCATCGGCGTACAGGGAGATTTTATGTTCTGTTGGTCCAACTTTAATTCCATATATTTGTGAATGTAAACGTATCGCTATCGCTAAAGGTTCAATTGCCATAGTAAACAGTAAAGGTGAAAGTGGACAGCCTTGTCGACATCCTCTATTGATTTTTATTGGTTTTGAAATATTGTTATTTGTTAGGATTTCTGCTGTAGCATTATTGTATATTATTTGAACCCATTTTATGAAATTATTTCCAAGTCCAAACCTTTGTAGGACTTCAAAAAGAAAGGGCCATTCAACTCTATCAAAGGCCTTTTCGGCGTCCAATGATAGGAGAGCTGTATCCGGTGCTTCTTTATTAAAATAAATAATATTAAATAGTCTTCTTACATTATGGAAGCCTTGTCTACCCTTTATAAAGCCATTCTGATCTCGATTAATAATATTTGGTAAAATTTCTTGTATTCGTCTTGCTAAAATTTTACAGATTATCTTAAGGTCGGCGTTTAATAGGCTTATTGGTCTCATATTTTCACATTTATTAGAGGGCTTACCTGGTTTTGGCAGCAGTATAATTAAGGCATTATTTATGTATGATGGTAAATTATTATTTTGAAATGCTTCTAAAACCATTTCCAAAAAAGGTTTTATTAATTTATTCTTAAATTTTTTATAAAGGTCAACTGGAAGACCATCTGGTCCTGCACTTTTTCCTGATTTCATATTATCAATGGCTAGCCCAACTTCTTCTTGACTAATTTTAGACTCCAATATCTCCCTGTTTTCATTTGGAATACACGGTATAGATAGTTCGTTCAAAAACCCATTTAGTTTTGTTAAATCAGGTTCATTTTTGGTATCATATAATTTTTCATAGTAATCTCTAAAGGCTCTATTAATTTCTAAAGGATCTATAACTACCTGTCCGTTACTTATAATACTGGTAATTGGTGTTTTAATTTCCAATTGTTTAATCTGCCATGCTAATAATTTTCCTGATTTTTCACCTTGTTCATAAAAAGATTGTTTCAATCTTAGAAGACTCGAGGCAGCTCTATTCGCTGATTTTTTGTCGTATTCAGCTCTCAAAATCAGTAATTCATTCTCCAACCTTGGGTCACTTCCTGCATACACTTTTTCCTGAAGACTTTTTATTTTATGTTCCAATTTAGCTCTCTCCTCTCGAGTCTTCTTAGATTTTGATCCTGTATAACTAATAATATGTCCCCTAATAAAAGCTTTGAAAGCCTCCCACTTTACACATGCTGATGTTTGTGTAGTATTGATGTCAAAGAACTCGTCTATCTGTTTTTCTATATACTTGACAAATTCCTCATCCTGAAGCCATTTATGCTGAAATTGCCATCTACCTGATTCCTTTGTCAATTTTTTATCTACATATATTAGACAACAGGGTGCATGATCAGAAATCACGATGTTATCATAAAAGCAGTTTTGAATCTTGGACCTTAATTCTGTGGAAATCAAAAAATAATCAATACGTGAGAATGTCTTGTAGGTACTGGAATAACAAGAATAGGCTTTAACTTGTGGTTTCATTTCTCTCCATATATCTAACAATCTCAATTCTTTCATAAAATGATTAATAGTCATCCTACATCCAATGTGCGTACAGTCCAGTCCTGTTGATCTATCCACACCTGGATTCAATGTACAATTAAAATCCCCTGCTATTATATGTTGCCCTGTAAGTGATGATAAGATGAGAAATAAATTAGCAAAGAACTTCTGATCATCTATATTGGGACCATATAAGTTCACAAGATTTATATTTTCTAATAGCAAAGAACCTTGAATGATTACATATCTTCCAAATTTGTCTCCAATTACATTTTTCACCTGAAAAGGAACTGATTTATGTATGAGAGTCATAACTCCCCTGGCTCGGGATGAAAATGAAGAGGTGAATACACTTCCCTGCCATCTACTCCTAATTCTTTTAACATCCTCCTCTATCAGATGAGTTTCTTGTAAAAACACAATTCTTGAACCCATGTCCTTTATTTTATTCATAACTTGTTTAAGTTTTTTTAAATTTTGTAGACCTCTGCAATTCCATGAAGTTAAATTAAGATTAACACTTTGGTCCATGATCAATAGAGAGTTTAGGATTACCTTGCAGTGTAAACATGCTCATACAGAGAAGCAAAAACATGAGTGGTTGAACATTCATCCTACAAACTACACACAAACAAATTTCCCCTTCCCACACTTGTGGCAAACCCCCCAAAATCAAAAGAAAAATTCTGTCTCCCGATATAGCCATCGACCGTTCCACACCCACGGGGAACAGCCTAAGCCACTCCTTCTTCATCCTCCCAATCACCCTAACTCTACTGCTTTTAATGACGTAACATTAACTCTCCTCTGTAGTTTTCCAACTTAACTCCAAAATTTTTAACAACTTTGTACATCATAGTTTTTTTTTTTTTGTTTGTTTTGTTTTTGTTTTGTTTTTTTAATATATAATACAATCTATATTTTGTAAACTTACTATTTACTTCAAGTCAGTCAGATGCCTGTGCAAATGCTTAATTATTCTACCTTATATTTTGTTCATGCTTAGCTCCCACCAGTCTCTTCTTCTTCTTTGATCTTCTTGATGAACTCCTGCGCCTCCTCTGGGGTCTTGAAGATGTGGGTTCTGCCCTCATACGTGGTCAGCAGTCTCGCAGGATAGATTACACCATGACGAATCCCAAGGTTGCGCAGCTCCTTACGTATGGGATCAAACTGCTTCCTCAATTGCTGGATTCCTGTGGCCAAATCTGGGTAGAACCGCACCTGCTGGTCCTGGTGTTTAATCTCTCCTTTAGCACGTGCAGCGTTGAAGATCTTCATCCTGTCTCTGTTGCTAAGAAACTTCATAATTAAGGTCCTCGGCGGTCCCTTATCTCTCCGTGGGCCAATACGATGTGCTTTTTCCAGAACCACTGCTGATTGCAACTCCTCACTGCCCAGCACCTCCGGAATCCACTTTTCCAGAAAGGAACATACGTCCCGACCTTCTGATTCCTCTGGAAGACCCACCAGCCTCAAATTATTCTGTCTCGACCGAGATTCCAAATCCAAAATATTATCTTCCAGAGATTTATTTTTTTTTTCCAAAGTGCGCACCTTTAATTGAAGACGGGTGACGTCATCTTCAGCACTAGCGAGACGGAGCTCCATCTGCGCCGTTCGTTCTACACAGTCACCCAATTCCTTTCTTATTCCTTCCAACGCTGTCATAATCCCATCAAATCTAGAGGAAAAGTCCGCTCTCATTGAACTCATGGCAGCCATCAGCGCATCTGCGCCATTCCCCGCAGACATCGCACCGCCGCCAGCCTCCTCCGCCATATATGGAGTTTTGTTTGCTGCGTCACAGACCTGAAAGTCCGTTAATTTGGACTGTTTCGGCGGCTCGCTTTTTCCTTTTCCTGGTTTTCCAGCCTTAGGCTTCGCCGACATATCCTCGCCCAAATGCTGGGATACGTTCTGTCCCAAATGAGAGAGTTATTTGCCGATTTTTTTTTCTCCAGGAGCAGAGCAGAGCGAGACACGTCCGTCCTACGTGGCAGCCATAACCGGAAGTCCTGGTCAATTTATTTATTTAGCGAATGCAAAGTCCTTAAGCCAAGCAGTTGCCTCCTGGTTTGCTGTATGGAGGGTGTGTAATCCTCCTTCCAGTCTTTGGAGCGGGCAAGCCTCTATGATGTGTTCCATAGTTTGCTCCTCTCCACATGCGCACAGTGGGCTAGGGCTACTGCCCCATCTGTGAAGGCTGGCCAAGCAGGGGCCATGTCCAGTCCTGAAGCGATTGAGTGTAGACCACTGTCTCCTTGGGAGGTTGGTGCCCGGGACCTGTTGGTTGGGGTTTATCACCAGCTGTTTGTTTGGGACCTCCTTGGTCTCCCATTCCTCTTGCCAAGCTGTCTGGATGGTAAAGTCAGCTGGGGGAGGGTTTTTCCAAATCGGCCGTCTGGATGAAAGTCGGGCAGTGGGTGGGGTGTAGATATCTGCATGGATTGGTAAGTGAGGAAAATCTTTAACTTTTTGGAGCATCCTTTGAGTTAATGCTGCTCGCCGGATGTGTGGAGGGGCTATGTTTGACAGTACAGAGAGCCAGGGGAGTGGTGTTGAGCGGATTGTTCCAGTTATAGTTCTCATGGTTGAGTTGAGCTGGGTGTCTACATGGTGTGTGTAAGATGACCTGGACCAGACAGGGGCACAATATTCTGCTACAGAGTATGAAAGGGCCAGTGCTGAGGTGCGCAGGGTGGAGACTGCCGCCCCCCATTTTGCACCAGCGAGCTTGCAGAGCAGGTTGTTTCGTACTTTCACCTTAGCAGCCGTCCCCTTTAGATGTTCCTTGAAGGATAAGGTCCTATCAAGGGTCACTCCAAGATAAGGTGGATTTGGGGCATGCTTAAGCTTGAGTCCGCTCAGGTGGATGTTTAGTTCTCTGGCAGCTTTTGCATTGTGGAGATGAAATACACTGGAGACGGTTTTTGCTGGGCTTGGTTTTAGGCGCCAGATTTTGCAGAACTGGTCCAGTTTAGCAAGATCTTCCGTGAGCACCCGTTCCAGTGGTTCAAAGTCTGGTGCTTGGAATGCCAAACAGATGTCGTCTGCATAGATGAATTTGCGGGATTTTGTAGTAGGCAGGTCGTTAATTAATTGGTAAATTCCTCGGTAAAATAAGTATTTGGTCAATAACAAAAGTTCATCTCAATACTTTGTTATATACCCTTTGTTGGCAATGACAGAGGTCAAACGTTTTCTGTAAGTCTTCACAAGGTTTTCACACACTGTTGCTGGTATTTTGGCCCATTCCTCCATGCAGATCTCCTCTAGAGCAGTGATGTTTTGGGGCTGTCGCTGGGCAACACGGACTTTCAACTCCCTCCAAAGATTTTCTATGGAGTTGAGATCTGGAGACTGGCTAGGCCACTCCAGGACCTTGAAATGCTTCTTACGAAGCCACTCCTTCGTTTCCCGGGCGGTGTGTTTGGGATCATTGTCATGCTGAAAGACCCAGCCACGTTTCATCTTCAATGCCCTTGCTGATGGAAGGAGGTTTTCACTCAAAATCTCACGATACATGGCCCCATTCATTCTTTCCTTTACACGGATCAGTCGTCCTGGTCCCTTTGCAGAAAAACAGTCCCAAAGTATAATGTTTTCACCCCCATGCTTCACAGTAGGTATGGTGTTCTTTCTCCTCCAAACACGACAAGTTGAGTTTTTACCAAAAAGTTCTATTTTGGTTTCATCTGACCATATGACATTCTCCCAATCCTCTTCTGGATCACCCAAATGCTCTCTAGCAAACTTCAGACGGGCCTGGACATGTACTGGCTTAAGCTGGGGGACACGTCTGGCACTGCAGGATTTGAGTCCCTGGCGGCGTAGTGTGTTACTGATGTAGCCTTTGTTACTTTGGTCCCAGCTCTCTGCAGGTCATTCACTAGGTCCCCCCGTGTGGTTGTGGGATTTTTGCTCACCGTTCTCGTGATCATTTTGACCTCACGGGGTGAGATCTTAAATTAAATTAAATTAAATCACCCTTATTGTCATTCAACTGTACAACCAATCGTGTACAGTAGAACGAGATTGTGTTTTACCTATCTACTGTGTTAATCACACACACCCCAAGTGTAGAATCAGAGGGCCGCTGCCATGCAAGGCGCCGCCACAAATTTCCCTCCTCCATTCCAGTTATTGCTGAGCACCAAGCTTTTATATGGTCTTCGGCATGATCTGGCCGGGATTTGAACCCCTGCCTCCCGGGTGTGGGGCGGATGCTCTACCAACTGAGCCACCACTCCAGTATCTTGCGTGGAGCCCCAGATCGAGGGAGATTATCAGTGGTCTTGTATGTCTTCCATTTTCTAATAATTGCTCCCACAGTTGATTTCTTCACACCAAGCTGCTTACCTATTGCAGATTCAGTCTTCCCAACCTGGTGCAGGTCTACAATTTTGTTTCTGGTGTCCTTTGACAGCTCTTTGGTCTTGGCCATAGTGGAGTTTGGAGTCGGACTGTTTGAGGTTGTGGACAGGTGTCTTTTATATTGATAACGAGTTCAAACAGGTGCCATTAATACAGGTAACGAGTGGAGGACAGAGGAGCCTCTTAAAGAAGAAGTTACAGGTCTGTGAGAGCCAGAAATCTTGCTTGATTGTAGGTGACCAAATACTTATTTTACCAAGGAATTTACCAATTAATTCATTAAAAATCCTTCAATGTGATTTTCTGGATTTTTTTTTCTCATTTTGTCTCTCATAGATGAGGTATACCTATGATGAAAATTGGAGACCTCTCTCATCTTTTAAGTGGGAGAACTTGCACAATTGGTGGCTGACTAAATACTTTTTTGCCCTACTGTATGATCAGAGGTGGGTATAGTAGCCAGAAATTCTACTCATGTAAAAGCAGTGTTATGAAATTAATAATTAAAAGTAGACAACCAAACATTTCTAGTTGAGTTAAGGGTACAAGGAGCACCCACTTAAAACTTGAGTAATGACTTCAGTCTTGAAGGTTTGAGGTTTTTCTCCAAAATTTATAACAATTTTCTTATAGTTTTCTGCTTTTCTCTGTAAATGTGTCTAAATTTGAAACCATTTTCCTCATTTGTATTTTCCTCTTGTAAAATTGTAATAATAATAATAATAATGCATCAGATTTATATAGCGCTTTATCATAGACACTCAAACACACTTTTTTTTACAGACACATTATTCATTCACTCCAGACAGACAATGGTAGTGGCAAGCTACTACTGTAGCCACAGCTGTCCTGGGGCAGGCTGATGGAAACGTGGCTGCCCAACCGCGCCGACGGCCTCTCCGGCCACCACCCAACATTTATGGACATTCATACCCAGTGTTATGGATACTGGAGCAGTCCCTCCAGGATTTCACGAGATGTTTTTATGATTGTTGTGGGCAAAAAAGCCTGAATTCGTGGGAGCTTTTTTAAAAAGTTGTGGTTAAAGTTGCAATGTTTTTAGAGTGTTTTCTTCACTAGAAGTTGTGTGTTACGACCCAAGCGCCGGTCCTGTCCGCGCTCGGGCCACGCATAGCTCGCTGCCGGCCTTGACAGCTGTGGGTTGTATTCTGGCCTCACCGGGCTGTTATTGTGAAGGCGCTCGGTGGGGCTTCCGCCTGTCAAGGGCCGTCAGCTGGCTGTCATTACTGCTCGTTAGCGTTCGCCTTTATAAGGCGGGCGCTGACGACAGTCCAATTGCAGGAGTATCGTCAAACATCGTCAAACCTCGTTGAGTTTGGTCGTCGTATGTTCGTCAGACCTTCATGTCAGGTTCGTTTTATCCTCGTCATGTCATAGTCTAGCTCGTAGTGGCTGGGGTTAGCCCTACAAGCCCCTGTACCTCATAGTGTGTGTGTTTTTGCCCTAGCGGCTCACAGTTTTGTGTTACGTCCTGTTTTATTAATAAATACTATCATTGCAAACTCATTGGTGGACTCTTGGCGTCTTATGGTGATCCGCGAGGATCACCGCATGACATTATGGGAAGAATTCCAAATTTTAAAGCAGATGCTTTTTTTCCAGTTTACTGCAGTTATATTCTATATAACAATACAAGAAAAGCAGAAAATTTCCTATTATAGTGATCTGTAAATTAAGCAGAAACTTCTGCTCTACAGAAAAACCCTAACAGTAAATACAGACTTGAACACAATATCGAGCGGAGAGGAAAAAATAATTTATTCTGTTGCACTGTATTGGCTATTGGAGTCAGTGTTTTTTTGAGAAAAAAAAATGCAGAGAATATTCCCTCTCTTTCTGTGCCTACCTGTCTGCTGCATGTCGGGCTTCACACACACACACCTCTTTCATTTACAATGGGACGGCGGGGGGGGGGGGGGGTGCGTTTGTCTGTCCACAATGGAAATTCAGTTTTAATGCTCATTGACCAGATGTAGTAATGATTTTGCCTTTGAAGGTGTTCAAACACTCGCTGTAATGTAGTGTACTCTCCTCCCACGCGCTCCCGCGATGGGGTGCTTTTGAGGCTAGCGCATGCTTCCCAACATAAACCTAGCGCTTCGCACACACGGTCAGGACGGAGACGTGGCGAGGCGTCCATGGGCAGGCTGGGGGAGACGGAGGAAGGGACGGTGTTGAAAACCTCGCAGGTGAGTGGGTTTTTTTAAAATCACACACTCTGTTTGCCGATGTGTCCCGTTACTCACTGTAAACTGTAAATTATAAATTTACTACTCACTATAAACACGGATGTAAACGCGGTGCAGCGATGCATTTGATTGGTTAGACTGAGTGTTTCAGTGCCAGTTAGACAAATTTGATTGGTGAAATTGGCGGAAGTTGACGAGGATTGGCCAAAGTTGTGGGAAGGTTGCGGAGATTGGACAAAGTTGCAAGGTTGTGCAATAGTTGCGCTGATTGGCTGATTTCACGTGAACTGGTGCAATCGCAACATCGCGAAATCCTGGAGGGACTGACTGGAGGCAAGGTGGGTAAAGTGTCTTGCCCAGGGACACAACGGCAGGATGTCTGGTCATAAAATTATGACTTCTGTTGTATATTTGAGACTTTATTATAAACTTGTGGATTATTTTATAGCTAATATTTGTTTATTTTTTAAATAAAATTACCAGTTTTTTACATAAATTTGAAACAGATTTGTGGTAAAATTTGGACTTTTTTACCTTATACAATTTACACTTTTTACCATAATTTTGCAGCGCCAGAACAGAAGAATAATTTAACTCTGATTTCAAAGAAAAAAAATTAATAAAATTGTATTTAATTAAATAAATTAACTTAAATGACCAAAGATGCAGTTATTTGTTAAAATATTTCTATTTATTTATAGTTTTTTAGAATTCTCCTCACCAACCAGACAGCAGGAAAAACCTCTCTTATTTCAAAATCCAAATGTTGGCACATTTAGTTTATCTGAAGGTTGTTGACGGATTAAAGTCATTGACTTTGTGAATTTTGGTCATCTTAACTTGCCAGGTACATAATAATGAGCATAAATTAGTTAATATTGTAGTGGCTGGTGAAGTAAATCCTCAGTGATTCATCAGCCACTCTTGCCTTTCCCTGCATATGAATCCTAACCACACTTGTTTGCTAAGCGACTCTTCATTATTGTTCCCATTACCAGTGGGTTAAAACCTCGATAAATTCCTCCACTGCTTACATACCTCTTCTGCTTTTTTTCCACATTTAGAGTACTTTAATAAGCTCATGCTTCTCTCGGACAGTGACGCTAGAGCAGGGGTCACCAACTAAAACTGCAAAAGGTCTGATAAGTTGGTCCTGCTCCTAAGCCGAGGTCCAAGCTAGGTGTGGGAATCTTTAGGCACCTCATGATTCAATTATGATTCAGAACTTTGATTTGATTCTAAAACCATTCTCAATGCATCTTGATGCATTTTTTTTCTATTCAGGATTTTGCCCTCCCACTGTATGACAACTTGGTCCTTTTAAAGCAAAGTATTTGCAGTGACCCATGAATTTGCTTCCATCTTTTATTAAAACAAATGGAAGAGAAATCTGACACATGGACACATTTATCTCAAAATGTGCTTTTAAAAACTGCCATCATTTCATTGACATTCTTTCAGAAGACCACAGCTGTCTACAGACAGGCCAATATCATTTAACTTGCTTTCACACATTATTTTATTAAGCTCATGTTTTAGCTGCTTTTAGCTCTATATCAATTTTTAAACAAAAAAATTAAAATAAATTCTTTGTTCAATTTCATACAAAATATGTAATTTAAAATTTTCTAATACAGGAGAACACTAAATGTGTTTGTTGTCTCCAAATAAATGAGTCTAAAATTCTAAAATCTACAACTAAAATCCTAAAAATGTTTTTCAGAACACAAACTAAATTGTATTGCATTTAAAAAAAAAAAAGATTAATATCTAAAAAAAAAATAAAAATTTCATGAAAAATCCACCTCGATACAATATTTTCAGTACAGAAAAACTGTTTCAAAGTGTAAGACAAAAAAAAACAAAGAAAAACAGACACAAAATATAACTCCATTGTACAGAATTACTCCGACATTTTTAAAAAAATCTCAACAGTAAACGCTGTTACAGCATGGATGGAGCTGTAACTCCATGGTTACAGGGAGAGGGAAGGTAGAACTTTTCATGTTCAGTAACACACGGAGCTTTTACTGAGTTTTTATGTGATATCAGAGGCTACAGAAAGGATCTCCATATTAGTGACCTCACCTCTGCATCTCAGCATGGTCCACTTTTGGCATAATAGAGGACAAAGTGCCCCGCAGCCCCGGTAAATATACTTAATTTCACAACAGTGCTTCATTTCATGGATACAGACCTGAAACTAAGCGCGCCTGTTCAGGATGGGTGTCCTGGCTGTCAGCCTTGGTGTGTGCGTGCAGTGTTTCTTCTGGCTTAAAGACCTTGGCGTGGTGGCAACATATTTTTCCGGGGGGGGGGGGGGGGCAGAAACCACACATGTATGAATATGTTAATTTTATACTATTTATTTCTTTTTTTTTAAATTTTGCATATAATAATGCATCAGATTTATATAGTGCTTTATCATAGACACTCAAAGATGCTTTTTACAGATACATTATTCATTCACTCCAGACAGGCAATGGTAGTGGCAAGCTACTACTGTAGCCACAGCTGCCCTGGGGCAGGCTGACGGAAACGTGGTTGCCAATCCGGGCCAACGGCCTTTCCGGCCACCACCGAACATTTATGCACATTCATACCCAGTGTTATGGACACTGGAGGCAAAGTGGGTAAAGTGTCTTGCCCAGGGACACAATGGCAGGATATCTGGGGAGAGCGGGATTCGAACCACCACCCGTCCAGTTATTGGACGACCCGCTCTACCTCCTGAGCCACTACCGTGCGTATGGAACTTACAATTTGAAGTATTGTACAACCAAGGCTTGAATGTTGGAATATTGGGCCATTTGGGGTCCCACCCAGACGTCCTGTATTTGAACTTTTCACTGGTGTCATCCTTCTCTCCTTCCTCTGCTCTCACCTCTCCTGGACCCTCTGCCTGAACACTTTCCTCTGCTTGGCTCCTCTTCTGTCTCATCTTGCCCTCTCTGAACTCTGTCTAATTCAGGTTCTCTCTCTGTCTATGGTGGTATACAAACAGGTTAGAAAATATCAAGTGCCATGTAAATTAAAGGAGACAATCAAAAATTTCTAGTTAAGGGTATAAAGAGCACCCACTTAAAACTTGAGTAATGACTTCAGTCAAGAAGGTTTGAGGTTTTTCTCAAAAATTTATAACAATTTTCTTATACTTTTCTACTTTTCTCTGTACATTTATCTAAATTTGAAACCATTTTCCTCAAATTTGTAATTTTCTCTTGTAAAATTGACTTTTCTTGTACATTTGAAACTTTATTATAAAGTTGTGGATTATTTTATGGCTTATTTTTGTCTGCTTTTTAAAATAAAATAACTTTTTTAAATAAATTTGAAACAGACTGTGGTATTTTTTTTCCTTTTTCCTTTTAATAATTTATCTTTTTGACCATAACTTTGCGGTCAGAACAGAACAATAATTTAACTCTGATTAGAAAAATATTAATAAAATTGTATTTAATGATTTAAATTAACTTAAATGACCAAGGATGCCGTTATTTCTGTTATAATGTTACTATATACAGTTAGGCCCAAAAATATTTGGACAGTGACACAAGTTTTGTTATTTTAGCTGTTTACGAAAACATATTCAGGATACAATTATATAATCAATATGGGCTTGAAGTGCAGACTCTCAGCTGTAATTGGAGAGTATTCACATCCAAATTGGAGCAAGGGTTTAGGAATTACAGCTCTTTAATATGTAGCCGCCTCTTTTTCAAGGGACCAAAAGTAATTGGACAATTAACTCAGAAGGCTGCAAAAAAAAAAATAACATGGCTGCATGGGCTCTTCCCTCGTTAACCTGTCATCAATTAAGCAGTTAAAAGGTCTGGAGTTGATTCCAGGTGTGGCGTTTGCATTTGGAAGCTGTTGCTGTGAACACACAACATGCGGTCAAAGGAGCTCTCAATGGAGGTGAAACAGACCATCCTGAGGCTGAAAAAAAAGAAGAAATCCATCAGAGAGATAGCAGAAATGTTAGGAGTGGCCAAATCAACAGTTTGGTACATTCTGAGAAAAAAAGAGTGCACTGGTGAGCTTGGGAACTCAAAAAGGCCTGGACGTCCACGGAAGACAACAGTGGTGGAAGATCACAGAATCCTTTCCTGTGAAGAACAACCCATTCACAACATCCACTCAAGTGAAGAACACTCTCCAGGAAGTAGGTGTATCAGTATCTAAGTCTACCTTAAAGAGAAGACTTCATGAGAGTAAATACAAAGGATTCACCACAAGGTGCAAACCATGAATCAGCCTCAAAAATAGAAAGGCCAGAATTGACTTTGCCAAAAAACACCTGAAGAAGCCAGCCCAGTTCTGGAACAGCATTCTTTGGACAGATGAGACTAAGATCAACCTGTACCAGAATGATGGGAAGAAGAAAGTTTGGAGAAGAATTGGAACAGCTCATGATCCAAAGCACTACATCTTCTGTAAAACATGGTGGAGGCAGTGTGATGGCATGGGCATGCATGGCTTCCAATGGCACTGGGTCACTTGTGTTTATTGATGATGTGACAAAAGACAGAAGCAGCCGGATGAATTCTGAAGTGTATAGGGATATACTTTCTGCTCAGATTCAGCCAAATGTAGCAAAGTTGATTGGACGGCGCTTCACCAATGATCCAAAACATACTGCAAAAGCAACCCAGGAGTTTTTTAAAGCAACGAAGTGGAATATTCTGCAATGGCCGAGTCAGTCACCAGATCTCAACCCAATCAAGCATGCATTTCACTTGCTCAAGACAAAACTTAAGGCAGAAAGACCCACAAACAAGCAACAACTGAAGACAGCTGCAGTAAAGGCCTGGCAAATCATCACAAAGGAGGAAACCCAGCGTTTGGTGATGTCCATGGGTTCCAGACTTCAGGCAGTCATTGCCTGCAAAAGATTCTCAACAAAATATTGAAAAGTAACATTTTACTTAGGGTTATGTTTATTTGTCCAATTACTTTTGAGCCCCTGAAATGAGGAGCGTTTGTATGAAAATAGCTACAATTCCTACATGTTTAATCATATATTTTTGTTCAACCCCTTGAATTAAACCTTAAAGTCTACACTTCAATTCCGTTGTAGTTGTTTCATTTCAAATCCAATGTGGTGGCATGCAGAGCCCAAATCATGAAGATTGTGTCACTGTCCAAATATTTCTGGGCCTAACTGTATTTATTGTTTTTTTTAGAAATCTCCTCACCGCCAAGAAAAACCTCCCTTATTTTGAAATCCAAATCTTGGCATGTTCAGTTTGTCTGAAGGCTGCTGATGGATTAAAGTCATTGACTTGGTGAATTTCGGTCATCTTAACTTTCCAGGTACATAAGTGGGAACATAACTTAATATTGTAGTGGCTGGTGAAATATATCCTCAGCAATTCATCAGTCCCCCTTGCCTTTCCCTTCATATGAAGCCGGCTGCATTTGAATTCTAACCACATCTCTTAGCTAAGCGAATCTTCCGTTATTGCTCCCGTTTCCAGCGGGTTAAAACCATGATAAATGCCTCCAGTGCTTACATACCTCTTTTTTTTCCGCGTTTAAAGTACTTTAATAAAGTCATGTTTCTGTCGGACAGTCAAGCCTTATTCATTCTGCATTTCCCCTCTATTCCTCCTTGGCCTGCGTACGCTTTGGATGAGCCCAGCACGCACGCAGTGCTGTACATGCTCACTTTTTTCATCTACCCAGGCCAAGCGGTTGACGCATGCACACAACCATCATTTGTAGTTTCACTCCCGCCCGATAGGTAGCACCAAGACGCTGACACGCCAGGATTTTCACCAACGAAGAAACGGCGGATTTCTTCACAAAGTTTCTCTTCAAATAAAGTCCATTTCTGCTGTTTGACTTCCCGGTTTTCACTCCTTTTCCACAAAGATGCTGCTGCCGCTAGCAACACACTGCCTGCTGACTGACTGGAAAGCTCGCGTGGGCGGGGCGCTTTTAAACTCCTCGCGGATGACGGCCACGTGTGTTGTTCGTGTGTGTGCTTGCGGAAGGGGATTGCTTCATATATTTTTCTTAAATTCATATCTCCTTCTTGGCGCGGCGGTAAATTTTCTGGCGAGGCGGCCCGCCACCAAGAAATGTTAGCAGAGGAAACCCTGTTGTGTCTGTGTGCCCGCAGTGAACCATGATTTCATGACCAGCTGCATACTCTCTGGAGTGGTTGGAGCCCCAGAATCAGTGGCATTTGTGGGACAGCGAAGAAGGAGCGCGCCCAAGGGCTCATGCCATCTGTCCGGGTGGTCGCCAATACAGCAGTTTAGTTCCGCTTTTTTCCTCTGCTTTTTCCCATTAAAGCAAAAGAGCCTCCCTTTTCCCCAAATTGTATCAAAAGGCTTCAGGGTCCAGACAGAGGACTCTCGGGGTCTGGCTCCGGACCGGAGTCCTCCACTTGGTGACCCCTGCACTAGAGAGACACTCTGCCTTCCGACTGGAATGGTCATGCGGGCGGGGCACCGCCGAACTTCGACGCATGGATGACTGTCATGCACGTTGTTTGTGTGTGCGCTTGCGGAGCATTATTCTTTTTTTTTTCTTAAATTTATATTTCCTTTGTGTGGCAGCATAGTTTCAGGGGTCGCAACCCGCCACGCGGGAATGTTACCAGCGGAAACCCTGTTTTTTTTTTTTTTTTTTTGTCATTTTTCCCCTCATATTTGTATTTTTTGTTGTTGTGAATGTGCAACAGTTTCAACAATATAATTTTGTATCTTTTCTCTAAAAATTAGCTAATTTGTCCTCAAAAGGTACATTTTTTCTCCTGTAAATGTGCTGCAGTTTTCACATGAAGTTGCTTTTTTTTTTTTGTAATTTCTGAAGACTTGACCTGAAAAAACAAAACAAAAACAAAACTGCTCAGAATTAAAATATTGGATCAGATTGTGACTTTGTTTTTCATTTGTTCAGGTGATGGAATTCATTCAGAAGAAGCAGTCGAATCACCGGTCAGTATCTGAAATGAAACGTCTTTATTTCACCTCCAGTTAACTCCTTGTTTTTAGATTTTTTTTTGTGTGTCACAGATTATAAAAATCCAGATTTGTCTATGCTGTGTTGGTGGCAAACTTAAACAAATCCAGTTGTCTTCTATTTCAGTAAAGTATTAGTTTAAGAGTGTGCAGACTTATGCAACCATTTTTGCACATCTATTTGCAACATTTTCCCATATAAATTCAACCTTTTTTTTTTTTTTAAAAAAAAGACTAAACTTTGCAAAAAAAATTTCTTGTAAATTTGTGACTTTTTCCCTTTGCAATTTAGGCTTTTTTCATATGTATTTGCATTTTTAATCCTTGAAAATTTGCTAATTTGTTCCTTGTATATTTGTGACTTTTATCCTCGAAATTTACAGTTTTTTCAAGTAAATTTGTAACATTTTCCACATAAATTTGTAACTTTTTTTTTTGCATTTTTACGTTATTCTATGAAAATGTGCTACTTTTTTCCTTTGTAGATTTTTTTACTTTTACCCTCTAAGTTTACAATTTTTTAAAATAAATTTGTGATTTTTCCACAAAAATTTGCAACTTTTTTTATTTAAACTTAAATTTGCAAAAAAAAAATTCTTGTAAATAAGACTTTTTCAATGTAAATTTGTGACTTTTTGATGTTAATTTGTGATTTTCTTCTTGTGAATTTGTGATTATTTTCCTCATAAATTTGTGACTTTCCCCCCTTGTAAATTAGACTTTTTCATGTGTATTTGCATTTTTAATCCTTGAAAATGTGCTAATTTTTTTGTAGATTTGTGACTTTTACCCTCTAAATTTACCAGTAAATTTGTAACCTTTTTTTTGCAATTTTTTTCTCTTGTAAATTACTTTTTTGTGTATATTAAATTTTTTTTTGCAGTGTTAATTTGTATATTTTTATTTTTTAAACATGCTTTTTTCTTGTATATTTTTTACTTTTACCCTCTAATTTTTTTCAACTAAATTTATGACTTTTTCACAGAAATTTGCAGCTTTTTTTTTTTTACTTGAATTGTCAACTTTTTTAAAAATTTAAACTTAAATTTACTAATTTTTTTCCTTGTAAATCAGACCTTTGGCTAGTAGACTCATGATGTTTTTAATGTAAGTTTACAACTTTCTTATCGTAAATTTCTGACCACTTTCCTCAAAATTTTGACTTTTTCCCCCCCACATAAATTTCTGATGTTTTTCCTCATAAATTTGACTTTTTTCCTCATTAATTTCTGATATTTTTTCCTCATAAATTTGTCACTGTTTTTCTCATGGAATTTTGGCTTTTTTTCTCATAAATTTCTAATGTTTTTCCCCATAAAGTTGCTTCCTCTTTTCCTCATAAATTTCTGACTGTCCATTTTCTCGGATGGCTGATTTCTTCTAAATCCGTCCCCGCTGAACTCTTGTCTCCTGCTCAGGTTCGTCCTGATCGACACCCCCGGTCAGATTGAAGTCTTCACCTGGTCGGCGTCGGGAACCATCATCACCGAAGCTCTGGTGGGTCAGACCGTCTGTCAGCTCTGTAACCATGACAACTTAGAGACGCTGAAGGGATCTGGCTGAATTTAAAATCATGAAACCATGTTGGATGTGATTCCCACAGCTGGGGAGGTTGTGTTACTATAGAGCAGCATCTCACTGGGATGATGTTAGAATATCATCATAAATATTTTACAGTGGTGTGAAAAAGTGTTTGCCCCCTTCCTGATTTCTCATTTTTTTGTATGTTTGTCACACTTAAATGTTTGAGATCATCAAACAAATTTAAATATTAGACAAAGATAGCACAAGTAAACACAAAATTCAGTTTTTAAATGAAGGTGTTTATTATTAATGGGAAAATCCAAGGGAAATCCAAACCTACATGGCCCTGTGTGAAAAAGTGATTGCCCCCTAAACCTAATAACTGGTTGGGCCACCCTTAGTAGCAACAACTGCAATAAAGTGTTTGTGATAACTGGCAATGAGTCTTTCACAGCGCTGTGGAGGAATTGTGGCCCACTCATCTTTGCAGAATTGTTGTAATTCAGCCACATTGGAGGGTTTTCCAGCATGAACCGCCTTTTAAGGTCATGCCACAGCATCTCAATCAGATTCAGGTCAGGACTTTGACAAGGCCACTCTAGAGTCTTCATTTTGTTTTTCTTAAGCCATTCAGAGGTGGACTTGCTGGTGTGTTTTGGATCATTGTCCTGCTGCAGAACCCAAGTGTGCTTCAGCTTGAGGTCACGAACAGATGGCCGGACATTCTCCTTCAGGATTTTTTGGTAGACAGCAGAATTCCTGGTTCCATTTACCACAGCAACTCTTCCAGATGCTGAAGCAGCAAAACAGCCCCAGACCATCACGCTACCACCACCATATTTTACTGTTGGTATGATGCTCCTTTTCTGAAATGCTTTGTTTCTTTTATGCCTGATGTAATGGGACACACACCTTCCAGAAAGTTCAATTTTTGTCTTGTCAGTCCTCAGAGTATTTTCCCAAAAGTCTTGGGGATCATCAAGATGTTTTCTGGCAAAACTGAGGTGAGCCTTTATGTTCTTTTTGCTCAGTAGTGGTTTTTGTGTTGGAACTCTGTCATGCAGGAATTTTTGCCCAATCTCTTTCTTATGGTGGAGTCATGAACACTGACCTTAACTGAGGCAAGTGAGGCCTGCAGTTCTTTGGATGTTGTTGTGGGGTCTTTTGTGACCTCTTGGATGAGCTGTCGCTGCGCTCTTGGGGTATTATTGGCCAGCTGGCCACTCCTGGGAAGGTTCACCACTGTTCCATGTTTTCTCCATTTGTGGATAATGGCTCTCACTGTGATTCACTGGAGTCCTAAAGCTTTAGAAATTGCCTATAATCTTTTCCAGACTTGATAGATCTCAGTTATTTTGTTTCTCATTTGTTCCTGAATTTCTTTGGATTGCAGCATGATGTCTGGCTTTTGAGGATCTTTTGGTCTACTTCACTTTGTCAGGCAGGTCCTATTTAAGTGATTTCTTGATTGAGAACAGGTGTGGCAGTAATCAGGCCTGGGTGTGGCTAGAGAAATTGAACTCAGCTTTCCAAAGATGTGATAAACCACAGTTAATTTATGTTTTAATGGGGGGGGCAATCACTTTTTCGCACAGGGCCATGTAGGTTTGGATTTTTTTTTTACCCTTAATAATAAACACCTTCATTAAAAACTGCATTTTGTGTTTACTTGTGTTATCTTTTTCTAATATTTAAATTTGTTTGATGTTCTGAAACATGTAAGTGTGACAAACATACAAAAAAATGAGAAGTCAGGAAGGGGGCAAACACTTTTTCACACCACTGTATATCATGCTACACAACTGAATAACATGACTTTGAGGCACCATGTGGGAGGAAACCGGAGAAATCCCGGAGTAAACCCACACAGACATGGGGACAATTTGCAAATTTTTTTCCTATAAATTTTTAACATTTTTCTCTTAAATTAGCAACTTTTTGTCACAGATTTGCAACTTTTTTCTTAAAAATTTGTGACTTTTTCCCTATGGCTTTGCAAAATTTTTCTTGGAAGTTTGTGACCTCTTTTCTTGTAAATTTTCCACATTTTCTTATAAATTTGCAATTTTTTTCTCAAATATTTTTGACTTTTTTCTCGTGAATTTGCAATTTTTTCTTGGAAATTTGCAACTTTTTTCTCATTTTTTTTAACCTTTTCTCATAGATTTTCACATTTTTTTCTTGTAAATTTTCTACTTTTTTTTGTAAATTTGCAGCTTTTTTCTCATAAATTAGCAACTTTTTGTCACAGATTTGCAAGATTTTCTTTACAGGGTGACTGAAAAATGGTGTTTTTGGAGGTTTTAGATGTCTGAAATGAGTCTTCTGGTCACTTAATTATAAAAAAATTTCCAAACAGTCAATCCTCTTAAAAAAACACACAGCCTTTATCTTGTTTTTCCCTCCCATGAAATGCCAGAAACGTTTTTGACTCTTCCGGGTAAATCATATATGTCAAGTCTAGAAAAAGTCAACCCACCACTGTCCTAAAGACCCACCCACTGCTCTGTTATTGGCCCGCCTAGCAGTCCGTCATGTAGATGGAAGGGGGAGGCTGAAGGTAGCTTATTAGCCCCTGAGCTATTAGCTAACACTGGAACCAAGATTCTTGCTGTAACACGGGTGTCCTAACAAGCTCAGGGAGGACAGACACTTCCCATGGAGCATAAGGGCAAAAAGAGTGGATTTAAGATGGCGACGAGAGGCTGGAACTTCGAACTAGCGTGGCACAACCGGGTTGTGAATGGACAGGAGATGGCAGAGCAGGCTGCGGAAGGTGATGAAACAGGGAGTAAACTAGGAGGAATGGAGGTAGGAAGCGGGAAAGAGGAAGTTTGGAGTTCGGTGGAGTCTAAAAGAAGCAAACGTAAATGTAAAGAAAAACAATCAGGAGCGTTATCAAGTGCTGATGAATCAGAAGATGAACCATCCCGGAATAAATCTTTAAACTTACTCAGGAAGGAGCATCATTTCGTGAGTGGAACCCAGTTAAGCTCACAAAAGCAATTAACAAGTTACTTGGAGAAGTTTTAAATGCAAGAATTCTTCGTAGCGGTTCGTTATTAGTTACATGTAAAGACAGTGTTCAACAAGGAAAAGCAATCCGAGTCAATAAGATGGAGGGAAAAAATGTGCAGTGTTCAGTATTAGAAGGAAATAAGGCAATGAGAGGAATGATATCGGGCATTTCAACAGCTGTCTCAACTGATGAAATAATGAAAAACTTAACTGGAGTAAAAGTGACAGAGGTACAAAGGTTGAAAACTAACAGAAATGGTGAAAAATGTGATAGTTTGTCAGTAATGTTAAAATTTGATGAAACAAGACTGCCAGGTAAGGTGTACAGGAGCATCTCAGTAAATTAGAATGTCATCAAAAAGTTAATTCAATTCAGTAATTCAATTCAGAAAATGAAACTCCTATATTATATAGATTCATTACACATAGAGTGATGTAGTTCAAGTGTTTTTCTTTTAATTTTGATAGTTATGGCTTACAGCCCATGAAAACCCCAAATTCAGTTTCTCAAAAAATTAGAATATTTCATAACATTAATTTTAAAAAATGTTTTTTGAATAAAAATGTTGGCCGACTGAAAAGTATGTCCATGTACACATGCAATACTTGGTCGGGGCTCATTTTGCATGAATTACTGCATCAGTGCAGTGTAGCAAGGAAGTGATCAGCCTGTGGTACTGTCAAGGTATTATGGAGGCCAGGTTGCTTTGATAGTGACCTTCAGCTCGTCTGCATTGTTGGGTCTGGTGCCTCTCATCTTCCTCTTGACAATACTCCAAAGATTCTCTACGGGGTTTAGGTCAGGAGAGTTTGCTGGTCAGTCAAGCACAGTGATATCATGGTCATTTTACCAGGTTTTGGTACTTTTGGCAGTATGGACAGGCACCAAGTCCTCCTGGAAAATGAAACCAGCATCTCCATAAAGCTTGTCAGCAAAGGGAAGCATAAAGTGCTCTAAAATTTTGTGGTAGATGGCTGCGCTGACTTTGGACTTTATAAAACAGAGTGGACCAACACCAGCAGATAACATGGCTCCTCAAATCATCACTGACTGTAGAAACTTCACATTGGACCTCAAGTAACTTAGATTCTGTGGCTCTCCACTCTTCCTCCAGACTCTGGGACCTTGATTTCCAAATGAAGTGCAAAATTTACTTTCATCTGAAAAGAGGTCATCTGCTGGTGTCGGTCCGCTGTGTTTTATCAATTCCAAAGTTAGCGCAGCAGTCTACCACCAAATTTTAGAGCACTTCATGCTTCCCTCTGCTGACAAGCTTTATGGAGATGCTGATTCCATTTTCCAGCAGGACTTGGCACCTGCCCACACTGCCAAAAGTGCCAAAACCTGGTTTAATGACCATGGTATCACTGTGCTTTATTGGCCATAAAACTAGCCTGACTTCAACTATATAGAGAATCTATGGAGTATTGTCAAGAGGAAGATGAGAGACACCAGGTCCAACAATGCAGACGAGCTGAAGGTCACTATCAAAGCAACCTGGGCCTCCCATAACACCTCAGCAGTGCCACAGGCTGATCTCCTCCATGCCACACCACATTGATACAGTAATTAATCCAAAAGGAGCCCCGACCAAGTATTGAGTGTGTACATGGGCATACTTTAAAGTTGGCCAACATTTCTATTAAAAATCCATTTTTTTTAATTAATTTTATGTAATATTCTAATTTTTAGAGAAACTGAATTTGGGTTTTCTTGAGCTGTGAGCCATAATCATCAGAATTAAAAGAAATAAACACTTGAAATATATCACTCTGTGTGTAATGAATCTATATAATATGGGAGTTTCATTTTCTGAATTGAATTACTGAATTTAATTAACTTTTTGATGACATTCTAATTTATTGAGATGCACCTGTATATTGGCTACATGAGCTATGAAGTCAGATTTTATGTTCCTCCTCCACAAAGATGTTTCAAATGTCAAAAGTTTGGTCATGTAGCAGCGGTATGCAAAGGTAGAAAACGATGTGCCAGATGCTCCGGTGAACATGAATATGGAAAGTGTGAAAGAGGAGCCAAATTAAAGTGCTGTATCTGTGGTGGTGAACATAGCTCTGCATATTGAGGTTGTGAAGCCAGCAAAAGAGCAGCAGAAATTCAGCAGATAAAAGTCTTCCAGGGATAAACATATGCAGAAGCTGTGAAAAAGGTGCCAGCTAAAAAAGTGGGAGTGGACTCTAACAGAGAAAATGTGTAGGCTTGCAGTGCATGCAGTAGAATTAAGGAAGATACTCTGGTTTTGAAGGAAAATAATTTTGTCTTATTTGTGGTAGATGTGATAAACTGCACTGTGCAGACTTCAAAGAAAGCACAAAAAGTCAAAATCATTGTGAATGCAGCAGAAAAATATCTTGGCATTAAGGGGCTACATTGGAAAGCAGTTGAAGACTTGTTAAGTGGGGGATCTTTAAGTTCACAGGCATCATGGGCTCATGGGTCATAATAGTAATCACAATTTTGCAATGGAATGCCAGGAGTTTAATGTCAAATGGGTAAGAATTCAAAAAGTTTATATCTGATATGCAAGACAAACCCCAGGTAATCTGTATACAGGAAACATGGCTAAAACCTCAGTTGGATTTTGTATGTTAAGAACTACAGTCAAAGAAATATATGTAGGCCGATTTAGATATTTAAGTGCAACTGGATTAATTAAAAGAATTTAGTTGTTTTTTTTCCCTGCCATTCTCTTGTCCACACTCCAACCCGGTAGGTGGCGGTAATGCACCTGTATGCTGGTTGCCAACCGCCAGTCAAATCTAAAAGAAGAAGAATAAGGGCAAAAGCTTGCTTGATCTTGATTTTTAGTATGAATACAGACCGTGAAAGCAGAGCGTCACGAGCCTTATGACTTTGCTGGAGGTGTCAGAAAAGTTACCACAGGGATAACTGGCTTGTGGCGGCCAAGCGTTCATAGTGATGCCGCTTTTTGATCCTTCGATGTCAGCTCTTCCTGTCATTGTGAAGCAGAATTCATCAAGTGTTGGATTGTTCACCCACTAATAGAGAACGTGAGCTGTGGTTAGACTGTCGTGAGACAGGTGAGTTTTACCCTACTGATGATATGTTGTTGCAAGAGGTCTATGTGCTTGGCTGAGTAGCTACTGGTGCAAAGCTACCATCTGTGGGATTATGACTGAACACTTCTAAATCAGAATCCTGACTAGATGTAGCGATACCATAGTGCTGCGGATCTCCGGTTGGCCTCGGATAGCCGGCCCCGGTTGGTGATGGAACAGCTCTCACGACTGGGTTGGGGGACCACCGGAAGGCCCTCCCCGATCATGGACGCATGTTTGTGGAGAACCCAGAGCTAAATAACTCTGAGGACAGCTCCTCCACCATCCTTCGCGACTCCGCTCCACTCTTGCGGGCAGCGTGGGAGAGCCACCTCGTGACAGGGCATCCCCTAGCTGGCGGTGGGAGCAGAGTGGAGTCCCACAGAGTGCTCAGGGGACTGTCTGGCACACTGGGCTAGTGATTTGTTGTTGAATCACGGCAAAGTTATTGGGAGATAGATTGGAGTGACGCGGGATACACCATTGATTGTGAATCAGTGAACCAGAGCCGCTCATTCGAGCTAGGAGCTAGTTAGCTAATGGCTAACTGACGTAAGAGGAAGGGCAGAGTTGAGTTGGTGAAGGATGGTTCTTAATGTGACAGTCTTTAAATCAGAGTGTTTCAAGAAAGCCAGGAAAGATACAAAACAAATGTGACCCGCCACGAGTAAACCAGCAACAAGTTGGCCTGACGTGATTCCTAAAAATCACAGAAATCCTTTTTTTTTTTTTTTTTTGAAAAATTTGTGATTTTCCATTTTTTGCAAAATATGCTAGTTGAAATGAAGATTTCAACAAGCATATTTTGCAAAAAAACCCCAAAAAACTCCCACTTGAGGTGTTTCGGGCACATCCCACTGGGAGGAGACCCTGGGGCAGACCCAGGACTCGCTGGAGAGACTATGTCTCCCAGCTGGTCTGGGAACGCCTTGGCATCCTCTCTGAAGAGCTGGAGCAGGTGGCTGGGGAGAGGGAAGTCTGGGCTTCTCTGCTTGAACTGCTGCTGCCTCTGCGACCAGGACCTCCGGAAAAGTGGTAGAAGATGGATGGATGGAAATCATGAAGAAGCTACTCCACGCTTCAGATAACAGTGCGGGAGATTTTAAAACCATGAACTATGTTGTCTTGTACAGCCGTGGACAAAACTGTTGGTACCCCTCTGTTAATGAAAGAAAAACCCACAATGGTCACAGAAATAACTTGAATCTGACAAAAGTGGTAAAAAATAAAAATTCTATGAAAGTTAACCAATGAAAATCAGACAGTGCTTTTGAATTGTGGTTCAACAGAATTACTTTAAAAAACAAACTCATGAAACAGGCCTGGACAAAAATGATGGTACCCCTAGAAAAGACTGAAAATAATGTGACCACAGGGACATGTTCAACCAAGATGTGTCCTCTAATTAACATCACAGGTGTCTACAAACTTGTAATCAGTCAGTTGGCCTATTTAAAGGGTGACAAGTAGTCACTGTGCTGTTTGTTGACATGGTGTGTACCACACTAAACATGGACCAGAGGAAGCAAAGGAGAGAGTTGTCTCAGGAGATTAGAAAGAAAATTATAGACAAGCATGTTAAAGGTAAAGGCTAAAAGACCATCTCCAAGCAGCTTGATGTTCCTGTGACTACAGTTACACATATTATTCAGAAAGTTAAGATCCACGGGACTGTAGCCAGCCTCCCTGGACGTGGCCGCAGGAGGAGACGGATAATACGAATGGTAACAAAAGAGCCCAGAACAACGTCTAAACACATTCATGGTGAACTCCAAGGTCAAGGTACATCAATGTCAGATTGCACCATCCGTCGTTGTTTGAGCCAAAGTGGACTTCATGGGAGACGACCAAGGAGGACACCACTGTTGAAAACAAATCATAAAAAAGCCAGACTGGAATTTGCCAAACTGCATGTTGACAAGCCACAAAGCTTCTGGGAGAATGTCCTATGGACAGACGAGACAAAACTGCAACTTTTTGGCAAGGCACATCAGCTCTATGTTCACAGACGCAAAGATGAAGCATACCAAGAAAAGAACACTGTCCCTACTGTGAAACATGGAGGAGGTTCTGTTTTGTTGTGGGGCTGCTTTGCTGCATCTGGCACAGGGTGTCTTGAATCTGTGCAGGGTACAATGAAATCTCAAGACTATCAAGGTATTCTAGAGAGAAATGTGCTGCCCAGTGTCAGCTTGGTCTCAGTCGCAGGTCATGGGTCTTGCAACAGGATAATGACCCAAAACACACAGCTAAAAACACCCAAGAATGGCTAAGCGCGAAACATTGGACTATTCTAAAGTGGCCTTCTATGAGCCCTGATCTAAATCCTATTGAACATCTGTGGAAGGAGCTGAAACATGCCGTCTGGAGAAGGCACCCTTCAAACCTGAGACAACTGGAGCAGTTTGCTCATGAGGAGTGGGCCAAAATACCTGCTGAGAGGTGCAGAAGTCTCATTGACAGTTACAGAAATCGTTTAATTGCAGTGATTGCCTCAAAAGGTTGTGCAACAAAATATTAAGTTAAGGGTACCATCATTTTTGTCCAGGCCTGTTTCATGAGTTTGTTTTTTAAAATAATTCTGTTGAACCACAATTCAAAAGCATTGCCTGATTTTCATTGGTTAATTTTCATAGAATTTTTATTTATTACCACTTTGGTCAGATTCAAGTTATTTCTGTGACCATTGTGGGTTTTTCTTTCATTAACAGAGGGGTACCAACAATTTTGTCCACGTGTGTATTTGAAATGAAAAGCCTAAGTCACACCCCCTCTACTTCCGCATATGGAACCTTAAATCAGAAAAATACTCCACTGAAATGAATGGCAAGAGCGAAATTATCTTTTGCTCTGATCGGATTTTGCCATGAGTTACACATATGATGTTTGTCAATTTAAATGATAATTTTCCATGTAAATAATGGTGTAGGTTGTTGTCTAACTGTTAAGGTATAAGGTTATGAAAATACAGTGGTGTGAAAAAGTGTTTGCCCCCTTCCTGATTTCTCATTTTATTGTATGTCACACTTAAATGTTTCAGATCGTCAAACAAATTTAAATATTAGACAAAGATAGCACAAGTAAACACAAAATGCAGTTTTTAAATGAAGGTGTTTATTATTAAGGGTGAAAAAAAAATCCAAACCTATATGGGCCCTGTGTGAAAAAGTGATTGCCTCCTTATTAAAACATAAATTAACTGTGGTTTATCACATCTTTGGAAAGCTGAGTTCAATTTCTCTAGCCACACCCAGGCCTGATTACTGCCACACCTGTTCTCAATCAAGAAATCACTTAAATAGGACCTGCCTGACAAAGCGAAGTAGACCAAAAGATCCTCAAAAGCTAGACATCATGCTGCGATCCAGAGAAATTCAGGAACAAATGAGAAACAAAGGAATTGAGGTTATAAAGCCATTTCAGAAGTATTGGGACTCCAGCAAACCACAGTGAGAACCATTATCTACAAATGAAGAAAACATGGAACAGTGGTGAACCTTCCCAGGAGTGGCCGCCGAACAAAATTTACCCCAAGAGCGCAGCGATGACTCATCCAAGAGGTCACAAAAGACCCCACAACAACATCCAAAGAACTGCAGGCCTCACTTGCCTCAGTTAAGGTTAGTGTTCATGATTCCACCATAAGAAAAAGACTGGGCAAAAATGGCCTGCATGGCAGAGTTCCAAGACAAAAACCACTGCTGAGCAAAAAGACCATAAAGGCTCGTCTCAGTTTTGCCAGAAAACATCTTGATGATCCCCAAGACTTTGGGAAAATACTCTGTAGACTGACAAGACAAAAGTTGAAATTTTTGGAAGGTGTGTGTCCCATTACATCCGGCATAAAAGTAACACAGCATTTCAGAAAAAGAACATCATACCGACAGTAAAATATGGTGGTGGTAGTGTGATGGTCTGGGGCTGTTTTGCTGCTTCAGGATCTAGAAGACTTGCTGTGGTAAATGGAACCAGGCCTAGTCAAAGTCCTGACCTGAATCCGATTGAGATGCTGTGGCATGACCTTAAAAAAGCGGTTCATGCTTGAAAACCCTCCAATGTGGCTGAATTACAACAATTCTGCAAAGATGAGTGGGCCAAAATTCCTCCACAGCGCTGTGAAAGACTCATTGCCAGTTATCACAAACACTTTACTGCAGTTGTTGCTGCTAAGGGTGGCCCAACCAGTTATTAGGTTTAGGGGGCAATCACTTCTTCACACAGGGCCATGTATGTTTGGATTTTTTCCCCCTTAATAATAAACACTTTCATTTAGAAACTGCATTTTGTGTTTACTTGTGTTATCTTTGTCTAATATTTAAATTTGTTTGATGATCTGAAACATTTAAGTGTGACAAACATACAAAAAAATGAGAAATCAGGAAGGGGGCAAACACTTTTTCACACCACTGTATGTAAATTAAAATACTACAAACACAGATGGACGGAGCTTATGCCATCCTTTCAAAGCACACCCAGGGTGAAGTAACTAACAGTCCTCTGGAGCAGCTGCAGCTCTCACAATACAAAACAAAACCTTTGTGTTTTTTTTCTCCTCTTTGGATCCTTCTTTCATCGGTCAGGAAACCGGAGGTGAGGCTTCAATAATCTCCCACCATGATTGTGTTTAGTAATGTGGGATGATGGGAGTTGTTGTCTGCTAATCATTTAAACAAAAACTAAATATTACTCTGTTATTATACGACCTGACATATATATACACTACCGTTCAAAAGTTTGGGGTCACCCGGACAATTATTTTGTGTTTTCCATGAAAAGTCACACTTATTTACCACCATGAGTTGTAAAATGAATAGAAAATATAGTCAAGACATTGACAAGGTTAGAAATAATGATTTGTATTTGAAATAATAATTTTTTCCAGATACTCAACCTGCTCAAAGGAAGGTCAGTTTTATAGCTTCTCTAACCAGCTAAACTGTTTTCAGCTGTGCTAACATGATTGCACAAGGGTTTTCTAATCATCCATTAGCCTTCTGACACAATGAGCAAACACATTGTACCATTAGAACACTGGAGTGATAGTTGCTGGAAATGGGCCTCTATACACCTATGTAGATATTGCACCAAAAACCAGACATTTGCAGCTAGAATAGTCATTTACCACATTAGCAATGTATGTTAGATATTAGAGTGTATTTCTGATTAGTTTAAAGTTATCTTCATTGAAAAAAACAGTGCTTTTCTTTCAAAAATAAGGAAATTTCTAAGTGACCCCAAACTTTTGAACGGTAGTGTATATATGACATATGTCAGGTCAGGCACTGGTTTGCTTGCTACTGGATAACCATGAAAACCGGTACTACCTGTCTCATGGGTCGGGCCGTCGGCAACTCAACCGGCAACCCCGTCCTTCCAAGGGCATGGAGGGTGAAACTGGGCATCCTGGCACAACTAAAAACAATATCTGTCACAGGTCTGTGGTGGATCACTCCCAGTTACACGGGGTTGCGACTGGACATCCTGGCAGATAAGCACATCTGCTGCAAAGTCTGTGGTGGACTTTTGCCAGTCATTGTGACATGCACTACACAAAGAACAGAGATAAACAAACCTATCATCTGGTCAGTCACTGCAACAGATACTGGAGTCAGTTTGTCTTGGCCTGTCCTTGCCACTGATAATACCTCCGTCTGCCAAGAATGTGCCGCTAGTCCAGCAAAAGCTAGCGGTACTCAAATACTTTGCAAGCAGTTTCATGAAATGGTCAGTCAGAAAGCAACTCATACCAGCTCGGACGTCGCCCAGGTTAACAAGGTCAGGAGTTCCTGGCAGCGGAAGGCAAAGGACAGAGCTGTGTGGAGGAATCTGGTCAGACCTAAATGAAACAGTCATTGTCGCCCCCGACAGACTGCTATGATGATGATGATGATGATGATATACGACAGCCGACAACTTTAATTACATAGAAAATTGTCTTTTAAATTGACAAACATCATATGTGTAACTCGTGGCAAAATTTGATCGGGATCAAAAGATAATTTTGCTCTTGCCATTCATTTCAATGGAGAATTTTTTTGATTTAAGGTTTCATATGCAGAAGTAGAGGAGGTATGACTTAGACTCTCTATAGAGTAGTCAATAGACAATCGACAATCCTTGGAAACTTTGAACCTGATTTTCTCAGAGAAGTAGCTTGAGAGGTGCTAACATTCAAGTGACCACATCTTCTTCAAATCTTTTTGGATGTTCATGTGTTAGACATCATCGGAAAGCTTAGGTTCCACACTTTTAGAATCTGTACATCACTCAAAATACCCTCTGGGAGACTTGTTCCTGGTGTTATGGCATGCTTCTTTTTGGAGTTGGACCTCTGTGTTTTTTTTCTGTGCTGTAGGTGGAGCTGTGAAGGACCGCCCCTGGCTGGGAGGTGCTCTATAAAAGCCATCTCTGCACACCTGTCAGTAGCGTTCTACTCCCGCTGGAGGCCGGCCACCTTCTTGTGCTTCTGCTCTGCCTATTGCTTTTGTCTGTCGCCTGGTCGGGGTTGTGCTGGTGGCCCCTGTTTGGGTGTTTATCGCCTGGAGGCTTTCTGGTCTTGGGTTTGCCGTTGGGCCTAATTGCAGCCCCTGGCAGAGGCCTGTGATTGCTGGGTTGGCCAGTGATTAGATTTCTTTATTTCACGTGTCCATTCACATCCACACACCACTGATTACTATAGATACTTTCTTTTATTGCTTTTCTTTAATAAATAAACTTGTTTAAATTGGCACCTCCGTGTGGTCTTCCTTCTTTGTCAAAGCGTGGAGCCGGGCTTCTGATAGATGGAGACCTCGTCTGCTGGTCACATTTATACGTTTGTACCTCATGATAAATCTGTGAATTCCTCCCATCCCTCTCATTAAATATAATAAATCACCTACTGGTGGTATATGATGACTGGATGAAACTTTCTAGATCACCAGAACCTTTGATTTCCATTGCTGTTTGTCAATCTGCATGTGTCCAACTGGTGGTCCGATCTCCGTCATATAAACATGTTATTAGTGAATGTGAACTTTGACCCCAGCTGTCTATAATGTGTGATTTTGTCTGTTATTGTGTGTTTTTGTGTATTCCAGGCAGCATCCTTCCCGTGTGTGATCATGTACGTCATGGACACGTCCCGCAGCGTTAACCCCGTCACCTTCATGTCCAACATGCTCTATGCCTGCAGGTAAAAACTACTCAGAAGATTAAACTCTGAATAAGTCAGCTGATGGACGTTTTTTACATTTAATCTTTTTTTTTTTGAACGGTTTTCAGCTTGAACTAAACCAACCAATTAAACCTTTTTTGTCATGATTTTGACTTTTTTTCTCAAAAATGTTATTTTTTTTCCCTCTTAAATTTTCAACTTTTTTCTCAAAATTTTCAACCTTTTTTCATAAATTTTCATTTTTTTTCTTGTAAATTTTCAACTTTTTTGTCATACATATGCAACTTTTTTCTCAAACTTTTTTGACTTTTTTTCTCATAGTTTGGCAGTTTTTCCTCTAAATTTTCAACTTTTCTCTCGTAAATTTGCAACCTTTTTCTCAAATTCCAACTTTTTTCTCAAATTTGCAAAATTTTCTTGTAAATTTTCAACTTTTTTCTCAAAAATTTAATTTTTTCCATAAATTTTCATTTTTTTCTTGTAAATTTTCAACCTTTTTCTTATAGCTATGCAGCTTTTTTCTCAATTTCTTTGACTTTTTTCTCATAAATTTGCAACTTGTGACTCCTAAATTTGCAACTTTTTTCTCGTAAATTTGCAGCTTTTTCTCATAAATTGCAACTTCTTGTAAATTTGCAAAATTGTAAATTTTCAACTTTTTTTCTCAAAAATTTGCAACTTTTTTCCATAAATTTTTAAAAAAAATTCTTGTAAATTTTAATTATTTTTTTCTGATAGAAATGCAACTTTTTTCTGATTTTTTTTTTAACCTTTTCTCATAAATTTGCAAATTTTTTTCCTGTAAATTTTCATTTTTTTTCTCATAAATTAACAACTTTTTGTCACAGATTTGCAACTTTTTTCTTAAAAATTTGTCACTTTTTTCTCATAGTTTTGCAAAATTTTTCTTGTAAATTTGCAGAAAATGAAACTGAATGAGTCAGCTGGTGGGCATTTCCTTGATTAATTTTCATGTTTAATGAAAACAACAGAACAGCGACAGTGTTTCTGCATTCAGGTGTAGTTACATTAGGTCTCCAGCAGGTGGTGCCAACAGTCCGGGTGTTTGTCATCATTAACATGTTCACAATCAGGAGACAGGAGGTGTTTGCGTCATTAGATCAGACTAGTGCATGCCAGTAGAACACAAGTATTCCTGTCTGAACCAGGTATCCCAATCAGGCTTTCCAGGCCCAAATGTAGGCTGTGCTTGAAAGTGGAATACAGAGATGTAGCCTATATGTCAGCAATCATATGTTAGACTTTGACAAATATGAAAGAAAGAATGGCACTAAGATTTATTGGATTGTGTGAATATTTATTACAGAATACCTAAATATTGAAAATGAATGGGACATCCAATATTAGCGACTGTTTCAGATCCTTTGTTTATTTGTTTATCAGATCACTTATTTATCTGATCTTTTATCACTTATATTCATAATAGTGAATCTTCACTTTGGGGAATGGGAGCTGTTCAGCCATCATTATAATTATTTTAGTTTATATCACTGTTCAGTGATGGAGTTCAGTGTAATATTGAATTCCTTCTGTGTATCGTCAGTAAGCTTATGCAGTACTATAACAACATGTTTACAAATATTCAAAACCCATTGTAGTGCATCATTTTATATTTTAGCAATATTTTGTTATTAAAAGGTTTTTTAAAACTTTAATGCTAAGATTGAGGCGGTGCTTATATCGTCGCACTGGGGCGATACCGAGGCCAAATAATGATCAGAAACTTGAGGGCGTGACTGGCAAAGACTAACAGTGTGAGTGCCGCGGCTCCATTGTAAGCATATTGTTTTTATTGATGCGAGAAGATTAACTATTATTATTATTCCGCCTAAATGATCGCATTTTTCACCCTCTAAACGTTAACCACTTGCACTCCGGGCAATTTTCCTAAAAATGCCAAAAAATAACGTGCCCAAAGTAAATCGAAAGCTGTTATTCAACCCTTTGCAGCATCTTCATGGGGTTGGTCTCATTTAAAAGAAAACACTTTGAATTTTTTGGCAAAAAAAACATAATCTCTCTACGTGCTCCGGCCACTGAGTTACAGTCATCTAAACATACTGAACTTGAAGAAAAAAAAATTGGACACAGTGTTTTTTTGGATACAAATACTTGTAAATAACACACAGCTGTCCGATCTGGCTGGAAAATGCAACAGAAATGTAGAACCAAGTGTTATCCAGCTGAGATCCAAATTTGGTAACAATACCACAAAAAATGAATATTTTACACAGCTTTGTTCTCAGGCTGTTCCCAGGCGTTTTGGAACTGTGCCAAATTGTGCCAAATGGCACAGTTTGGAAAAATGTCTGTAACTTTTGAATAATTCAATGTAGAAGCTTCATTTTAGGCTCTAATGAAAGGTCACATTCAGGGCTGTGTCTGTGTGTGTGTGTGTGGGCGGGGGGTCGTTCCCCCCCCGCTACCAAGGACTGACTTCGGCCCTCGCTACAGACGGATTACACTCCTTGCATGTTTTCACAGCGGCCCCCCCCTCGCTACTGTGTGTGTGTGGGGGGGGGAGGGGACCGTGAACGGACCATGAACGCCCCCCCCCCCCCGCCCTCGCTACAGAACAGGGCCATCGCTACATGATGGAATAGACTGATATGCTTCCCCCCGCGGACCGGGGGGCGTTTGGACCGTGAACGCCCCCCCCCCCGCTCCTCTTCTGCAGCGGGGGGGGGGGGCGTTCACGGTCCGAACACGGCAAATGAACCGTTTATCGCGGCGCACGCACTTCGTAATTCGTGCGCAGTACAGTTGTAATTTACCGATCGGTCAAAAGTCATTTTTGGATTACAGTTTTCAGGGATAAATAATAATTTAGCTTATAACACCTTACCTCTTCAAAGCAGCAGAGTCGTGGCGAACATCTCTTCCCACGCGTCAGACGAGCGCGACGCTGCTCCGCTCGTGGATCCCAATCAACATAATTCCATTATTGCCGTTTTGGCGAATGATTTACGACTTCTGTCGTCGGCCTCCGTCTATTCTGCTGGAATGAGTGCAGGTCCCACTTGTGGGTGTTCTCCATGCTGCTGGGTCTGTGTCCAGCGTCCTTTGTTTTCATCTGTTGCAACAGTAAATCTCTCTTCACCCTGCCTGAATTCCTGTGCTTCAATTGGCTCCTGCGTTCACAGTAGGCGGGTCCTCCTTCCTAGATTTTCATTCATTGGCTCCTCAAGGTTTCAGAAACCCAATTCAAGGCTCTTATTAGTCGAATGAGAGGTCAATCAGATGAACTAATCTGTTCGCGGCTGTCTCTGCAGTTTTTTTTTGAGTGGCGCTTGGACGCTACTACATCACCATCACCACCATCATGCGTCATGCGTCCAAGCGCGCACGAGGGCGCTCTCGTGCGCCCTCGTGCGTCATAGGACGCAGAGACTTGCCCGCCCGCGGAACAACGGAGCGCAAGTGGTTAACCAAAACGTGATTTTTTTATTTTTTTTTTAAATTTTGGCACACACCTCAGACCCCGTGAAAAATTTTATGAACTGGAAAAAATATGTGCCCTATGCTAAAAATTTTCAGACGTATCCAGCGTATGGTTGATACGTCCTGCATTCATGGAGCAAAGGTTGTAGGGTGTAGGGAGGTTATGTGCTTGTTTACACGTTACTTGTCAGTGACTCATAGTTACTCAAAAGTCAAAATACATCGAGATTAACGTCTAAGCATACTTAAAAAATTATTTCTACCATATGAGCAATGCTTTTTGAACCTGTGTGTAACTTGATGAACGGGTTTCTAACTTGGAGCTACCCTATTATGGCATATTTGCAGCATTGGTCCACAGGAAAAACTTGTACAGAGCTCTGCTCAGCTGTTGCTTGTAGTGTGTGTGCGCGCGCACGCGCGCGCGCGCGCACCCACACACACACACACACACACACACACACACACAGAGCTAAACACATGTACTTGTTTGTAAAACAGGACCTGTCAGGGATGTGTCTTAGCACTTTCAAGCTGCAGGATAAAGATCCAAATCACTGTTTAGCCCTCCCCCCATGTTTTCTACCTTTAACTGCATCATCAACTGTCCAGTGCTGTTTTGATAGATATGCCAAAATGCCAGAACACCGGAGGAGGAGGTGGATCCAATCAGCTGATCGCTCAAAGTGCAGAGCTCAACTGTTTTCCATGATAAATCACACTTTGCTGCTGGCTGCACCTCCCAGCAAAAGCACACTCCATGCATCATCTTGGTTTTTTCACTTTATTGAAAATAACTTTTTTTTTTCAATTGTCATCAGTTAGCGTGCCTTTGAGCCAGGTTGTGTTGGACTGCTGCTGCTCCCAGCATGTTTTGTGTTGATACACTGGTGTTCTTTGTCAGACCTGGTCTCCGCTGACACTTCGCCCAGTCTGCTCATGCGCCTCATATTCTCCACATATGCCGAATTATCCTTTAGACCTACACAATCACGGCAACTGTATGAATCTAGTGTATACAGGGTTTCCTCTGGTAAGATTTCTGGGTGGCGGCCTGTCTCGCCAGAAATATTACCGCCACGCCAATAAGGAGATATGAATTTAAGAAAACTATATGAAGCAAAATAAATAAATTATATAATATATATATATATACAGTATATAATACATAAATAAAATAAATACAGTTTTATTAATATTTTTTCTTTGTAATGAGAGTTAAATTAATGTTCTGTTCTAACTGCAAAGTTATGGTCAAAAATGTAAATTGTTATAAGGAAAAAGTTTTAAAAAATACCACAGTCTGTTTCAATTTATTTAAAAACAGTAATTTTATTTAAAAAATAGACAAAAATAAGCCATAAAATAATCCACAAATTTATAATAAAGTCTCAAACGTCCAAGGAAAGTCAATTTTACAAGAGGAAATTACAAATTTGAGGAAAATGGTTTCAAATTTAGATAAATTTACAGAAAAAAGTAGAAAACTATAAGAAAATTGTTATAAATTTTGGGGAAAAACCTCAAACCTTCAAGACTGAAATCATTACTCATGTTTTTAAGTGGGTGCTCTTTATACCCTTAACTAGAAATTTCTGGTTGTCTCCTTTTAACCCCTTGCACTCTGGTCAATTTCCCTAAAAACGCCAAAAAATAACGTGCCCAAAGTAAATCAAAAGCTGTTCTTCAACCCTTTGCAGCATCTTCGTGGGGTTGGTCTCATTTAAAAGAAAACACTGAATTTTTTGGCAAAACAGTCATAATCTCTCTAAGGGCTCCGGCCACTGAGTAACAGTCATCTAAACATACTGAACTTGAAGAAAATAAATTTCGCCTGGGTGTTTTTTTGGATACAAATGCTTGCAAATAACACAGCTTCAGATCCGGGCTGGAAAATGCAGCAGAAATGTAGAACCAAGTGTTATCCAGCTGAGGTCAAAATTTTGTAACAATACCACAAAAAATGAATATATTACACAGCTTTTTTCTTAGGTTGTTCCCAGGCGTTTTTGAACTGTGCCAAATTGTGCCAAATGGCACAGTTTGGAAAAACGTCTGTAACTTTTGAATGATTCAATATAGAAGCTTGATGTTGGGCTCTAATGAAAGGTGACACTCAGGGCTGTGTGTGTGTGTGGGGTTGTCCCCCCCCCCCCCCCCCGGCTACAGAGGACGGACATTGCCCGGTGCGCCGCGGTCACAGTGCGCCGCGGTCACGGTGCGCCGCGGTCTACTTCGCACAGTTGTAATTTACCGATCGGTCAAAAGCCATTTTGATTACAATTTTCAGGGATAAAGAATAATTTAGCTTATAACACTTACCTGTTCACAACAGCAGCGTAGCTGGCGAACTTCTCTTCCTCATTGTCAGACGAACATGAAGCTGGTCCGCTTGTTACGGACTCGTGGTTCAGGTCTCGCAACCCGGTCAAACCATAATTCCATTATTGCGGTTTTGCACTTCCATGATTGCGGTTTTGGCGAACGATTTTTCAAAACAAATAAGAACAGTAATAAGAAAAAAAGACTGGCGAATGCCTGTGTGTCACCCAGCCTTACACAAAACAGCTTTCGAACTTCTGTGCTTCAATTGGCTGGCTGTATTCTCAGCCGTTGGTAGGCGGGTCCTTCTTGCTAGGTTTTCAGTCATTGGTTCTTCAAGGTTTCAGAAACCCAATTCAAGGCTCGTATTAGTCGAATGAGAGGTCAATCACATCTAAACCAATCAAAGCACTCCTTTGCTTTCTGTTTGCGGCTGTGTCTGTAGTGGAAGAACGGAAATGCAGGTGGTTTTTTTTTCAGTGCCTCCTAGGACACACACTGTGCGTACTAGGACGCCCTCGTGGGTCCTAGGATGCAGAGACGTGCCCGCCCGTGGTACACCGAAATGCAACAGGTTAATTGTTTTTTTTTTCCACAATATTTTTTATTGAACCTTTTTTTTACAAACATAACACAAACAATCAAACACTAACACTAAAGTCATTTTTAAAAAAAATGTACGAAAAACACCAACAACCACTAACAAAGGCAGGTCTTCAGCAATGCTCCTCTGTTTAGTCTAGGCAATCCATTACATAAGTATGCATATTATACATTCACCAGTTTGGAATTTACAAGGTCCACACACATCATTCACCTTCTTCTTCAAAAGTTATGTTTAAATTCTTTACATAATCAATGAAAGGTCTCCATATATTCTCAAACACAATTTCCTTTGATTTCAGTATGTATGTTATTCTTTCTAGTGGAAGGTTTGTTAACATCTGTCTTAACCACTGAGTCACATCTGGTCTATGAGTCTTTTTCCACAGTAGTGCAATACATTTTTTGGCGTTAAGCAAACCGAGGTCTATGAATGCTCTTTCACTCTTATTAAAGTTATGCTTTTCTGGATACAGACCCAACAAAAACAATTTAGGATTCAATATGATTTGTTTTGAAATTATTTTTTCAATTGTTACCCTCACCTCTTCCCAAAACATTCTAATTTTTCTACATTCCCATAAACAATGAAATAGGGTTCCTTTACTTTCCATACATTTTGTGCACGTATCTGGTATGTTTTTGTTATATCTGTTTAACTCCACCGGTGTAACATACATCCGCATTAACCATTTAAAATGTATCAATTTAAGACGTACATTTATTGATTTGGTTTGAGCTTCTGTACAAGCCATTTCCCATTGTTCCTCTGAAATTTCAGTTTGCAGGTCTTCTTTCCAAATAATTCAGTCTTTTCTGTGAGTTTTCACTTGAGGATAATGTCAGTGAGTTGTAAAACTCTGAAATAATACCCTTTCTCTTACTATTTTTCGTCAAAATTTTTTCCAAGGATGAATAAGTAGGGTGAGAGCATTATTTTGATTTGTTCGAATAAAGTTCCTAAGCTGAAGATATTTAAAAAAATGTGTTCTATTAAGAATAAATTTGATCCTCAGTTCTTCAAAAGACATTATGTTATCTGAACATGACAAATATAAGTCTTGAATCTTTTGAATCCCTTTTAAATTCCATACTTTAAATACAGCATCCGCTCTCCCTGGTTTAAAATATTGATTACCCCATATTGGGCTAAATTGTGACAATAAGTATGGTTCTTTTAAATATTTTTTGGTTTCACACCATATTTTGATCATATGCTTTACAAATGGATTTTTAACTTGTTTCTGTAATTTTTTAGCCGAGTCTGAGTATATGAATATGGGAAGAGGTAAAGGTAAGTTGTATGATTCCATTTCAGTCCAGTGAGGGAGATCATTTGATGAAAAATAATATGTCATAGACCTCAGTTGTGCTGACCAGTAATACAACATAAAGTTTGGACACTTCAGACCTCCACGATCAAATGGTAAATATAGTAAGGACAGACGTAATCTAGCCTTCCTATTGTTCCATATAAATTCCACTAACTTTTTTTTAATTCTTGAGAATAGATCTGAAGGTGGTGGTAAAGGAATGTATCGAAATAAATAAAGTATTTTGGGTAAGATATTACTTTTAAGTATATTAATCCTCCCGATCATCGACATTGGTAGTGACATCCATCTCTGAAGTAACTCATTAATGTCTGTCATTAAGGCTTCATAGTTGGCACTGGCGACTGATTCTAGCTTAGGGACAATTTGAATTCCTAAATATTTAAACTGATTTACAACATTGAATTGATTTACCTCAGGAGGTGGGTGATTTCTCTGGGTCTCATTTAGCATTAATATTGAAGATTTAGTTTTATTTACTTTATATCCTGATATTTCCCCAAAATTCTTTATTAAATTCAACAAGGTCGGAATTGATTTTTTAAGATTCGACATAAACAAAATTATGTCATCGGCATACAGGGAGATTTTATGTTCTGTTGGTCCTACTTTAATTCTGTATATTTGTGGATGTAAACGTACTGCCATCGCTAAAGGTTCAATTGCCATAGTAAACAGTAAAGGTGAAAGTGGACAGCCTTGTCGACATCCTCTGTTGATATTTATTGATTTTGAGATATTGATGTTTGTTAGGATTTCTGCTGTAGCATTATTGTATATTATCTGAACCCATTTTATGAAATTATTTCCAAGTCCAAACCTTTGTAGGACTTCAAAAAGAAAGGGCCATTCGACCCTATCAAAGGCCTTTTCGGCGTCCAATGATAGGAGAGCTGTATCCGGTGCTTCTTTATTAGAATAAATAATATTAAATAGTCTTCTTACATTATGGAAGCCTTGTCTTCCCATTATAAAGCCATTCTGATCTCAGTTAATAATATTTGGTAATATTTCTTGTAGTCGTCTTGCTAAAATTTTACAGATTATCTTAAGGTCAGCATTTAATAGGCTTATTGGTCTCATGTTTTCACATTTATTAGAGGGTTTACCTGGTTTTGGCAACAGTATAATTAAGGCATTATTCATATATGGTGGTAAATTACTATTTTGAAATGCTTCTAAAACCATTTCCAAAAATGGTTTTATTAATTTATTCTTAAATTTTTTATAGAGGTCAACTGGAAGACCATCTGGTCCTGCACTTTTTCCTGATTTCATATTATCAATGGCTAGCCCAACTTCTTCTTGACTAATTTTTAGACTCCAGTATCTCCCTGTTTTCATTTGGAATACACGGTATAGATAATCCGTCCAAAAACCCATTTAGTTTTGTTAAGTCAGTTTCATTTTTTGTATCATATAGTTTTTCATAATAATCTCTAAAGGCACTGTTAATTTCTAAAGGATCTACAACTGCCTGTCCGTTACTTATAATACTGGTAATTGGTGTTTTAAATTCTAATTGTTTAATCTGCCATGCCAATAATTTCCCTGATTTTTCACCTTGTTCATAAAAAGATTGCTTCAATCTCAGAAGACTCGAGGCAGCTCTATTTGCTGATTTTTTGTCATATTCAGCTCTCAGAATCAGTAATTCGTTCTCTAACTTTGGGTCACTTCCTGCATGCAGTTTTTCTTGAAGAATTTTTATTTTATGTTCCAATTGGACTCTCTCCTCTCGAGTCTTCTTAGATTTTGAACCTGTATAACTAATAATATGCCCCCTAATAAAAGCTTTGAAAGCCTCCCACTTTATACATGCTGATGTTTGTGTAGTATTGATATCAAAGAACTCATCTATCTGTTTTTCTATGTACTTAACAAATTCCTCATCCTGAAGCCATTTATGCTGAAATTGCCACCTACCTGGTTCCTTTGTCAATTTCTTATCTACATATATTAGACAGCAGGATGCATGATCAGAGATCACAATGTTATCATAGAAACAGTTTTGAATCTTGGACCTTAATTCTGTGGAGATCAAAAAATAGTCAATACGTGAGGATGTCTTGTAGGTATTAGAATAACAAGAGTAGGCTTTAACTTGTGGTTTCATTTCTCTCCATATATCTAGCAATCTCAATTCTTTCATAAAATGATTAATGGTCATCCTGCATCCATTGTGCGTACAGTCCAGTCCTGTTGATCTATCTATACTGGGATTCAATGTACAATTAAAATCCCCTGCTATTATATGTTGCCCTGTAAGTGATGATAAAATAAGAAATAAATTAGCAAAGAAGTTTTGATCATCTATATTGGGACCGTATAAGTTCACCAGATTTATATTTTCTAATAACAAAGATCCTTGGATGATTAGATATCTTCCTAATTTGTCTCCAATTATATTTTTCACTTGAAATGGGACTGATTTATGTATGAGAGTCATAACTCCCCTAGCTCGGGATGAAAATGATGAGGTGAACACACTTCCCTGCCATATTCTCCTCATTCTTTTTACATCCTTCTGTATTAGATGAGTTTCTTGTAAAAACACAATTTTTGAACCTATGTCTTTTATTTTATTCATAACTTGTTTAAGTTTTTTTAAATTTTGTAGACCTCTGCAATTCCATGAAGTTAAATTAAGATTAACGCTTTGGTCTATGATCAATAAGAAGTTTGAGATTACCTCGCAATATAAACATGCTCATACAGAGAAGCAAAAACATGAGTGGTTGAACATTCGTCCCACAAACTACACACAAACAAATTCCCCCTCCCCACATTCGTGGTAATCCCCCTAAAATCAAAAAAAAAAAAAAAAAAAATTCCGTCTCCCACTATAGCCATTGACTGCTCCACACCAGCGAGGATCAGTCAAACCACTCTTTCTTTCTCCTCTCAATCACCCTGACTCTACTGCTTTTAATGACATAACATTAACTCTCTTCTCTAGTTTTTCCAACTTAACTCCAAAATTTTATAGCAACTTTGTACATCATAGGTTTTTTTTTTTTTATAATACAATCTATATTTTGTAAACTTGCTATATGTTTCAGATCAGTCAGATGCCTGTGCAAATGCTTAAATATTCTACCTTTATATCTTGTTCATACTTCATGCTTAGCTCCCACCAGTCTCACTTGGATCTGCTTGATAAGCACCTGCGCCTCCTGAGGGGTCTTGAAAGTGTGGGTTCTCCCTTTATATGTGACCAGCAGTCTTGCCGGATGAATCCCTCCGTGACGAATCCCGAGGTTGCGCAGCTCTTTAAGGGCGGGGTCAAACTGTTTCCTTAATTGTTGGATTCCTGTGGCCAAATCTGGGTAGAACCGCACCTGTTGATCCTGGTATTTAATTTCTCCTTTTGCCCGCGCCACGTTGGAGACCGTCATCTTGTCTCTGTAGCTGAGGAACTTCATAATCAGCGTCCTCGATGGTGCCTTATTATCTCTCGGTGGGCCGATTCGGTGAGCGCTCTCTAAGACGACCGATGACTGCAGCTCCGCGTTATTCAGCGCTTCTGGAATCCACTTTTCCAAAAAGCAACATGTGTCCCGTCCCTCCGTTCCCTCCGCGAGGCCCACCAGCCTCAGATTGTTCCGTCTCGACTGGGATTCTAAGTCCAGGACACTATCTTCCAGATGTTTATTTTTCAATTCCAATGTGCGCACCTTTAATTGTAGGCTGGTGACGTCATCCTCAGTGCTGGAAATTTGGAGCTCCGCCTGCGATACTCGTTCCATACAGTCGCTTATTTCCTTTCTCATTCCTTCTATCGCTGCTATAATCCCATCAAATTTAGAGGAAAAGTCTGCTCTCATTGAGCTAATGGCAGCGAGCACTGCACTCGTGCCTTCCCCAGCAGTCACCGCTCCGCCGTTAGCTTCCTCCGCCATAGTCTTTGGAGATTTTTCTGCTTCGTCACGAGCGTGGAAGTCTGTTATCTTGGACTGTTTCGACGATTCAATTTTTCCTCCACCTAATTTCCCAGCCTTAGGCTTTACCATATCCGCGCCTAAACGCTGGGATAGGTTTTGTTCCAATTGAGAGAGTTATTTGCCAACTTTTTATTTTTAGGAGCAGAGCAGAGTGAAACACGTCTTCCTACGTGGCCGCCATAACCGGAACGCAACAGGTTAATTGTTAATTTCATAGCATTGCTTTTACATGAGTAGAATTTCTGGCTACTATACCCACCTCTGAACATATAATTGAAGTATGCATGAGTAAATTACTATGAATGTTTTTCCCTTCTCTTTCCTACTTTTTCTCAATGAAAGAAACACCAGAATAAAAATATAAAAAAAAACAACATATTTTTTGTCATTTATGTAAACCATGGCAAAAAAAAAAAATCCTGCAGGACAAAAGGTGACACAGTATTTTCTAACCTGTTTGTATACCACCATAGACAGAGAGAGAACCTGAATTAGACAGAGCTCAGAGAGGGCAAGATGAGACAGAAGAGAGGAGCCAAGGAGAGCAAAGTGTTAAGGCAGAGAATCCAAGAGAGGTGAGAGCAGAGGAAGGAGAGAAGGATGACACCAGTAAAAAATCCTAACACTGGACATCTGGGTGGGACCCCAACTGGCCCAATATTCCAATATTCAAGCCTTGGTTGTACAATACTTAAAATGGTAAGTTCCATTATGCAGTATTGCTGTACAAAATTTAAAAAAATAAAAATAAATAGTGTAAAATTAAGATATTGTGGTTGCAAGTGTGTCATGTTGTTTTCTGCCCCCCCCCCAAAAAAAAATATGTTGCCACCACGCCAAGGTCTTTAAGCCAGAGGAAACACTGGTATACCCGTGCATGCCCGTAGAAACAAGTATAAACAAGCATTTCTGCATGCCTGTAGAAAGTTACTGTTACTGTGGCAACAGTAACCACAGTGAAGCCTGCCTTTGATTTTTGACATCACCACTCGTTCAGTGATACCTGCCTTTGATCTTTGATCTGTCTACCTGGTAATAGTAACCATGGTGATGCCTGCCTTTGATCTGTGACATCACAGTAACCATTGTGATACCTGCCTTTGATGTCTCCCTGGCAACAGTAACCACGGTGATGCCTGCCATTGATCTATCAGAATCAGAATCAGATTTATTGCCATTGTTCATGTAGTACACAAACTAGGAATTTGTCTCGGTGCAATGCTGCAACATTAAACATGGAGTAGCACTAAAGATAAAAATAAAAAACTATTCATGCAATAAAATGTAGAATATGAATGAGTAATACTAATCTATGTAATTTAAAATATATTAACAAGCAGCAGATATTGTGGAGTTCCACATAGTGCAGTCGGTAGTGCAAATGAAAACAGTGATAATTATCATGAGTCCGGTTGAGCTGCTGTACGTAGTGCATGAGAGTCTAATAAGTCACTTAGTGTTCAGCAGTCTGATGGCAGAGGGGAAGAAGCTGTTCATGTAGCGGGAGGTTTTACATCTATGATGTCTATAGCTCCCCTGTGGATGCTCATTAAAAATTTCCCCTCCTTAACCTCCGCATATCCGGGGAGGCTGAAATTCAGTGATGCACGGCCTTGTAACCTCAGCAAAGCACATATCAAATCTGAGGCCAGTCCTACAAACGGTTTGGGAGATACGTGCGGAACACACAGACAGAGATTTCTTGCATTATAATATGATATTTTTTTTAAGCATTAAATCATCAGTATTATCTTTTTCTAGTCAAATTTGTGTTTTTCACTTCCTTGTTTTGTCCAGTGAACACTGTGGTGACTGACTGGTTTTGATGCCGTGCATTATCCAATCAGCATGGAGTCGATCCAAAACTCCACCCACACTTCCTGAAGCCAGGAGAGGAAAGACCACAGAAAAAAGGAAAACCACAGAGAAGGTTCATGGATGTAGTGAAGGAGGGCATGGAGAGGGTTGGTGTTATAGAGGAAGGTGAAGGGATAGGGTGAGATGGAGGCAGATGATCCGTTATGGAGGCCCGTAAAGGGAGCAGCAAGAAGAAGAAGAATTGCAAATTTATAAGAAAAAGTTACAAATTCATGAAAAAGAAAGTTGCAAATTTGTGAGAAAAAGCTGCAAATTTTTTTTTATTTTTTTTTTTTGCATTTCTGCTTAGAGTTGGTGGGCACAGACCTTTTGTGAATGTGTGGTCTTAAATTTGGTGAAATTGCCTTAAAAATAGTATTAAAGTTTTCAATTTAACTTCTTTATGGCTGCAGAAATCAAGGGTGTGCAGACTTACGCAGCCATAACATATGTTTTATTTTTTACTAATATTTGTAACCTCAGCAGTCACTCAAAGTACTTGGCTACTAACTACATTAACCCTGTGTTGTACAGGATTAGCAGAGACAGAACGAGCCTCACGTGACTATGGGAGGAAACCTGAGCACTCAGAACACAGACTGTACTGGCTGTTATCGTTAAATTTATTTCTTCTTCCTTTAGCATCCTCTACAAGACCAAGCTGCCGTTCATCGTTGTCATGAACAAGGTAACACACACACGGGTCTGCAACCTGTGGCTCTACAGCCACATGGGGGCCTTCAGGCCACATAAGTGGTTGTCATCACCCCTGCAAACACATGACCATTAATTTACCAGGATCATTTTATTCTTGTAAAGTTTTCACATTTTCTGTAGTTTTTTCTTATAAATTAGTAGCTTTTTCAAATAATATATAGCATTGTTCACTCAAGAATTTGAAAGATTTTCTTGGAATTTTTTTTTGCTTTTTTCTTATTTTATAAATTAGTAGCTTTTTCTCAATATGCAGCATTTTTCACTCATAAATTTGAAACATTTTCTTGGAATTTTTTTACTTTTTCTTGTAAATTGGAAATTAAGCTCTCTGTTTTAATTTCCCACTGACAGGTTTTCTGTCTTCTTCCCTTTAATTTTTATTAAAATCTATTTCAGACGGACATCATTAACCACAGCTTCGCCGTGGAGTGGATGCAGGACTTTGAGGCGTTTCAGGATTCTCTGAACCAGGAGACGTCCTACATCAGCAACCTGACCCGGTCCATGAGCCTGGTCCTGGACGAGTTCTACGCCAACCTCAGGGTACAAAAACATCCAGAATACAATGGGGGGGTGGGGGATTCTCAGTTAGGAGGGGAAAAGTTGGATGTTTTTAAGAGAAAATATCACAAGTTGGCAGAAAAAAAGACTCAAATTTAGGAGGAAAAATGTTGCAAATTTATACAAAAGGTCACAACTTTATCAGAAAAAAGTTACAAAAAAATCCTGATACAGAAGTTGTAAATTTATGAGGGAAAATTATGAAATTTACAAGAAGTTAGAAAATTGCAAGGCAAAACATCAATAATGTATTAAAAACCCCACAAATTTTCAAGAAAAAAATACAGAAAATGTCACAAGTTTGCAAGAAAAAACTCCCCTCAAATTTAGGGAAAATATTTCCAAATGTACAAGAAAAGTCACAAATGTTACAAATTTATGAGAAAAAAACTAAAATATAAGGGGAAAAAGTTGCAAATTTATAAGAAAAGTCAGGAATTTTCAAGAAAAAAAAACTTGCAAATTTATGAGGAAAAAAGACCAAAAATTTATATGAGAAAAAAAATAGGGAAGTTATTTTCAAATCAGTTTGCAAATTTTTAAAAACCTGTTTAAAAAAATGTTTTTGTCACATGGAAGAAAATAATAGAAATCTGCAAAAAAATGGAGAAAAAAAATTGCAAATTTACAGGGGAAAAAAACTTGTAAATTTGAATACAAAATTTTCTTTAAAAAAAGTCAAAAATATACAGTGGTACCTCTACTTACGAATTTAATTCGTTCCGGAAGAATTCTCGTAACGTGAAAAATTCGTAAGTAGAGGCGCGTTTTACATGTAAATGCCGTAATCTGTTCCAAGCCCCCAAAATTCGGGCATAAATTTTTTATAAATCGTAAAAACGCATCAAAACATGTAACAAATACATGTTACAATTAGATTACTGCACAATAAACATAAAATGAGAGTTTAAAATGAGAGAAAGAATAATAAAAGAGAATAATAAAAGAGAAAGAATAATAAAAATTATGTTCATTTACCCTTTAACTGCTATCGTCATTGACGTCATCACCTTTTGCATTCTTTGGTTCATGTTCTGATCCAAGGACATTTGCTTTTGTCGGCTTGTAAGTGCTTCGTTTTGTTTTAATACCGTGCTGATCATTGATGTATTACGGCCATATTCTTTGGCGAGATCAACCAAACGCATAAAGTTTTGGAAAAAAAAAAAAAAACTTCGTGGCCAATGGGATACCAGGAAGATGCTAGGCGATAGCCAATGGCAGAGCAGCTACAGGTATGTTTACGTTCGGTAAACTACGGAAGCTGCGAGGAGCGTGTACTTTTTTGCCTTTCGTATCCTGAAATTTCGTTCGTAACTAGAGGCAATATTTTCCCGTTGAGGTGTCTCGTAACCTGAAAATTCCGTATGTAGAGACGTTCGTAAGTAGAGGTACCACTGTATAAGGAAAAAGTCATAAATTTGTAACTTTTTAAAAATTGTATTTGTATGTTCTTTTTGCAGAAATTTTTGTTTCATAAAAATCAAATTTAGAAAAAAATTAAAACGGGCTGAGTTACAGGTTTAATATTGAGTGAAAGGTTTCATATCTATTGCAGATTCTTTTGGTTTTAAATATGTCTTAAGAGGTTTCAGATTGTCAAGAGTTTTCCTGTCTTCTCCAGGTGGTGGGTCTTTCCGCGGTAACTGGCAGTGGATTGGACGAGCTGTTTGTTCAGCTGGACGAAGCTGCAAAGGAATACGAGAGGTGAGAAACTAAAATTAAAATTAGAAAGATAAAATGGCATGATTTTTTGTCTGGTTACTAAACTGATTTTTTTTTCCTCCTCAGAGATTATCGACCCGAGTATGAACGACTCCGCCGAGAGTTGGTAGGTTTTTCTCTCCAAATTCTGTTTATAACACAGAGGTGGCACCATCAAGATGCTAGGCTTTTTGGGGATTTAAAAAAAAAAAAAAAATCTGGTTATTTGCAACAAAATCTTTAAAAAATCTGGAAATTTGCAACAAAATCTTTAAAAAAGAATCTGGCAATTTGCAACAAAATTTTTCCAAATTCTGGAAATTTGCAGCAAGATTTAAAAAAAAAAAAATCTGGAAATTTGCAACAAAATCTTTTAAAAATGTTTTAAAATCCTTTAAAAAATCTGAAAATTTGCAACAAAATCTTAAACAAAAATTTGAAAAATCACAACAGATTTTTCTAAAAATCTGGAAATTTGCAACAAAATATTTTTAAAAATCTGGAAATTTACAATAGAATCTTTAAAAACTGGAAATTTGCAACAAAATCGTAAAAAAAATTTTTTTTAAAAAACCTTTTAAAAATCTGGAAATCTACAACAAAATCTTAAAAAGAGAAAAATCAGGGAATTTGCAACAAAATCTTTAAATAAATCTGGAAATTTGCAACAAAATCCTTTAAAAAATTGGAAATTTGCAACAATATCTTTGTCTTTATAAGATAAGATAAGATAAACTTTATTGTCCCTCCAGGGGAAATTTGTCTTGGGCTTGACACCCGTGCTGCAACCACACAATCCACACATACTAACTAACTAACTAACTAACTAACCTGCACTTATATAGCGCTTTTCTAGTCACAAAGACCACTCAAAGCGCTTTCATTAATACTAACCCTCTATTCTAAGGGCCTATAGGAAACAGATATCTAGGGACAATTTAGAACAGCCAATTAACCTAACATGCATGTTTTTGGCATGTGGGAGGAAACCGGAGAAATCCCGGAGTAAACCCACGCAACACGGGGAGAACATGCAAACTCCACACAGATCACTGTTGGTCGGGGGCTGGGATCGAACCCACGATCCCACGATCCCCACAATCCCCCGGCCAAGGGTAAACTGTGCTGCCGCAGTGCTAACCACTGCGCCACCGTGCAGCCAATACATACACAATGGATGTAGTACATAATAAATGAAATAAAACCCAATAAATAATACAAGTAATACAAAAAAAAAAAAGTAATACAAAAAAAAAAGTACATACATATGTAAATATGTAACAGCAGTCATTAAGAACAGGAGTTATAAGTGTCCCTGACCCATTTATCTGAGTTTAAAAGTTTTACTGACGTCGGGATAAAGGAGTTCTTGTATCTATTGAAGCTGCACTTGGGGACTCTGTATCTCCTCCCTGAGGGCAGCCGCACATATTCATTGTTTAGTACATGGCTCATGTCACTGATTATTTTTTGAGCTTGTCTACAGGCTGCCTGGTCGTGTAAGATCTGCATGGGTAAATACTCTTTAACTCCAATAATTTTCCATGCTGTATGAATTAAACGCAACACTCTGTTCTTTAGTTTCACAGAGAGGTTGCCAAACCAAGCTGTAATGTTGTATCTAATACAGCTCTCCAACACAGCCTGGTAAAATATTAGTATAATCCTTTTATCAACACCATGTATTCTTAATCTACACAAGAAATGCAGCCGCTGTTGTAGTCTGCTACAGAGGTAATCAATATGTGTGCTCCAGGTTAATGAATTGTCAATAAATACTCCCAAATATTTATAGGAACTAACCTGTGTTATAGTGTGGTTGTGGATGACCACAGGCCTGTGGTCACCAACTCCCCGAGGGTCAAACACCATCTCCTTTGTTTTATCAGTATTCAAAATGAGATGACTGTCATCATACCAATTGACAAACATCTGAATTTCTATAAAATAGCTTGACAGATCATGAGTCTTTTGAAGTAGTGATAAAATAGCAGTGTCATCAGAAAATTTAATAATTTGATTGCCTGGATAGACACTTCTGCACTCATCAGTGTACAAGGTGAACAAAAATGGTGAACTAACACAGCCATGGAGGGCTCCTGTGCTGAGGGTTCTGGATTTAGATAAAGTTCCATTTACACTAACTTGCTGTTTACGATAAGTTAAAAATGAGTGGTACCATTTAATAATGACAGGATGCACTTTAAAATCATTTAACCTCTTAATTAAAAGGTGTGGCTGCAGTGTGTTAAAAGCTGAACTAAAATCAACCAATAAATGACGTGCATATGAGGTTGTCTCCTCCAAATGTTTAAACACAGAATGAGTTCAGGTTAAAATGGCATCCTCTGTACTTCTATTATTTTTATAAGCAAACTGCAGAGGATCCAAAAGTCCTCCAAAATCAGTTTTCAGAATGTCAATGACAATCTTCTCGAGGCACTTCATTACCAGTGAGGTCAGTGCAACAGAACGATAGTCATTTTTTTAAATCTGCAAATTTGCAACAAAATTTTTTTTAAAAAATCTTTAAATTTGCAACAAAATATTTTTTAAAAATCTGCAAATTTGCAACAAAATCATAAAAAACTTTGCAAGTATTGGAAAAAAATCTGGAATTTTACAAAAAAATCTTAAAGAAAAATTTGGAAATTTGCAACAAAATCTAAAAAGAATCTGGAAATTTGCAACAAAATCTCAAAAATATCATTGAAATTTGCAACAAAATCAAATGGAAATCTTCAACAAAATCTTGAAAAAATTCTGAATATATGCAACATAATTAAAAAGAAATCTGGATATATGCAACAGAATCTTTAAAAAAAATCTGGAAATTTGCTACAAAATCTTTTAAAAAAATCTGGATATTTGCAACAAAAATTTTTCAAAAATCTGGCAATTTGCAACAAAATCTTTAAAAAAAATCTGTATATTTGCAACAAAATTTTTCAGAATTCTGGAAATTTGCAACAAGATTTTTTTTTTTTTAAATCTGGAAATTTGCAACATTTTTTTTTTAAATCTGCAAATTTGCAACAAAAATTAAAAAATATCTTTAAATTTGCTACAAAATATTTTTTAAAAATCTGCAAATTTGCAACAAAAATTAAAAAATATCTTTAAATTTGCTACAAAATATTTTTAAAAAATCTGCAAATTTGCAACAAAATCTTAAAAAAAACTTGTTTTAAAAAACTTTTTAAAAATCTGGAAATCTTCAACAAATTCTTGAAAAGGGAAAAAATCTGGAATTTTACAACAAAATCTTAAAGAAAAATTTGGAAATTTGCAACAAAATCTAAAAAAAATCTGGAAATTTGCATCAAAATCTCAAAAATAATATGGAAATTTGCAGCAAAATCTTTTTTTTTAAAATGTTTAAAATCTGGAAATTTGCAACAAAATCTTTTAAAAAAAAATCTGGAAATTTGCAACTTTTTTTTTTTAATCTGGAAATTTGCAACAAAATATTTAAAAAAAAACAACTTTAAATTTGCAACAAAATATTTTTTTTAAAAAATCTGCAAATTTGCAACAAAATCTTAAAAAACTTGTTTTAAAAAACTTTTAAAAATCTGGAAATCTTCAACAAAATCTTGAAAAGGGAAAAAATCTGGAATTTTACAACAAAATCTTAAAGAAAAATTTGGAAATTTGCAACAAAATCTAAAAAGAATCTGGAAATTTGCAACAAAATCTCAAAAATATCATTGAAATTTGCAACAAAATCAAATGGAAATCTTCAACAAAATCTTGAAAAAATTCTGAATATATGCAACATAATTAAAAAGAAATCTGGATATATGCAACAGAATCTTTAAAAAAAATCTGGAAATTTGCTACAAAATCTTTTAAAAAATCTGGATATTTGCAACAAAAAATTTTCAAAAATCTGGCAATTTGCAACAAAATCTTTAAAAAAAATCTGTATATTTGCAACAAAATTTTTCAGAATTCTGGAAATTTGCAACAAGATTTTTTTTTTTTTAAATCTGGAAATTTGCAACATTTTTTTTTTAAATCTGCAAATTTGCAACAAAAATTAAAAAATATCTTTAAATTTGCTACAAAATATTTTTAAAAAATCTGCAAATTTGCAACAAAAATTAAAAAATATCTTTAAATTTGCTACAAAATATTTTTAAAAAATCTGCAAATTTGCAACAAAATCTTAAAAAAAAACTTGTTTTAAAAAACTTTTTAAAAATCTGGAAATCTTCAACAAATTCTTGAAAAGGGAAAAAATCTGGAATTTTACAACAAAATCTTAAAGAAAAATTTGGAAATTTGCAACAAAATCTAAAAAAAATCTGGAAATTTGCATCAAAATCTCAAAAATAATATGGAAATTTGCAGCAAAATCTTTTTTTTTAAAATGTTTAAAATCTGGAAATTTGCAACAAAATCTTTTAAAAAAAATCTGGAAATTTACAACTTTTTTTTTTAATCTGGAAATTTGCAACAAAATATTTAAAAAAAAACAACTTTAAATTTGCAACAAAATATTTTTTAAAAAAAATCTGCAAATTTGCAACAAAATCTTAAAAAACTTGTTTTAAAAAACTTTTAAAAATCTGGAAATCTTCAACAAAATCTTGAAAAGGGAAAAAATCTGGAATTTTACAACAAAATCTTAAAGAAAAATTTGGAAATTTGCAACAAAATCTAAAAAAAATCTGGAAATTTGCATCAAAATCTCAAAAATAATATGGAAATTTGCAGCAAAATATTTTTTTTTTAAATGTTTAAAATCTGGAAATTTGCAACAAAATTAATCTGGAAATTTGCAACAAAATCTTAAAAAACTTGTTTTAAAAAAACTTAAAAATCTGGAAATCTTCAACAAAGTCTTGAAAAGGGAAAAAAATCTGGAATTTTACAACAAAATCTTAAAGAAAAATTTGGAAATTTGCAAAAAAAAAAAAAAAAAGGCTTAAAAAAATGGAAATCTTCAACAAAATCTTGAAAAAAAAATCAATATATGCAACATAATTAAAAAGAAATCTGGATATATGCAACAGAATCTTTAAAAAAAAAATCTGGAAATTTGCAACAAAATCTTTTAAAAATTCTGGATATTTGCAAAAAGATTTTTTTTTAAAAAAAAATCTGGAAATTTGCAACAAAATCATTTAAAAATCTGGAAATTTGCAACAATATCTTGAAAAAATCTGGAAAATTGCAACAAAATCATTTTAAAGATTGGAAATTTGCAACAAAATCATAAAAAAAAAATTTAAATCTCTAAAAATCTTGAAATTTGTAACAAAATCTTTTTAAAAAATCTGGGTATTTGCAACAAATTTTTAAAAAAAATCTTGAAATTTGTAACAATATTTTTAAAAATCTGGAAATTTGCAACAAAATCTTTAAAAAAAATCTGTATATTTGCAACAAAATTTTTCAAAATTCTGGAAATTTGCAACAAATTTTTTTTTAAAAAAATCTGGAAATTTGCAACAAAATCTTTTAAAAAATATTTTAAAATCCTTTAAAAAATCTTGAAATTTGCAACAAAATCTTTAAAAAAAATGGAAATTTTCTAACAAAATCTTTAAAAAAATCTTGAAATTTGCAACAAAATCTTTTTAAAAATTACAAAAAAAAATCTGGAAATTTACAACAAGATCTTTAAAAAATCTGGAAATTTGCAACAATATCATAAAAAAAAAAAATTAAAATCTGTAAAAATCTTGAAATTTGGAACAAAATCTTTTAAAAATGTGGAAATTTGTAGTAAAATCTTTACAAAACACATTTAACACTGGTTCGATCCCAGCCCCTGACCAACAGTGATCTGTGTAGAGTTTGCATGTTCTCCCCGTATCTGTGTCGGTTTACTCCAGGATTTCTCCGGTTTCCTCCCACAGGCCAAAAACATGCAGGTTAGGTTAATTGGAGACTCTAAAGTGGCCCTAGGTGTGAATGTGTGTGTGAATGGTTAAGGGATAGCGCTGTACCATGGCTGCTTCATCCATCCAGGTGGATGCCCTCAATTTCCCCTCTGGGGATCAATAAAGTATACAAAATCAAAATCAAATCCAAAACAAAATGTTTTTTTTTTTAATTGTTAATCTTGAAATTTGTAACAAAATCTTTTAAAAAAATCTGGGTATTTGCAACAATTTTTTTAAAAAAAATCTTGAAATTTGCACCAACATCTTTAGAAAAAGCTTTAAAAAAACTGGAATTCTTCAACAAAAGCTTTAAAAAATCTGGATATATGCAAGAAAAGCTTTAAAGAATCTGGAAATTTGCAACACAGTCTTAAAAAAATCTGAAAATTTGCAACAAATCTTTAAAAAAAATTTGGAAATTTACAACACAATCTTTAAAAAAAATCTGGAAATTTGCAACAAATATTAAAAAAGTAAAATAAAATAAGATAAGATAAGATAAGATAAGCCTTTATTAGTCCCACAATGGGGAAATTCCAGGATTGCAACAGCACAGGGACAGCAACACTCAGAGCAACAATCAGAAGGCAAGAAAAAACAACATCTAGCAAACATATGTCCATATTACTATAAATGTATATATATAGACACACAGTGCAGAGCATTATGGCTGGTGAATGTGCAGCAGAAAGTCTAAGCTCTCTCTCCGCGGATGCAGCGGGCCAGCTGGAAGTCTTTGGGCATGATGGTGACCCCCTTAGCGAAGAAGAGACCACCAGGTGGGTCTCGCTGGTCTCCTGCAGAGCCATGACGGCGAAACTCAGGAAACGCAGGACGGTCTTGAAGTCCTGAGCGATCTCCCTCACCAGGCGCTGGACGGGCAGCTTACGGATGAGCAGCTCCGTGGATTTCTGGTAGCGACGGATCTGTCTCAGAGCCACGGACCTGTGACGGCGAGGCCTCTTCACTCTGCCGGTGACCAGAGCGCCTCTCCGAGCAGCCCTGGTGGCTAGCTGTCTCCTGGGGGGCTTCTTCCTCCAGTAGATTTTACGGGCGGTCTGCTTGGTTCTTGCCATCGCTCTTTATTATTCTGTCTTATATTTCTTTCACGCCGCCTAAACTCCAGCCCGGCACCCGCTTCGTTTTCGCTACAGCTCCCGGTATGTCGAGTTTCCCATTGGCACCGGGCGGCGGCCAAGTGCTAGCTAGCACTAGCTCCTCCCCGCTGTAACGTCTCCCGCTGCAAACCGTGGCTCCGTCCGCCGACCCGGGAGACCCCCGGGGCGATCCGTGCGTCCGTGATATATATACAGAGTGAAAGGTGTAGAAAGAAGAAGGAAGATAAAAAAAAGGCTGTTGCAACAGGCAGCCGACTCGTGTGGCGCCGCCGGTCCGGCAGAGCCGGAACCGGAAAAAGCCCTTCAAAAGTCTGAAAATTAGTGAAAAAATGCTGAAAATATTTAATGATATACTTAATAAATATTGTATCTGGAAAGTTGCAAATCAAGTAAATAAAAATTCACCCAGTATGTCAAAATTTGCAACAAAATTCTCATAAAACAAACTAGTAACCCCTTGCACTCTGGTCAGTTTCCCTAAAAACGCCTAAAAATAACGTACCCAAAGTAAATAAAAGCTGTTCTTCAACCCTTTGCAGCATCTTCATGGGGTTGGTCTCATTTAAAAGAAAACACTTTGAATTTTTGGGCAAAACAGTCATAATCTCTCTAAGTGCTCCTGCCACTGAGTAACAGTCATCTAAACATACTGAACTTGAAGAAAATAAATTTCACCTGGGTGTTTTTTTGGACACCAATGCTTGCAAATAACACACAGCTGTCAGATCCGTGCTGGAAAATGCAACAGAAATGTAGAACCAAGTGTTATCCAGCTGAGGTCAAAATTTTGTAACAATACCACAAAAAATGAATATATTACACAGCTTTTTACTCAGGTAGTTCCCAGGCGTTTTTGAACTGTGCCAAATTGTGCCAAATGGCACAGTTTGGAAAAACGTCTGTAACTTTTGAATGATTCAATATACAGTGATCCCTTGCTACTTCGCGCTTCACCTTTCGCGCCCTCAGTGCATCGCGGATTTTTCAAAAATATTCATCAAAAATTCAAAATTGAGAAATAATGGGCGGGCGCTAGCAGAAGGCAGGGAGACTACATTAGAACATCAGGTATCAACATGGAGAGCCCGCGCAACTCAAAATCCACCTCTCTGTTCGCTGTTCTCGTGTTGGCTCGGCTCGGGAATCTCGCAAGCTGATTGGCCGAGACATTTCACCCCGCAAGCTGATTGGTCGAGACGTTTCACCCACTTCTCTCACTGCCGAGCGCCCATACCCAGCGAAGGAAGACCGCATTCATTGCTCTTTATCGCTCGTGTTGCTTAGTCTTGCCGCGTGGAACTTTTCGCTGTTCTCTTGTGCCATTTTGTGCGAAATAGTCTTCCCGTCGAGCCACTACGCCGCCTCCTGCAGCTTCTCCAGCTCTATCGGAAGCTGCCCTCGACGATCCTGCGCCTCTAGCACCTGACGATGAGGCGTCACCTGAGGAGCAGTAAAGCTCTTATTAACCTGTGCAGTAAATCATCTTCATCTTGAGTTGCGTATCTTGTTATAAGAATAAAAGAGTTCTAAAAACATATTTATGTACACTTTATTTACATCTACGTATGTATGTACACTTACACACACACACACACACACACACACACGTATCATATGAGAGAGAGAGTGAGAGAATGAACGTACATATTATTTATGGGTGACGTCATTAGGGGTGACGCTCCTTCGCGGTTTTTCACTTTTCGCGGTCGGTTCTGGAACCCATTAACCGCAATAAGTGAGGGATCACTGTAGAAGCTTCATCTTGGGCTCTAATGAAAGGTGAAGGGCTGTGTGTGTGTGGGGGGGGGGGGTTGTTTATTCATTCATGAATGAATGAATGAACAAACAAGCCCCCACACACAAAGAAGCATGCCTCGTAAAAAATGTGTGGCTTTTTTTTTTTTTTTTTTTTACAAGAAAAAATAACCTACAGTGCACTAAAAATTATACTAAAATATCTGTAATGTAGAAGAAAACAACTCCCACCCCACCCCACCCACCCCTGCTACAGAGGACGGACATCGCCCATCGCTACATGACGGACCGCGGGGACGGTGCACCGCGGTCTACTACGCACAGTTGTACTAAAATATCTGCAATAATATCTGCAATCCGCTACAGAAGAGTAGCGGGGGGGGGGGGGGTGTTCACGGTCCGGACGCGGCACACGGACCGTGTCCAGTCCGTGCTCTGCGGTCCGTCATGTTGCGATGACGCACAGTTGTAATTTACCGATCGGTCAAAAGTCATTTTGATTACAATTTTCAGGGATAAAGAATAATTTAGCTTATAACACTTACCTGTCCACAACAGCAGTGTCGCTGGCGAACTTCTCTTCCTCATTGTCAGACAAACATGACGCTGGTCCGCTTGTTACGGACTCGTGGTTCTGGTCACACGATCCGGTCAAACCATGATTCCATTATTGCAGTTTTGCGCTTCCATGATTGCGGTTTTGGCGAACGATTTTTCAAAACAAATAAGAAAAGTAGAAAGAAAAAAAGACTGGCGAACGCGTGTGTGTCACCCAGCGGCTTACACAAAACAGATTTTACGCACGGGACGTACGCTTTCAGTCGTCGAAGTTCTCTGCTTCAATTGGCTCGCTGCATTTGCAGCCGTTGGTAGGCGGGTCCTTCTTGCTAGGTTTTCAGTCATTGGTTCTTCAAGGTTTCAGAAACCCAATTCAAGGCTCTTATTAGTCGAATGAGAGGTCAATCAAAACTAAACCAATCAAAGCACTCCTTTGGCTTTCTGTTCGCGGCTGTGTCTGCAGCTTTTTTTTTTCCAGTGCGCCCTAGGACACAGAGACGTGACCGCCCGCGGTATCCCGGAGTGCAAGAGGTTAAGGGGGAACATGTTTATTAATGCTGTAAGGTTAGTTACAGACGTGGACAAAATTGTTGGTACCCCTCTGTTAACCCCTTGCACTCTGGTCAATTTCCCTAAAAACGCCAAAAAATAACATACCCAAAGTAAGTCAAAAGCTGTTCTTCAACCCTTTGCAGCATCTTCATGGGGTTGGTCTCATTTAAAAGAAAACACTTTGAATTTTTTGGCAAAACAGTCATAATCTCTCTAAGTGCTCCTGCCACTGAGTAACAGTCATCTAAACATACTGAACTTGAAGAAAATAAATTTCGCCTGGGTGTTTTTTTGGATACAAATGCTTGCAAATAACACAGCTTCAGATCCGGGCTGGAAAATGCAGCAGAAATGTAGAACCAAGTGTTATCCAGCTGAGGTCAAAATTTTGTAACAATACCACAAAAAATGAATATATTACACAGCTTTTTTCTTAGGTTGTTCCCAGGCGTTTTTGAACTGTGCCAAATTGTGCCAAATGGCACAGTTTGGAAAAACGTCTGTAACTTTTGAATGATTCAATATAGAAGCTTCATCTTGGGCTCTAATGAAAGGTGAAGGGCTGTGTGTGTGTGTGTGTGGGGGGATTGTTTATTCATGAATGAATGAATGAATGAACAAACAAGCCCCCACACACAAAGAAGCATGCCACGTAAAAAATGTGTGGCTTTTGTTTTTTTACAAGAAAAAATAACCTACAGTGCACTAAAAATTATACTAAAATATCTGTAATGTAGAAGATAACAACTCCCCCCCCCCCCCCCCGCTACAGAGGACGGACATCGCCCGGTGCGCCGCAGTCACGGTGCACCGCGGTCTTACTATGCACAGTTGGACTAAAATATCTGCAATATATCTGCAATCCGCTACAGAAGAGTAGCGGTGGGGTGGGTGGCGTTCTCAACATGACGGACCCGGACCGCTCTGGTCCGGGTCATTTTGATTACAATTTTCAAGGATAAAGAATAATTTAGCTTATAACACTTACCTGTCCACAACAGCAAAGTCGCTGGCGAACTTCTCTTCCTCATTGTCAGACGAACATGAAGCTGGTCCGCTTGTTACGGACTCATGGTTCTGGTCACGCGACCCGGTCAAACCATAATTCCATTATTGCGGTTTTGTGCTTCCATGATTGCGGTTTTGGCGAACGATTTTTCAAAACAAATAACAGTCGTAAGAAAAAAAGACTGGCGAACGCCTGTGTGTCACCCAGCCTTACACAAAACAGCTTTCGAACTTCTGTGCTTCAATTGGCTGGCTGTATTCGCAGCCGTTGGTAGGCGGGTCCTTCTTGCTAGGTTTTCAGTCATTGGTTCTTCAAGGTTTCAGAAACCCAATTCAAGGCTCTTATTAGTCGAATGAGAGGTCAATCACATCTAAACCAATCAAAGCACTCCTTTGGCTTTCTGTTCGCGGCTGTGTCTGTAGTGGAAGAACGGAAATGCAGGTGGTTTTTTTTTTTCAGTGCGCTCTAGGACACAGCGCCCTCGTGCGCCCTCGTGCACTCTAGGACGCAGAGACGTGTCCGCCCGCGGTACACCGGAGTGCAGCAGGTTAATGAAAGAAAAACCCACAATGGTCACAGAAATAACTTGAATCTGACAAAAGTGGTAATAAATAAAAATTATATGAAAATTAACCAATGAAAATCAGACAGTGCTTTTGAATTGTGGTTCAACAGAATTATTTTAAAAAACAAACTCATGAAACAGGCCTGGACAAAAAATGATGGTACCCCTAGAAAAGATTGAAAATAATGTGACCATAGGGACATGTTCAATCAAGATGTCCTGTAATTAACATCACAGGTGTCTACAAACTTGTAATCAGTCAGTGGGCCTATTTAAAGGGTGACAAGTAGTCACTGTGCTGTTTGTTGACATGGTGTGTACAACACTAAACATGGACCAGAGGAAGCAAAGGAGAGAGTTCTCTCAGGAGATTAGAAAGGAAATTATACACAAGCATGTAAAGGCTATAAGACCATCTCCAAGCAACTTGATGTTCCTGTGACTACAGTTGCACATATTATTCAGAAATTTAAGATCCACGGGACTGTAGCCAACCTCCCTGGACGTGGCTGCAGGAGGAGACGGATAATACGAATGGTAACAAAAGAGCCCAGAACAACGTCTAAACACATTCATGGTGAACTCCAAGGTCAAGGTACATCAGTGTCAGATCGCACCATCCGTTATTGTTTGAGCCAAAGTTGACTTCATGGGAGACGACCAAGGAGGACACCACTGTTGAAAACAAATCATAAAAAAGCCAGACTGGAATTTGCCAAACTGCATGTTGACAAGCCACAAAGCTTCCGGGAGAATGTCCTATGGACAGACGAGACAAAACTGGAACTTTTTGGCAAGGCACATCAGCTCTATGTTCACAGATGCAAAAATGAAGCATACCAAGAACAGAACACTGTCCCTACTGTGAAACATGGAGGAGGTTCTGTTATGTTCTGGGGCTGCTTTGCTGCATCTGGCACAGGGTGTCTTGAATCTGTGCAGGGTACAATGAAATCTCAAGACTATCAAGGTATTCTAGAGAGAAATGTGCTGCTCAGTGTCAGACAGCTTGGTCTCAGTCGCAGGTCATGGGTCTTACAACAGGATAATGACCCAAAACACACAGCTAAAAATACCCAAGAATGGCTAAGAGCCAAACATTGGACTATTCTAAAGTGGCCTTCTGTGAGCCCTGATCTAAATCCTATCGTAGATCTGTGGAAGGAGCTGAAACATGCCGTCTGGAGAAGGCACCCTTCAAACCTGAGACAACTGGAGCAGTTTGCTCATGAGGAGTGGACCAAAATACCTGCTGAGAGGTGCAGAAGTCTCATTGACAGTTACAGAAATCGTTTGATTGCAGTGATTGCCTCAAAAGGTTGTGCAACAAAATATTAAGTTAAGGGTACCATCATTTTTGTCCAGGCTTGTTTCACGAGTTTGTTTTTTAAAATAATTCTGTTGAACCACAATTCAAAAGCATTGTCTGATTTTCATTGGTTAATTTTCATAGAATTTTTATTTATTACCACTTTGGTCAGATTCAAGTTATTTCTGTGACCATTGTGGGTTTTTCTTTCATTAACAGAGGGGTACCAACAATTTTGTCCACGTCTGTATTTTAACATTAAAGTCACTGGTTTATTGATGGAAACTGTGCGTGTTTTTAGTATCTTAGTCTTTATTATATTCCGTTGTTTTTTATCCAGGCAGAGGCTCAGAGTGAGAAGCAGCAGCGGCATCTGGAACGTCTCAGGAAGGACCTCGGAGCCATGGACATGAAGCCGACAGCAGCCACAGGTGGACAGACTAAAATATTCATCCTGGATCAGTTTATTCTGCTGCATTTTATTATTTTAAGCTGCTAAAATCTACTTCTTGTCTTCAGAGGACATCGACATCGCCGGGCCAAGTGACATGATCATGACCCGAGGTCACCATGAAGATGGAGTGGACGAGCAGGAGGAGGAGGACAGTGACACAGACGATATCGATCACACAGGTTAGAGAGGAAAAATATTAATAAGCGGGGGCACAATTCGTTTTTCTCCTGGTGCTGGTCCCCGCCCCACAAGATGGATGTTGGTGGAGAAGCCACCAAGGGCCAACAATGCTATATAACGGATTAAGTAGATGGTTTTACTGCAGACAGACAGAACAGTGGAGGTCAGTAAGAGTGAAGGAGGGGTTGTGTTTGTGAATGACGGTCAATCTGAGTGTGTGCATGTTATCGGGATTTTCCCCAGCCTAGTAATACCACACTTAACGTTAGCTAAAAACTAGCTAATGTTGATCACCAGGCTCGTTAATAACAGAGTAAATGACAGTCTGATGACAGGTTAAAGTTCACCCCAATATTACAGTCAGCATTCAAATAAAACTCACTCATACAGAGAAATTTACACATTTTTCCACAGTACTGTTTTTCCCCTTGTTTTTACTGTTTTTTTCCTTTTTACTGTTTTTTCAAGATTCAGTTCAAAGATTTTATTTGTCACTACTACTATACGTACAGGACATAAAGGGGAATTGAAATGGCATTTTTGTCTTCAGTGGTGTGCATAATATAAAAAGAAAAAGGAATAAGGCTGGAAAAAAAGAAAACAACAACAGCAGTCTATGCACAGTAATGCAACCCGTAGTGCAAATGGCGACAAAAGATAGACCCAGACCTCCCATAGTACAAATAGAGATAAACGATTAACAATGATAAAACCCAGCAATCCTATACAGACAACTAGAGATGTAATACTCATAGTTGCAGTTCAGTGCGGTAGTGTAAGTGCAGTAGTAACAGATAGGTCTGCACATGATCAGTATTGCAATGACAGACAGACAGCAGCAGATATGGCATTTGTGCAAATGGTTGCAGTAAAATGCAGAGACATACAGCAGCAAATGTATTACTGCTGGTGTGCCAGTCTTTCTGTGCAAACAGCTAAGGTAGTTATTGTGCGGGTGAGTGCGTTACCATCCGGGGGGGAGGAAGTGGACAGAGTTCAGGGTCCTGATGGCCTGATGAACAAACCTGTTTAGCAGTCTTGTGGAGGGGGCCCAGAGGCTTCGGTACCTTTTCCCCGAGGGCAGGGGGCTGAAGAGGGAGTGTGAGGGGTGGGAGGTTTCGCCTGCAATGTTGATGGCTTTGTGGGTGAGGTGGATGTCTGAAGGGGGGGGCAGGGGGGCACCGATGATCTTGCTGTCTGCTTTCACTGTGCGTTGTAGAGTCTTCCAGCAGGAGGTGGTGCAGCTTCCATACCACACCGTGATGCAGCTGATGAGGATGCTCTCAATGGTGCCCTGATAGGGGGTGGAACTCGTGCTGTCTTCAGTTTGCGGAGGAAATGGAGGCGAGTTTGAGCCTTCTTGGCCAGTGATGTGGTGTTGTTGGACTAGGAGAGGTCCTCAGAGATGTGCACCCCCAGGAACTTGGTGCTGCTCACTCTCTCCACAGCTGCACCATCGATGATCAGAGGGGAATGCTGTGTGTCCCCCCCACTGAAGTCGACCACAATCTCCTTGGCTTTTCCCACGTTCAGGAAGAGGTTATTGTCTTTACACCACTGGACCAGTTGGCTCACCTTATTTCTGTAGTTAGCCTCCTCCTTGTTGGTGATGAGGCCCACCACCATCGTGTCATCAATAAACTTGATGATGTGGTTGGTGTTGTAGGCTGGTACACAGTCATGGGTCAACAGGGTGAAGAGCAGCAGGAGCATGCACCCTTGTGGGGCCCCTGTGCTCAGTGATGATGGTCTGGGAGGTGTTGCTGCCAACTCACACGTTCTGTGGCCTCCCTGTGAGAAAGTCCAGCACCCAGTTACAGAGAGAGGTTTTGAATCACAAGTGTCTTGAGTTTTTGTATCAGGTGCTGGAGGATGATTGTGTTGAATGCTGAACTGAAGTCCAAGAACAGCATTCGCACGTAGGGCTTTTTTGAGTCCAGGTGGGTGAGGGCTGGATGGACAGCAGCAGCGATGCCATCTTTTGTGGATCTGTTTGACCTGTATGCAAACTGAGATAGGTCGTGGGATGGAGGCAGGATGGACTTGATGTTCTGCATGACCAGCTGCTCGAAACACTTCATTATAATGGGGATCAGTGCTACAGGCCGGTAATCATTGTAGCTGGATGGGACGAGCTTCTTTGGAACTGGTATTAAGGTGGCAGTTTGAAATGTGGGGACAACAGCTTGAGTCAGGGAGATGTTGAAGATGTCAGCCAGGACATTCTTGAGCCCCTCTGCACAGTCCTTCAGGATGTGACCCAGCATGTTGTCTTGTCCAGCTGCCTTGTGTGGGTTGATCCTGCAGAGGGTCCTCTTCACGCTAGCTGGCTCCAGACTCATGGCCGAGGAGGAGTGGTCTTCTGTGCTGATGTGCTGCTTCATGCTTCAGAGCGGCTGAAGAAGTTGTGTAGGTTGTTGAGCAGTTTGGTGTCACTCATACAGGTCTGAGGTGGAGGTTTGTAGTTGGTGAGGGTCTGTATGCCAAGCCAGAGAGAATGTGCATCTCTGGTGTTGTGGAAGTGGCCAGATATTTTCTCGCTGTAACTGTAGTTTTGCCTCCTTGATACCACGGAACAGGTTGGCCCTAGCTGTTGTTAGTCCTGCAGTGTCCCTGGCCCTGAAGGCTGCGTCCCAAGCCCTCAGGAGCCTGCGGACCTCTGCTGTCATCCATGGCTTCTGGTTAGCACGAACAGTGATGGTTTTGCAGTGAATGACATCATCAGTGCATTTAGCTATGTATGCTACAACAACCTCAGTGTACTCCTCTAGGTTTGTGTGTCCATTGTGAGTGGCTGCATGCTTGAAAGTGTCCCAGTCTGTAGTACTGAAGCAGTCTTTCAGAGCATCAGAGGTCTCCTCTGGCCACACGCGTACCTACTTTTTTGTTGGTCTGATTGTTTTCACTCTGGGCTTATATGCCGGCCTGATGTGATCAGAGAGACCCAGGTGGGGAAGGGGGAAGGCTCTGTATGCTTTCTTATGAGTTGTGTAAACCAGGTCCAGCAAATTGTCTCTTCTTGTTGGAAAGTCCACATGTTGATGTACGTTTGGTAGGAGGGCCTTTAAATCTGCATGGTTGAAGTCTCCTGCTGTGATGAGGAATCCTTCTGGATGTGCTGTTTGTGTCTCATTTATAGCCTGATAGAGTTTGTTTAGTGCTTTACTCCTCTCGCTGGTGTCGGTGGGTGGGACATACACGGTGGCTAGTAGGACAGCTGAAAATTCTCTTGGCATGTAAAAGGGTTGTCGCTTGATGATCATAAACTCCACTAATGGAGAGCAGTGTCTATGCACAACAATAGCATCACGGCACCAGGCGTCATCGATGTACACACAGACCCTGCCGCCTCACATTTTCCCTCCTTCCGTGAGCACTCTGTCGCTACAGTAGCATGTTAGCCCTGCTAACTGGATGGCAGAATCCGGTATATTGTCATTTAACCACGTTTCCGTAAAGATAAAAACACAGCAGTTCCGTGCCTCACGTTGTGTAGTTCTCAGGAGCTATATAAGATAAGATAAGATAAGATAAGATAAGCCTTTATTAGTCCCACAACGGGGAAATTCCAGGATTGCAACAGCACAGGGATAGCAACACTCAGAGCAACAATCAGAAGGCAAGAAAAAAAACAAGCAAGCAAGAGCAGCTAATAAACATATGTACGTATTACTATAAAATATATATATATACACACACACACAGACACACAGTGCAGAGCATTGTAGCTGGATGGAATAAATATATGAATATATGAACACACAGTGCAGAGCATTGTAGCTAGATGGAATAAATATGTAAATATATAAACACCCACAGTACGGAGCATTGCAGCTAGGTGGAATAAATATGCAAGTATATAAACACACACAGTGCGGAGCAATGTAGCTAGATGGAATAATATGTAGATATATAAATATATAAACACCCACAGTACGGAGCATTGTAGCTAGATGGAATAAATATGCAAATATATAAACACACACAGTGCAGAGCATTGTTGCTAGATGGAATGAAACAGCATAACCGTCTACTTAGTTATCCTACATGGTATGATTATGTGCCCATACATATTCTCACCCTCCATAGCGACCGGTATGTTCCTAGTTGTATGCCGGAGAGGACCATTGTGTAAGTCTATTGCATCTTTTGCATTCAAAAAACTATTAGTTTGTTACGTCTTTTTGCTATCTCTGCGAGCAGCCCTGCTTAGGTTGTACAGTCTGACAGCCGTTGGTAGGAAGGACCTACGAAACCTCTCGGTTGTGCACCTGGGATGATGTAGTCTGCTGCTAAATGAGCTCCTCAGTGCATTCAGTATGTCCTGCATAGGGTGGAACTCGGACTCCAGCAGAGATGACAGTTTAGCCACCGTCCTTCTCTCTCCTATCTCCTCCATCGGATCAAGGCGCTGCCCCAGGACAGAGCTAGCTTTCTTAATCAGTTTGTTCAGTCTCTTCCTATCGGCTGCAGTAATGCCACTGCCCCAGCAGACCACTCCAAAAGTGATGGCTGATGCCACCACCGTGTCATAGAATGACTTCAGCAGCGCCCCTTGTACACCAAAAGACCTGAGTCTCCTCAGCAGGAACAGCCTGCGCTGTCCCTTCTTGTAGAGTGCATCAGTATTGTGTGACCAGTCTAGTTTATTGTTCAGATGAATACCCAGGTACTTATAGGATGTCACCATCTCGATGTCTGTTCCCTGTATATTTACTGGTACTGTGAGGGGCTGCCCATGCCTGCGGCAGTCCACCACCAGCTCCTTAGTTTTCCTCGCGTTGATCTGGAGGCAGTTCCGATGGCACCAGTCCACGAAGTCCTGGATAAGCCCTCTGTACTCAGCTTCATCTCCATTGGAGATGAGGCCAACGATCGCAGAGTCATCAGAGAACTTCTGTAGATGGCAGTGTGTTGTGTTGTGTGAGAAGTCCGCAGTATAAAGAGTGAACAGGAAGGGAGCCAGCACCGTTCCCTGGGGGGCCCCCGTGCTACTGATGATCGTGTCGGACACACAGTCCCGGGTTCTCACAAACTGAGGCCGGTTCGTGAGGTAGTCCAGGATCCATGATGACAGGTGCTGGTCCACCCCTGCGCGCAGCAGCTTGTCCTTCAGGATCATCGGTTGGATGGTGTTGAAAGCACTGGAGAAGTCAAAGAACATGATCCTCACCATATTCCCGGGCTTCTCCAGGTGGGACAGAGAACGGTGAAGGAGGAAGATCACCGCATCCTCCACCCCAATGCCATGCTGGTAGGCGAACTGGAGTGGATCCATCGCTGGTTCCACCAGGGGGCGGAGGTGAGCAAGGAGCAGTCTCTCCAGGGTCTTCATCAAGTGGGACGTCAAGGCCACCGGTCTGTAGCTGTTCAGGTCTTTGGGGTGGGAAGTTTTTGGTACAGGTACCACACAAGATGTTTTCCACAGCTGTGGTACCCTCCCCAGTTTCAGGCTCATGTTGAAGATATACGTCACAATCCCACACAGCTGGTCTGCACAGGACTTGAGGAGCTTTGCGCTGATGCCGTCCGGTCCCGGCGCCTTCCTCGCCTTGATCTTCCTCAGCTCCGTCCTCACCTGGGTCCTGGTCAGGGTCAGGATGGGGGGCTGTGTGTTGGGAGTGGGGGGGTGTTGGTAGAGTGGGGAGTGGGCAGCAGGACTTGATTTCTTTAGAGGCAGCAGTGGTTGTTGTGCAGTCAGGGGGGAGGGCGGTTGGTCAAATCTATTGAAAAACAGATTCAGGTTGTTCGCCCACTCCCTGCCCCCTGTGGCCTGGGGGGAGGTATTCTGGAGCCCCGAGATGGTTTTGAGGTTTCTCCAGACCCCGCTGATGTCGCTCTGTTGCAGCTTGTCCTCCATCTTCTTCCTGAAGCTGTCCTTGCCTTCTCTGATCTTTCTCCTCAGCTCCCTCTGTACGGACTTCAGCATCTCCCTGTTCCCCGACCTGAAGATCCTCTTCTTCTCTCTCAGAAGTGTTTTTATCTCAGGGTTGATCCAGGGTTTGTTGTTTGAGTGACGCCGTATGGTCTTGGTGGGAACGGATTTGTCCACACAGAAGCTGAGGTAGCCCGTGAAGGTGTGAATGAGGCCATCGATGTCCTCACCATGTGGATCGCAGAGCTGCTTCCAGGCGGTGGCTTCAAAACAGCCCTTTAGGGTGTCCATTGTCTCCTCAGACCATAACTCCACAGTGTGCATGGCCGGAGGTTGTCTGTGCACTAGGGGTTTGTACACCGGCCGGAGATGAACCAAGTTGTGATCCGATCTCCCGAGTGGGGGTAGTTGTGATGAGGTGTACGCCTCCTTAGTGTTTGCGTAGAATAAATCCAGTGTTTTATTGTCTCTAGTGTGGCATGTGACATACTGGGTGAACGTGGGTAGAATGGGAGACAGTGAAACATGGTTGAAATCGCCTGAGATGAGGAGAAGAGCATCTGGGTGTTCTGTCTGCAGCCTGCTGGTTACTGAATGGATGACGTCACGTGCTGTCCCAGCGTTCGCCGTCGGATTTGCATAAACAACAATGCAGATCACGTGTGAGTGTTCTCTCGGGAGATATGTAGGCCTCATGCTAACAGCTAGCAACTCAATGTCTTTGCTGCAGTGTCGTTGTTTAACAGTGATATGTCCCGGTCTGCACCAGTTGTTGTTAACATACATGATCACTCCACCGCCCCTAGCCTTGCCACTGTCTGGTGTTCGGTCAGCTCGTATCATGTGAAAACCCTCCAGCTCAATGTTAGCATCTGCTGCTAGTTCAGTTAGCCACGTCTCAGTAAACAAAAGGAGAGAGCACTCCCGGTATGTGCTATCATAACGGGAGATAGCCGCTAGCTCATCTAACTTTCCCAGTATCGACCGTACATTTCCCATGACAACAGATGGAAGGGAGGGTCTGTACCTTATATTTTTTGTCCTCCGCCTTACTCCAGCCCGGCAGCCGCGGCGTTTTCGCCTCAGTTCACTCGGTATGTCGAGTTTTTCCAATGGGACCGGGTGGCGGTTGAATGCTAGCAGCTGTTCTCTGCTGTATCGTATCCTGCTATAGACAGTGGCTCCGTCCACCGGCTCAGGAGACATTTAGGACGATCTGTGTGTCCGTGATATAAGTGGGGTGAAAAAAAAAAGTGATCAAAAGAGAGAGGAAGGGAAAAAAAACTCGGAATCGAGCCGCTGTTGCAAAAGGCAGCCGACTGGTGTGGCGCCGAGAGGAGAAAAAAAAAAAAAAAAAAAAAAAAAAAAAAAAAAAAAAAAATAGACCGTTGAGATCGTTTCGGCCCCAAGACCTCTAATCATTCGCTTTACCAGATAAAACTGCGAGGCTGAGCGCCAGCTGTCCTGAGGGATACTTCGGAAGAAACCAGCTACCAGATGGCTCGATTAGTCTTTCGCCCCTATACCCAGGTCGGACGACCGATATGTGGTCTATTTTGTTGTCTAGTGAGCGTACGTCGGCCAGAATGAGTGAAGGAATTGGCAGTCTGTGCGGGTTAGTGGTTAGCTTCATTCGGATACCTCCACATTTACCTCTCTTTTATCTCTGCTCACACCATCTACGGTGTCTCCATTTGGGATGAGACACAGCAGTCGAGTCCGGGGGTGTGGAGAATATCCAGGCCACGTAGATCCTCTGTAACTCTCTGGTCCAGGACATAATGTTTGGTCATATTCCTTATCTCCAGAAGGCTGTGGCGACTGTAGCTTGTGCGCAGCATCATATACATTAAATACATGAATATACACTTAAGCGTAATTTAAACAACACTAAGTGGCACAAAACACAGAGAGAAGAGAGGCCGCTGCATGTTTATGCGCCACCTAGCGTTATATCTTCCTTGTTTATACCTGTTTTTCCTTGTTCTTACAGTTTTTGAGTTTTAACTGTTTTCCTCATGTTTTTGTTTTTTGTTCCATTTTTCCTTATTTTACTGTTTTTGTTTTTCCCCGTTTCTTTCCTTGTTTTACTGTTTTTATACTATTTTCTTTGTTTTTATAGTTCACTTGTTTTTAACCATTTTTGCAGTTTTTCCCTTGTTTTTTCCTGTTTTCCCTGTTTTTTTTCCCTTGTTCTTAACTGTTTTTTCCTTATTTCTGTTTTTTCCTTGTTTTTCCTGTTTTTTCCTTTTAAGTTTTCGATGTTTTTACTTTTTTGCTTGTTTTTACAGTTTTTTCTCTTTTTCCTTGTTTTTTCCTGTTTTTGCAGTTTTTCCCTTTTTTCCTGTTTTTCCTGTTTTTCCCCTTGTTTTTAACTGTTTTTTCCTTATTCACCATTTTTTCCTTGTTTTTCCTGTTTTCCCCTGTTTTTCCTGTTTTTTTCCTTTTACTGTTTTGCCCATTTTAACTGTTTTTTGCTTGTTTTTACTGTTTTTTCTCTTTCCGTGTTTTTACCTGTTTTGCCTGTTTTTACATTTTTCTCTTGGTTTTTTTTCCCTGTTTTTCTTCTCGCTTTCCTGGTTTTCCCTTGTTTTTTAAGTTTTTTCCTTATTTCTTACTGTTTTTTTTTTCATTTTTCCTTGTTTTTCCTGTTTTTTTCCCTTTTTTCCCATTTTTACTGGTTTCCCTTTTACTTTTTCCATTTTACTGGTTTTCTCTGTTTTTAGAGTTTTAGCTCCATTTTTTTCTTGTTTTGATCTTTTTCCTTATTTTTTCCCCCTTATTTTTACTGTTGTTTCCTGTTTGTTCTGGTACTTTATAATTACTTTGTAATATATATTTTTTCTTCATAAATCTGCAATTTCGTTTTTTTGGACAGTTTTTTCCTCTCTAAATTTTCCGTTTTTTTCTTAAATCTGGTGCTTTTCTCCTAAATGTAAAATTTCTTTTTAAACTTTTTAACATTTGCTAAAACCCAGCTAATGTTGATCATTAGGCTCGTTAACAACGGAGCGTTGGACAGAACAACAGTCTGACTACAGATTGGTATTGGTCTGACTGCAGTATTAACCATCATAAGGCAATAATAATCATAAGCTAAACAACAGCTGTGTGGTTCTCCACTGGTTTCCCTCACACCACAGATTAGTTTCTGTCTGGTAGTCGTTATTTCTCCTGATCGCCTCTGCTTGCTGGTCTCTGTAGCGTCTAACAGGTTCATCATTAGGGATGGGAATTGAGAACAGTTTCCTGTTGAGAACCGGTTCTAAATTTTTCGAGCCCCCGGAATCGTACATCGCTGATCTTATCAATTCCTCTTTTCGATGCTGTGGGTTTAAACACTTCTGCATTTTTGTTTTGTTTTTTTCTAAAAATGGCATACATCATGATATCACACACTGCCATTACCAATCAACGCCATGACGGTGTCACTCCCGTGGATTAATGGCAGAAGCGTGTATAAACACGAGCAGCATGGCGTATAGTAAACACAAGTTGAAACATCTCTTGACACAGCAGCATGGGATACAGTGAAAGACTGCAATGTGTTTGACAGTCTACGAAGTGCGCCTGCACCAGATTCTCAAACAGCAGCACCTCCTTTAGTGACAGTAATATTTCCTTATTATTATTAGTAGAATATTAGTGCAATGCTAGCAGCCTTGCAGGCTAAATTTAGTCCATGTTTTAACTTACAAAACCCAACTAAAAGGGTCTGATATTTAAATATGAACTCCTTCTTTTTATACGATGACAGCGACAGGTAGCTCTGAGGTTTTACCAACCTGCTCGCTCTCCAGTCCTTGCCAGGAAAACCCAGTGATGCTAGCTGCTCACGGAGCTGTGGTGAAGTTTGTATTTAAGGGCTTGCATCCATTCATGACCGTAGGGCAGCTGGAGCGTGAGTAGGTGGTGCGTGTGATGGAGGTAACAGACTAATACTGAACTAGACTCCTGCAGTGTCTTGAAGTTTTAGCAGTACCTTAATTTACAGTTGAGTATTTTATGCATGTGTGTGTATGTACACTGTGTATATAATGTATACTGTATATATTTTTTTTTAAAAAAACATGCAAAAAGTCCACCCAAGTACAGCATGTACGTATGTTTTTGTGATTGCTAAAATAACATGACTGCGCAGTTGTTTCTAATCACTTCAGTATTGCTTTTCAGCATTTAAACATTACAAATGTTACAAGGCATAAATGCCCATTTTTACATGTTTACAGTCTTTTATATTTGATTTTATTATATCCTTGTAAGAGAAGCATTGTTTAAAGTCAGAAAAATCGTAAACCTGTGAAGGCCTGCTTTTTTCCCACACATGGAAAACTGATGAAGAACTGATAAAGAATCGCATCGAAAAGCCAAACCAATTCCCGGCCCTGTTCATTGTTATAAATCTATGGTTCCTCATATGAATAAAATCTGACCTTTTGATGCATTTTTTTTTTTACTCGTTTCTTTATTTTCTAGTCACAGAGGAGAGCAAAGAGCGCGACGCCTTTGGGAGCTTCCTGAAAGAGAGGAAGGAGGTGGTTCAGGTCAGGAACAGGAAGGTCATGACGCCGCAGGACCTCTGACCTGTATGGACTGTAAGCTCTGATCATGTGACCTCACTTAGAGGAGCCGATTGGTCACACCCTCCCCAACACAAAAACCCCACACAGATCTATTTTTATATGTAAATATTCTGTTTATTTCTGTTTGATTTTTGTTTCTGAAGGAATTTCTGTTGGAAATAAAACAAGCTTGAAATTCTGAAAAGTTTTGACTTTTTTTTTTTTAATTAAAATGAATTCTGAAGTTAAAAATTTAACTGTCGACATTTAAAACAGGACGGTTTTTCCTTTTAAATGTGGATTTTCTTGCAGATTTGAGTTTTTTTTCTCTCAAATTTGAATTATTTTAATCTGAAATTTCCAGTATTTTCAGTCACACATCTGTTTATTGAATGAAGCAAATTTGTTCTTAATTTTCTACTTTGTTTTATTTTTCCCCTTTTTTCTTGTTTTTATCTTTTTTCCCTTGTTTTTTTTTCTTGTTTGTTCTGGACCTTACTCTGTGAGGGGGGGCTGGAAAGTTCATAAAGGTCAAATTTGACCAGATGTGGTTTATTTTTCAGCATAGCCTCCCCCTCGGTCCGCACACGTCTTCCATCGGTGTTGCAGTGCTTGGATTTCTGCGGTTGAAAAATAAACCACATTTGGTCAAATTTGACCACTGAAGTTTTCAGCCCCCCCCCCCCCCAGATTATTACCCGATAATAAATTTTTTTTCTTCATAAATTTTCAGTTTAGTTTTCTTTGACAGTTTTTTCTCTCTCAATTTTTGTGCTTTTTCCTCTTAAAAGGGTCATTGAAAACTGGTGTGTTTGTAGGTTTTAACTGTCTGAAATGTGTCTGTTGGTCACGTAATTATCCCAAAAATATCAAAACAGTCAATTCTCTTCAAAAAAACACACACAGCCTTTATCTTGCGTTTCTCTCCCAGAAACGTTTTTCACTCTTCTAGGTAAATCATCATGATCAGGAAAAAGCCAACCCACTGCTGTCCTTGAGAACCGCCCACTGCTCTATTATTGGCCAGGCTAGCTGTCTGTCATGTAGATGGAAGGGGTGCTAAAGATAGCCTATTAGCCCCTGAGCTAATAGCCCCCCAGCTAACACTGGTACCAGGAGTCTCGCACTGAGCGCGGCTTATGTTATTTTCCTCAGGTCTTGGTCGCCCTAATAGCCATCCCTGTTGCCGCCTGCTCCACCAATCCACAATATACCTCGCGTCACTCCGGCCCATCTCCCAGTGATTTTGCCATTATTACACAGTTAATCACCTGCACCGGTGTGGCGGTCGGGGCAATTGACCCGAGGCTGCTGGCTCTCACAGTCAGCTCCCCCACCGTCCTCCAGGGCTCTGCGTGACTCCGCTCTGCTGCAGCGGGCAGCGTAGGGGAGCCACCTCGTGACAGGGCTCCCCCAGCTGGCCTTTGCGATCCCATGGCTTGTTAGCCTGGCTCGGTAAGCGTCGCCCTGGCTCGGCCAGCACCGTCGGGTCCCAGGCCAGGTCAGTTGTGGTGATCGGGGGAAGGGGGGGCACTCGGCGCATGGTGCTAGTGATTTGTTGTGGAGTCACAGCATAATTATTGAGAGATGGGCTGGAGTGACGCAAGAGCGACTGAGGATCAGTGAACCAAAGTGACAGGCTTTAAATCAGAGCGTTTCAAGAAAGCCAGGAAAAATACAAAACAAATTTGCTTCAGTAATTAAAAAAATAAAGAAACTGTGAATAAAATGTGTCAAAATGTGTGTCAAACACATTAAAATATGTCAAATATGTTAAAATGTGGGAACAGTGCAGTCAGCGGCCCCTTTAAATCTGCAGCTTTTCTCCTTTGAACTTTTCTACTGTCAAACCCACACCACAGTCTCAGTTTTTCTGCAGATCCGCTCCACGCATGTTCCTAATAAACTGGCCACAGATGAATGGAGGAACACTAAAATCCTCCCCCGGCTGCTCCTCATTCATGTCTGTCAGCTGCGAGCGGATCTGTCCTCCCACCGACCATCTGCCGCCGCCGCCGCCGCCGCCGCCGTGCCTCCGAAAACGTGTCGGCGTGGTAAACAGCAGAGATGAGTCACAGAGCTACAGACAGGAGTGTGGAGCAGGAGGGAGGGGCTTAATTATCATCAACTCGCCCACGGGGTGAAATCGGCATCAAAAACATGACCCACATAATCAGGGTCTTCAACCCGCGGCTCCCTGTAGCTTTGGCTGACAACTGAGAAAAGAAAAACTCTCAAATAAACAGGTGTGTCTCAATAAATACTGCAAACAAGTTCATGAGTGTTTTCTTGCAGTATAATTCAAAAAGATAAACTTCATTGTTCTCAGTAGTCGTTGAAATCTGTTCTGCTTTTTTTTAATGTTTTCTCCAGTTTGCAACTTTTATTACAGAATTTTTTCCCTCTGATATATTTGGAGATTTATTTGCTAATTTAAGAGAAAAAAGTCACAAATCTACAAGGAAAAAAAACTGCAAATTTATGAGAGTCAAATTTTGTAGGAAAAAGTTGCAAATTACAGGAAAAAGCTGCAGACTTATGAGAATAAAAGTTGCAAATTTATGAGGAAATAGTCACAAATTATTGAGAAAACTGCAAATGTAAGTGAAAAAAGTCACTACAAGAAAAAAGTTGCAAATTTACAGGAAAAATCTGCAAATTTATGAGAAACTTTTTTTTTCTTTTAGAAAGTCACAAATTCATGACAAAAGTTGCAAACTTATGAGGAAAAAAAATCACAAATTTTTGAGAAAAAAAATTGCAAATTCATGTAGAAAAAAATCACAAATATTTGAAAACTGCAACTTTAAGAGAAAAAAGTCAGTAATCTCCAAGAAAAAAGTTACAAATTTATGACAGAAAAGGTACAATTTTTTGAGGAAAAAGTCACATTCCTGACAAAAAAAAGTTGCAAATTTACAGGAAAAAGTTGCACATTTATGAAAAAAAAAAAAATCAGAAATTTTGGAGGGAAAAAAGTCACAAATTCATGAGGAAAAAGTTGCAAATTTGAGAGAAAAAGCTGCAGACTTAGGAGAATAAAAGTTTCAAATTTATGAGGAAATGATCACAAATTTTTTGAGAAAACTGCAAATTTAAGAGAAAAAGGTCAAGAAAAAAGTTGCAGGTTTATGAGAGAGAAGTCATTTTTTGAGAAAAAAGTTGCAAATTTACTGGAAAAAGTTGCAAATTTATGAGGAAAAAAAATCAACTTTAGAGAAAAATACAAATTTAAAGTGACACTCTGGCAAAAATCAAGTTTTTTTTTCTGTTGTTAACATGTCGGTAACATGTTTTTTGCGACTTTCAAGACATATCAAGCGCAAAATCTCACCACAGTTCCAAGTCTGTGTTTTTTTGCTGTGAATTTCCAGTTTGGTAATGCCCCCCTGAAACGGGCGAGTTTGGACAGACTGTAACTACACAGCTCTTCCTGCTTAGCCTGGTTGGTTATAACATTAACCAATCAGACGGATACTCTTGGCCGCCTCGGGGGAAGAGGGAGGAGCTGAGGAACAGCAGGACTGAGGCAGAGTGGGGTGGGGTAGCAGCAGAGACTGAGCGGAGATCGAGCTGCTCTTGGCTCACTTTGCCAGCGGACGGGGCGCCACACTGTCAGCTGAGAGCAGCCACATTCAAATCGACCCCCCCCCCCCCCCAGCTCAGTCGCTGGCTGACGGGGGAGTGGTTGTTAGTAAAAAGTAAACACATTTGGCAACTACACATTTATATTTCGCCTCAACCGTTTTCAGAAAAATGTTTTGCTTTTTACTTTTGAAGATATAAGCAAAATTTTAACGTCCGGAAGTGTCTTGATCAGACTAGCAGCCCACCCACCAGGAGTCGTGGCGGCCGATCACATGCAAGCCCTGCAGGTCACTAATTAGAATATTCATAGATGTGCGCATACTTAAGTAGTTGCAAGATTTAAAATCTCTTTCCAAGCATTGGAAGCATTTCTAAGGCATTGAAAGTTTCTGTGTGGGTAAAAAGCCACAATATACTATTTTGGGCAATACACATTTGTTTTAGAGCCACTGGAGGGCAGCTTTGAGAAAAAATTCACTATTTTTTTTTAGAAGAAAGTTGCAAATTTTAAGAGAAAAAAGTCACAAATTCATGAGAAAGAAGTCGCACATTTTTGAGAAAAGTTCAAATTGTTGAGAAAATAGTTGCAAATCTACAAGAAAACGTAGCACGCCCCTCAGATCAGCTGCTGGGCATGACCCTCCAGAAGGATCTTCTCCATCACTCTGGTTTTATCACTAATGTTTTAGGTTTTTTCTTGTACATTTGTGAGGTTTTTCCACCTGTTAAATGTCCCATTCACTGAAAAATAGTTTTTGTTGGTTTGAACCTTTTGAAATGTGTCTATTGGTCACATGATTATAAAGAAAAAACATCACAATGCTCACTTCTTATCCACCTTATTCCTAGGCCCCATGATGCCTTGCGTGAATTATGGTAGCAACTTCCGGTACTAGTTTAGAACATAAAACAGTAATATAATCATACCACTCCCCATGACTATCGTGGGATGGAAAGATGACCTTAGAAAGTGGCCTCGTACACAGTAGCTCCGTTAGTTAGCACCGCTGCTAAGATGCTAACGCTGCAAACAAATGACCCGTGCTGGCCAAATGAGTCACTTTGAGGACATTTTCAAAACTGATGTAACATTATTTCCATATTCTGTATTGAAAGATCTTCAAAATGATATTTAATTTGTAGGAAGTGTGCAAAAACTGACCCAGAAAAAGACGATTTGTTTATATTTTAGCTAGGTTGAAAACTCGCATTTGATTGGTCGGGAGTTAGGTCTGCCACACAAAAATAGATATTTTCAGAAAGTACAATTTATAAGCTTTCCAGTGATACCAGGCACTCATGGGGTTTCCCCGGGACTTTGCCACTACCAAACAAAGAAAGAGTCATGATTTGTGACTTCTCGTAGCCTGTACTCATAATGACACCGTGCACATTCAGACCAGCACGTCTCCACCACAGTAAAGTCAGCTGCATTTTGTTAAAATATGTTGGACATAATCAAATTTACCTTAGAGCAGACGTACGCCACAACACCGTGCTTGGATGTCGTCTGTCACCGTGTGGTGAGAAGCTTCCATTTATCCAGTCTGACACAACCACGAACACCAGCAGCAAGTGCCAGAACTACGCCAAAACATTCAAAAAATACAAAAACTAGAAGAGCTGAAATTTGCTGCCACTTGAGTGCAAAACATGTATGTGGACTATACATTAAAATGAATTTGGAAAACTTTTAGAAACGCTATTTTAAATGCCTCTGCTACTCCACTCTTACTGACTGATTTAACACTATGTCAGCTGAAACTGGAAGCTCCACCCATAATCGTTCCTCCAGCGGCACCCCCAGGAATAAGGTGGACAGAGGTGGTTTGCACAATGCTGTCAACATGTGCCAAAATTATCAGTTTAACATGAGCTGGACTGATGACCCAAATTCTCTAACGCACTTCTATGATAAATATTTTGGGCACATTTTTGGGGTTATTCTGTGAATCTCAGATGAAATTTAGTTGCAGTTCTCCTAAAAGTGTTAGAATTTGACCTCCTTTAACCTGCAGATAAAGCATGTGTGTTCCTGATCTCCTCCGCTCATATTCCTCCTACTCTGTTGCTTGTTCTCCTCCTTCCCCTGAGTGGGTCACAGACACGAGCAGAATCACCATCACAACGCCTCGCCGACTTTCATAATCACAGAGAAGAGCAGCCCGGTCTTTATTCATTCATACTGTCAGACATCAGAGGAATCGTGGAGGAGTGACACTAACACACTGCTGCTGCAGGAAAAAAGATGTTACTGTTAGATTTTCCATTAAATGTCAATGTACCGTATGTTTATGTGATGAAACTGTTTTATTTGAGATACACCGTTTGATCCTGTTACAGATGTGGGTGTATCCAGTAGATGACGAGTTATTTTTTTAGCGAGAGGGATGGGGGTATTCACCAAGTTAGCATGAGGTACAAACATATAAATGTAAATTACATACAGTGTTGTGCGTCTGCCGGTTTTGTATTCTTTATTTTTCACTTTTCTCATAAATTCTCAGCCTTCTCTGAAAGTCTGTGAATGTAACATTATCTTCGTTTTGTGTTACATGAACAGCCAGTAGCTTGAAAGAATCTGGTAGCCCATTTAGTATAATTTCAGTAATTAGTCATTGTTCCACTGGTGACTCTAAAGGCTGTGATGATGTTCTGTGCTCGGATTTTAAAGAATCTGTAAAGCTAGATTCATGCTACTTTTCCACTCTGGTCCGATGAGATGCCTGTCTGCTTGGAGCGAGGCCGGCATGCACGTGGTTGTGTATATACTTCATTTTTGTCATCTACCAGCCCAAGCCGTTGATGCATGCGAACAACTGTCATTTCACCCCAGTTCTATGGGTAGCGCAAATGCACTAACACGCCAGTTTGTTCACTGGCTGTATAAAAGTGAAGAAACACAAGACTGATGCACATTTTTGTAGCAACAACCGCATTGTTTCAAGAAACGGGAGGAATTACCATTTTTCAGTGCTCTTTACCACTCAAGCTGCTGCTGCAAAATGATTCATGTATGTTTATTCTCACCTTCCTCTTCTTTGTCTGCTTTGACTATATGCTGTGTTGGTAGCTCCACCTCGTGAATGGGATGTTCAGTCTTGTGCACGCGTAGTCAACGCGCTCAGGCAATGCGCTCACCAAATTTGGGCTGCATGCGGATGTCCGCGATGACATAATTTTCATCACACAAGCCTTGTGGTTGAGCAGACACGGACAGCGGAGGTGCAGCATGAATCTAGCTTAACGTTCAATTGTTCATCATGCTTCAGCTCGGTCAGTGACCCGTATAAAATAATGATTCTTGGCTTGTTTCTTCCAGCATAATGCTCCTTCAATATTTTCAGAGCTTTTCTGCCATCATCAGCACCTTTCATCAGTCAGTCTTATAAACTCAGCATAGCAATCAGCATTTTTTCTCTCTTTCTGCAGCTGGTTACTCATCACTCTTCGGTTCGTGCAAATTCCTGTTTTGGTTTCAAAGTGTGTAAGCAGCCTAGGAATCTTGTCTCCCAAAGGATATACTCATCTTCACATCCGCTGAACACAAGCTGCTACATTGTCGTGGCTGCCATTGCACTGTTAACTATCTTGCTAATGTGTTATAGCTTGCTAGTCACCTAGTTAGCCTCACCAGCTCCCATGTTATACATCGTGTACAAAGTTTTTTACTTATCTCCACACATGATGACGTGTGTAGAGGTTCTTCACTTAGCCCCAGATGTCAGCAAACTTAGCCGCTTGAAGCTGTGCACGTCTGTACCTTGCGTTCAGAACTTCTCCTGAAGGGCTAAGAAAAGCGTCCAACTTGCTGGTGCCATAACCTATTAAAGTGAGGTTGTCACAGCTTCTTCTCATTTAGCCATCAGGCATATTTATTAATGAACTTTAATAAACATGAGCAGAATGCATGCGCATCTCATTGGTAGCACTGTAAAGATCGATTGAGAGCAGGTTATAACCGCACATGCTCAGTGCAGGCCGAAAGAGTGAGTGGTGATGTCACTGACTCGTATCACCATGACAATGATAATAGATGGAGGATGCACAGTAGATAAATCTCAACAAGAATGTGAGCAAAAATGGAGATACCATCAAGTGAGTCTGTTACACTCCACTGCAGCCCTGACTCTTTACTCAACAGGCCTCCCCTGTTCTCTAACAGGACAGAGGACCACTGATGTGTAGCTCCAGGCTTGTGGCTTCGTGCAGATTTACTTGGACCGAGACGACTCAAACAGGATCTCCTCATCTATTCAGGTATTAGCAACTGCTGCTCTGATGATCATCCAACCTCAAACCTTCTCACAACCTCATGACTCACTGTTGTCCTCCAACATGACTCCATCACCACAGTGACCTCACCGTCAGGATCAGAGGTGACGATGTCATTGTTTCCCGTTACTCTGCTGAGGTCATTCCTAGAAAGCAGCAGCTGCAGCCCCTCCCCCTCCCGTCTGATCCCAGCAGCTCTGCAGAAACACCACTCACACATGATGGTTGTTTTTCTGCAGAATCCTCTACCTGATCTGACTACAGACACACAGAGGGAAGGCGTGGTGCTGAACGCTCTCCTCTGATTGGCCAGGGGTGACATCATCTGTGTGGATGTGGAGGTTTCTCCTATCTGCTGCAGACGCTCACTGCAGCTGCATTACATCATCTGGTTCAAGCCGGAGCAGCGGCCTCGGAGAACACAATGTTCTGCACTAGTGCATGATGGGAGCTGTAGTCCTCTGTGATTTATTATGTTGGTCGGGTGTCACGGTCACCCCAGTCTCACAAGAATAACTATAAGCTGCATAGAAAATATCTATTACAGAGAGAAAAGTGTCTTTTTCCATTTATTTTCAATTCAGTTTTATTTATATAGCGCCAAATCACAACCATAGGTCATCTCAAGGCACTTTACAAAAAAGAGTTGGTTTAGGCCACGGTCTCACATTTATAGAACCCAGCAGAGACCCTTAAGAGCAAGCACTGCAGCGACACAGGCGAGGAAAAACTGCCCTTTAACGGGCAGAAACCTGGAGCGGAACCACAGCTCATAGAGGACGGCCATCTGCCTCGACTGGCTTTTACACACACTAAATAGTTCTGTAGTGGAAACAGCGCCTCGAAAGTGGTTGTAAATAAGTACAGTCAAGAAAATAGAGCAGACACTGGAAAATACTGGAAACTGCACATTGTAGAGGTGAGTTTTTAAGTGGTTCCATTGTAAAAATGTTTGAAAATGAGCTGTCTGCTAATGTTTTATCTGTATCCAAGCTAGCATTGCCCACAGCGATATCCTAATATCCTGCTAGCAACATCCTAACGTCCCGCTAACATTATCCTACCATCTCACTAATATTACCTAACATTCCGCTAACATTATCCTAACTTCCTGCAAACATTATCCTAACATCCTGCTAACCTCCTAATATCCCACTATTATCCTAACATCCTGCTAGCATCATCCTAGCATCTTGCTAACATTATCCTTCCTGCTAACATCCTAACATCCAACTACCATTACCTTAACTTCCCGCTATTATTATCCTAAGATCCCACTAACGTTATTCTAACTTCCTGCTGACATTATCCTAACATCTCGCTAGCATTATCCTACCATCTCACTAATATTACCTAACATTCCGCTGACATTATTCTAACTTCCTGCTAACATTATCCTAACATCCTGCTAACATTACTCGGATTTCCTGCTAACATCCTAACATCCCGCTAACATTATCCTAACATCCGACTAACATTATCTTCCTGCTATTTTTATCCTAACATCCCACTAACGTTATCCTAACTTTCTGCTGACATTATCCTAACATCCTGCTAACATTATCCTACCATCTTGCTAACATGATCCTAACTTCCTGCTAACATTACCCTAGCATCCTGTTAAGCTAATCCTGACTTCAATCTGTAGCTGCCAAATTGGTACCCAGAACAAGATCAGTACCCAGCATCAAAGACACAATATTGTTTAAAAATTATACATTTGTATCCACCTTATTCCTAGGCCCCATGATGCCTTGTGTGAATTATGGTAGCAAATTCCAGTACTAGTTTAGAATGCATGGTTGTCACTGAAACGGGACACTTTTCCTTGTTCAAAAACAATGACTTCGGCATCAGAAATGCGGGAACACGGCCTCTTGCACCTCAAAACAGTAATATAATCACACCACTTCCCACGACTATGGAGGGATGGAAAGATGACCTTAGAAAGTGGCCTCACAGATAGTAGCTCCGTTAGTTAGCGCCGCTGCTAAGATGCTAACGCTGTAAACAAATGACCCGTGCTGGCAAAATGAGTCACTTTGAGAACATTTTCAAAACTGATGTAACATTATTTCCATATTCTGTATTGAAAGACCTTCAAAATGACATTTAATTTGTAGGAAGTGTGCAAAAACTGACCCAGAAAAAGGCGATTTGTTTATATTTTAGCTAGGTTGAAAACTCACGTTTGATCGGTTGAGAGTTCTGTTTTGCACAAAAACATAGGTAGTTTTAGAAAGTACGATTTCTAAGCTTTCTAATGATACCAGGCACTCCTGGGGGTTTTCCTGGGACTTTGCTGCTAACGAACAACGAAAAAGTCATGATTTAGGACTTCTCGTTGCCTGTACTCATAATGACGCGGTGCACATTCAGACCAGCACGTCTCCACTGCAGTAAAGTCGGCTGCATTTTGTTAAAATATGTTGGACACATATTGTCAAAATATTAAAATATGTTGCACACGCCACAACACCGTGCTTGGATGTCTGTCACCGTGTAGTGAGAAGCCTCCATTTATCCAGTCTGGCACGACCACGAACACCAGCAACAAGTACCAGAACTACGCAAAACATTCATAAAATACAAGAACTAGAAGAGCAGAAATTAGCTGCCACTTGAGTGCAAAACACATATGTGGACTATACATTAAAATGAATTTGAAAAACTTTTTAAAATGCTATTTTAAATACCTCTGCTGCTCCACTCTTAGTGACTGATTTAACACTAGGTCAGCTGAAACTGGAAGCTCCGCCCATAATCGTTCCTACAGCGACACCCCCAGGAATAAGGTGGATATTGAAGACATGACCAAGTACTTAATAAAAATCTGCAAGTTATTCAAAACCAATTCTATTCAGTTGTAAATTAAATACATTTGTCATGGTGTCAGGCGTTATGCGTGCGTGTACATCAAGTGAAGTGCGTTTGCGGGGTACCGATCTTGTTCCAGGTACAGATTTGGCAACCGCGCTCTCCTCCCACATTAACTTCCTCTTAACAATATCCCAACGTGAAGTTGCAAACTGTCACCAGTTCCAAGAAAAGTTGTTCATTTATGCTAATATTTATTTTAATTCCTAAATTGTTCAAGTAGGCCATTTTAGCTTTTAGGCTAACATTTTTAAGTTTTGAGCTTATTAATCATTTTTAAGTTAACATTTGTCAGCTTTAGGCTTTTTCTGCATTCTTGTCAATGTTGAGACAATTTATGCCATTTAGCTTTGTAGACATTCTCGGATTTAAACCTTTTAGACAGACGCTGAAATCCGTGCTGGAACCTGATCTGTCACGTGGCAAATCTCGTCCCGTCACGTTGCGTGTCACAGGTTTACCCGCTCACGTCACCTCACCGCTTTCAGCAGCCGCCACATTTTTACGCCAGCTTCTGAAACTTTAGGCCGTCTTTGCTTTCTCTTGTTGAGAACATTTCTGCAATTTGAGCTTTTAAGCGAGCATTTTCTTCAGGTGTAAAAAACTGCCTTGACCTTTACGTCGTTTGAACACTTGAGCTACCGTTACACTTTTGTTCAGCATTTTTAAGTTTACTTTTAGACTAAAATTCTTCAAGACTGGATTATTTTAGCTTTGAAGCAAACCTGTTTTTAAAGCTTTGAGCTTTAATTTTGTATTTGTACTAATATCCTTCAACTTTAGGCTATTTCTGCTTTCTTCTTATATACTGAGCAAAACTGGGCAATTTTAGTTTTTAAACTAGCATCTTCTCAGTTTTAGGCTTATACTTAGCATTTTTGAGCTTTTAAACTTCAAGTTTTAAGCGGTTTTAGCTTGGTTTCAGCTTTTATTCTGTATTTTTGACCCAACATTCTTGAAAGTTAAGTTATTCTACCTTTTAAATGGGCATATTTTTATGTTTTTTAATCATTTCAGTGGAGTGTTTTTAGTGTAAGCCATTCACACTGAACTTTCTTCAGGAAATTAGATTTTTTTTTTTTTCACTTTGATTTGTTCTGTCTGTAGTTGCAATGTGTGAGGACGCTCCATTAATAAAATTCACAGCCTCGCTGTTGTGCTCCACATTTTGCCTTCGTGCCTGGGTTTGGTTTCAGTCCAGCTTCAGTGAGACGGGGACAGACTGGCGGAGGCGTGCACACGTTTCTGTGCAGATGACTAATGCTGTTGGTAAATTTAGAGCTGACATTTCCCTCAGAATCAGGCTGGCTTGTCTTCATGTTTGCTGAGACGTCCTCCTCTCTGCTGCTCACTCAGAGTCACCAGGCCTGCTTTACTTTTAAATTAAGACCCAAATGATCCTCACAAATGTGTAGGAAATGCACAGAGGAAAGACTGGAAACTGAGAAGGTGAAAGTAGTGAAAACTTATTTGTTGCAAAATTTACAAAAAATTGTAAAATTACAGTCATACATTTGCAAATTTTAGAATAAAATGTTAATTTTACATTGAAAGTTGCAAATGTTCAGTATAAAATATTTTAATTGTTACCAGATTAAAATTTCAACTTTTTTTTTTTAAAGTTCTGTTAAGTTTTCTTTATTTCTGACTTGTTTTTGCTGATATCAGACACTAGTTTAATGATTTTCTCATAAATTTTCAGGGTTTTTTCCTGGTTAATATGACGTCTTTTTCTTTTAGTTTTTTGTTTCATGGTAATTCTGTAATTTTTTCCTAACAGCCTTTTCCTCACAAAACTTTGATTTGCCCTTTAATAAAAAGGGCAAATGAATTTGCATTCTTGTGATTTTTTCAGGTAATTGTAAATTTCTTCAGTTTTTTTCCCCTCACAAATTTCAGACTTTTCTCTCACATATAACTTGTTTATCCTCATAATTGTTCATCCTTTTTTCCAGCTAAATCTGTAAATTTCTTCTGCTCATAAATTGTCTGTGATTGGTTCTCATATTTCTAGTTCAAACTCAAATTTATAAGAGAAAAAAATTGCAAATTTACAAGGAAAAACTTGCAAAAAAGAAAGTCACAAATTTGTCAGAAAAAAATGACAAATTTATAAAGAAAACTTGAAAAAACCCCCCACTAATTTCAAAGGGAAAACTTGCAAAAAAAAAATAAATCACAAATTTATAAGAAAAACTTAAAAAAAAAAAAAAACATAAATTTGTCAGGCAAAAAAAATCACAAATTTCTAAGGGAAAAACTTGCAAAAACATCATAATTGTTGATCTTTTTTCCCAGGTAAATCTGTAAATTTCTTGTGCTCATAAATTGTCTGTGATTGGTTCTCATATTTCTAGTTCAAACTCAAATTTATAAGTGAAAAAAATTGCAAAAAAAAAGTCACAAATTTGTCAGGAAAAAATGACAAATTTATAAAGAAAACTTGGGAAAAAACCCCACTAATTTAAAAGGGAAAACTTGCAAAAAAAAAATAAAAAAATCACAAATTTATAAGAAAAACTTAAAAAAAAAAACATAAATTTGTCAGGCAAAAAAAAAATCACAAATTTCTAAGGGAAAAACTTGCAAAAACATCATAATTGTTGATCTTTTTTCCCAGGTAAATCAGTAAATTTCTCGTGCTCATAAAGCATCTGTGATGTTTCTGCTCAGATTCGTCTGAAATCAAAACCTTCACCGCCTCCTCCCTCAGCCCTGCTGGACCAATCAGAGCGCAGCATCCCAGCCAGCCAATCGGCGCGCAGGGTGGTGATGTCATGGCTCTGTTTGGTCCTGATGCTGCAGCAGAACATTTTCACATTTTCACAGAAGCAGGAGAACAGAGAGCATCTGCTGCTGCAGGGTGAGTCACGCGTCTTTATCCTCCCTCATCCTCACATTTCCACATTAATGCGCAATTAAAGCGTGTTTCAGTGGTAGTTTTAACCTTTTCCTTTCTTTGCACCGTCTGTTCTCTGCTGCAGAACAAACTGCCATTTGCTGGATTTATTAAGTAAAAGCCTATTTCAGTGATTCTGGAGAAACACACAAAGACTCTCAATCTTCTGATTTCTGATTTCATTTTAATTTCCGGCAGAATTTAATCAGATCAAATCTGTGCTTTTTTTTCCTCTCTGGTGCAACTTTGATCTTCACCTCTTTTTCTTATTTTAATTTTCTTTTCTTTTTTTTTGTGATTTTTGATGCTCAGTTTTGATCTGCAGAAGCTCTGACCGGCAACCATGACGTCACCTCTCAGTGCGCACGCACATGCACACGCAGGCACGCGCTGATTATTTAATTGTTTATTTTTGCTCCAGATTTTTGGTTTTAAAGGTTTTAAATAACGATGTTTTCAGGCTTTTTGTTCCTTATAAATGTGCAGCTTTTTTCTTCATTCATTTCTCCAAAATAATTCTCATAAATTTTCACTTTTTTTCCACCACACTGGGAGCTTTTTATTTTATAAATGTGCAACTCTTTTCTTCATTAATTTCCCAAAAATTCTCATCAATTTTCATCTTTTTTCCCAGTAAAGTTGCAGCTTTTTTCTCATAAATGTGCAACTATTTTCTTTGTGAATTTCCCCCAAATTCTCATAAATTTTCACTTTTTTTTTGCTGCAAACTCTCAGCTTTTTTCCTCATAAATGTGTGTATTTTTGTAAATTTCTTTTGAATTGGTTTGCAGGCACGGCTGAGAACGTGTGTTCTTACTCTCCGGGTTTGTGCGCTGACATTCTGATGTTCTGCTGCTCTGAAACAAGGGCAACATTTACGAGGGAAAGAAAAAAAGTCACAAATTCATGAGAAAACTTGCAAAAAGCGTCACTTGTGAACAATTAGAGTCTTGGAAAATGTACACACACTAAAAAAAAGAACGGGTTATTCTTCACTTTGTATTCATGATTCTATTTAATTTGATCTAATATATATTTTCTGACTTAAAATGCATTTTTATAATAAAATTAATGTAATTATGTCTCAAGATAACTGTACATAATAGCAGTGTGTTGTTCAATCACAAACCTGTAAGTTAAGTCAGCAAGACTAAAGATGCCACTCACATCCAGATGGTGGCAGCAGTGGCACTCAAGCCACCTTGAAACAACAATGAAGAAGAGAAAGCAGCTGCAGACTGAGCATGTGCAGAGCCAGCAGCCCCCTGTGACTTCTTTGACTGCAGATGTGGACAAATTTGTTGGTGCCTTCCGTTGAAAAAGAAAGTCCCACAGTGGTCGCTGAAATAACTTGGAACTGACAAAAGAAGTGAGGAAAAAAATCCAAAAATTAACTAATGAAAATCAGACACTCTTGAATTTTGGTTCTTGAAATTTGGTTTCTTTCTTTAACGGGAGGTCACCCACAAATCTGTACACGTCTCTGTTTTTCTGCGCTAAAACGCTTTGATATGTGAAGATAAAATGTGACGAGTCAGCTGTTTCTCCTACATTTCTGAAGAACAGAGTCAGTGATTTTCTGCAGAAATGTAAAAAAAAATGAACAGAACAACAAAATTTACAGCTTACTTCTCGTAAATTATGACTTTTTCTCTTAAATTTGCCAGAAGAAAAGTCTGAAATTTACAAGGAAAAACTTGGGGGGAAATCACACAAATTTATGAGTAAAAACTTACCAAAAAAATATCACAAATTTGCAAGGAAAAACTTGGAAAAAAAATCACAAATTTATAAGGAAATACTATCAAAAATTCACAAATTTGCAAAGGAAAATTGTTTAATATGCATTTTTAAAATCAAATTTGATTTTTTTTTTAAGCTGCTTCTGTTTTTTCTTCTTCAGTTTGTTTTGCTGCAGCAGTTTTTTGTGCCTCACTCCTCACAGTCTGGACTCTCTTCATTGTTTTTCTCTCCTCTGACAGCCTGGGACTCATCTGCAGGCTCACAGTTTAGCCACAATTTAGGAGGATAAAACTGCAAAGTTACATTTTCAGAAATTAAACAGAAAATGTCGCAATTTATGTGAAAGGAGTTTAATTTTTCAAGAAAATGTTTGCAAATTCATGAGGGTTTTAAAAAAAAAAAAAAAAAAGCTGGAAAATTTACAAGAAAATGTTGCAAATTTATTTGGAAAAGTTCCATAAATTAGCTGATAATTTGCGTGAACATTTTCATATTTGGAAGTCCGATAATTATGACAGAAAATTATGGAAATTTGCAAGGGGAAAAAAATCACATTTATGACAAGAGGCACAAATTTCTGAATGAAAAAATACTGCAAAATAAAGAGGAAAAAAGTTGCAGATTCATGAGAGAAAACAACACAAATTTAAATTCAGCAAGTTTACGTCAGGAATGCGTCTTCTAGAGGTCGTTTGCACATTGGCTAGACGTAGGCTGGATGTGTGCCGTTGCCAGTTTAGAGGAGATTGCAGCTGAAACCAAGTCATTTTAATGTTGTTTTCTGGTTTCCAGGATCAGCCTCTACCTCACCACTGTGGCTTTGACGGACAAAAAGAGCAGGATGAAAGCAGCCGGTAAAACCTGCTTTTATTTAAATCAGGCTCCACCTTTAATGAGTTCTGTGGAGACACAAGAGAGAAAAAAGTTGACAGTTTGGGGGGTAAAGGGGGGGAAACAAGATCTTACCAACACTAGAAAAAAATTTTCTGCCATTTATTTATTAATACTTCTCCTGTTTTTCCTAGTATTTATTCATTTAGTTAGTTTTTCTTGTGTGTTTTCATAGCATTTATTTATTTATATGCTTTTCCCCGTGTTTTTCCCCTAGTATTTATTTCTAGTGTTTATTAATCTTCTTCTCTGATCTCTGCAGCCTACAGAGAGAAGATGCGAGAGCTCCCCCTGGTGTCTCTGTTCTGCTCCTGCATCCTCTCTGAGCCCAGAGAACCAGCGGCTGATAAAAACCAAGGTGAGCAAAATGATCATAATCATTAGGTGATTATGGGGGCTTGCCATCGTCCTTGTCAGCAAAACAGCCCCAAATCCCCCCTCGTTAATCTGCCGTCCCCTGATTACCGTAAAGAGAGTACAGACAGGTGAAAGAGCAGAGCTGAATATGAATATGAATATGAGAGCATCGCTCCAAATGTGCAAAAAACTTCAATATTTATGAGTGTATTGGTGTAATGTTTTTCTCAAAAAGTTGGAACTTGTTATAGTAACTTATGATGACTTTAGTTAATTGTAAATTAACATCTTTTGTCATGTTATACCACATATATTCTTGAAAATGTGTATGACGGGGGCTGAAAAGTTCATAGGCTGACCATGATGCAGCGGCATAACTCCTTCTTAGTCAGCCTATGAACTTTTCAGCCCCCCTTGTATTAATTTTGGGTTTATATGTTTGTCACATCCACCATCTGCCTTGTTAAAAAATAATGAATATGCAACTGTTTGGTTTTTTTAAATAATATGCAACCTTTTGATAAGCTGATAAAATAAGATGAACCTTTATTCGTCCCATGACAGAACGACTTCTTAAATAATTAGTCATTTTTATATTAATAAATTATAGACATTTTTCTTGTAAATGTCATTTTTTATACTACATTTACAAATTATTTATAACTTTTTCTCTTATATTTGTGACTTTTTATTCACCAACAGTTTTTTTTTATGAATTTAGATTATTTCATTTATTGATTTGTAAATCTGCTGCCTTTTAAGAAGGTTTTTTGTCTTGAAAATTTGTGGCTTCTGTTCTCATAAATTAAATTAGTGTCTTGTAAATTAATTGTGTATTTCCTCCTCTAAAACTGTGGGGGGGTTTTCAGTGTACTGATGTACGTTTTCTCCCCTCGCAGCGGGCGGTGTGGTGGACTTGAACCTGTGTAACATCCGGGACATGGAGGTGATCGAGCTGAACAAGCGCGCCAGCGGTCAGGCCTTCGAGGTCATCCTCAAACCGCCCACCTTTGACGGCGGCCCAGAGTTGAGGGCCACCACGCCTCCGCGGCCAAAGCCATCCCTGGTGGAGATCCAGAAGAAGCTGGACGCCGCACACGAGAGGAGGAAGGTAACCGTGGCGATCGTTAGGGGGACGAGTGGACAGAAGTTTCTCACGAGAGACTTGAAGACCTTAAAGCTGATTTGAATAATAAATGGATAAAATCACTTTGGCTATCAAAATTAAGAAGAAATGCTAAAAAACTCCATAAATTTGCAACTTTAAAAAAATAGATTTTTTTTTTTCTCATAAATCTGCTACTTTTCTGTTGTAGATTTGCAATTTTTTGTCATGGATTTTCAACTTTTTTCTCAACAATTTGCACCTTTTTTCTTATAAATTTGCAGTTTTTTTCCCCCTGTAAATCGTTCACTTTTTTCATTTTAATTTGCAACTTTTCTCTTGTAAATGTGCAACTTTTTTTCTCACAGATTCACAACTTTTTTTCACAAAGGTTTGTATTTTGTTCCTAAAAAAATTGTAACTTTTTTAAAAAATTGCAATTTTTTCCTAAAAATATGCAAACTTTTCCTATAAATTTTCAACTTTTTTCTTTTAATTTACAACTATTTTTCCCATAGATTTGCAACTTTTTTCTCAGAAACTTGCAGCTTTTCTCTTATAAATGTGCAACTTTTTTTCAGATTTTCAACTTTTTTCACAAAATTTGCATTTTTTTTTCTAAAAAAAAAAAAGTTCGCAAATTTGCAACTTTTTTGTTAAAATTTGCAAAATTTTGCTATAAATTTCTGACTTTTTTCTTTTCAGTTTGCAACTTTTCTCCTGAAAAGGTCAAACTTTTTTTTTTAATCTCAGATATGCAACTTTTTTCCTCAAAAAGTTTTAAATTTTTCCCCTAAATTTTGTTTTTTCTCATAGATTTGCAACTTTTTTCAACATTTTGCAGCTTTTTCTTATAAATTTGCAATTTTTTTCCTGTAAATTTTAAAACTTTTTCCTTTTAATTTGCAACTTTTTTCCTGTAAATGTGCAACTTTTATTTTTGCAACTTTTTTGACTTTTCCTCCAAAATTAAGCATTTTTTTTTCTAAAAATCAGATTGCAACTTTTGTCCTGTAAATTTGCAACTTTTTTCTAAAAAATTGCAATTTTTTCCTGTATTTTTTTCCTTTTTTCCATTTAATTTGCAACTTTTCTCTTGTAAATGTGCAATATTTTTTCAAAGATTTTTGACTTTTTTTCACAAAAATTTACATTTTTTTCTAAAAAAGTTTGCAACTTTTGTCCTGTAAATTTGCAACTTTTTTTTCCTAAAAAACTGCAACATTTTTGTAAAAATTTGCAAAATTTCGCTGTAAATTTTTGACTTTTTTCTTTTCAATTTGAAACTTTTCTCCTGAAAAGGTCAAACTTTTTTGTCTTAGATATGCAACTTTTTTCTCGAAAAGTTTAAATTTTTCCTTCTAAATTTTCAACTTTTTTTGCATAGATTTGCAACTTTTTTGCATAAATTTGCAACTTTTTTTCTCAAAATTAGCTTTGTTTTTCTAAATGTTCAACTTATTTCTTCTAAATCTGCAACATCTGGATGCTGGTTGAATTTTTCTTCTATGTAATCAAATTGTAATTTGTGACTTTTTAATGTTTAAATTGGCATCTTAAATCTTTGTACCTTTATTCTTACAAATTTATACCTAATTTGCATTTATACATTTGCAGCTGCTGCTAAATTTGTGAAAACCCCGTGGCTCTTGTTAAAATGACAGCTCACCTGCTGATAATCCTTAAACATGAAAGACTAATTGTTGAATTGCTCTTTCTAAGGACTTAAATCACCTCGTGGTTTCCTCTATCGTTCACTGAAATCCTCATTAACAATTTTGTGAATTTGTAGGTTTGATTTTTTTTAATTTTAGCAGAACAGACAGCTGCCAGGTTGTAAATCTGCCAATTTTCTCTTCAAATTTTGTCTTTTTTGCTTCAGAAATGTCCAACTTTCTTCTTGTAAATGTGTGTTTTTTTCCTGTAAATTTCCAACTTTTGTTCTTGTGAGTTCATTGCATTTTTGTGGTAAATTTACATTTTTTTTTCTCCTAAATTTGTGCCTTTTTCTTTTACATTTGCAAATTTACATTGTTAAATTTGGAAAGAAATTTGTAAGAAAAAAGATTCAAAGGACAACAGTTATGAGGAAAAAAATTTTCTGATTTTACAGAAAAAGCTGCAAATTTAAGAAAAATAATCAAAAAATGGAAAAATGCATATTTACAAGAAAATTTAATGAGGAAAATATGTATATTTTGAGGAAATAGAATTGCAAGAAAAACATGAATTCCAAATAGAACAGAAAAATAAACTGAACAGAATATTTGGACATTCTCTCTGGATCCCTCCTCAATTTTCAGAGCTCCAAAACCAAAACTTAAAAGAAAAAAAAACCCACATCAAATTTACAGGATGAAACACCAGGTAGAAGTTGCCAGTTTGGTAGAAATAAAGTCCCAGATTTAACACTTCTCTCTGTGCCTCCCCCTAGTGGCAGGAGGCGGAGCTGCTCAAACACCTGGCCGAGCGGCGGGAGCACGAGCGGGAAGTTAAAGCCCAGAGAGCTTCGACCAAAGAGCGTCAGGAGAATCAGACCCGCACGCCGACGGAGCCGCGACCCACCAGCTCCCCCCAGGAGGTGAGGACGGCACAGAAGAACCATTGTCACTCATTTTGAATTTGTTCTAGTCAGTTTTTAGCTCATTTCAGCCAGGAAAATGCTGCACCTATTGTCTGTGCATCTTTGCGAGAATAGCTCCTAGACAATTGCCCAGAGGCTTACCAAACTCACACACGGTGATCCCCAGGCGGGTCTGCATTCTGGTTGTGCTGAAGCTCAGGGTCAAGGGTAACGGTCATTCAGATCTGGGCGCTCATGTGATTACACAAGAATCACCCCTCCTCCTAGGCAACTGTCCAGATGTTCACTTAATATTGGGTCACCAAAGTCACACACAGTGGTCCCCAGGTCAGTCTGCATCCAGGTTGCGTTCAAAGTCAAAGGTCAGAGGTCATTAGATTCGTGTACTTACATGATTTCCCGAGATTTGCTACTCCTCCTGGGCAGTTGACTGGCTGGTCAGTGAAGCCACACACAGTGATCCTCAGCTGGGTCCATATTAATTGTTGTGGAGTCTCCTGGGCTTCAGCGTTCATCAGGCTGGGATGAGCTACAGACGGGTTTTATTTAACGTTTTCCTACTTTCATTTTAACACATTTTAATATTTCTGTTCTGAACTGAAGCTGGACTCGTTTTTTCTAAAACATGTCCGTGTTTTTGTGTTTCAGGACAAACTCAGTGTGGAGGTGAGGACGCTGCAGGGACGAAGGATTCTGGGGGAAATGGAGACAAAATTTTGTCAGTTTAAGGCGGGGTTCTCAAACCTACGGCTTCAGAGCCAAACATGGCCCCTTCTGTGGGCTGTCCACGGATTCTTAAAGAGTCTTAAAGTTGTTTATCCAAAATGAAGGCCTTAATTGACCTCAAACATGGCAGTTAATCCTTAAATCTGCATTTCAAAGATCTTAAAGGGATCACTGACTGAAAAATGGTGCGTCTGTAGGTTTTAGCTGACTGAAATGTGTCTGTTGGTCATGTAATTATCCAGAAAATATCAAAACAGTCAATTCTCTTAAAAAAAACACACACAGCCTTTATCTGATTTTTCTCTCCCAGAAATGTTTTTCACTCTTCTGGGTAAGTCGTCTATGTCATGATTTGACAAAGCCAACCCACCGCCGACCTTGAGACCCACCCACTGCTCCGTTATTGGGGCACCTAGCTGTCTGTCATGCAGATGGAAGGGGGGGCTAAAGGTGGCCTATTAGCCCAGAGCTAACACTGGTACTAGGAGGCTCACACCAAGCGCGGCTGATGTTATTTTCTTCAGATCTTAGTCACCCTAATAGCCATCCCTGTTACCACCTGGTTCACCAATCCACAGTCCTCAATATACCTCACATCCGGCCCATCTCCCAATAATTTCGCTGTGATTCCACAACAAATCACCAGCACTGGTGCACCGGTGGCTGCAACCGACCTGGCCTGGGACGCGAGGCTGCTGGCTCTCGTGGCCAGCAACCCCCCCACCGTCCTCTGGGGCGCCGTGCGACTCCGCTCCGCTCTCATGGGCAACATAGAGAAACTGCTTCATGATGGCGCATCCCCCAGCTGGCCGTGGGAGCAGAGCGGGACACTGCCCTTTGAGATCCCGGAGCGCTGCAGCTTGGCTTGGCCTCCAGCCAGCAGCCTTGGGTTCCGGGCCAGGTCGGTTGCGGCGATCAGGGGGCCGTCCGGTGCACAGTGCTAGCGATTTGCTGTGGAATCACAGCAGAATTATTGGGAGATGAGCTGGAGTGTCATGAGATACATCGACTGTGAATCAGTGAACCAGCGCTGCTTGTCCAAGATGGAAGGAGCCTAAAAGCTAAAGGCTGACAGCTAGTCGGCTATAATGGCTAACTGACATGAGAGGGAGGGTGGGCTTGACTAGGTGAAGGATGTTTGTTTAAGGGATAGGCTTTAAATCAGAGCGTTTCAAGAAAGCCTGGAAACATATGAAACATATAAAAATGTCACAGATATTTCATTAAGACATGTGTGAGCTGTTAAAATGTGGAAAAAGTGCCGTTAACGAGCCCTTAAAATGAACCAGACGAACGCTGCCGTGTTTTCTGCCACTGTGGGGTAAAGTCCTCCAAGTAGTTTAGTTACTCGTTATTAGGATCATTATAAAATAAGGAAAAGTGAAATATGAGCAGGGTGGGCAGCAGTCATTTAGCTTAAATTTCCCACCTTTTTGTTTAAACTTCTGATTTTTTTAGCTCATTCTAATTCAGAGGCGTGGTGTCCATCGTCCGTCCTTCTGTCCACGTTTCATGGGAATGGCTGCTTCTCCTGGTGCCCTGATGGACACTAAACTCACTCTCAATGGTCCTCAGGTGGGTCTGCATCCAGGTTGAGCTCAAGGTCAAAGGTCAGGAGATCTGAGCGCTCAGCGCGATTTCATCAGGCCATAAAGAGTGACTCCGTCTGGTTTCTCACAAGTTTATCCCCTTTTTTGCTGTAAATTTGCACCGTTTGTCCTCATGAACTAGCGCCCTCCTCTTCGTCCGGTGTGCAGTAGAGGTTGTGGTGGTAGGGTCCATGTTCCTCTCTTGACCTCTTAAAATGCACACATGCGGGGCGTTTCACATTTTCTACTGTCACGCAGTGAAGAAAGAAATTGATTGTTTTGCGTATGCTAAATCTAGGGAAATTGGCTGGAATGCGAAAGGGTTAAAAACTTCATCATTTAGCACCAACAGTTTCTGACTCCTGTCTCCAACCTTCCTCCCTCCAGGTGTCCTGATGGCCTGATCACAACACAAGCTGAAGACATTTTATCTGGGAGCTTTTTTTCGGATGTTTCAACAAGCCGAAAAGCGTTGAGCCGCTCCGGCTGACGGGAATTGACGGTGAACAGGAAGTGGGAGGAGGAGGATAAGCGGGCGGAGGGGGCGAGGCCTCCTCTGGACCACCAGGACTCTTTTTCTTAAGGAGACTCACTCATAAGGAGGCGGACTCAGTTGCCCTTAATGATCACAGGAGATTAACTGAGCTTCGTTGCCATGCCAACAGTGCCAGTGTGACCATGTATAATGTGTGTGTGTGTGTGTGTGTGTTTGAGCCAAAAAGGAACGAACAACAACTGGACTAAAAGACCCCCCCCCCCCCCATTGCTTCAAATGTATTATTTCCTTTTTTCTGTTGCTGTAACTAATGTGACTCTAGACTTAAAAATTCAAATTTTAAAGGAAAAAATCTCAGATTTATAGAGGAAATAGAGTCAGTTACAAGAAAAAAATTGCCAAAATATATTTTAAAAAAATCAGATAAAGAGTTGTAAAGCTATAAAAAATAAATCAAATTTATGTTAAAAGGCTGCAACTTTTTATGAGAAGTTTCAAATTTATGACAAAAAGTTTATTCTGTGGAAAAAATAACTGTCTTAAACAAAAGTTTCAAATTTATGAAAAATTTTATGAATAAACATAATATTTATAGGAAAAAATATGGATTTCTTTTAAAACAAAAAATTTAACTTTCTGTCAAATTCAGGACAAAAATTCAAATTTATTTGAAAAATGTTGCAACTTTTTAAAAATAAAACAATGTCCAAACACACGACAAATTTAAGAGAAAAAAAATTCTAATTTAGTTTAGAAAAAAGTTTACAGAAAAATTTTAACAAATTAACATTTATGTGATGCAAGTATCTTTTTTAAAAAAGTTTTGCATTTATTGTAAATTTATCAGAAAAAAAGTTCTTTTGTTAAAACTAATTTGTAACTTTTATTCCAAATAAAAGTTTCAAATTTCTGGGAAATTTATGAAAAAAGAGCATTTATATGAAAAAAGATGCATTTCTTTTAAAAGAAAAGATTAAAATTTCTGTCAAATTTAGGACAAAAACTAAAATTTATTTGAAAAAAGTTGCAGCTTTTTAAAAAATAAAACAGTGTTCAAATATTGAATTGAACTTTTTATTCAGTAATGAGCATTCAGAAAAGACACAAAAAACCAAGTGAAAGGGTGTTGGTGAAGCTAGTGTTCATACAGCGCCTCCCTCGGTATCATTTTAAAATCAGTACATTAATAAAAAAGTTAAGTCACATCAAAAAAAAAAAAGGTAAAATACACGGCAAATTTATGAGGGAAAAAAAATCAAATTTAATTTTGAAAAAAGTTTACAGAAAATTTTAGGAAATTTTTTTTAACAAAAATTCAAATTTATGTGACGCAAGTATCTTTTTAATATAAAATAAGTTTCACATTTATTGTACATTTATGATTTTGTTTTTTGTTGTTAAATCTAATTTGTAACTTTATTGCAAACAAAAGTTTCAAATTTATGGCAACTTTATAACAAAAACTCAAATTTCTGTAAACAAACTGATGACCTTTTTTTTTAAAAAATAAAAGCTTCACATTCATGACAAAAGCTCGAATGTGCGAGCAAATACGGTGCAAATTTGTGTGAGAAAAGTTGCAAATTTACAAAAAAGGAAAGTAAAATAAGACTTGTAGCTCTTTAGAAACATCTAATGGCAGAATAAATTTGTAAAATTTCTCTCATAAATTCACAGCATTTTCCTCAGAAATTTTATCCGAAATTTTAGACTTTTTCCCATGTACATTTGTGCTATTTTTTTCTCATTATATTGCATGTTTTCATAAATTTGTAACTGTTTTCCTTTTAAATTTTTAGGCTTTTTACCTATAATTGTTTTCCTCATAAATTCCCCAAGAGTTTGCTCCAGAATTTGCAAGTAATTTCTTCATATATTTTCACCTTATTCTGACAACTTTAAGCCCTTTTTTCTTGGGAATTTGAGACGCAATTTCCCTTCCACGAAGCTGAACTTCAGCTGTCGCCCCCTGCTGGTATTTACATAGAACGACTGTTTGAGAGACTCCTTTGGGTTTATTATTCAGACCAACTTACCAATGTTCTCTGTGGCATTTATGTACACCTGTTGCTGATCTGACTGAATTTATGAATTAATGGATGAATGGAAGAATTTATGACTGAAATGACGTGTTTACAGCTGCTTCTCTCTGGCAACGTCACTGTAAAGAGTCTATGTGATGATGCTGTATAGAAAAATCACATTATATTTTAAATTCAACAATAAAACAAATACACTTTCTGTTTCATGTTCTTTTTTATTGGTTAGCTCTTTAAAAATCAATAAATATCTGCTGGTCATCATAAAATACATGAATAAATAAGCTCAGAAAATAAATAAAAGTATCAGACATTTCCTGCTTTGTTTAGACCTCGGCTACAGTGTGCATTCAGTTGTGTGGCTTTTAGTGGTGTCACTTTAATGGCAATTAATCATGTTTAATTGCAATTAAAACTTTTCCCACTATTCATTACACACACAGTGATATGTTTCAAGCAGAGTGTAGTTTTAATTGTGATTAATCGCATGAAATTGCATCACATTTTCCTGCATTTAATGCAATTAACTCACCCTCATGCAATTAATCACAAAAGCTATTGACCGTGATTAAAGTGACGCCACTATTAGTTTTGAACAAAAAACTTGAAACCAAAAAACTTTGATTTTAGTGACACCTGTGGCTCATGAAGGAACTGCATCGTCACTAAACATGAGTCTAGAGTTACTAGTGCATCTCAAAAAAATTAGATTTTGTGATAAAGTAATTTTGATTCAAATACCTCATATTTTCAATTTTCAACACATGAACAACTTCAAGCCTTTTTTTTAAAAAAAGTATCGTAATTCATAAGAATTTAGATATTCAAATTTTTTGAGATGCACTTGTGGATCTGTTAAATATGAGAATAAGGAAATAAAAAACATTAACATGAGGGAAAATGGTGACACATTTACAGTAACACTAAAAAGATAGCAGCAGCAAATAGGCAGCATAAAAATATGCAACAAAAAAAAGAAGAATTAACAACAGACATATGTTGGTTGTACAAACATTAAATGGAAAAATATTGACAATATTTAAGTTATGATTCATCCATAAGTCCACCATGAGCAATGCTATGCTTTTTTCCTCGTAAATTAGCAACTTTTTTCTCACAATCTATTTTAAAAACTTTTTGGTTAATTTCTATAATTGTTTTACATCTAATAAGGTGTATTTTTACAGTAATGCCCCTCTATGCTGATGACACTATCATTTATACACATCTGTATAATAATGTACATAAATAGCAATGTCATCAACATAGAGATGCATTTTTACAGTAATTCTCTTCTATGATGATGATACTGTCATTTACACAAATCATCTATCTTTAATGTAATGTCTATAAATAACAGTTTCATCAACATAGAGGAGAATTTTCCCTTCAATCCCATTCTATGCCGATGATGTCATTTATAGGCATCTCACTTTTATACTGGCTACACATGAGAGCAAAAATGCAAAGCACTGATAAATGAAGTAGCAGTGGCCTCTTGTGGTAAAACCCATATATTGTTCGGTAGTGGTTGGCGAGGCTGTTGGCGTGGATTGGTAGTCATGTTTCCGTCAGTCTGCCCCAGGGCAGCTGTGGCTACAGCAGTAGCTTACCACTACCATTGTCTGTCTGTGGAGTGAATGAATAATGGACTCATTGCAAAGCGCTTTGGGTATCTTGAAAGGCGCTATATAAATGCAATCCATTATATATACCATGCAGAAATACATGTGCAAAGTTAGTTTTATTATCACTGACTGGCGCTGCAACAGATAAGTACAACAGAGTAAAGCAGTGCTCTTCATATCGGTATGCTTTACTTATGCTTTACTATACATATTGGGTCATGCTTTACGTATATGATATTATGTAATCCTATTAAATAAATATGAGTTAAAATTTAATCCCATTTACGAGTGGAACTAAGAGAAAACTTCCTTTTTTGTAATTCCCTTCAAAAACATGGCATAGCTGTAACTATTCTAAATTAAATAGTGAAAATATTCTTTTAGCTGCACTACATGTAAAATTTCTTACACATAAGATCCTTCTTTAGTTTTAAAAGTTCAACTTAAAAAAATTCAAAATGATAAACAATGATATTTTATATATTAATTACAAAGTGAAATATTCCAACTTTTTTTTTTAGCTGCACTGACAGTATATATGATCATTTAAAAAATACAAATTGTAATGAATGAGATTCTTTATTAGTTATATTTCATTTTTTAAATAATTGTTTTAACATTTAAAAATAATTATAATACATATGTATCATTACATCAAAATTTAATCATGTTTGGACAAATATTCATTTGCAGACAGTAGATTTCTTGTTCTGGCATCACTGGGCTTCCCTACAGTGCAGCTAAAAAACAAGTTAATTCTTTTAAATTTAATTAAAAGTCAACTTTTGATTATGATTTCAGGTGAAGTTAAACATTTTAAGCCTCTTTTTGTTTTGAAGATGAATTGTTATAGCATTTTGAATTGAATTAGAAATCGTAGTCTTCTAATTTTTGACAATTACTAAATCATTATTATTATTATTATTATTATTATTATTATTATTATTATCATCATCATGTTTTAAATTCTGACATCACTGGGCTTCCATATTTATCCCTTTCAGTGCTGGATTCGGATGGTGGGTCTAACGCAGGTGCAGCCCACAGCAATGAGGCGCGTTTCCAGACGATAGTGATATCCAGGTTCCTCCCCTGGTGACCTGATCCGCCTCAGTACCAGAACCTGGTGCATGATGGGTCTGGACTCCAGGTTCAGGTCCTCCTGGCCCGCTTTGTTCAGGCAGCCGCGGAGCAGACATCGAGCCTCCGAGAGCACAGGTGGGAACAGGGAGTGATCACTGCTGACACTGTGATGACATAAAAAGCCATTATTTCTAGTCATTAATGTGATTAAATATGCAAATTAAACATTTATAAAATTCAAGAATATTTGTGACCCGCCACAAGTAAACAAGCAACAAGTTGGCCTGATATGATTCCTAAAAAACAGAAGTACTTCTTTTTTTTTTTTTTTTTTTTTAAATTAGTGATTTTTGTTTTTTTGCAAAGATGCTAGTTGAAATCCTGAAGAAGCTGCTTTATTCTTCAAATAACAGTATGGGAGATTTTAAAACTGTAAACTTTGTATTTGAAATAGAATAGTTTCAGAGGGAAATATCAGTGAGACGGTTTCCTAGTTTTGGGGGCGTGGATATCACAGCTGATTTACATATCCAGTTTGTTTGGCTATTCACACATCTTTGCTATTCATTTGGGCCAATCAGCAGCACCTTTTCTTTCTAGGAACCTCCTCAAGGAGGGTTTCCAGAGCTCCTTTTGATAAGCACTGTAAGGGGAGTGGTTCATGCTAAGTCGTGCAAATGACCAGCTTTTGTTCCCACCCCCCACCTGGCTTCCCTGGAAGGTGACAATCCTTGGAAACTTTGAACCTGATTTTCTCAGAGAAATAGTTTGAGAGGTGTTAACATTTAACTGGCCACATCTTCTTCAAATCTTTTTGGATTTCCATGTGTTAGACATCATTGGAAAGCTTAGATTCCACACTTTTAGAATCTGTAAATCAGTCAAAATACCCTTCGGGAGACTTGTTCTTGGTTTTTCCATGGTTGGTCACATTTGTGTGCTATGCATTCACACTATTGTTGTTTTAATTGACCAGTTTTATTCTTCTACATGAGTTTTTCATTCTGATATCATTCTCTTCAGCTTTTTATAGTCATGCTGTGGGGGCATGACTTGGGAGATTCTTCACCCAGAGAAGGAAGCTGGGATAAGGGGGAACAACGGACCGGAGGAGGAAGTGCCACCGGGGGGTCTCAAACGGGACAGTATGAACTATGCACCTTACGGGGAGAGGAGGAACTGCCGGAGCCACTGGAAGAGAGAAGGGTGTGAGAGCGGTGCCGGCGTTATGATGTTAATGTGCCACACAGGTCTTTGTTCTAAATAACAATGTATTATGGTCGGAAGTTCCGGGTCACAATCCATGGTATTAAAGAAATAAAAGAGGAATGCACAGAGACCCGAGAGATCTTTTGCTGTACTGTATGTTGGAGAAAGAATAAAGTTTATGTGTTGTCTAGCTCGTTGCCTCGCCTGCTTCCTTTCTCCACAATGCTTCCATTTTTCTACTCATCACTTTTCTACTTATCACATTTATGCTTTTGCAGCTAAAAAAATGTAGTGGAAGTGAATAGAGAAGTTATTAAGTTTAGCCTCAGGCTAAGCACTTCCTTACATCTCAAGAAAAAAATTCTTCAACTTTAAACTATTTTACTTTCATGCCATCAGTGGTTAAGGTTAGGACATTTAAGCTAGGTGGATAGGTGGATTGTTCTCTCCGGGTTGGGGACAAGCTCCTGCCCCAAGTGGAGGAGTTTAAGTATCTTGGGGTCTTATTCACGAGAGAGGGCAGAATGGAGCGAGAGAGTGACAGATGGACCAGAGCAGCATCTGCAGTGAAGCGGACGTTGTACCGGTCTGTCGTGGTGAAGAGGGAGCTGAGCTCTAAGGCAAAGCGGTTGATTTTCTGGTCAGTCTACGTTCCTACCCCCACCTATGGTCATGAGCTTTGGGTAATGACTGAAAGAATGAGATCACAGGTACAAACGGCTAAAATGAGCTTTCTCTCTAGGATTGCTGGACTCACCCTCAGAGATAGGGTGAGGAGCTCAGTTATCTGGGAGAGGCTCAGAGTAGAACCGCTGCTCCTCCACATTGAAAGGAGCCAGCGGAGGTGGTTTGGGCATCTGATCAGGATGCCTCCTACTTGAGGTGTTTTGGGCACGGCCCACTGGGAGGAGACCCTGGGGCAGACCCAGGACATGCTGGAGAGACTGTCTCCCAGCTGGTCTGGGAAACGTCTTGGCATCCTCTCTGAAGAGCTGGAGCAGGTGGCTGGAGAGAAGGAAGTCTGGGCTTCTCTGCTTGAGCTGCTGCCTCCGCGACCCGGACCTCCGGAAAAGCGGTAGAAGATGGATGGATGATTTTATTTAGCATTTTCAACCTAACTTTATATAAGTTTAAGCTGTGTCAGTTTTCGTGCTAACACTGCGCAACTTTAAGCCTATTTAGTATTGAAGATAGCATTTTTGAGCTAACTTTCTTCCACAAGCTAATTCCACTTTTATGCTGATGCACAAATTTATGCCATTTTAGCTTTTATTCTATAATAGTGTTTAGCAGTATTTTAAATAAAGATTTAACTTGTATCATCTTTAAGCTATCTAAGATCTTACGCTAATTCTTTAGGTTTAAGCTTCTTTACCTTTACGCCAAAACTTTCAGCCTTTTTTTGTTTTGCATTAAAAAAAATAATTTCATCCAATCACACTGCATTTTCTTCAGGGAATTTTATTGTTTTGTTTAAAGTTTATAAATTCATGATCTCTTTTCCTATAAATTGAAAAAATAGAATACTAAGATTTTTTTTTTAATTATTTAAGAAGCTAAATTTTCCTACATTCTATATTCAAGGCTTTTTTGTCTAAATTTTTATTAAAATACTAAATAATAAGACTGATGATATTCTAATTGCTTGAGGTCAACCCATATAATTAAATATGAATATTAGAATGCTGTTCCATTGTTTTTAAAATTAAACAAGTCAATTCAATAACTGATTCATTTTTTACTGACTTGTAGGTCCACGGGGAGATGGAAGCGTTCTGCAGCGGCCGAATATTTCTGTGATGAGAAAAAACTTCCGGGTCCACATGGAGGGGGACTGTTTCTGCCTTTGCACTTTCCACTGACTTCTTGTGTGACCTCGTTGCCTTTGGCATGGCGTCTGCTGTTACTGCCATCATCATCAGAATCATCACCATCATTGCTGCCACTGCCACAGCACAAGGAGCCTGAAGAACACAACAAAAACTGCTTTGTAAAACACAAAATTCATATATAATTAAACAAACGTTAGCATGGAATTCATGAAAAAATAAATGTAAGTTTTTTGTAAATTATGAAAAAAAAACATGTAGCATGTAAATACAGAAAAATGCATGTATTTTTTTGTAAATTTTCATTTAAATTTTATGTAATTATCTGTATATTTATGTGTGACAGTGCTGAAGAGAGTCAAATGTATGCTGTAAATTTATTATTACATTTTTAAAAAATATTTTAAAATAACCTCAGATTTATAATATACATAAAGCACCAGTAAATATACAGGGAACAGACATTGAGATGGTGACATCCTACAAGTACCTGGGTGTTCATCTGAACAATAAACTAGACTGGTCACACAATACTGATGCACTCTACAAGAAGGGACAGCGCAGGCTGTTCCTACTGAGGAGACTCAGGTCTTTTGGTGTACGAGGGGCGCTGCTGAAGACATTCTATGACACGGTGGTGGCATCAGCCATCACTTTTGGAGTGGTCTGCTGGGGCAGTGGCATTACTGCAGCCGATAGGAAGAGACTGAACAAACTGATCAAGAAAGCTAGCTCTGTCCTGGGGCAGCGCCTTGATCCGGTGGAGGAGATAGGAGAGAGAAGGACGGTGGCTAAACTGTCATCTCTGCTGGAGTCCGAGTTCCACCCTATGCAGGACACACTGAATGTACTAAGGAGCTCATTTAGCAGCAGACTACATCATCCTAGGTGCACAACCGAGAGGTTTTGCAGGTCCCTCCTACCTACAGCTGTCAGACTGTACAACCTAAGCAGGGCTGCTCGCAGAGATAGCAAAAAGACGTGACAACCTAATAGTATTGAATGCAAAAGATGCAATAGACTCACACAATGGTCCCCTCCGGTATACGACTAGGAAAATACCGGTCGCTATGGAGGGCGACAATATGTATGGGTACATAATCATACCATGTAGGATAACTAAGTAGACGGTTATGCTGTTTCATTCCATCTAGCTACAATGCTCCGCACTGTGTGTCTATATATTTATATGTACATATGTATACTCGCTGCTCTTGTTTTTCTCTTGCCTTCTGATTGTTGCTCTGAGTGTTGCTATCCCTGTGCTGCTGCAATCCTGGAATTTCCCCATTGTGGGACTAATAAAGGCTTATCTTATCTTATCTTATCTTATCTTAAACTCAGAGTCAACAATTAACCAATTATTGTTTTGTTTCATGAAGCTGTGAGCTTTTATTTAAATGTGATTAAAAAAAAAGTCTGGGACATACACTACCATTCAAAAGTTTGGGGTCACTTAGAAATTTCCTTATTTTTGAAAGGAAAGCACTCTTTTTCAATGAAGATAACTTTAAACTAATCAGAAATACACTCTATACATTGCTAATGTGGTAAATGACTATTCTAGCTGCAAATGTCTGGTTTTTGGTGCAATATCTACATAGGTGTATAGAGGCCCATTTCCAGCAACTATCACTCCAGTGTTCTAATGGTACAATGTGTTTGCTCATTGTGTCAGGAGGCTAATGGATAATTAGAAAACCCTTGTGCAATCATGTTAGGTCTGCAATGCTGTAATTGCTGCAAATGGAGGATTCTTTGACGAAAGCAAAGTTTGAAGGGAAAAAATTATTATTTCAAAAACAAATCATTATTTCTAACCTTGTCAATGTCTTGACTATATTTTCTATTCATTTTACAACTCATGGCGGTAAATAAAAGTGTGACTTTTCATGGAAAACACAAAATTGTCTGAGGTGACCCCAAACTTTTGAACGGTAGTGTATAATCATAATTTTTAATAAATAATATAATAATATATTCAACTATTACTATTATTAAATTATTATTAACATAATTTTAAACTATAGTTTAAAAAGTATGTCACATAAAACCTAAAATACATCATTGATGTTAAAAGAGAAATAATATAACAAAAAGGTTAATTTGCCACTTAAATACTCTATCTTGAAGCAATTATATAATCTGTAATTATCTGTAAATTATTAATTTTGATAAACACTGTATATATATATATATATATATATATATATATATATATATATATATATATATATATATATATACTGCTCAAAAAAATAAAGGGAACACTTTGAAAACACATCAGATTTTAATGGGAAAAAATAAGATGGATATCGAAATTGTGGCAGGCTAGTCCAGCTTACTCAGATTAAAAAGTGTTCCTTTATATATATATATATATATATATATATACGTATATATATACTGTATATATATATATATATTCTGGCAAGATTATATATATATAATTATTTTGTGTGTAAAAGTTTCAACAATGCTCTGAAACACTGGTGTATCTAAAAACTATGAATATCGTGAGTCATTGTTTAATTCAAAGAGTTGTCATCATTACCAAAATTTAACATGAAAGAGATTTGAAATAGTTCGCTTTATGTGTGATGAATATAGAAAATATGAACGTTCACCTTTGCTTTAAGCGAATTAATAAAAAGATCAATTTTTCTACAATATTCAGTATTATTGGATGCAATAGCACAGTTATTTAAAAAAACAAACAAACAAAAGAAATAGTAATATTGTTTTCAGAGATGCCCAAAGTTGCAATGATAAATAAAAAAATACACAACTTCTGTTACTTTTTGTGTAACATTTTCAACAATATTTTAAAATATTTGTTCATACTAACTCGTTTTTGGTCTTTTTAAAAATATTTCTTACCTTGTAGAAGTTTGATGCAGTAAACATGCTGGTAGCTGCTGTTTCTTTTTATCTGTTGAGAATGTCACCTTTTTTTTGCAACCTCTCAGAATGTTGAGTTTCTACAGGTTGAAGGCTCCTCGGGCTCTGCTGGAGGTTCAGGTCTGGGACTATAGGAGGTCGTTTTCGATGTTGTGATGGAGCCCAGTTGAAGCTGCTCAGATTTTAAAGCGAATCGGACCTCCCCATGCAATAATGATTATGTCATCGTTTCTTTTTGCTTCTGTGTTCGTGTCTTTGATGTTTTCTCAGTAAACCACAGCAGACTGCATGATGATGCCTGATCCCTGACCCACTTTCAGACTTCATCTGGAGATGAAATTTTTCTGCAAAAAGAAGAACCTGTTGCAGCTTTTTTAGGTCACTTCATCCTCCACAAATCTGAGTATTCATCATAGACCGCCACATAATCAGTGGTGATAAGACGTAACTGTCCGGTAACAGCTCTTTCTAAACTGATGGACACCTACCGTGTGAATAGAAAAAAAAAGTCACGCCCTTTCAGAATTATCGCATGCTGTTGCTTTGCACCCTGAAATTAAGACGGACACAATTTTTGTTTTATCAAGCTGTATTTATGCCATGCAACTTGTAAGATCCCAGCCAGCATGCCCATGTGGGCCCCACCAAAGGTTAAATCTGGGCTGTTTATGGGTCCCATGTGGGCTTGTCCGCAGGTTCCATGTTGCCCTTATTTGTGTTTGCCTACATGGACTTGCCCTGTTTAGCTATTTCCAAATTATTTTCTCATAAATTTGCTATTTTCTTGTAAATTTGTGACTTTCACCAGTAATTTGATTACATTTTCTTGAAAATTTGAAACTTTTTCATAAATTTCTGATTTTTTTCTTTTAAATTTGCAACTTTTCCCTCATAAATTTGTTAGTTTTTCTTGTAAAATTGTGACTTTTTTCTTGGCAATTTGGTAACTTTTTCTTGTAATCTGGCAACTTTTTGCTCATAAATTTGTTATATTTTCCTTGTAAATTTGCTATTTACTTGTAAATTTGTGTTTTTCCCGTAAGTTTGTGACATTTTTTGTGTAAATTTGGAACTTTCTCAAAAATTTTAAACTTTTTTTTGCTGTAAACTTATAACTTTTCCTCATAAATTTGGGACTTTTTCTCATAAATTTTCAGTTTATTTACTCATACATTAATTGTTATTTTTTTGATAATTTGCAACTTTTTCTGATTTTTCCTCATAAATTAGTGACTTTTTTCTTGTAAGTTTGTAACTTTTTTCAAGTAATTTTACAGTTTTTTCTTATAAATTTACAATATCGTTTTCTCCTAAAGTTTTGCTTTTTTTCCTAATAAATTTGTCCTTTTCTAGTAAATTTGTGACTTTTTTTCCACATAAATGTTCTAATATGTTTTTGTAAATTTTTCACTGTTTTCCTTATAAATGTTCAGATTTTTTTCTCTCATAAATTTGTGACTGTTTTGTGTAATTTTGCCTATGGCAACAGTGTTATTGAAACCTGCTCACCCATGTTAAACCCATGTGGGACCCAGATGGGTTTAAAGTGGGTAAACAGATCACCTGCTCACCTGTACCACAGGTAAAGTCCATGTGGGCAAACAGATGGGGCCAACATGGAACCCGTGGACAAACCCACTTGGGACCCACAAGACAGCCCAGTTTAACCTTTGGTGGGGCCCACATGGACATGCTGGCTGGGATCATACTGAAAAATATAACAGCAACAGATGAAAAAATAAAAGCAGAACCACTGAGTTGGATGGAAAAAAACCCTGTGTCAACATTTCACCGAACCTCCTTTTGCTTCAGTTACAGCCTTTAGTCTGCTGGTATACATTTCTACCATCTTTGCAATATTTGTCCGCTCTTTGCAGAACTGCAAAGAGCCACATGGACATGAGTTCAGTTAAATCCAATAGTGTCCATTACTAGCCTGCAGTCTTCAAGTCATTCCACAGGTTTTCACAGGAGATTCAACTTTTTCTCTTTCAACCACTGTGTGGTCAGTTTTGCTGTGCTTTGGGGCATTGTCATGTCAGAAGGTTCTATCCATTGACAATTTTCTGGCACAGGGCAGCAGATATTCCCCAAGAATTTGATGGTATTTTGCCACATCCATTTTTCTTTCTTTTCTGACAAGTACCCCAGTCCTTGCTGCAGAGAAACACCCCCAGAAGGATGTTGCTGTACCTCTAGGCCACCACTCAGAAGGATATGGCTCTACCTCAAGGCCACCACTCTGGAAAGCTAGATCCGCCCTACAACTGGGAGAGTCGGGTTGAAGTCCCGGCTGGGTCATGCCAAAGACCGTATAAAAATGGAACTTCCTGCTGTCCAGCTAGGTGCTCAGCAAAAATGGAATGGAGGAGGGAAATGTTTGGGGTGGCAGTGGCTCAGGAGTTAGAGCGGATCATCCAATAACCAGAGGGCTGGCGGGTTGAATCCTGCTCTCCCCAGTCATCCTGCCGTTGTGTCCCTGGGCAAGACACTTCACCCACCTTGCCTCCAGTGACCATGACACTGGGTATGAATGTGTATAAGTGTTCGGTAGTGGTTGGAGAGGCCATTGGAGCGGATTGGTGACTACATTTCCATCAGTCTGCCCCGGGCAGCTGTGGCTACAGCAGTAGCTTACCACTACCAATGTCTGTCTGTGGAGTAAATGAATAATGGACTCATTGTAAAGTACTTTGGGTATCTTGAAAAGTGCTATATAACTGCAATCCATTATTATTACCACCACCATGCTTTGTCCTTGTGTTGGGGCCTTGATGTGGTGGTGGGGCTTGCGTGCCTCTGTGATCCTGGAAGCAATAGTGGTGGGGACCTGGAGTCCAGGTCCCTAGCAGGTTCAACCATGCCATGAAGGGCCAGACGAAAGACAACACCTGGTTCCCCAGGTTGGGGGTTGGGCAGGGGGCTAGTGACCCCACCCTGTAAAACTACCATCCTGTTACAGAATCTGCAAAGAAGACCAAAACCGCTATGCCTGGTTCTGATGGAAGCCCACACAGGGAAGTCAGATGTGTGAAAGGGAGTCTGCCATCTATTTGGGTGAATGGAATGTAAGCACAGTGTTTAAACCATCCAAGAAGTGATGGCAGATGACCAGAAGAGGTGGAGAAGAACCATTGCAGTCTTATGTCCCACCTGGGATTAATAGAGGATAGGAAGAAGATGCTTTGCTGTAGGAATAGTGTCATTTGGATGGTGAGCTGTATTGGCTTTCCACGACACAGGTTGTTTGGGGTTGAAGCCAAATAGTTTGATTTTAGTGTCACAGTGGGTAAAATAAGTTGAATGTGTCACCATTTTTCTCAGTGAAGGCCTGTACATCCTGTACATACTCTGCAAGAACAGAGAAACTGGTTCTTGGCAAGAACAAGAACAAAGTTAGTTCTGGCCAGGACATTTCACACTTCAAATTTAAATTTCTGACCAATCGCACAATAGTTGTTAGATACCACAGAAGAAAAAAGTTCTGCCTAGGTGATGTGTCAAGAACAAGCCGCCAGAACCAGGAACCAGTCTTAGGGGATAGGAATTTGATAAGGGTCGGCCCTGTATCTGGTCCTCTTCCCCCATTGTGTCTCCATTGTGGGCATGGGCACTGTCAGTCTCCAGAGGATTTGTTGGTGATGTAATTTTCTGATGTAGTAGTAGATTAGTTTATTTGACAGGGACAGTGCAATAAACATAGACAATTAATCAAAGACAATCAATCTGATGTGTTGCACATAGAGTGTATAGCTATTAGCTAATTTGCAACTCTTGTCCCTGGATGGGCTTTAGAAAAAAGAATCAAGATAAAAATATACACAATAACCACATACATCAATGCAGAAAAATTATAAATACACAATTATAAATATTATAAATATTATAAATACACAAATATAACAGCCTGACTCACCTTTAACATAAATATTATAAATACACAAATATAACAGCCTGACTCACATTTAACACATATAACATAACTCACATTTGCCTATTTCAGGCCTTCCTCCCTCCGTCACTCACTATAAACAAACACATTTATTCCTTCCCTTCATTCACTCTCACTTTGCAGACAAATAATTCATACATGAGTACATTCTTGTTTATTTTTCAGCCAGTTTTTAACATTTTTAGTGAATGTTTTAAAGTCCGTTATTATTTTAATTTCATTCAAATTTCATGTAAAATATGTTTAAAAATCTTGTGCACATGCCTAAGTATTTTGTCCATATGATGTTGCACAAAATGAATGTGAAGTGGAGTGCATGGGACTATCTTGCCACTGTTGTTGTTTGACAATTGCAGAGAGGACTGGATCAATTCTGCGGCACTAGCGGGGCACTCCAACTGTGTGTCTCCACTCACTGCTACAGCCTCTCCGCTGTGCTCGTGCTACCCCAATGCATGCTGTCATGGAAATGTCCCTTGGGAGTCTGGTAAAGGAATAAGGTGCCAATGTCTTGTCAATGTGCAAATGACCTCTATAAGATGTATTCCTAATGCAAACTTGCTGACATTGGCCCAGCGTATGGGTGCTGTTGGGGTAATATGCTATGAGAATGTTCTGTGGGAGTACGAAGCCTAGCTATCTCCTGGAACTGACCTTGATATGCTAGCGTCTCAGTATCTAAAGGTGTGTTCAGGCCAAATGTGAATGGGTGGCGCAAATACATACAAAGTCAATGGAAAGAGGTGAGCACACCCGAATCTTGCACATTAGCATGCTCATGTCCAATGGTTAGCGCTAGCCTTGAGATTCTGCCATTACCTGAGTAAAAGTACCAACATTTGAGAGTAAACTAGTTTGAAAATGAAAGCACCACAGGTGCTGATGCCTTAGTGCTTGTGGCATGGTAGCATGGGTATTGTGTCATGCCATCCATGCATGGTTTTGAAATGCTTGGTATTTGTTTATGCAGGTGTATGTCATTCCAGGGCTGTATGCTGCCGTTTTTGTCAAGGAGCGCATAAAAGAAAAAATATAGAAGCACAAGAATAAAATTAGGAGCAGACCGAAAAATGCTAGATAAACAGATTTTATTAATTTAATACATGTATATTTACACTACGGCATGCAATAGCAGGTAAAAATATCAAAACTTCAAAAACTATCACCATCCATCCATCCATCCACCCATTTATTTTCTACCACTTTTCTGGAGGTCCGGGTCGTGGAGGCAGCAGCTCAAGCAGAGAAGCCCAGACTTCCCTCTCCCTGGCCACCTGTTCCAGCTCTTCAGAGAGGATACCAAGATGTTTCCAGGCCAGCTGGGAGACATAGTCTCTCCAGTGTGTCCTGGGTCTGCCCCAGGGTCTCCTCCCAGTGGGACATGCCCGAAACACCTCGAGTGGGAGGCGTCCAAGAGGCATCCTGATCAGATGCCCACATCACCTCAGCTGGCTCCTTTCGATATGAAGGAGTAGTGGTTCTACTCTGAGCTTCTCCCTGATGACTGAGCTCCTCACCCTATCTCTGAGGGTAAGTCCAGCAATCCTATGGAGAAAGCTCATTTCAAGATTCAAGATTCAAAGCCTTTATCATGTGCACAGTTAAGAAATGCTACATTTCCTGAGCAATGAAATTCTTACTCTGCTCTCCAAACGAATGCCAAGGTAATAGATAGACATCAATACTAATAAGGTAATAACACATCTAATACTAATGAATACTAATAACACACATTAGGTAATTAGGATAGTTAAAGCAGTTAACACTAGAGGAAACAAGAAGAATAAAAACTGAAAATTCCCTGGATGACTATAATGGACAGTGGTATATTAATATCAGAGATGATATGAACCTGAGATGGCATAAGCCTATGTACAGTGTGCAAATGAGCAATGTGCAAATTACAAATTAGCACCCAGTATGAGAATTTCTCTGTAATGATAATACCCAGGAGACTGTACAATGGTAATTTAGCAGCAGAGATGATATGGACATGAGATGGGGTGAGACTATGTACACTGTACAAATGAGCAATGTGCAAATTTAGCAACCAGTGTGTGAATTCCTATTTGCAAGCTGTGTTTGCAAATAGGGAGTTTTTATTATTTAAGGGGCGGCAGTGGCTCAGGAGGTAGAGCAGGTCGTCTAATAACCCAATGGTTGGCGGTTCGAATCCCGCTCTCCCCAGATATCCTGCCGTTGTGTCCCTGGGCAAGACACTTCACCCACATTGCCTCCAGTGCCCATAACACTGGGTATGAATGTGTATAAATGTATAAATGTTCGGTGGTGGCCGGAGAGGCCATTGGCGCAAATTGGCAGCCACGTTTCTGTCAGTCTGCCCCAGGGCAGCTGTGGCTACAGTAGTAGCTTGCCACTACCATTGTCTGTCTGGAGTGAATGAATAATGTATCTACTTGTAAAGCATCTTTGAGTGTCTATGATAAAGCGCTATATAAATCTGATGCATTATTATTATTATTATTATTATTATTTGTTCTGGAGTCTGATGGCAGTGGGAAAGAAGGAGTTTTTTAGTCTGGTTGTCCTGCATTTCACACTTCTGTACCTCCGGCCTGAGGATAGAAGTGTGAACATTCTGTGCTGGGGGTGGGTGGGATCCTGGAGGATGGTGGCAGCCCTCCTTTGGACTCTGCAATGGTAGATGCTCTGCAGAGAAGGGAGTGGAGTCCCGATGATCTTCTCCGCTGTCTTCACCACTCTCTGCAGGCGTTTGCGGTCCAGGACAGTAGTGCGGCCATACCACGCAGTGATGCAGTTGGTCAAAATGCTCCTGATGATGCAGCTGTAGAAAATGTTGAGGATCCTGGAGGGCATGCCAAACTTCTTCAGCCTCCTCAGAAAGGTACAGCCGCTGTTGAGCTCTCTTAACCAGCTCTGTGGTGTTATGTGCCCATGTAAGGTCCTCGCTGACGTGGATGCCCAGGTATTTAAAGCTGCTCACCCTCTTCACCTCAAGCTCCCGGATGACCAGCAGCCGATGGGGTCTCTTCCTTCCCTTCCTCATGTCCACTATCATCTCCTTTGTCTTGTGGGTGTTGAGGGTGAGGTTGTTGTCTTCACACCATGACACCAGGCTGGCCACCTCCCTTCTGTAGGATGCTTCATCACCACCAGTGATGCGTCCAATCACTGCTGTGTCATCCACAAACTTTAAGATGATATTGTCCTTGTGGGAGGCAACATAGTCATGGGTGAAGACGCTGTAGAGGATGGGGTTGAGAACACAACGCTGTGGGACACCTGTGTTCGTGATGATGCTGGCTGAGGTCCTGTTACCCATCCTGACAGACTGGGGCCTGCCAGTCAGAAAGTCTAGAAGCCAGTCACAGAGGGAGGGGTACAGGCCAAGTGAAGACAGTTTGTCGGTGAGTTTGTGGGGGATGACCGTGTTGAAGGTGGAGCTGTAGTCGACAAAGAGCATCCTAATGTAGGAGTCTTTATCTTCCAGGTGGGAGAGAGAATAATGGAGTGCTGCAGTAATGGCATCTGAGGTGGACTTGTTGGGCTGGTAGGCGTACTGCAGGGGGTCCAGGGTATCCGGTATGCTGTCCTGAATGAGGGGCAGCACAAATCTCTTGAAGCACTTCATGATGATTGGAGTGGGTGCTACCGGTCTGTGATCATTCAGACAGGTCGGCGGGCTCTTTTTGGGAAGAGGGATGATGGTTGTGGGTTTGAAGCAGGAGGGGACTATATTCTGGTTGAGGGAGAGGTTGAAGATGGATGTGAGAATATCAGTCCGCTCAGCAGCACATACTCTGCCGCCTGTATCCGCGATCTCATTCTTTCGGTCATTACCCAAAGCTCATGACCATAGGTGAGGGTAGGAACATAGATTGACCATTAAATCGACAGCTTTGCTTTAGAGTTCAGCTCCCACTTCACTACAACAGACCAGTAAAACATCCGCATCACTGCAGAGGCTGCTCCGATCTGTCTGTCAACCTCTCGCTCCGTTTTCCCCTCACTCGTGAATACTTAAACTCCTCCACTTGGGGCAGGAGCTTGTCTCCAACCCAGAGAGGACAATCCCCCTTTTCTGGCTGAGCACCATGGACTCGAACTTGGGGGTGCTGATTCTCGTCTCAGCCGCTTCACACTCAGTAGTAAACCGTCCCAGGAAGGACTGTAGGTCATTAGTCGATGAAGCCAACAGGACAACATCATCCGCAAACAGCAGAGATGAGATTCTATGGTCACCAAGCATGACACTGTCCGATCCTTGGTTGTGCCTAGATATCCTGTCCATAAAAATTATGAACAGGATAAATGACAAAGGGCAGCCCTGGCTGAGTCCAACTCTCACTGGAAACAAGTTTGACTGGGTGTTGGTAATACAAACCAAACTCTTGCAACGGTCATATAGAGACCGGATAACAATCATCAACATTAAATCAGAAGGGGTTGAAATGTTTCACTCTGTTTGCAATGAGTATTGAGAGAGGTTCTTGAATTATCTTGCAAAAAAATTATTGAAATGCAGTTTTTCTATAAATTATTGAAATGCAGTTTTTCTATAAAGAGAACATGCACGGGCTTCCAGCCCGTTCTCTTCACAGCTGCCCTGACTGCTCACCCTCAGGTTCACCACTGTGGACCTCAGAGAGAGAAACAAGAAGGAAAAAAAATAATGAAAATGTGATTATTATTACAGATGTGACAAAACAGTCGTCAGCATGAAATAAATTCTATTACAGATGTCATGTTCCTACTCAACTTAAGAAATTGTTTGGTTTTCTGTAAAAATAAACTCAAGTGGTTTTATTTCACACTTCACATCAGCTTGAATTGAGCAAATATACAGTATCAATAAAGAAATGATGGAACTGCAATCCAACAACATCACACCATGGTGTTTTTATATTGCTGACATTAGTATTAAAAGTTGAAAAAAATTGTTTGAACTTTAGAGAAACCAATTTAACATTAACACGTTATTAACATATGAATCATGTAATCACGGAGCCACCAGTAGCGGAGCACATCGGAAAAAATAATGTGACAAAACAAAACATCAAATGGTGCCACGTTAGGAAGTGTTAGTGTGTTAACAGTGAAACCGCTACGTAATTTAAGGGAAAAACTTACTTGTAAAACTTTTTTCCCTTGCTCTTCTGATGTTCTCTGTCAGTTTCCTTGACTTCAAAAGAAGCTCTGCTGTGATTGGAACGTTGCACTTGAGCTGTAAACTACAGGAAGAATATACGTTGTCACGTATATTCGTCACACTGTGGCAAAATATGTCTGAAAAGAAACAATGTGTTGAATAAATGGTGTTGTTCCTGAATATGTGTTTAGTTTGCAGAAACAACTATTTTAAAAGTGCAGCACAAGCTCGATTATTGACAGAAAGTGCTCAGTGGGGCTGTAATAAAGGCGTGCTGCCACCTCTACTGGGCCGACATAGGTATTACAATGACGTTTCAGCTGCATTGACAGTAAAGGTGAGCTATTCTTGTGGTTATTTCAAAAACAAAGCATTATGTCGAAATTCTGGCAAATTAAAAGTTGAGAAAATATGGCGATACAAGCCTTTAGTTGCACTTAATTTTGACTGGGCGAGCTGAAACAGACATTTGGACAGACAGACGGATACAAACACACGCAGACACAGTGAGTGATCACCGTATGCCTCTCCAGTTCACCAAGGCATAACGAAACTAACAGTCACCTGGAGACAGAAGGACCGGGAGCTCTGCAGCTGAATCGGAGTGTTACAGCTATGGGCTCCTGCCACAGACGTGCTAACAAGGCTAGCAGGCTAGCAGTGTAAACAACCCATCATCCAGGTGAAATTCTGGTGGCAGGGACACTTTTTTCAGGTGAGACCCCGTTGGATAAGGTACACCTAAGCATGATGGTGTTTTGGGAATTTCCACAGCAGGTTGAACACAGCTGCAGAAGTTATAAAGGCAGCTTCACCTGTCTGCAACTCACTCAGACTGTGAATTCATGTCTATTTGCATGTTTACATTGGGGTAAAATGCAGTCATGCTGCACAAAATATTTGTCCGTTCGCATTTGGTCTGAACGCACCTTAAGGAAGAAAGATGATATATTGTGTCTAGGAGCAATAATGGGAACACAGTGTAATATTAACTGATAAAATAAGGAAATCTTCCACAATATCTTTCGGGTACTACGAGTTCCTGATAACTCCCTTCTATGTGGAGGTTCCAGTAAAATTCGTTTCTGTAGTGGAAACGGGGTTGCGTTGCGTAATCATATCTCACATAGCTGATGTATTACAGTGCTGTGTTACATCAGTTTCTACGTCATGGTCACCGTTAGATCACAGGTGTGATGAAACAGAAGAAACCTCCAGTGGGTCCAGTGAGAGCCCCTTCTCCTTCCGGGGGCCCCTGACTCACCGTTTCCTCTGCTGGAGCCGTCAGCCGTCTCTCAGTGAAGTGAGTGCAGGATGTTGAGTGAACCTCAGCATCTGACCTGGTTTACAGTCATGTTGTGACTCAGGTCGGTCCAAAAACGCTGCATCATCACTGTTGTGTGTATTTTTTTTACTTTCAGCCCACGCCGCCTGCTCAGCTCTGACCTGAATGATGTTTATCACTGACTGAACTTACTTCCTGCTCTCTGCAACCAGACATCACACAATATTGCTCTTTACTCTGTCGTCGATTCTTCCTTGAAATTTTTACACACCATTTAGGGTAATACAAGGGATGCTCCACACAGTTTTTTAAATGTATTTAGTAAGTGAGTAAATGAGGTTTATGTATGAGACAAAACAGTCACAAACCCAGCCAGCATGTCCATGTGGGCCCCACCAAAGGTTAAAACTGGGCTATCTTATAGGTACTATGTGGGTTTGTCCATGGATTACATGTTGGCCCCATCTGTGTTTGCCCACATGGACTTTACCCGTTAACCTATTTTTAACTGATTTTCTCATGACTTTCCTATTTTCTTGTAAATTTGTGATTTTTTTCCCTAGTTTGATACATTTTTCTTGAAACTTTCTGTTTTGGTTGGGTGAGCACACTTTTTCTCTGTTCTGTAATCATTCCCTGGGCAGTGTTTTGTCTCTCTCTCACCCCTTCATTTTCTCTTAGGAGCTAAGGATGGAGCTGATTAGTGGCAGCTGGCAAATCAACGCCACCTGTGGATGCCTAGTCCCGAGGTATTTAAGAGCCAATGTGGGACTAGAAGCCCGAGGGATCGTTACACTGGTAATTTTGGTCTAACTGTGTGATCACCATCACTGCTTTCTGAAAGCTAGTGATGGCCAGATGAGGCTTTCTGGAGGACCTGAGGCCTTTCATCAAAATGGCTCATATAGACAAGGCCTCATGTGAAACTTCATTTTCTCTACCAGGCCATCTAGTGGACAAAACATATACAACATGGAGATTTTTACAAGGGTGTTATTGGTTTAATGTGTATTTTTTTTTCATTTCAATAAATGCACTGTCTTTTAAGAAATATCAATGATCATAAGGCAAAAAAGTAATAAAACTGAGGTGACTACAGTGAATGTGCTTGTGCTACTTATCCATTTTTTTAAAAGAAATAATAACTTTTCAATAAACTGTCTTTCCCAGTACATTCACCTCTGTCCTTATTGTCATGCAGGGCACAATAGTGCCTCAGCATAATGATGTGCTGTTGTTGTATCCAAGCTTTCTGAAACACAACAGACACTTCACCTTGCAAATAAAAATAAATTAAAAGAAAAACAGCCTCAGCATAATGATGTATAATAATGATCCAAACTCTTTGAAACACAACAGACACCTCACCTTTCAATTAAAAATCAAATTACAAGGATGACCCAGCAGGGATTCAAACCCAAGCCTCCTACTTATAAAGCACATTATTTACCACTAAGCCATCACCTCAGTTACAATAAATATCCACTATTTGTGGAAATATATCTATGGGAGAAATGTGCTCAAAATGTTGCCAATGTTTTTGGTGCTGGCTGTTAAAATTAGCTGTGGCAAATCCCTTACACAGTCAAACATTGACAACACAAAACGTGAGGGACGGGGATTTCCATTGTGAATCGTTGCTCACTTTATTTCATGTTGCGTGCAAAATCATGAATGGCTTCCCTGACCCAGTCACGTGGTATGACATCAAAAATACACACCTCGAAACACGCTTTGCCAAATATTTCCTGGATAATCTCGGAGCACCCTCGGAGCTCCGGAGCCTGTCGTCCCATCACTACTGAAAGCACCTTGTTTCCACTGAAGGTTCATCTGTGCTAACTGAAATTAACCTTGCTCCTTGTCTCCAGAAACTCTGTTTTTTCCACTCACCTGCCACTCTTGCTCCTCCTGGCTCCTGCCTGTGCTCACCACCCTGCCTGCCCTCTCGTTCAACCCCCAGACCCACACTTCACTCCTAAGCCCTACCTCTTGGTGCTGGAGCTGCACAAGACGGAGCCGTTCTCCCCTCTGGGCCTGGACATCTCTCTGGGAAGGAACCACAAGAGGACTCGCTTCACTGCTGCCTCGACTGCAAAGACAAGTAAGCTCAATCACCCTTAAATCTCTCTAGTTCCAATATGGCAACTGCCATAGTCCCCGCTCTCCCCCCACTCACCTCTGCCTCTCCTGTTCCCTCCAGGCACGCTCCCTCATCCGTGAGCAGCAAGATCGCCTGTGTTTGTCAAAGCAGAAAAATAAATACTCACCTGTTGCAATTCGCAGTCGTGTTCTTGTGTCGTATTTGCTTCTGGGTCCAGAACATAACACTTTCTCAGAACTTTGCAACTTTTTTAAGTAAATTTGTAACTTTTTCTTAAATTTCCAACTTTTTTTTTTAATTGTAAACTGCCAACGTTTTTCTCAAACATTTATGTTTTTTTCTTCTAAATTTGTTTTTTTCTTCTAAATTTGCAACTTTTTTCTCAAATTTGTTAGATTTTCATGTAAAATTGTGACTTTTTTTCTTACAAATTTGCTAACCTTTTCTTGCAATTTTGGAAAATTTTCATAAATTTGTTACTTCTTTCCTTGTAAATTTGCCATTTTCTTGTTAATTTTTGATTTTTTTCCAATAGATCAGAAACATTTTTCTTTCAAAATTGGAACAACTTTTTTTTACAGTAAAGTTTTCCTCATAAATTTGGGACTTTTTTTCTTGTAAATTTTCAATTTATTTACTCATGTATTTACTACTTTTTTGTTATTTTGCAAATTTTTCTATTTTTTTTCCTCATAAATTTGTGACTTTTTTCTTGTAAATTTGCTAAAAAAAATTTTTGTAACTTCAAGTTATTTTACAATTTTTTAACAGTTTTTTTCTTGTAAACTTTTTCTCCTAGATTTTCACTTTTTCTAGTAAAATGTATGACTTTTTTTATCATAAATTTGATACAATTTTTTTTTTATAAATCTGTCACTTTTTTCTGATAAATTTTCACTTTTTTCTCACAAATTTGTGACCTTTTTTGCATAATCTTGCCTATGGGGCCAGTGTTACTAAAACCTGCTTGTTACGTCTGAATAATGGAGGACCGAGAACTTTCTCTGTTGAACACTGAACTCCCTTTATTGACCTTCACATTCCAATTTACATCCCAGCCATAGCCCGCCTGACGTCACTCACCCCCCCAACCCTGGCTGAGCTACGGCAAGCCCCAAAGCAGCTCAGTTTGTCCCTGAATCGGTGATAAGGTGCCAACTTGCCCTGCACCCTCACTGGCCAACCCTCTCTGATCACCGAGCACAATTCCGCCAGCACTGGGTCCCGTTCTGACTCCTTCCAGAGTTCCTGAGGAAATACTATCTTCTGGAGGGTTCCGTATAGCGCGTGGATCAGGTCCGCTTCGGCTGGGTCATCCTCACCGTCATCCGGTAGGGAGGAATTAACCGTGGCGCGAGACAGGAGGTCCGCCACAATGTTATCCTTGCCCGGAGTGAACTTGGTGGTGAAATTGTAGGCTCTGAGCCTCTCAGACCACCCATGGATCCTCTGCGGCCTGTGCCCAGACCCCGATGTCTCCAGCAAAGTTGTGAGAGCCTGGTGGTCCGTCCGTAGGGTGAAGTGGCACCCGTAGAGGTAAATGTGCCACCTCTCACATGCCCAGACGCAGGCCAGCGCCTCCCTCTCACCCACAGCGTACTTCTGTTCTGCCGCCGAGAGGGACCTTGATGCGAATGCCACCGGCTGTTCCATGCCGTCCTGCACCTGGGACATGACCACCCCCAGTGCTGAACTGGACATGCTGCAGGTCACAATGGCCTCCTGGTTGGGGTCAAAATGAGCCAGCACTGGTGGAGAGGTGAGTTGCTGCTTCAACTTGGTGACCACCTCCAAGCATGCAGGTGTCCACTCCCATGGCGCATCCTGCTTTAACAGAGCCTGAAGAGGCTCAATCATCTCCGAATAGTGGGGAATGAACTGTCCAAAGAAGTTAACCATGCCCAGAAATGATGAAATCTCAGTGGGCATTGAAGGATCTGGGATGCGCAGGACCACTTCCATGTTAGAATGCAGCGGTTGAAGCCCTCTTTTGGTCAGCTGAAATCCCACAAACTCTACGGCGTCCACTGCGAAGATACACTTCTCACCATTCAGGGTAACCCCGTGCTTTTGAAGTGTTGCCAGGACCCTCTCCAGCCTCCCGTCGTGTTCTTCCCTCGAAGCGCCATGCACCACGATGTCATCTAAGTATGCCACCATGCCCTTGAGACTGGCTAGCATCGTTGACATCACCTTCTGGAAACAACTGGGTGCAGAGCTCAGGCCAAATGGTATCTGAGTATACCTAAAAACCCCCATCTGAGTCACAAACGCCATCAGGTTCCTGCTATCTGGGTGGAGTGGCACCTGCAGGTAGCCCTGGCAGAGATCCAGCTTGGTGAAAAACTGGGACCCACTGAACGTCGCCATAAGCTCCTCCATGGTTGGGAGAGGGTACCTGTCCAGAATGACCACCTTGTTCACCATCCAGAGATCTATGGACAGTCAGATGCCCCCCCTTTCTTCTTGGCCACCACCAGGTTGGATATCCATGGCGAGGCATCCACCTTCTCAATGATGCCGGACTTCAGTAGCTTGGACAGCTCCGCCGAGACCTCATTCCGCAGCGCAAGGGGAAGCCGCCGCAGCAGCTGAATCTTCGGTGTCACGCTCTTATCGATGAGATGGTGATGGTGAAAAGCGTCTATATGACCCAGGCCCCTAAACAATGCTGGCCAGCGGAGGTGCCAGTTGGGATTCACTGTCAGCACGGTCAAGCCCTCCGGGTCCCTTATGGAGAAACCCAGCTCCCCCAGCAGGTTGATTCCCAACAGGTCCGTGTCATGTTAGGGCTAGCCCAGGGAACACACACGCAGGCTCGGGTAGGATTTGAGAGTCTTTATTGAAAAGCAGGTGTATGAATGCGTGAACGTGGAATGTGGATGTCGTATTGGGGACAGGAGCACCAAGGGCAGACCAGAACACCGTACAGCCGGGCAACCCTGAGGACAAGCAGAGGACAAGGGTGAGATGAACACACGCAGGGATATGATGAGTAATGAGAGTGGCTTACTTGCAGGGATTTGGTGACTGGCGTTGGCAAGACCAGCTCACACCTGGGAGACAGCGCTCTGATCGGCTCCACGGGACAAAGGTGAAGAGGCACGGTGATGAGGAGGGGGTTCTGCCGCCAGGAGGTCCACCTGTGCATAGGGGAAGACTGGGAAAGCAGGTAAGTGGATGATCTTACGTGCATAGGAGAAGCGCGGGCCGTAGGCGTAGGCGAACAACTCCAGGCCGAAGCCCTGGGCAGAGCTGGCTAAATAGGCGCGGCCCGATGAGGTGCAGGTGTGCGCTCAGCTGGGGCGGATGACAGGCGTGAGCGGGCTGTGACAGTCCGCCCCCTGGTGTCTCACCTGGAAAGTGAATTTGGGCACTGTTCTCGACCCACATGTCACCGAGAACTCCGCTGTGCCCACCATCTCAATCTCCGCATGTCCATAACCGAATATCTTCACTGCTCCCGCACTGATAGCCTTCTTAGGGAACAGCTTCCTCAGTGTAGCCAAACACAAGATAGATCTACTAGCCCCCGAATCCACCATAAGGGGCACGTCTACCCCATCAAGCTGGAGTATGTACCACTTCAGTGGCCCTTTTCCCATGCGTGCCACACACACCCGTCCAGTGTCTCTGGGCTCCGCCATCATTCGGCTAGGAGATAAAGTATGTACCCTGTCACGTGCCTTTATCCTCCTCTTCTTCTTCTTCTTAGCTTGTCTACGGGGCCTAGTTAGCATGCTAACCGTAGCACTCAGCAGGAAACCACAAGTAGTCGGTTCCTCGCTAGCTGGTGTTATTAGCTTCTGCAGTGTAGCGGATTCCCTTTCCTTCACTAAGTCCAACACACCTTCCAGTGATAGAGGATTCCGTGTTAGCCTTAGCATGTTTCCCAGCCCCGAGTCAGTGGTGCTGTGAGCTAACTTATCCCTCACTAGCTCCTCTGTCATAGGCCCAAAGGCACGCTCCCTTGCTAAGCTGTGTAGCTCCATGATAAACGCCTGCGTGGACTCTGTTTTCGCTTGAAGAATCCATACCTCTTTTCAGTGATGGTGGGATGGTCACCGAAGGTACTGTCCATAAGGGCCAGCCCATCTTCTAGCGAGCTGCTGCCGCACAGCCCCCAAAAAATCCGCTGACCTTCAGTGCTGAGGTAATGCACTAGCAGGCTCCTCCGTCTCTCCTCGCTGATGCTATCGAGTCCAGTCACCATCATATACACCTCGAACATATTCCTCCAGCAAGCCCACTGTATATCTGGTGTACCCTGATACTGAAGGAATGAAGGTGGCTTCCTGATGCACGTGCCCATTTTTCCTCGTCCCCAAATGTTACATCTGAATAATGGAGGATGGAGAACTTTCTCTGCTGAACAATGAACTCCCTTTATTGAACTTCAAATTCCAATTTATATCCCAGCCGTAGCCCGCCTGACATCACTCACCCCCCAACCCCGGTTGAGCTACGGCAAGCCCCAAAGTACAATTCTCATATGTAACACTGCTCACCCACATTAAACCCATGTGGGGCCAAGATGGGTTTAAAGCGGGTAATCAAATTACCTGCACACCTGTACCATAGGTAATGTCCATGTAGGCAAACACAGATGGGGCCAAAATGGAACCCGCTGACAAACCCACATAGACCCATAAGACAGCCCAGATTTAACCTTTGGGGCTCACATGGACATGCTGGCTGGGAAATGCTTTACAACAAGATCGATAGACTCGTTCATACAATAAACTGATGTATGCCACCAAATGTCAAAAGATCAGTGACAAGTTGCATCTCGAAGGAGGCCACAGAGTGAATGAATGCAGAGGCAGGTACAGACCTGTACCTGCAATCATTAAAAAACATATAGATCAAACTTGTGTTCAGCAGCCTTTTTCATTATAGGACTGGCAATATGAGTTTGTCTATAGATCCAATCCAACTTTTAAAACAACTACAGCTGACACAAAGTGCTGTCCATCAGGGATAAATAAAATATAAAAGAACTGTAAAACATAAAAAACAAACGACAATAAAATACAGCTAAAAAGGTATAAAACAAGACAGATAAAAATACAAATCATACAATAAAAGCAATAAAGCAAATAAAATCAATGTCTCATGCTGGGCTGAAGACCAAGGAGTAGAAATGGGTTTTTAAGACAAGTTTTAAAAAGATCAGTATAATGAAGTCAAATGAGAAAAAAGTTTGGACCAAATAAGAAACCTTGCTGTACACCACTAAGAACCCCAGTGCTTTTATTTAAACTAGGTGACTGTACATGATCAAATACTTCAGAATACTACAACGAATGTAAATAGTTTCATGTACTGAAACCACTATGAACAGCTCTTTACTGGGGTGCATTCAAACAGTCGGATTTTTCATAGAAACTACCATATAGATCATTTGCTATCACATATTTTCTAACACTAGAGAAGGCAACCTTCCTAAAAATCACAATTAATTTTATTCACTCAAAATGGTACCGGTGGCCAAAAAATTGTGACTGGGCTCACGGTCTTAAGGTGTGTTCAGACCAAACGTGAACGGGCGAATTTTTCACGCTGCATGATTACAATTTAACTCAACGTAAACATGAAAAAAGAGTTGCCTCTGCAGCTGTGTTCAACCTGCTGTGGAAATCCCCAAAACACCATCATGCTTAGGTTTACGTTATCCAGCGAGGGTCTCACCTGAAAAAAATTGTCCCTGCTGTAGTGCATATATTCATATCTGCATATGCATAGACACAGGGAGATGTTTTGTGATTGCATGTGTGGAATGACCTCACATCTCAGAAGAGGACAATAGGTCTGGACTGCCTGCAGAGAACAATGAGGAGATGGAGGCGCGGCGGTGAAGACCTGAAAAGACTTACTGACCCCCTAGGGTCAGACGAAAGAACCGGAGGACATTGGAAGGAGACATTAGATGATGAGAAGGATATGACAAGGATGTGTGATGTTGGCTATTGTTGTGTGGTGTATAAGTATGGGGGTCTGACTGCGATCAGCCTCTTTCTGCTTTCTGCCTTTTGTGAGACATGTTGGGGAGGCGAAGCCGACATTAAATCTGAATTATAAAATCACTCAGCTTCTTCATTTCTCGCTCCCCACATTGGTGACCAGACGTGAGAATGGATGAAAGGCGTTCTCCCGTTGCAGACTCGTCGGAGGCGGTCCGAGCAAGCGGCATCGCCATCAAACTCCCAGAATTCTGATAGAACGACCCGAACTCGTGGTTCAAACAGGCTGAGGCACAGTTCGCGGTCGCAGGGGTGACGGCAGACGAAACCAAGTTCTACCACGTCATCGCTAGGCTCGACGCCACCACAGCACAATGCGTGCGGAGCGTGATACAGCAGCCGCCCGCCAGCGACAAATACGAGGAGCTGAAGGCTACTCTCATCGAGAGTTTCGTGCCCTCGGCCGAGGAAAGGGCCAAGAGACTACTGGCGATATATGGCCAAGGAGGGCGCAGACCGATGGTCCTGATGGAAGACATGCTTCAGCTGAGGGAGGCAGACAACGACAGCTTCCTCTTTCAGCACATCTTCCTCAGCACCCTCCCAGCGCACATGAGAGGGACTCTGGCCAGCATGCGTTGTAAGACCCAGCAGGATTTCCACGCCCTTCCCTAGCCCAGGAAGCACAGCGGCTCCTCAACTCCTGCGGCGAGCAGATGTCCACAGCAGCAGCGGCGGACCTCGGTGCGGAAGCCCAGGGCAGCGGGGAGCCGGAGACAGCGGAGCAAATCCCGCCCACCATGGCAGCGACGCGGCCGCGACGCAACAGACGAGACGACCTCTGTTACTACCACCGGCGATTCGCTGAGAGGGCATACAAGTGTGTGCCACCGTGCAGTTTCAAGAGCTCGGGAAACTCCAAAGCCGGGAACCGTTAGTAGCTACGGCTCTCGGCGAGGCCAACAAGCTGCTCTACATCACTGATGAAGGCTCCGGGCGACATTTCCTCATAGACACCGGAGCTCAGGTGAGCTTCATCACCCCGACCTACGCTGACCGAGTGGCTGGACCCCGCAGCAACGGGGCAACGGCGGCGAACGGCTCGAACATCAGCACTTATGGTGAAAGGACCTTGTCTCTGTCCTTACACAGCCGCGCTTATGAGTGGACTTTTATTATAGCGGCGGTGAGTTTCAACATGTTAGGTGCTGATTTCTTATGTTCACATGGGCTGTTAGTTGATCTTGCAAACAGACGTCATTCTCTTCTATCCCCTGTGCAGCTCGAGTGTCCCCACCACCCGTGCAGGCCAACGTCGCCACAGCAGGAGGTAAGTTTGACAAACTCCTCACCCAATTTCCAGCACTCACAGTTCCCAAATTTTCAGCAACAGTAGCGAGACACGGGGTGGAGCACTTCATCCCCACAACGGGCCCCCCTGTCTTCGCTAAAGCTCGGCGCTTAGACGCGACCAAGCTCGCCATAGCACGCAACGAGTTCGCCAGCCTGGAAAAACTGGGCATTATTTGGCGCTCGAAAAGCCCATGGGCTTCGCCACTGCATATGGTCCCGAAAGCCGACGGCTCCTGGAGACCTTGCGGCGATTATCGCAGATTAAACAATGCTACAGCGCATGACCGCTACCCAATCCCTCACATCCAGGATTTTTCACTACATCTGGCGGGTGCGCGTATTTTTTCTAAAATAGACCTGGTCCGCGGCTACCACCAAGTCCCAGTCCGACCTGAGGACGTCCCTAAAACGGCCGTAATAACCCCTTTTGGTCTTTTTGAGTTTCTGCGCATGCCGTTTGGCCTTAAAGGCGTGGCACAAACGTTTCAGCGTATGATGGACGCTGTGTTACGCGATCTTCCTTTCGTGTTTGTCAACCTTGACGATATTTTAGTCGCCAGCACGTCTGAGGAGGAACACGAAAATCACCTCACTACAGTTTTTCAGAGGTTGGAAGAACATGGGTTAATAATTAATCCAGCCAAGTGCCGATTCGGCGTGGTGCAGATTGATTTTTTGGGACACCGCGTTTCCCCAGAAGGGGCAGTCCCATTGCCTGATAAGGTGCGCGCAGTGGCAAATTTTCCCCGACCACAAACGGTCAGATCGCTGCAGGAATTTTTAGGAATGGTAAATTTTTACAACCGTTTCCTCCCCCGCGCAGCTCAGCTCATGCAGCCATTATATGCCGCGCTTAGAAAGCAAAAGCCCTCCAACGCGGTTGCGTGGTCCCCGGAGCGGGAACGCGCATTCGCGGAAGTAAAAAGAGCCCTGGCTGACACCGCGCTTTTGGCCCACCCCGACCCCTAGGTCCGCATAGCGCTTACCACAGACGCATCAAATTTGGCCATAGGGGCGGTTGTGGAACAGCACGTTGACTGGGCTTGGCAACCGCTAGCATTTTTTAGCAAATCCTTAAACGAAACCCAGCGCAAATACAGCACGTTTGACAGAGAGCTGTTAGCGCTTCATTTGGCCATCCGCCATTTCCAGTTCTGGCTGGAAGGTCGGCGTTTCACGGCTTTTGTCGACCATAAACCGCTCACTTTTGCGATGTCTAAAATCTCAGAACCTTGGTCGGGCCGGCAAAAAAGGCAGCTGGCCGCAATTTCGGAATTTACCACAGACATTCGGCACGTAGCGGGCAAACTCAACGTGGTGGCAGATTGCCTCTCCCGCTCCGTGACATCGTCAGGGCACGTGGAGGCAGATCATACTACCACAGCCGCAGAGCGCAAGACCAACACGGAAGCGCACGCGGCCCCAGTTCATGTAGGGATAGATTACGCAGCCATGGCAGCAGAACAGGGTAGTGACGCGGACGTGCGCGCACTCCAGTCTGGACCAACAGGGTTAAGGCTGGAGAGCAGGGGTTTGCGTGACGGTGTGCCCCCCTTAATCTGCGACGTGTCAACCGGGCGACCTCTCCCGGTAGTCCCGGCTGCGTGGCACTGCCGCGTTTTTGACTCGGTTCACTCCCTGGCGCACCCGGGAGTGCGCGCTTCGGTAAAAATGGTGGCGAAAAAGTTTGTTTGGCCGGGCCTGCGCAGGCACGTAAAGGAGTGGGCAAGAACATGCATGTCTTGCCAACGTGCCAAAATTCACAAGCACACGAAAGTTCCTTTAGAACCGTTCCGAATCCCGGCCAGGAGGTTTGACCATGTGCATGTCGACCTCGTGGGCCCCTTACCGTCCTCGCAGGGGTTCACACATCTTTTAACAATGGTGGACCGAACCACACGTTGGCCAGAAGCGGTCCCGCTGACGTCAACTACGGCCGCAGAGGTGGCTTGCGTTTTTTTAACGACCTGGGTAGCGCGTTTCGGAGTCCCGTCGGACATCACGTCCGATAGGGGGCCTCAGTTTGTCTCAGAGCTCTGGTCTGCGATGGCCAGCAGCTTAGGGGCGACAATCCATCGCACTACAGCATATCACCCCCAGGCTAACGGTTTATGCGAGCGTTTTCATAGGTCTTTGAAGGCTGCCCTCAGAGCGTCACTAACGGATGCAGATTGGGTTAACAAACTACCGTGGGTTTTATTGGGGTTGCGTTCTGCGCCCAAGGAGGATCTAGACGCCTCCCCAGCAGAATTAGTTTTTGTACAACCTCTCAGGCTCCCCGGTGAATTCTTACCAGAACAGCCAGAGCCGGGGCGCCTCCCAGCTCTGAGGCCACTAAGCAGCACGGGAGCGGACATGCTCCCGGGCCCGGTTCATCACACTTTTCCGTGGGTTTTTGTTCCCCAGGCTTTAAAAAATGCCGAGTTCGTTTTTGTTAGGCACGAGGCTTTAAAGCCAACCCTCCGCCCACCATATGATGGCCCATATAGAGTGCTGGAACCTGGAGATAAGCATTTTGTGCTGGATTTGGGGGACAGAAAAGAGACAGTCAGCATTGACAGACTCAAGCCTGCCTTCATGTTGAGTGACGAGCCTGTACGGGTGGCGAGAGCACCTCGACGTGGTAGACCCCCCAAGGGACACGTCCCAGCCCCCCCGCAGGGATCACATAACCACTCTTTTCCTCAAGCTGCAGATTCCTTACAAGACAGCACCGCTGGGACGCCGAGGCAGGCGTACAGCAGATTTGGAAGACGGTTAAAACCCAGATGACACACAGACTGATGTGAATGTGACAATGTGTTTTAAGATATGCTGTCGGGGTTATCATAGCAGTTTTAAGGCGGACATGGGGCATAGACTGTACTGTTACTGTTATCACTGTGTTTTTAACGTGATCAACTTGTATAGTTATGCCAGTGATGTCACCATATTCTGTGAACCTTCATATATTGTCCTTTTCTTAGACGTTTGGGGGGGGGGCTGTAGTGCATATATCCATATCTGCATATGCATAGACACAGGGAGATGTTTTGTGATTGCATGTGTGGAATGACCTCACGTCTCAGAAGAGGACAATAGGTCTGGACCGCCTGCGGAGAACAACGAGGAGATGGAGGCGCGGCGGTGAAGACCTGAAAAGACTTCCTGACCCCCTAGGGTCAGACGAAAGAACCGGAGGACATTGGAAGGAGACATTGGATGATGAGAAGGATATGACAAGGATGTGTGATGTTGGCTATTGTTGTGTGGTGTATAAGTATGGGGGTCTGACTGCGATCAGCCTCTTTCTGCTTTCTGCCTTTTGTGAGACATGTTGGGGAGGTGAAGCCGACATTAAATCTGAATTATAAAATCACTCAGCTTCTTCATTTCTCGCTCCCCACACCTGCCTCCAAAATTTCACCTGGATGATGGTTGTTTACACTGCTAGCCAGCTAGCCTTGTTAGCACATCCGTGGCAGGAGTCCATGGGTAAATAACTGTAACACTCCGATTCAGCAGCAGCGCTCCCAGTCCGTCTATCTGTAGGCGAGTTTATTTTCAAACTAGTTTACTCTCCAATGTTGACACTTTCACTCCTGTGATGGCAGAATCTCTGTACTATCTAGTGCTATCCCTTGGATGCAAACGTGCATTTTTGCATGACTTCCACATGTTTACATTAACTTTCCATGTATTTGAGCTGCATGAAAAATTTGCTCCACGTTTGATTTGAACACATCTTAATAGAATCTAGAATTTAATTTAGAATCCCTCTGCTCACTTATAAAGCTCTGGAAACGGCCCGCCTCCACATTTGGCCCAGCCCCCTGAACAATACCAGAGACGCATTATGATTTTTTTTTTTTTCAGTCTGGCCACGCGATCGAGACTAATACACACATAGAACGTGACATTCTATTCCACCCTTCTGCAGTCTGTGCCCCTATCTGACACCCCCCCCCCTCAGAAAAAAAAAATCCTAGACTCACCCCTGTCAAATAAAACGGAATAATGGCGAAAAGGTTAGGTAAGAGAAAAATTGATTCAGAATGCAGGGTATTTAACCTGCAGTGGACAAACGATTATTTTTTTGTTCAATGCAAAGAAAAGGCTGTTTGTCTCATCTGCCAAGAGGCTGTGGCGGTATTCAAAGAATACAATCTGCGCCGACACTATGAATCCCATCACAAAGACAACTATGATAGCTTGCAAGGCCAAATGCGAGCAGACAAACTCTCAAAGCTAAAAAGTGGACTGTTAGTTCAGCAGAATACATTTGTACGCCAAGCTCAGCTGAACCAGTCATCCGTTCGGGAACAGCTTTCGGGTTGCTCAACTGATAGCAAGCAGCGGTAAACCTTTCACTGATGGAGAATTTGTCAAGAAATGTTTGAATGCTGTTGCGGAGGAGGTGTGTCCCGAGAAGAAAGATGTCTTTAATGCCGGGAGTCTCTCGGCGAGTACAATCACCTGACGCACTGAAGAAATCGGGGGTAATGTATATGCCCAGCTGCAGCAGAAGACGAAAGAATTTGACTTTTTTTCATTAGCACTGGATGAGAGCACGGACGTGCAGGACACAGTGCAGCTGCTCATTTTTATTCGTGGAGTTAGCGCAAACTTTGAAATGTGCGAGGAGCTGGCAGCCCTCCAAAGACTCAAAGGGACTACGACGGGGGAGGATATTTTCGGCAAAGTATGCCAAACCATGGAAGAGTTGGACCTGGACTGGTCAAAGCTTGCCAGCATCACGACTGACGGAGCTCCTAGTATGGTGGGTACGTCTCGGGGTCTAATAGGGCTCATGAACTGGGAGATGGAAGAACGGGGTCTCACCGCCCCGCTACAAGTCCACTGCCTAATTCACCAGCAAGCACTGTGCTGCAAAGAGTTGAAGTGGGATTCTGCCATGAAGGTTGTGGTGTCATGCATAAACTTCATCAAAGCAAAGGGACTTAAACACAGGCAGTTCCAACAATTCCTATCTGAACTGGAGTCTGCGCACGGCGATGTGCTGTACTACACAGAGGTCCGATGGTTGAGCTGGGGCAGAGTTTTGAGGTGTTTTTACGAGCTGCTTCCCGAAATTAACGCATTTCTTCATTCAAAAGACAAAACGGTCCCAGAGCTGATCAACCCAGAATGGAAATGGCACCTCGCATTTTTAACAGATGTGACAGAAATGCTGAACAGCCTTAACTTGCAGCTACGAGGCCAGAGGAAACTCATTTGTGACATGTATTCCCACATAAAAGCATTTGAGGTGAAATTAGCGCTGCTTTTGGAACAAGTGAAAAAGCACAACTTCATCCATCCATCGGCTGCACGGTGGCGCAGTGGTTTAGCACTGCGGCAGCACAGTTTTACCCTCGGCCGGGGGATCGCGGGGATCATGAGATCGTGGGTTCGATCCCAGCCCCCGACCAACAGTGAGCTGTGTGGAGTTTGCATGTTCTCCCCGTATTGCGCGGGTTTACTCCGGGATTTCTCCGGTTCCCTCCTGCACACCAAAAACATGTAGGTTTAGGGCACTCGCGCACGCAGCGACCGGCAGCCGGTGGCTTGTCACCAGACTGCAAACCAAATCTACCTACGGGTACAAATAAGTAACAAAAAAAAAAAAAAAAATCTCCCTGCTACCCAAAACCTCTCTGCAGAGAACCCAGCGGTCCCGTTCCCAGCTGAAAAGTGTGTGGAAGCACTGGAAATGCTGAAGGCGGAGTTCAGTGTGCGATTCCATGAACTACATGCTAATACAAAAGAAATCCGTCTTTTCCAGAACCCCTTTGTTGCCAACATCGATGAAGCCCAGCCTTCTTATCAGTTTGAGTTGGCCGAGTTACAGAACTGTGATGTTCTGAAAGACGCATTCAAGCCCAACAGTCTCATTGACTTCTATGCCGCCCTCCCAAACGACATGTACCCTAACATTAAAAAACACGCAATGAAGATGTCCACACTTTTTGGCAGCACGTATATTTGCGAGCAAACCTTTTCACACATGAAACACCTGAAAACTCCGATGAGATCAAGTTTGACAGATGAACATCTGCATCAGTGTTTGAGACTGGCTGTGACTAAAATGGAACCTGACATTCAACTTCTCACCAGCCAGATGCAGGCCCACAATTCACACTGATGAACATACATAGGTAAGCTCACTTTTCTGACTTGAATGAGTCATTCTGAGTATAAACAAATATAATCATAATAAAATCTACTGGGATAAAATCCACCTCCACAACCATACTGGTAGTGAAATGTATTGTGCTGTGTAGGTGCTGTATCACTTAGTTTGGTTTCTCAGCCTGTTTGCTTTGTGGTTTTCACAGTGAGGTTGATGAGAGAGAGAACTTCAAACAGCGGTGTCTACAAGCCTACTAGAACCTACAAAAAGATTATAAGGAAGAAACACAAGAACTTTGAGAGACTGCTCATATGAGTCATTTAAGTAAGAGATTCTGCTCTGTCAACTAAGCTGAACTTTTACCTGTTAAGATTGTGCACGGCACAACAGAAAGTTAATGTTCCATGGACTTTTTTTCTGTGAAGAACCCAGAGAGGGTTATTTGGTTATTATTTATTTCATAAATAGTGTTATTTATTTCATTAATAGTGTTATTATTTATTTTCTGACTTTTTTTCCTGTGAAGATCCCGGAAAGGGTTATTAATATTTGGTTATGTGTGGCTTTCTGGAAAACAATAAATGTTTACGTTTAGGCACCCCTGCGATCGTCACACTTTTTCTGTTACAAACTGACCCCGGCCCCCATCAGAGAAGGCAAAAGTTATGTGGTCCTCACAGGAAAAAGTTTGGGGACCCCTGCTCTAAATGATCAGGTCCCTTGTTATTATAAAGATATGATAGTACCATATCATCCTAACAGAGCACTGCACTCCCAAAATGCAGGATTACTTTAATTATCTAGAGTCTTTAAAGTGTGATGGCAGGCAGAGCATTCAGTTATCAGGCTCCTCTCTTAAAAAAAAAACAGCTGCCAGTTTGGATTATGTTGTTATCTTTTGTCTTGATACCAAAGGATACCTCATAGAGAAGATTTAGCATACTGAACTCAGTGTCTTTGAAAACAGTCAGAAGTGAGTAAATGGTTTTCACGTTAGGGTTTGAACTCAGAATGAACTAGAAAAGCACTCATAGAGCGCATACCTCTGCCAAGGCTCCTTCCGTTTCTCATGGATCACCTCCAAAATGTAATGGGCTTGTGTGTAGGCCTATCGCCACTTGTGGTGAAAATTGCATCGAAGTCTGTCCATTAGTTTTGGAGTTTTGTGGCTGACAGACTGTGAGAAGAGCCTTGGCTGAGGTATGCATTCCCAGATCATCCCCAAAATGTAATGGGTTCCTCTCTAGGCCAAGAACCACCTCTGGTGAAAATTTCATCCAAATCTATCCAGTAGTTTTTGTGTAATCCTGCTGCACAAATACAAACAAAGCCCTTGGTGGAGGTATGCACTCTCAGATCATCACCAAAATCTAATCATCTGTTCCCTGTGCCATTACACACCTTTCCTGAAAATTTCGTCAAAATCCATTCATAACTTTTTGAGTTATGTTGGTAACAGACAGACAGACAGACAAACAGACAAATGCCAGTAAAAGCATTACCTCCTTGGCGGAGGTAATAAACTCAAGTGTTGCTGTTGTGTCCATCTCCTCCATCTCCAAACTCCCAGGCTGCGGGCGTTGCAATTCATCGCACAACCGCGTACAACCCACAGGCCAATGGGTTATGCGAGCGTTTTCATAGATCACTGAAAGCAGCACTAAGGGATTCACTGACGGATGCAAATTGGGTAGACAGGTTGCCGTGGGTTTTATTGGGGTTGCGCTCCGCGCCAAAAGAGGATTTGGAAGCGTCCCCGGCAGAGAGCTTGTTTTTGCGCAGCCCCTATGGCTGCCTGGGGAATTTCTGCCAAATAATCCCACGCCGGACAGCTGCCCGTCTCAGCTTTTGCAGCATAGCGCAAACACAGACACGCTGCCGGGCCCGGCCCACCACTGTTTTCCGCGTGCTTTTGTGCCTAAAACTTTGAAGAACGCGAAGTTCGTGTTCGTCAGACACGACGACCAGTGCCCTCCATTGCACCTGCACACATGTTGAAAATGGCCCTATCTCACAATGTTAAAGAATCCTTTAAAAAATTCCTGGATCCAGACGGTGATCCAGATCATCCCCAAAATTTAATCAGTTCTTCCTTGTACCATTTCCAACAACGCCTGAAAGTTTCATCGAAATCCGTCCAAAACTTTTTGAGTTATCTTGCTAACCAACAGACAGACAAACAGACAAACCCCGGCAAAAACATAACCTCCTGCGGCCTGGCGGAGGTAATCAGTTATCTGCTACCAGAAAATCTGATTACCTTATCAAAATTCTGGGACTTCCTGCACAGATAAGTCACGCAAGGCACGTTTTTGTCAGGAACTGAGATGTTTAGTTTGGTTTCTTGCCATAGTTGCAGGCAAGTCAAGGTCAAGGTCCCATTCATTTATTCATTATATTTAAAATGAGAAGAGTAGACCAAAGTGCTCTACAGTCAAATAAAATTTACAACATGTCAAAACAATAATATAATGAACTATAAAACACAGTAAAATAGGAATAAAACAACAATAAAATTCAATAAATGTAGAACACATTATGAACAAATCTATATCATTGTCAGTCTGTGCCAGAGTTGAAAGCCAAGGAGAAGAATGAGACTCCAGCAGTGATTTGAATGTTTTTTTTGTCTTGTCAGGCAGCTAGATGAGCAGAACAGAAATCTGCTACCATTACTGTGCCAAACAGATTTACTTTGCCAAAAAGAACTTTATACAGCACATATCTATTTTTTTTTTTTTTTTTTTTTTTTTTTTTTTTTTTTTTTTTTGTTACTTATTTGTACCCGTAGGTAGACTTGGTTTGCAGTCTGGTGACAAGCCACCGGCTGCTGGTCGCTGCGTGCGCGAGCGCCCTAAACCTACATGTTTTTGGTGTGCGGGAGGAAACCGGAGAAATCCCGGAGTAAACCCGCGCAACACGGGGAGAACATGCAAACTCCACACAGTTCACTGTTGGTCGGGGGCTGGGATCGAACCCACGATCTCATGATCCCCGCGGTCCCCCGGCCGAGGGTAAAACTGTGCTGCCACAGTGCTAAACCACTGCGCCACCGTGCAGCCCTATCTATGTACTGTATATTGATATAAACTCCTCTTGTAATAACTTAAAACTTTATTTAAATTATTTTACCCAAGAAGGACCCGACAGGAGGGGAATGGGGAAAGGAGGTGTGAGGAGGGGGAAAGAAAAGAGAGGAACAGACAAAGAAGACAAACAAACCAACAACTAAAACAAACAGAAAACAAACAGAAGACAGATTACGTCTTCCACCGAAGAGGTCTCAGCATGAGCCTGGTATCCACATCTGTTAAAGGAGAGACATATGTGTGTGTGCATCCGTGTGCATGTGTATAACAGCGCGCACAATATAAGTGTGTGCATGTCAATGGTTTGTCATAAAACATATGAAAAGGGCAGCCGGTCACAGCACCCCCCCCCCCCCCCCCCGGAGACCCTGAGCAAGCAGGACAATGCCACCCCCCCCCCCACAGAGCACCAGTGTTCGAGGCCAACAAGCCCCAGGAGAGCCAGGCATCCGTCCCTGGAGGGAGGTTGGGTGGCCAGGCAGCCGGCGCAGCGGGCCCATGACCCTGGACCGGCCAATCCCCTGCCCTCCCAGCGGGGCTGATGCCAGCCCCCGGGCCCCAGGCACCAGGAGGCCAGCACCCCCACCCCCCAGGCCGGAGACCGGCCTGTGCCCCCAGTGCGAGGCCCCCTCGGCAGCCCCACAGCAAGCCCGCCCCCACCGCACACCCCAGGGACCCCCATGCCCAAAGATGGTGCGCCCCCCCCGTCCATGGGAGCCCATGCAGCCAAGAGGCACCTCATGCTCTCATACGCACCCGCACACATTCACTCATTCTCGCTCGCCCTCTCCCCCACACAAACCAGCGCTCTCACTCCCGGGTCCACCCATTCTCTCCCACTCCTGTACCCACTTTATCTCACTCCCACTCCCACTCGCCCACAGAGTTACCCGCACTCACTCATGTTCACCCATACACACACTCTCACTCGCGCTCCACCCTACTCACATCCATTGAATCCCCCACACATTCACCCTTATTACTTAGGGTGACCGTGATGTAGATGCAGCGAGCATGAATGCGCACCAGTGCCCAGCAGTGGCCAGGGAGACCGCCGGCGCAGGCCAGCAGCCACACCCCCACCGACCCACCCCAGGGTAACCACAGCCATTGAAGCAGACCCCCCAACGCCCACCCGAACGACTGATCAGCGGACCACCACAGGCGCTCTGAGATGCCACCCGACATGTAAAGCGCCACACAAAACTGTCCCACCATCACCATCTCCACTCATCACTCCCTCACTCTTGCTTAATCTCTTGTTCAATCACTCTCTCACTCCCCTGCTTGCATCTATTCATTCGGCAGCACCCAGGGCTTCTGACAACATGATGGGCCCCAGGGCCCCTGCTGGGCCCCCTGCAGAAAGAGGCCAACAGGGGCCCCCCTCCCCCCTGCACAAATCATAATGGGTGTGTGTAGGTTGTGTGATGTGATTGCTTGCAGGTGTGTGAACTATCAGAGTGCATTTAAAATTGGCGGGAAAAGCAGGCCCCGAACTGCTAAGCCCCAAAGGGCAGCTGAAAGATTAAAAAAAAAGAAAAACTATTCAATGACAGTATGTGGCTGGAGAATAGCAAGAAGCTGCGCTACAATGATGTTGTGTAGCTGATGTTCAATTCAATTTCAATTCAACTTTAATTATATAGTGCCATTTCACAACAACAGTTATCTCATAGCACTTTCAAACTGTAGGGGAAAACCCTACAACTGCAGAAAGACCCCAGCAATCAGGTGATCCCCTGTGAGCAGCACTTGGCAATGGTGGAGAGGAAAAACTACCTTTTGGGCTGCGTGTCCACCAAGCGCGTTTTTTTCCGCTCTGGGTGATGGTTTTCTATTCAATCCCTATGTAGTCCAGCGTTTTGAAACGCTTTGAGCAGTGGTCGTTTTTTGTTGTGGTGCTCAGGGAGCTCAACGTTGAAAAAAGTTCCACTTTTCAGAGTACAGCTGAGCTTGTCAATCTCAGACCTTTCTAAGCAGCCAATAAGAATTAAGGAAGGGCGGGACACAGGATGCCGATACTCTACCCAGACTCCTGTTTTCTGTGTCATCATATTTTACATCCAGAGCTGCTAGAATACGTTTCCTGTCCATTGTTATTTAGAGACTGCTATTAAAAAATCAGTAGAAAGTCTGACTATAGAAAAAGCGGAAGTGCTGAGCTGGGAGTGAAAAGCTGTTGCTGGGATACAGGGCACAGGTTTTTTTTTTTTTTCCCAGAGCGCCGTTCACAAACGCTGAAAAAAAGACATTCAGGGCGGTCGGGCTGTGGAGAGTGTGGGAAATGAGGAGGCAGGTTTACGAGCAGACGAAGTTTATTAACACTCTCTCATCAGTCATACACATAAAAAACATGAAACAGCCAAGCACAGTTTCTCTTTATATCCCAACAGATCATCTCACATCTGCATGACATTTCACATCACACTGCATGACATCTAACAACACAATACATTCCCCTTGAACCCCCGTCTCCCTCTTCTTGCCAACTCCCCATGACGTCCCTGCCTATTGTCCCCTTATGTTTAACCACTGCATCCTGGCTGAGACGCTGTCTGACTCACCCTAGTCTCTACAATATGCATTTTGTGTCTGCTACAGGGCGACAAAAAACGCGTTTGGTGGACACACAGCCTTAGCAGGAAGAAACCTCCAGCAGAACCAGGCTCAGGGAGGGGCAGTCATCTTTTGCAACTGGCTGGGGGTGAGGGGAGAGAAGAAGAAGAAAAGAATAGACATGTAGAGAGCAAGCAGCACGACGGGGACTCAATGTATGGGAGAGAACAAACAAATGTTAAGGACAAACAAAAATATTTCATTAAGAGTGAAGAAAGAAGTGAAGCCCAGTACATCATTGGAGGTCCCCCGGCTGTCTGAACCTATTAGCATCATAACTAAGGGAGGGTTCAGGGTCACCTGATCCCACCCTAACTATAGGCCATGTCAAAAAGGAAGGTTTTAACCCTTGTTACAACCCCAGTGGTGAAGGAAGAGTAACCCGTGTTTCTCCTCAGGTCTTGTTTCCCCTGACTCCCTCATTGGTCCTTCACAGCACACACCTGCATCCTGTTGGCCAATCAGTGTTCCTCCCCTGACTATAAAAGGCCAGAGAAGCAGAAGATCTTCCTCACACCTTTGACGTGGACTGCCACTAGTCATGATGAAATTGAGGCCTTATGAACAATGGACAACTTTGAGACAATTACTTCATGATCGACAGTGTTATGAAACATTTAATAAAGAGTGCCATCTGCTGACTGACTGTCAGAACTGCATCTGAGTGGAAGACCTGAAAAAATCTCAATACTTTTTTTTGTTGAGCATTTGGTCATCCGAAGTCTATTCAAAATTGGATGGCAGGAACAAACAATACAAGACAAACAAAAAAAAAAACTAATTCCAATAGAACACTCTCAAACTTCCCACGAGGCCTCAAGTCATGTGATGTGACCGACATAATGAGGTCTCACTTGCTATGGTCACGTGACTGTGGGCATGCTGAAACAGCACTCGATGCACGGCTCATGACACTTCCGCTTTATATTGCTCGAATCAGTGTCGAGCGTAACATCATTAGCTGCCACCACACCATCAGCCTTAAAGTTAGTTTCTGCTGCCATTACAGACATTAATAGGTTTGAAACTTGTGGTATGTCTTTGTATATTTTTGAATGTTCACTTGTAAATTGTAGTGAACTTGATTCTTAGACTGCCTGTTAATCTTTGTTTTCTATTTTGCCTAAGAAAGCTGTAGGGAAAAGGTGCCATTTTGTTTGAACCTTTTTCTCCTGTTTATTTTGTGGATCAGGGAGTTGCTTGTCAGGGCTTGCACTTTTTCTTTTAACTTAAGTTTTAGGTAAGAATCTTTTGTTTCTATCTTTGGAGTGGTTTAGTTTGTGTTGGCCTCGGTTCTCCCTGAAGTAATTTTTGCTTTCTTTTATTCTGGTAATAAATAATTTAAAACTGATTAACTCTCTCATCATTTTGTCACCTGGTTTATGTTACTCCCTTGTACCCCTAGACAGCCACTGGGGTCGTAACATAAGTGGGGGCTCATCCAGGTTAGGAATTGCCCACCCCCAGGTGATAAATATGTATGTATATACACTACCGTTCAAAAGTTTGGGGTCACCCAGACAATTATTTTGTGTTTTCCATGAAAAGTCACACTTATTTACCACCATGAGTTGTAAAATGAATAGAAAATATAGTCAAGACATTGACAAGGTTAGAAATAATGATTTGTATTTGAAATAATAATTTTTTCCTTCAAACTTTGCTTTCGTCAAAGAATCCTCCATTTGCAGCAATTACAGCATTGCAGACCTAACATGATTGCACAAGGGTTTTCTAATCAACCATTAGCCTTCTGATGCAATGAGCAAACACATTGTACCATTAGAACACTGGAGTGATAGTTGCTGGAAATGGGCCTCTATACACCTATGTAGATATTGCACCAAAAACCAGACATTTGCAGCTAGAATAGTCATTTACCACATTAGCAATGTATAGAGTGTATTTCTGATAGTTTAAAGTTATCTTCATTGAAAAAAGTGCTTTTCTTTCAAAAATAAGGAAATTTCTAAGTGACCCCAAACTTTTGAACGGTAGTGTACATATTCAATATGTATATAAATGATATATGTAAAGTTTCAGAAAAAAATGCATTTAATATTGTTTGCCGATGACACTAATCTATTATGCAGTGGAAGCAATTTGGAACAACTTTTGGATACACTCGGAAAGGAATTAGGAAAGCTTAAACTGTGGTTTGATTCAAACAAATTAACGCTCAATTTAAGTAAGACAAAATTTATAGTTTTTAACAACCATCACAACAACTTAGTATCTAAACTCAGTGTAAATGGTGTAGAGATTGAAATGGTATCCGAAACTAAATTTCTTGGGGTAATAATTGATAATAAACTGTGTTGGAAGTCACATATTAATTATATTAAAGGTAAAATATCCAAATCAATTGCAATGCTACACAGAGTGAAATATTTGCTGAATCAACCCACACTATATACCTTGTATCATTCATTAATACTCCCATACATGACATATTGTACTTAAGTATGGGGAAATACATATAAAACAAACATATATCCAGTCTTTATGCTTCAGAAGAGAGCTATTAGAATAATAAACAAAGCTGCTTACAGGGAACCAACAAACCCACTTTTTCTTAAATTAAAAGTTCTCAAGTTGAAAGTTCTAACGTGGTGCTCCGCATAATGGAATGGAGAAAGTAAAGTTACACACAGAGCTACCAGAGGACTGACCCCCCGCTGTAGCTTTCACTACTTACAGTAGCTGTGTGGCCTAGGGTCAGAGAAACGGAGATAGGCGCCGCCCATATACACCAACTTGGTGTGAAGGGAATTAACTAACTAACTAACTAAGCTGAAAGATCTGGTTGACTTTAAAACTGCAGTAATAATGTTTAAAGTGAAGAATCTATCACTGCCCACAAATATCCAAAAGCTGTTCCAAATAAGGGAGAAACAATATCATTTCAGAGGAACATGTATATTTCAAAAACTTTCAGTGAGAACTACCACCAAGCAACACTGTGTTTCAGTGCAAGGAGTCAGATTATGGAACGATTTTGGACCTGAATTAAAATCATGTACAACGCTTGGACAATTTAAACAAAAACTAAAGGAAGAAATACTCCAAACATATATACTGTACAAGATATATGTATATGAGCAGGGCGCATGCGCACGCAGCGACTGGCAGCTGGTGAAAAAGTACGTCGTCTGTGTGTTTTGTTTTATGCACTTTAATGTGTTTTTACGATATTCTCTGTGTCGTTTCTGTCCTGGAATGTTTGTGGACTGTATGATGAAGAGCTCCCTGGTTCCATCAACATGGACTACCTCCCCTTTTTTGCATTGCTGCTACTTCTCCTCCGGCTCTTTGTCTCTGAAGTAAAAGCGTTCGGCACCATGGCGGGCAGGATACATTATTCCAGGGACATGTTGCTGCATTTAAACACGGTTGATGCAGTGGCTGTGATTGAGCCTAAGCTGCAACTGCTGGACTTTATTTTGAGAGACGTTCATGGACCCAGCGGTGAAAAGAGAGACGGAAGAAAAAAACACGGAAAATGTGAAGGAGTGAAATTGCGCCTGAGAAGACGTCAGTTTGGTAACATTCCTCTTCCTTCAATGATTTTTGGGAATGTACAGTCTCTGAGAAACAAGATGGATGAAATTCAAGGGAATGTACACTACCAGAAGGACTTTAAGAACTGCTGCGACATAGCCTTTACCGAATCTTGGCTTACTGCGCATGACCAAGACGCAGACCTGTGGATTGACGGCTTTGGAGCCCCGCTGTGCTCGGATCGGCAGGAAGAGGTAATGGGGAAATGTCAGGGGGGCGGAGTATGTTTAAGCAGTATTAAGCAGTACTGCACATCTGTCACGGTCAGAGAGCGCATCTGTACACCCAATGTGGAGCTGCTGTCTGTGTCACTATGCCCCTTTTATTTGCCTCGCGAGTTCCCCCAACTTTTCATCACAATTGTGAACATTCATCCGAGGGCAGACGCTGACTCAGCCTGCAGCACTATCTTTGATGTGATCCAACAGCTGCAATCAATTTCTCCAGAGGCGCCAAACTTCATTCTTGGGGATTTTAACCATGTTTCTTTAAAGAAGACACTTAAAAACTTTTATCAGTATGTCTCCTGCCCAACCAGGCGAAAAAAGACATTGGGCCTGTGCTATGGATCCATAGAGAGGGCCTATAAATCACTCCCCCTTCCTCCTTTAGGATCCTCAGATCACAACTGTGTACATTTGCTGCCCACATATAAAACTGCTCTCAGAAGAGGCAAGGTGGAGACGAGAGACATTGATGTGTGGACAGAGGATTCAGTGCATAGCCTCCAGGAATGCTTTGACTGTACAGACTGGGAGATGTTCACACTGGCCTGCGGGGATGATTTGGACTCTTTAGTGGACGTCACATGCTCATACATGGCTTTCTGTAAAAATAAGATCGTTCCACGTAAACGTGTCAAAATATATCCCAACAACAAACCATGGGTTACAAAATCAGTTAAATCCTGCTTACAGAGGAAAGCACTTGCCTTTAAACAGGGGGATGTTTCTGAGCTACAGGTTGCCACAAAAGAGCTGAAATCCGAAATTTTAAGAGCAAAACAGAATTATAAATCAGAACTGGAAAGCAAGATGGCAACAAAGAAACTTGGTTCAGCCTGGGCCAGTATGAAAACTATTGCAAGCCTTCAGAGCACAGAGCGCAGTAATCGTGTGTTTTTAGATGGTTTTAATTCAGACACAGAGCTGGCTAATGCTCTTAATTGTTTTTATGGTCGTTTTGACTCCTTTGATTTTAGCACAGAAACCCAAGATTTGAAACAGAAACTCAAAGACAATCAGCACTTTAATATTGAGGTGCAGGATGTTAAAAGGGAGTTCTGCGCTGTAAAAGTGAACAAAAGTCAGGGCCCTGATAATATATGTGGGCGCTTGGTAAAGTCCTGTGCACATGAACTGAGCCCTATATTTCATTACATTTTCAACTAGAAAAGCACTCGGAGAGCGCAGACCTCCGCCAAGCGCCACAGTTCCCCCCATACAGTGTTTGTGTGTACGTTTTCCGATTCCTTGACCATGAAAACATATGACTAGCAATTGGATTCACACTGATAGGATTAGTGGTTCAGTAGTTATTGACAAAAATGGCATTTTCCGTAATGGCGGTTTAGCGCCACATTTCCCCCCATACAGTCTTCAGATTCCTTGACCATGAAAACATATGACAAGCAATTGGATTGACAATGATAGGATTAGTGATTTAGTAGTTATTCATGAAAATGGCATTTTGCGTAATGGCGGTTTTCTTGTGGACGGTGATCCGGATCACCACCAAAATCTAATCATCTGTAGGATACCCCATTTCTGACAATCTGTGAAAATTTCATGAAAATCCGTCCATAACTTTTTGAGTTATCTTGCTAACAAACAAACAAACAAACCAACGCCGATGATCACATAACCTCCCCCTTTGGCGGAGGTAATAAGTCCTTACAGACACAACATGTGCCTAAGATCTGGAAAGAAGCCGTGGTTGTTCCCGTTCCAAAATCCAGCTGTCCTAAAACGGTAAACGACTTTAGACCAGTTGCTTTGACTTCAATTTTTACCTCCGCCAAAGGGGGAGGTTATGTGATCATCGGCGTTGGTTTGTTTGTTTGTTTTTAAACATCTGGATTTTAATGGGACACACGCCAGGCTTTTATTTGTGGACTTTTCCTCCGCCTTTAATACAATCCAACCTCATATCTTAGCTGAAAGGCTCCTGCAACAATTTGATTTGAGCAATAATCTGGTGGGTTGGATTCTGGATTTCTTAACCAACAGAACGCAGAGAGTAAGGGTCAATGGTACATTGTCTGACCTAAAGTGCTCTTCTACTGGCTCTCCTCAGGGGTGTGTGTTGTCACCACTACTCTTCATCCTGTACACAAACATGTGTCGGAGCAGACATGACAACAGACATATGGACTGCACGGTGGCGCAGTGGTTTAGCAGTGCGGCAGCACAGTTTACCCTCGGCCGGGGGATCGCGGGGATCATGAGATCGTGGGTTCGATCCCAGCCCCCGACCAACAGTGAGCTGTGTGGAGTTTGCATGTTCTCCCCGTGTTGCATGGGTTTACTCCGGGATTTCTCCAGTTTCCTCCCGCATACCAAAAACATGTAGGTTTAGGGCGCTCGCGCACGCAGCGACCGGCAGCTGGTGGCTTGTCACCAGACTGCAAAACCAAAAATCTACCTACGGGTACAAATAAGTAACAAGAAAAAAAAATATCACAAAGTATGTGTCATGACCCGAGCGCCGGTTCTGATCGCGCTCGGGCTAAGTTATTTCTCGCTGCCAGCCTTGACAGCTGCGGGCTGTATTCTGGCCTCACCGGGTTCTTATTGTGAAAGTGCTCGGTGGGGCTTCCGCCTGTCAACGGCCGGTCAGCTGATTGTCATTACCGTCGTTAGTGCTTCGCCCTTTTAAGCCCGGCACTGGCGACGGTAAGACGCAGGAGTATCAGTCGACATTGGGTCAATGTTACGTGAGGATTGCTTGTGCGTCTTCATCCTGCCAAGCCCTGGGTCTGCACCTCGTCATACTTGTGAGTGCTGCAGACCTTCATGTCAGGTTCGTCATCATAGTTATGTCACAGTTAGCTCGTAGCGGCTGGGTTAGCCCTACGAGCCCAAGTCTCAGTCATGTGTGTGTTTTGCCCTTATGGGTTCATAGTTGTGTTTTGTCACGTCTGGAAATAAATAACATCTCAGCCAAACTCTCTGAACTCTGTGGCGTCACTTGGTGATCCGCAAGGATCACCACATGACAGTATGCTGATGATTCAGTTATTGTCAGTCTCCTCCAGGATGGTGAGAGTGGCCACGGCCCAGTAGTTGATGATTTTGTTCACTGGTGTGAGGATTCCTACCTGCAGCTGAATACGACAAAAACTAAAGACATGATTATTGACTTTAGGAGGAAAACTCCCAGGCACAAAGTCACCATACTAAAAGGCCAGACCACCGAATGTGTACAATCCTACAAATATCTTGGGATGATTATTGATAGTAATCTAAAGTTTGAAGAGAACTGTGAAAGGGTGTGCAAAAAGGGTCAGCAACATTTGCATTGCTTGAGAAAACTTGCACGCTTCCAAACTGACTGAACCATAATGACAATGTTTTATCGGGCTTTTATTGAATCTGTTTTATCCTTTTCTTTAGTGTCATGGTTTGGTCAGATAAAACTGAAACAGAGGAAATCCTTGGATCAGGTAGTTAGATGGTCCAGTCGTTTGCTTGGTGAGTCACAGCTGAGCCTGACATCCCTGTACACCAGACAGGTACAGAGGGTGGCTACCTCCATTTTAAATGATGACTCCCACCCTTTGCACTGCAACTTTCAGCTTCTTCCCTCAAGACGGAGGTTTGCTGTTCCAAAAAGTGAAACCCAGCGCTACAAAAACAGCTTTGTTCCTGCTGCTGTCAAAGAGTTGAACAAGCTGTAACAATATATTGCACATAATTTAGGTACCTATTTATTAACTCCATTTTATATTTACTTATTTTTGTAGGATGTTACTTGGGTTCTAAATATTTTATTGAGTTTTAGACCTTTGAGTTTTTAACCTCTTTGACTAGTTTTTGACATAATGCACGGCTCAGGAGACACACACGCAGGCTCAGAGTAGCTCAAATAGCTTTATTAACAACAAGGGTGTATGAATGTGTGTCTGTGAGATGTAAATGTGTTGGTGGTGGCGTCTGCTTCGGGCACAGAGGCAGGAGACCGTACAGCCGGACAACCCTATGGGAAAAGCACAGGGAGAAGGGTGACGGGCACACACCAACACAGGAGATGTAAAAGTTGGAGAGGAGCTTACTTGGAGTGAGCAGGTGGCTGGCACAGCAAGGACGAGGTCCGGTAGACAGCAACCTGGAGAGCCCGGTGCAGCAGCGAGGGAATGGAGACGGAGAGGAATGGTCCGCCGCCGGGAAATCCACCTGTGCACAGGGGAGCAGACTTGGAAAGGGAAAAAGGTAAGGGCTTCTTACCGCGATGCTTGCTGAAGTGTAGGAGGTGACTCACAGCAATCCAGCGAGTGAAGTCTGACGGCTTCAGGCCGAAGCCCAGGGCGAGGCGGCTTAAATCCCTCGCCGCTGATGATGTGCAGGTGTGCGTACAGCTGGCGCCGCTGATGAGCGGCGAGGCGTGACAGTACTCCCCCCTCTAGCAGCGCCTCCTGGCGATGGTTTCTCCGGGTGCGCTCGGTGGAACTCAGTAATGAGGGATGGGTCCAACACAAACGACGAGGGTACCCACTGCCGATGTTCAGGCCCATAGCCCTCCCAGTCCACCAAGTACTGCAACCCACGACCCCGGCACCGGGAGTCCAGGATGGAGGAGACAGGCTAGGCCGGATGGTCATCAATCATCCGGGGCTCGGGTTGCGCAGCAGGAGGAGGGCAAAGGGGGTTGGAGACTGCCAGCTTCACCTTGGATACGTGGAAGGTGGGATGGATGCGGAGGGAGGGGGGAATAGCTACACGCACAGCCACCGGGTTGATAATCCTGGTGATGGGGTACGGGCCCATAAAACGCTGTGCCAGCTTCCTCCTCTCGCCCTTTAAAATCACGTCCTGGGTCGACACATAGACACGCTGACCAACTCGGTACGCTGGGGCAGGTCTTCTGTGCCGGTCCGCCACGGCCCTGTTGCGCTCCACCGTGCGTAAAAGCGCATTGCGCGCTGACGCCCAGATGGAGCGGAACTGCCTGAGATGCGCCTGAACTGAGGGGACAGTTACCTCACTCTCCTGTGAGGTAACAGGTAACAGCGGGGGGTCGTAGCCCAGCGGGGGGTCGTAGCCCAGGGACGCCTTAAAGGGGGACATCCCTGTAGCAGAAGAGCGAGCGGTGTTGTGGGTGTATTCAACCCAGGCGAGGTGGTTACCCCAGGACGTAGGTTTGGATGCCGTGACGCAGCGGAGCGCAGCCTCCAGCTCCTGGTTGGTCCGCTCACACTGCCCGCTGGTTTGGGGGTGATGGCCGGAGGAGAGGCTCACCTTGGCTCCCAGGGCATTGCAGAATGACCTCCAAACCTCTGAGGAAAATTGGGGCCCCCGGTCCGAGACCACGTCCACCGGAATCCCGTGCAGCCTGACCACGTGCTGGATTAGGAGGTCCGCCGTCTCCAGGGCGGATGGAAGACCCCGTAGGGGGATGAAGTGTGCCGCCTTGGAGAAGCAGTCCATGATGGTCAGGACGGTGTCGAAGGTGTTTGAGACTGGGAGTCCGGTGACGAAATCCAGGGCGATATGCGACCAGGGCCTGCCAGGGACGGGCAGAGGCTGGAGCAAACCCGCTGGAGGGGCATTACCTGATTTGCTGGTGGCACACACTGGGCAGGCCCGGGCGTAGCGGGCAGCGTCCCTCCGCAGGCCCGGCCACCAGAAGGACCGTTGGAGGAGGTTGATCATCCGGGAGGAACCAGGGTGGCAGGTGAGCTTGGACGTGTGCAACCAGTGGATGACCTCCCCCCGAACCGTGGATGGCACGAACAGCCTCCCCTCCGGTCCGCCGCCAGGGTCAGGTTCCACTTCCTGCGCCTTCCGGATCTTGCTTTCTATGTCCCAGGTGACAGCTCCCACGACGCACGACCTGGGTAGGATGGTGTGGACCGTGTCCTCCGACTCCTCAGGGGCAAACTGCCTAGAGAGGGCGTCAGGCAGGCCGTTCTTGGAGCCAGGCCTGAAGGTGATGTTGAATCGGAACCTGGCAAAGAACAAGGACCAGCGCACCTGGCGGGCGTTCAGACGCTTGGCAGATCTCAGGTACTCCAAGTTCTTGTGGTCCGTCAGGACCACGAACGGCAGGTCCGCCCCCTCTAGCCAGTGACGCCACTCCTGCAGCGCGAGCTTGATGGCGAGGAGCTCTCTGTCCCCCACGTCGTAATTCCGTTCCGCCGGGGACAAGCGCCGAGAGAAGAAGGCGCAGGGCCGTTTGACTCCATCATCTGGCGACCGCTGGGATAGAACTGCCCCCACTCCTGTGTCCGAAGCATCCACTTCCACGATGCACTGCAGCGCAGGGTTGTCTTGGCTAAGGACCCGGGAGGAGGAGAACTCCGCCTTCAGCGCCTGAAAAGCAGCCGCGGCCTCTTCGGTCCACCGGAACGGGACCTTAGGGGACGTGAGGCGGGTCAACGGGCCGACGATGGTGCCAAAATTAGGGACGAAGCGGCGGTAGAAATTTGCAAATCCGATGAATTGCTGCACCTGTTTTCTCGATGCAGGTGTGGGCCATTCCACCACCGCCTTCACCTTCACTGGGTCCGGAAGCACCTGGTCGTGGGAGATGATGAACCCGAGGAAGGATGTTGTCTTAGTGTAGAATTCGCATTTTTCGGCCTTCACATACAACCGGTTCTCCAGCAGTCTTTGGAGGACCCGCCTCACATGGACCCGGTGCTCGTCCCTGGATTTGGAGAAGATGAGGATGTCATCCAGGTAGACGAACACAAAAAGGCCAATGAAATCCCGGAGGACGTCATTAATTAGGCGCTGAAAGACGGCTGGAGCGTTGGTCAACCCGAACGGCATCACCAGGTACTCGAAGTGGCCGTTCGGGGTACGGAAGGCTGTCTTCCACTCATCTCCCTCCCGGATCCGGATGAGGTGGTATGCGCTGCATAGATCCAGCTTGGTGAACCAAGTCGCCCCCTGGAGGGAGTGGAAGGCGGTGTCCATGAGGGGCAGGGTGTAGCGATCCTTCTCTGTAATGTTGTTTAGGGCGCGATAGTCGATGCAAGGACGGAGAGAACCGTCCTTCTTGCCCACGAAGAAGAATCCTGCCCCCAATGGTGATGACGAGGGACGGATAATTCCAGCACTCAGCGACTCCTTGAGATAGGCGTTCATGGTCTCCTTCTCCGGCGCCGACAGGCTGTAGAGTCGCCCAGAGGGTAAGGGTGCCCCCTGGCGGATGTTTATTGCACAGTCGTAGGGTCTGTGTGGAGGAAGAGACATCGCCTTGGACTTGCTGAATACCATACCCAGGTCGTGAAATTCCGATGGCACCAGGGATAGGTCCGAGGGCGCAGCGTCCGTAGGTGTTGGGGAAGAGGACGGAGAGCAGGCAGCAGACTGTAAACAGGTGCTCATACAAAAAGTGCTCCATGCCGACACCCTGGCGGACTTCCAATCCAAGACGGGATTGTGGAGGCGTAGCCAGGGGTACCCCAGGATGACGGGCGACACAGAGTTGGGAAGGACGTAGAAAGTTATCTCCTCCCGGTGGTTCCCAGAGATGATAACAGAAACGGGGACGGTCTGATGTGTTACTCTCCCCAGGGAGACACGGGAGAGGTTGACCAGGGAGAGAGGAGTTCTTAGTGCCTGGCAGCGGATGCCCAGTCGGGTTGCCAGGCTTTGTGAAATAAAACTGCCCTCCGCGCCCGAATCCACCAGTGCGTGAGTGAGATGCCCAGTGGAGTTGTGACAAAATTGGATGGGCAGCTTCAATTGGGTGAGGGGACTTAACCGATTGATGTCCGTGAGGCCCCCTACAGTGACTCGCGGACCCCGCCGTTTGGCTTCTGTGGACAAAGCTCCACCATGTGTTGACTGTCCCTGCAATACATGCAGAGATTCAACTCACGGCGGCGTTGTCTCTCCGCAGGGGAAAGCTTTGTCCAGCCCGTCACCATCGGCTCCGACTCCTCGGGGCGCGATGGTAGCGGCGTCGCCAGGGGGCGAGCTTGGAACTGGTGCGACGAGGCTCCACGAGGGCGAGAAGAAGACGACTTCCGCCCCGAGGAGCGCTCGCGCAGCCTGTTATCCAAACTGATAGCTAGAGACGTTAGCTCCGCTAGAGTCTCCGGGATGTCCCGCCCAGCCAGTTCATCCTTCAGATCATCGTTGAGACTGCGGAGGAAAAGGCCGCAGAATGAGCGTTCATCCCAGCCCAATTCCTCCGCCGCTACCCGGAAGTCGATCGCATAGTCCGCTGCCGACCGGCTTCCCTGCTGGAGGCTGAGAAGCCGATCGACCTGGACTGTCTCGGTACGAGAATGATCAAAGACCTCCAAGAATCGTCTCACGAATTGGTCATAAGTGAGGGTGGCATAACAGGGCCTCGCCATTACGGCGTAAGTCCAGGTTAGTGCTCGCCCCTCTAGGAGATTCCCAATATAACCAATTCGTCTATGATCTGAAGGAAAGTCTCCGGGCACACGGTGGAACACGGACTCACACTGCATTATGAACCCCCGCGCTCCGCCGAGCTTACCGCTAAAGCGGGCGGGGGTCGGAATGGGCGTGAGCCGAGTCGGTGCTCCCGGAGCCTGCTGGACGGCCGCTGGAGCAGCAGGAGCCGCGCCACCCTGACGAGCCGGGGGGAACGGCTGTTGGGGGTCCAAGCGGTCCAATCGGTTAGTTAAGCTGATCAACTGGTTTAGAATCACCTGTTGCTGGTAAGCTATTTGGTCCACTCGAGCCTCAAGAGTGGTAAGTTGGCGTGCGAGCCCGCCGTCTGCCGAGCCGCTCTGCTGAAGCCGTACTGACATAATGCACGGCTCAGGAGACACACACGCAGGCTCAGAGTAGCTCAAATAGCTTTATTAACAGCAAGGGTGTATGAATGTGTGTCTGCGAGATGTAAATGTGTTGGTGGTGGCGTCTGCTTCGGGCACAGAGGCAGGAGACCGTACAGCCGGACAACCCTATGGGAAAAGCACAGGGAGAAGGGTGACGGGCACACACCAACACAGGAGATGTAAAAGTTGGAGAGGACCTTACTTGGAGTGAGCAGGTGGCTGGCACAGCAAGGACGAGGTCCGGCGGTAGACAGCAACCTGGAGAGCCCGGTGCAGCAGCGAGGGAATGGAGACGGAGAGGAATGGTCCGCCGCCGGGAAATCCACCTGTGCACAGGGGAGCAGACTTGGAAAGGGAAAAAGGTAAGGGCTTCTTACCGCAATGCTTGCTGAAGTGTAGGAGGTGACTCACAGCAATCCAGCGAGTGAAGTTTGACGGCTTCAGGCCGAAGCCCAGGGCGAGGCGGCTTAAATCCCTCGCCGCTGATGATGTGCAGGTGTGCGTGCAGCTGGCGCCGCTGATGAGCGGCGAGGCGTGACAGTTTTTAACTTTTAATATGACTTTTCTCTCTTACCTCTGGTTTTTCTCTCATCTCTTTGTCTATTTATACCCTGATTGATGGAGCCTTGAGTATTTTTATCATGTTCATAGTCAATTTCATGTGTGCCTGTGTCTGTGTCTATGTTGAATGTAATTTGTGGCTTGTAAATATGGATGTCACCAGACTGCAAATCAAATCTACCTATGGGTACAAATAAAGTAACCTGAACAAGATGACATGTAAAATCACATAAGGATCGTCATATCCAGTCTGCGTTGTGTTGTAGCTTAGTTTTTTGTCACATTTTGTCTTAGCTTTGTTCTGAATTGTAATCGCTCTTGTTTTGTTTTTCTTTTGAATTCTTGGATGGAACATGGGTGGGCAATATAAGCTGCAGCTTCAGCCATCACCCATTTCGGATAACTTATGTTGAACTGTATAATCAGAGGAGTTATTGTCTAATTTGACCTTGTTGGATTTTTTTCCCCCCTTTGTTATGTTATTCAGTTTCTTTTAATCTGTACTTTTAATCTATCCGAAATAAAGATTCATTCATTCATAAGATTTTGAGTTAATTGATCATTGGTGTGGTTGACATAGGTGGTAAGCATGGCAGCTGGTTTTGATTTGCAAGCTTTTTTTGAACAATCCTTCTTGCGAGGAGTTAAATGCTTGTAAAAGGAAACTTTACTGGTTATTGCAGCACAGTTTTTATTTAAAGGTCACAGAGCAAATGGTCAAAAAGGGAATAAAAGAGGTCTCAAAGAGACTGGTGGATGAAGGTTTCCTCAGCATATCTGGCTCTCCAGCCTTTTCAGTTTTTCCTGACAGATCTCCTGATCCCAAATTGAAGCCTACGCCAAATAGGTTCATTTTGTCTTCTTTTAATTATTTATCTTTTGTTCATATGAAAGACAAAAAATAAAATTGAAAGATGTCTTTACCTTCTTTACATGTTTCAACTGCACTACAGCCTTCATCAGAAGAGTCAAACTCCAGAGACCATCTGACGGCGGGAGGCCGTCAGATTTTTTTTCTATTGTTGCGGTAAGTTGCGGGGCACTCCTTGGGAATTGCCTGAATCGTGCATTGGCTCATGTCCAGCCTGGAGAGTCCCAGCATTAAAACTCACTGACAAGATGTAGTAGTGACTTTTACCTCTAAAGACATATAAACTGTTACAACACTTGCTGTAATATTAGATTCACTTGTCTTTTGTGTGATTTTACAGTGTGTCTTGGCGCACGCGCTCCCGAGACGGGGTGCTTTCAGGCAGGTGGACGTTTTTCAACACAAACCCGGCACTTTATACACGCGGACATTACGGAAACTCGAGGAGACGTTCACCGGTGGGCCGGGGGAGATGCATGAAGGAACTAGAAAAGCACTCGGAGAGCGCAGACCTCCGCCAAGCGCCACAGTTCCCCCCCCATACAGTGTTTGTGTGTACGTTTTCAGATTCCTTGACCATGAAAACATATGACTAGCAATTGGATTCACAATGATAGGATTAGTGGTTCAGTAGTTATTGACGAAAATGGCATTTTCCGTAATGGCGGTTTTCTTCTGGACGGTGATCTGGATCACCACCAAAATGTAACCATCTGTAGGATACCCCATTTCTGACAATCTGTGAAAATTTGATGAAAATCCATCCTTAACTTTTTGAGTTATCTTGCTAACAGACAGACAGACAGACAGACAAACCAACGCTGATGAAAACATAACCTCCTTGGCGGAGGTAAAAATTAACTAGAAAAAGGTTTCTAATTTTTGAGAAAATTCACCAGTGTAACAGGAAAAAAAGTCACAAATTTAATGAGAAAAAGTTGAAGAAAATGTTAATTCTTTTACATCTTCAACTGCTTAATTCTTTAGGGTCGTGGGGGTGGGGGGTGGCTGGACCCTATCTGATCACATAACCTCCTTGGCGGAGGTAATTAAAAAATCCTTTAAAAAATTCCTGGATCCAGACGGTGATCCGGATCACCACCAAAATGTAATCATCTGTAGGATACCCCATTTCTGACAATCTGTGAAAATTTCATGAAAATCCGTCCATAACTTTTTGAGTTATCTTGCTAACAGACAAACAAACAAACCAACACTGATGATCACATAACCTCCTTGGCGGAGGTAACAATGTTGGAAAACTTGCAGGTCAGTGTGTGTGTATTTTTTTTTTTTTTTTTTTTTAAATCACATACTGTTTTTTGCTGATGTGTTCAGTGTATATACTCAATGTAAACACAGAAGTGAGCATGGTGCAGTGCCACATTTGATTGGTCAGATTGATGACGTACACATCTGCATGCTACTGAGAGACAAATTTGATTGGCAAACTGGTGGAAGTTGACAACAATTGGCCAAAACTAAAGTTACGGTGATTGGGCAAAATTCAAATTATGCAGGACCTACTGAAGTCGTGGGAATTGGTAGAATCACAACTTTGCAAAATCCTGGAGGGTCTGGGTTTTGTACTTTTTTTTTTAACTTGCTTTAGATAAGAATCTTTTGTTTCTAGCTCTGGGGTGGTTTTGTTTGTTGTGTTGGCCTCTGTTCTCCCTGAAGTCATTTTTGCTTTCATTTATTCTGGCAATAAGCAATTTAAAACTGATCAACTCTCTCATCATTTTGTCACCTGGTTTATGTTACTCCCTTGTACCCCTAGACAGCCACTGGGGTCATAACAACCCTATTCTTAAAAACAGAGATTGAGTCTGACTCCTGAATCCAGATTGGCAACTGGTTCTAAAGGAGAGGAGCCTGATAACTGAAAGCTTTGCCTCCCATTGTACCTCTGGAGATTCAATGTATAAGTAATCCTGCATTTTTGGGAGTGTAGTGCACTGTTAGGATAAGGTAGTACCAGATCTTTTAAATAACAAGGGGCTTGATTATTTAGAGCTTTGTAAGTGAGGAGAAATATTAGCTTGGAGAAATTGTTTGCTTGGAAATATATTATCTTGGTCGAAAAAGAGCTTAACAACAGCTAGGACCACATCTGATGTTCATAAGGAACTTAAAACACTCCATAAAGTCATCTGCTGAAACATAGATAAGGTTGGGGCCAGCATCCAGCCAATCAGGAGAGACTATCATAAGTTAGCATGGTACTATGCATCATTTTAGTGGAAAAAACAACCTACAGCCCTCTAAATGAAATTACCACAGAGGCAACAGAGGAAAGCAAGTTAATGCTTCTTGTTTAAGTTAGCACATTTTCAACTCAAAAATGATTTGACTAGATTACCAAAAAGTGTTCAGAAGATCCAGTTTAAGAGCTAAATGTAACCCCCAACCAGACCATCAATGCTAGAGTAGCTCATTATGGCTTGATTAAATCACCCTAAGAATGCTCCAATCTCCTGGCCGTTGACCTTGAGCACAACCAAGATGCAGACCCACTTGAAGATCATTGTACAAGTTTAAGAATTAGGGCAATTGTCTAGGAGGAGTAACCTGTTGACTTTGAGTACAACTTGGACCCACCTGAGGATCATTGTCAGCGATTCTCATGAAATAAGGACGGATGACGCGCCATTGCATTAGCTCCATTCGGCTTCACTGGAATGAGCTAAAAACTAGCATTGCAGTCGAGATCTCATCAAGACCAGTCTTCCAAGACCAAACCAAGACCAAGATCTAATACACAGTGGTCTTGGGAGAGTCTAGTCTCGACTATGACACTACTAACATCCTTATGCCTCTGAGGGTTAAACCATGGCCAGGTTATTCCAGGAAAAGTCTCTTTCCAAGAATCATTATCTGAACTGTGCCCAACAACTACAAATAAATCTTTATATGCAGTGTTTCCAGTTGTTGGTGTTCACCATGATAACGGTATCTATCTATAAATGCAGCATATCTCTGTCTATGTGTGTGTGTGTGTGTGTGTTCCTCACATATCTCTCAAATCGTTCATCAGACTGACCTCAGATTTTATAAGCACTTTGAGATTACAAGGATGTGCATCCCCGAGTATAGAGTTGCTCAGTGAAAATATGTAATTTTTATCAATAAAAGTTTAGCTACCACTCTATCACCGCTCTCTCTTCATGCCCTGGCTTCAGGAAGTGTGGGCGGGGTGTAGCACTGTGTGTGTGTGTGTGTGTATGCCGAGCAGAGCTCTGTACGAGTTTTTTCTGTGAACAAATGCTGCAAATATGCCATTATAGGGTAGCTCCAAGTTAGAAACCTGTTTAATTATTCCCTTTATCACTGGATTGTAATTTTGTTGGCTCCAACTACACAACAACTTCAAAATTTCGGCGGGGGGGTGGGGGTCGGGGCTGAAACTGTCAGAAAAGAAGACACACAGTAACGGTGTAGAGGGTTAAAGGGAAGGATGTGGAGGCGAGGCACGAGTGTAGGTCGACACAGATTCTTTATTGAACTCTATCATATGTACAGCCTGTGACCCCAGCGTGGATGCTGGGGTCGTGAAGAGCCTAGTCTGGAAAGGTATGCCTCAGTTTCTCTGCGCTCTCTCATAAAGCTTTATTGGCCTGCGCATAGAAACTGAGGCTGGCGCATATTACATAAGGTCTGACAAAGGCCATGAGAGGCAAGATTATAATAACACGTTACATACAAAAGCACCATGTGATACGATTAACATAAAACATGTTACCTTCCTACAATACATTCGCCTCCCTGTGCTGTAGCTTATAGCAGCAGGTGGCGAAGGTGCCTTAAAGTTTGGTGTAATTACCCCTGTGGGGGGGGGCTACCTCCCTCAGTCCATTGTTCAGCCCCTCTGTCTGCTTCTGGGTGTGAGATAATGTCCATCCGCAGTGTGCTGGTGTCACCACACAGGCACATTTACTGGATGATGCAAATTCCTTTTTCCCTTTAAATGGCACACCGTGAGTCCTGGCTGCTGTAATATCTAAAATGTGAAGTTAATACTGACATGACTGTGGAGTGGAATGGCCAGAGGACCCATGCTGAAAATTTTCAGAGGAGCTCAGCGAACTATGCCATATACCAGCGTGCTTAAGAATGTGTCAGTATTCTTCAGCATGCTCTTAACTTAGACAAAACTTAGCCATAACTGATTTGACGTACGCCAGCGTATTCTCCAAATTTTTCATACGTTTTGCAAACACTGCCTAAATCGTCTAGGTGTGACAGAGCCTAAATGCAGTACACAAAAACGCCCAAATAATGAAATAAATCTTTTTTAGTTGAATGTTTACTGACAAATGGGCAACACTGATGCAACGGTTACAGTCAAACAGGTCCTTTTGCTGTGTATAACAATGTTGGGTGTTCTGTAGTTAATTCGGTTGATTACAGTTTTAAAAAACCTTTTAACAGCAAAATATTGCTAAAATACAAAATGATGCACTATAGTGGGTCTCAAATATTTGCAAATGTGTCCTGCTATAGTACCACATGAGTTTATTGATGATACACAGAAGAAATTCAGTATTACACTGAATTCCATCACTGAACAGTGATATAAACTAAAATAATTATAATGATGACTGAACAACTCCCATTCCCCAAAGTGCAAAGTACTCCCTTTTATATTTGTCAAAGTCTAACATGCGATTGCCATCATATTGGTTAATATGAACAGCGTTCACCTCTCAAAACGTTTTCATCTTGGGGTTGGAACTCAAAGGCATAATCAGTCGTCAACTTACTGCCTGTAAATCCTGTTAACCTTATCAAAATTCTGGGACTTCCTGCACAGATAAGGTATGTTTCTCTTGGGATCTGAGATGTTTAGTTTGGTTTCTTGCCATAGTTGCAGGGAAGTTAAGGTCAAGGTCAAATTCACTGATTATTTTATATATCGGTGTTTGTGTTTCTTGTCTTATCTGAACAGGAAGTTCACAAGCACAATACAATAGCTGCATATGTTTTCTCCACAGTAATAAAACAATTTAAAAAAAATCCTCTTTGTTTTGCTATTTTAAGCTGCTGACGTGTTGAGACTTTGGTCTATAAAAGCCACAGAGGAGCAGCAGAAATTCAGAATCTGGGTCCAACTTTGAGATCTGAAAATGAGATGCATCCTTGTTTTACTGGGTGAGAAAATTATTCAAGTTTTATTTCAAATCTGTTAGACATCATTATTCAACTTTTTCAAAAGAATTACAGAGTTACAGAAAAATAATTTTAAAAAAGCTAATTCTTGTGTGACTTATATTGGAGGGATTCACCATCATCTGTGGTGATCCACTCCTTCTGTTGTGTCTTCTTGATGCCCAGGACTTCCTGGCATGTTGACACCACTAACTCCTTGACTTTCTTTAATTCTGTCTCCAGGTTCTATTCTTCATACAGGTCCTGTAGGACTTGAAACTTGTTGCTGAGTGCAAGTCTGAAGTCTTCCTGTTTCTTCTGGTTCTTCAGGAGGCTCACATTAAATCTCTGCCTCCATTTCTTCCTCAGTTTAAGCTTCAGCTTGGCAACAAGAAGATGGTGATCTGATGCGACATCTACTCCTCTTCTCACTCTGACATCTTGTAATGATCTTATGAATCTCTTGGAAATGCAGACATGATTGATCTGGTTCTCAGTGACATAGTCTGGTGACACCCAAGTGTTCATGTGGGTCTTTTTTGTGTGGAAAAATACTGCCTCCAATAACCAAGTTGTTCAAGGCACAGAAATTGATGAGTTCTCCATTCTTGCTCATCTCTCCCTGTGCATTCTTCCCCATCACATCTTCATATCCGGTATTGTCCCTTCCGATCTTTGCATTGAAATCACCCATGATGATGGTAACATCTCTCTTGGGGAAGGCCTCCATGATGGTCTGTAGTCTGTCATAGAATGAGTCTTTTCCTCGCTGTCATTTGTTGGTGCATAACACTGTATGATGTGCATCAGGATCTTCCTATTGGTACAGAAAGTTGCACACATGATTTCTGGACCTTGAGTCTGCCAACCAATCACTGCTTTCTGTGCAGTCTCGGACAACATGAGTGCCACTCCATAAGTATGTGGTGCATCCTTCTCTTCATGTCCAGAGTACAGTAGCAGCTCACTGGTCAATAGGTGCTTCTGTCCTGGTCCCATCCACCTTGTCTCACTTATGCTTAGGAGAGACAGCTTGTTGGTTCTCATTTCTGCTGCCACTTGTGTTGTCTTTCCTGTCTCATATATGGTCTTCACATTTCATGATCCAGTGGTGATGGTTGTGATTGACAGAACGTTGGTCGGCCTTGTGGCTTTCATCACACGGCTTCATACATTTTTGGGATGTCAAAGGGCCTTCCACTTCCAGAAACTGGTCATGTTGATCTGTTGACATTTCCATAGCTCACAGGGTTTTACAGGGTGGTGTAGCTGGTCCATGCGCAACCCTCCTCCTTTTTCATCTGGGCTTGGGACCGGCAATGGCGGAGTTGTATGGATCCCTGTGACTGAAAAATAAACCACATTTGGTCAAATTTGATCACTATGAACTTTTCAGGCCCCCCTGTAAATATATAAAATAAATATAAAGAATAAAATAATCTAACTATAAATAAAAATAAAAACAAGTCAAAGATGACAGCTGCACGTATCCATGTCAAGAATCTTTGGAAAGCTTGCGAGATGTAGAACAATGTCACACACATTTTTATTTGCAGTACCACCATTAACCCACCAGATGGCAGCAAACTCTATTTCCATTACCTATGTTATGTGAAATATCTCGGATGGTTACTACATTCTACATGATATTCCGCAGCTTTGTTCATCATGTTTTTCTTTGTCTGGCCATTGTTTTTTAGACCTGTGAACAATGTGAAAGTGTCCCCATAACTCATGACTAAATTGCACGGTCCCCACTATTGTTATTAAACAATTCCATGTGTTTGATTGTAGCTGTGGTGGGGGTGTGCCATGCTGTAAAGTTCGGTCAGCTCTGCAGTGGAAACCGCAACAACAGTCCGAGAACATGGGATAAATTTGGAGGTGGACATTACGGAGCCAAAAGGTACAGTTACTAAAACAAAACTGATCCTAAATTTGTGTCTTTTTTAGCCCCTTCCTTGTAAATTTGCTGTTTTTCCCCTCTAATAAATTTGTGACCTTTTTTTTTTTACCAGTCACATAAATTTGCTGTCAAGCCTCCCCTTAAGGAGGGGGTACTGTCAGGACTTGGACTGGGCCCCAGGTTCTCACTTTAATTTATTATTGATTTTCCTTGTCACCTGAACTTGGGGCCCCAGCCCACATCCTCGCTTGCATCTTGGGATTTTCTGCATTTATTGTTGTTTGTTGTTGTAGTCATGATTCTGTTCTTATTTTACATTTTCTCCTGCTTCGCCTTGGATTATTATTATTATTATTATTATTATTATTATTATCATGGGTTTATGTTACACACCCCTCCATGGGGAATTAGTCAATGGACACCGTCAGAGCACATCTCCACTACTAGCCAAGAGTTAGTGAGGAATTCCTCTTTTGCTCAGTGGTAAGAGTGAGAGGATTTAGATCATGGTGTCATGAGTTTGAATCCCAGCCTGGGATGTGGGTGTAGGTCTGCCTGCTCTGAGTGAAAGAGACCATGTAAGTGTTAGTCTCCCTTGCCAATGGATATGTCCACCTTGACTTAGGGTCGAAATGGACTTCGTGATCCCAGGCTGAAGTAGGCAATTCTGGCCTTGGCCCAGATAGTGGTCATAACAGTTTAGTTGATCATTGTAAGTATTATTATTGTCAGGGTCTTGTCTCCCCTCTCATCCTCTGTTCATGTTTCTGTGCGTCCTCTTTGTGGTTGTGTGTACAGCCCTGCCCTTCCTGTCATCTCTGTTTTCCTCATGTATCAGTTGTTAGTCATGATTGGTATCCCCACCTGTGCCGTGTTGTCTTGATTGCTCCCTTGTCTATTTAGGTTCTGTTCCACTTCTGTTTCACTTGGGTTCCTTTTGTCATGTTGGCATGATTACATGCTTCTGCCTTGTCTCTTTTCCTGCCTTGAATCATGTTTTAGTCCTGTCTGTTTTTGCTGTAGCTTTTATTGCAGCTTCTAAGCTGTACTTATTATTTTCTGTTTAAGCTCTCGAGTTGCGTCTGGCAGACCAGCTCCCAGTAAATATACTTAAACCCACGTCCAGCATTTGGGTCCAGTCTTTCTACCAAACCGTGACAGTAGGAACCCGACAGTATGCACCCAGTGGACTGTAAGTTTGTTCAAATGGGCCTTGATGAGGAGGAAGTTTGGGTTGCTTCCCGCATCAAGGCCCTCATCGAGGATGCCTATGCCGCCAACACGCCAGAAAAATCCCTCAGATGCCTTGGGGGTGCCGCTGAGGTGATTGAGGCTTTCCCTACGCTGCAGCATTATCCCCAGCTCACTGGACTCCTGCATTTGCTCCCGTCCCTACAGTGGATGTTGTGGGGGCTGGGAGGGACATCACAGTTGGCCAAGGAGGAGCAGAAGGACGAGAAGCCATATTGAGTTGTTGGGAGACTGGCGTTGGCAGACACAGCAGCCTGGCTCTTCTCCCATGGAGGATCTCCAGACCTTCGTGTCCCCCTCCCTCTGCTCTACACCAGCACCACACCATTGTACTATGGCTCTTTGTCAGACGAACCCTGTCATATCCTGGGAGGGATCGCCTGACTCTTCAGCAGCAGCAGCAGAGCAGGAACAGAGGCAAGTACTTTTTCATTTTTTAACATCATTAGATGAAAGGTCTTGTCCTGTTCCTTGTGAGGGGGCTCATCAGCCACCACCACTGAGCTCTCTCCACTCATCTCTGCTGTCCTTTCTTCTGCCGCTTCCATCAACCCATCCTCACCTATGTCTCCCCTCTCCTTTTCATCTGTGACTGTGTCTGGAGTTCAGAGGTATCACCCTGTACCTGCTCCACTTCGCTCCCTCACTCCAGTACCTGCTCCACATTGCTCCCTAGCTTGAGTACCAGCACCACGTCGCTTCCTAGCTCCAGTATCAGCTCTGGCTCTTCTCCAGACAGCTTCAGCTGCTCACGAAGTGCGCGTCACATCTCCAGCCATCCCTGAGGTGCACACAACAGCTTCAACCATCCCCAAAGTGCACACAACAGCTCCCTCTGTCATAAACTCCCCGTGTGCTTTTTCACAGCGCACGGAGGAGGAGTGAAAGGACGAGGATTTACATGCTGGGTTAACACCACACACACATTTATTAACCACAACAACTGGCAAACAGTTCCAATGCATATATTTCACACAGGCTTAAGGAGTCCTCCAGGATGCTCGACAGTCAAAGGTGAGGATTACCGGGGAACACACGCACAGATTATACTCATGGGACTGGAGCTGTCCGAGTAGTCCAAATAAGGCATAAAGTGAAACACCGTCCTTCGTTGACGTGACTTCTTTTTAAATTGAAATGGTCCCACGCAACACTTCGCCGTAACCGCTTAATGATTTGGCGATTGCCCTACGGAAGCCCGCGTGTATCAACTGAGGCACGCCAGGGTACGGCGATGGTGTAATGTTGCTCCCTGGTGCCCAAATTTTGCCATTGCATTGTTTGAGGACGGCCGTACACTCGGCCTCGGATTGTGTATAATATAATGACCAGTATGACCGTATATGAAGTGCAATGACCCAGCAATGCGTGACTGGAAAAAGGCTCCTTAAATACACACATTGCTGGGGATGGTAGATTGAAGGCACCTGGGCGAGGACCGGGAAAGATGATCAGTGGGGCTGGGAACAGCTGATGGTGATCAGTGAGGGGGCGTAGTCGGGCCGGCAGACAGTCAGCAGTACACACAGCTGCCGGCCCCAGAGCAGTGGCTATGGATACAGTAACACACAGGAAATACCTACTATACATGCATACCCAACGGCTCTGAGACCCACAGAGAGATCAGGACCGAGCTGGGGGAAACCAAGCCAGTTCGGCTCCTGACAGAGCCCTCCCCTTTAAGGGGTGAATTCCCAAACACCCCAAGAAACATCCCAGACCCCCCCCCCCCAACAGAAACAAACAACACAAACCCGGGTGGGAGGTAGGGGTAACAGGAAAGGTGGGAACACAACACCCCACCCAGGATCCACAATTTGCCCCCCCTAAGTCCAAAGGTGTGGAGGCTCAGGAGGCCACCCAGAGTCCCAGGCCCAGAGTATGGCGGACAGTCTGGTGTCCTGCCAGAATGCACGGACCATCTGGCCCCGAAACCCAGGCCCTCAGGCGGTTGGCCAGTGCTGTAAAGCCACCAGGGCTGGCAGGATGAAGCAGGAGGTGGCCTGCCCACCAGAAGGCTCACAGAGGGTTGACCGGATCGCAGAGAGGAACCCCCTGGACAGAGAGAAGAAGGGAGCTAAGGCATCCTCAGGCAGGTCCACAACACCCTCGGTGGTCCAGGTTTGGGTCATAGCTGCACCCGCGATGGACCCCGACCGGGCCGGCTCCGCTGCACCTGCGATGGACCCCGACCGGGCCGGCTCCGCTGCACCCGTGATGGACCCCGACCGGGCCGGCTCCGCTGCACCCGCGATGGACCCCGACCAGGCCGGCTCCGCTGCACCCGCGATGGACCCCGACCGGGCAGGCTCCACTGCACCGGCGGTGACGTCCAGCTGAGGCTCCGCTGCACCAGCGGTGACCTCCGGCTGAGGCTCCGCTGCACCGGCGGTCTCCCCAACAGGGAAGGTCATGCTCCCCTTGACCCCCGGCGCTGACGCCCAATCCTCGGAGGCTTCTGGTGGGATCAGCTGCTCTCCGGTGGCCCTGTCAGGGGGCTCCAAACCCAGAGAAGGAGAAAGAAAGACTGGGTCAGGGTCGTCGGCAGTGGCAGAGCCCGGTGAGGTGGCCCTGAGGGCTCCTGTGAGCTGCCCTGGGTCCTTCTCACCATGAGTTGGGCAGTATGACATCGACATTAACACTATTGACATAATGGAGCACACTTGCATGAACTTGGGCTCCACCGCCATCCTGGACTCTGTTGATTTTGGGTGCACAGGTTCCTCCGGTCTGTTGGGTGCTACACCCCCATCGACCTCCTCCGGGACCACTGGGCCCATGTCGTCATCTGTGGGCAACCCGGGTTGTGGCAGCTCTTCTCTGGCGACCCTCGGAAGGAGTTTGAAGGGGATAGGAGAGGAGGAATGGTTAGGGTCAATAGCAGCGGCAGAGCCCGATGAGGGGAGTCCAGATGCGGCCGGTTAGTCGCACCCGGCTCTCCTCCCCAAGAGCCAGACAAGATCCCTCCATCACTGACAAATGAACTACCGGAGAGGTTACTTACCTGTGCTCAAGCTCTACCACCATCCAGGACTCTGGCAATGCCGACGATGGCATTTGGGGTCCCGCTGGCTGGAGGTCTGGTCCGGGGGATGATTTTGCTGTGGCGGCCCCCACCGCAGGCGTGATGGTAGTAGCAGTCCTGGTGCTCCTGTGCACCATCTTCCTCGCCATTGGTTCCTCTGGTGTGGTGGCCGAGGACGACCTCTCCACCGACCCATGAGCTGGACCTTCCTGGGCCTCTGGTTCCTCTCCCCTCGAGTGACCTGGATCCAGTGCCAGCGAGCTCCTGGGGGTACACAGAAAGGGTTGGGTGAAGTCGGGTATGGGGGCACTATATGCCGCTGGGGCGGAGCACTCAGGGGGCTGGCGGCCCCTAGTCTCCTCACCAGGAGGCAGGCAAAATTGTTCATCAAACATAAAAGTTAAATGAGAAATAACTTGCCTGTCCTCCTGACACGAGATGTCCTCACCGGCCTCCGAGACATCTCCCCTCTCCGGGCGTTCCTCCTTGTGCTGCGCCGGCGAGACTGGAGGCCTCTCCTGGTGGGAGTTCCTCCTCCTCTTCCTCCCAGATGGCTCAGGGGCCAGATAGTCCGGGATGCGAAGCGTCGTGCTGGACAGCAAGTCAGTTGTGCCGAGAAGCTCCGTCCTCTCTAGAGAGGGAAGTGGAGTGGTCACGAGGAGCTAGAGCGCTGGGGGACCCTCATCCAACTCCTCCTCGACCCGGCAGTTGAGCGCGGGGAGCAGATTCAACCACTCCTTGTCCATCGGCAAGCCCAGGGATTGAGCAGGCGTGAGGGGTGGAACCTTCACAGCTGGGGAAGCGCATCCTGGGGCTTCCCTCTCGTGGCACTCCTCCCTCTCACGATGCTCCTCCTCAACCTGGCAGTTGAGCGCAGCGAGCAAGTTCGTCCACTCCTCGTCCATCGGCATGCCCGAGATTTGAGCAGGTGCTGGCCCGGGAGAAGAAGCAGGGGACTCCACCGGCATGGCCGCAGGAAAACACTTCGATACTGACTCTGGAGCAGGATCCTCCAAAGCCACGGGCTCCACCACCGTCTGACGGCTCCGATCCTGGACTGATAGACGCTCAGAGGAAAATAGAGGAGAAACAGAGGGGGTAGAAAAGGAGTTATAAGCTACAGCCGTTGGAGGGAGCCCAGCGGACCGCTGAAACTGGGTCCCTCTCCCGGGAGACTGACAAGGTTTATTATTATCAAAATGAGTTAAATGAAAACACACTTGCCTGTCATCCCGGTCTTTGAAGTTTACTGCTGCAGCTGGCAGGCTGTCATCCCTCTCTGTGTCCATGGTGCTTTGGCCCTCTTCAGTGGGTAGAGGGGGGGCTGTCTCCATGGCTACGGAGGTGGGCGTTCCCGAGGCGGCCCTGGCAGGCCTCACGACAGCTGTTGGAGAGATGGTGGCTGCCAAAGACGAGAAAGGCCTCTCCCGGTGTCTCTTCGAAGGATGACGCTGCATCTGGGTGGCTTACGCTGATGGCGAAGCGGGTGAGAGAACGGCTGCAGGCTGGGAAGCACGTTCCCGCTCAGGCTCCACGAGGAACGCCGCTCTCCCCACACCAGGAAACATGCAAGCAATCGGATCTGCGTACTGAGGGTAATCCCAGAGACCAGGATGCGCCTCCAGGATTCCCTTTGCTGCATCCAGGCTGCTCCACTTCGCCTTGGGTCCACGGGCTTTATGGGCCTCATCCATAAAGTCCTGGATAAAGGTCGCTGCCCATTCTTCCTCCACCGTGGGATGCATCGCTGCTGGTTTCCCCCGGCCGGCGTGGGAGTGGCGTGCTGAAGGCATAGTGGGGCAAAACCAGTGGGTGAAAAAATAGTTCAAGAATAGAAAAAGAGTGATGTGTGGGTGTACCTGCTAAATCCTCTTTTTGGGCTGGGTCGTTCTGTCATAAACTCCCTGTGTGCTTTTCCACAGCGCACGGGGGAGGGGTGAAAGGACGAGGATTTACACGCTGGGTTAACACCACACACACATTTATTAACCACAACAACTGGCAAACAGAGTTCTCCAGGACGCTCGACAGTCAAAGGTGAGGATTACCGGGGAACACACGCACAGATTATACTCACGGGACTGGAGCTGTCCAAGTAGCCCAAATAAGGCATAAAGTGAAACACCGTCCTTCATTGGTGTGACTTCATACAGTGACCAATGACCGTATATGAAGTGCAACAATCCAGCAATGCGTGACTGGAAAAAGGCTCCTTAAGTACACACATTGCTGGGGATGGTAGATTGGAGGCACCTGGGCGAGGACCAGGAAAGATGATCAATGGGGCTGGGAACAGCTGATGGTGATCAGTGAGGGGGGCGTGGTTGGGCCGGCAGATAGTCAGCAATACACACAGCTGCCGGCCCCAGAGCAGTGGCTATGGATACGGTAACACACAGGAAATACCTACTATACATGCATACCCAACGGCTCCGAGACCCACAGAGAGATCAGGACCGAGCCGGGAAAAACCAAGCCGGCTTGGCTCCTGACATCCGCTGTCTTTTAGGTGCACACAACGGCTCCCACTGTCACTGGGGCGCACATCACAGCTCCAGTTGTTCCCACAGTGCATGCTCCAGTTCCTGCTCTGCCCAAGGTGCACACTCCGGCTCCTACGGCTCATCCTCAGGAGGTCACCCCAGCAGCAGAGGACCAGGAGCTCAGGCAAGTTCTTTTCTTTTATAACATCAATACTAGTTAAGACTTGCTTAGGTCCTGGTGACTTCAGTGGCACCGTGCCCTGCCCTTCCTCCCCGTCTGAGGTGGCTGTTTTGGGGATGGATTCCCAGACGTTGGGGCTCAAGGATCCCCAGCCTTTGTCATCTGGCTTTGCCAAGGGTTGACTCCTTCCATCATTCCAGAGGTTAGGGGACCTCCACCCATTGTTCTAGAGTTCAGGAAATCTCCACCCATCATTCCAGTGGTCAGGGGACCTCCTTCATGTGCTGCTGAGCAGATCACGCTGTTGTCAGCTGTTTCTGAACTGCTTCTTAAGCTCAACACTCCCTATCCTCCGGTTGAGTGGCCCAGAGACACTGGTAGGCACCCAACCCACCTTGTACTATGATTTGTGGTCCTGTGGACTCAGGTAGACCCCCTGAACTATTTTGTTCCAGGATCTGGTGGCTCAGGGACTCTGGGAGGCCACCCGATCCATCTTGTTCTCTGGTCCGGGGGTCCTTGGACTAGGCTCCCTGACCCACCTGGTGGTCCGGTCCAGTGATCCATGGACTCGGATAGATCACCCAACCTGTTTTGTGTTGAACTGTGGGGTCATGGACTTCGTTACCACATGGCTATGTTTGATTTTGGACTCTGTGGGGTGTAAGAGTTTGTTTCAGACCACTAGGCCTTGACTCCCCACCACCCACCCTAGGAGGGTGCTTTTCTCTTTTTTATGTTTGGTGTAACCTTGTGGGTCATCTGGAAGCCTCTCCCTTAAGAAGTGGGTACTGTCAGGACTTGGACTGGGCCCCAGGTTCTCACTCTGATTTATTATTGATTTTCCTTGTCACCTGAACTCGGGGTCCCACCCTACATCCTCGCTTTGGGTTTGCATCTTGGGATTTTCTGCATTTATTGTTGTTTGTTGTTGTAGTCATGATTCTGTTCTTATTACATTTTCTCCTGCTTTGCCTTGGGTTTTTATTATTATTATTATTATTATTATTATTATTATTATTATTATTATTACCTCCGCCAAGGAGGTAATGTTTTTACTGGGGTTTGTCTGTTTGTCTGTCTGTCTGTTACCAACATAACTCAAAAAGTTATGAATGGATTTTGACGAAATTTTCAGGAAAGGTGTGTAATGGCACGGGGAACAGATGATTAGATTTAGATTAGAAAACTACAGGATGGATTTGGATGAAATTTTCACCAGAGGTGCTTCTTGGCCTACAGAGGAACCCATTATATTTTGGTGATGATCTGAGAATCCATACCTCAGCCAAGGCTCTTATCTTCTCACAGTGTGTTAGCAACAATACTCCAAAACTGATGGACAAACTTTGATGCAATTTTCACCACAAGTGTCTATAGGCCTACACACAAACCCATTACATTTTGGAGGTGATCCATGACAAACGGAAGGAGCCTTGGCAGAGGTATGCACTATCTGAGTGCTTTTCTAGTAATTATTATTATTATTATTATTATCATCTCCGCCAAGGAGGTAATGTAATCGGGGTGGTTTGCGTGTCTGGTTGCTTGTTTGCCTGTCTGTCTGTTAGCAGGACCCAGTTCTCAGTTGATTATTATTACCTCCGCCAAAGAGGTAATGTTTTTGCCGGGGTCTGTCTGTCTGTCTGTCTGTGACCAACATAACTCAAAAAGTTATGAACGGATTTTGACAAAATTTTCAGGAAAGGTGTGTAATGGCTCAGGGAACAGATTAGATTTTGGTGATGATCTGAGAGTGCATACCTCCACCAAGGGCTTTGTTTGTATTTGTGCAGTAGGATTACACAAAAAACTACTGGATGGATTTGGATGAAAGTTTCACCAGAGGTGGTTCTTTGGCTAGAGAGGAACCCATTATATTTTGGTGATGATCTGAGAATGCATACCTCAGCTAAGGCTCTTATCTTCTCACAGTGTGTTAGCAACAATACTCCAAAACTGGACAGACTTTGATGCAATTTTCACCACAAGTGGCTACAGGCCTACACACAAACCCATTACATTGTGGAGGTGATCCATGAGAAACGGAAGGAGCCTTGGTGGAGGTATGCACTCGGAGCGCTTTTCTAGTCAGTATTATTATTGTCAGGGTCTTGTCTCCTGTCCTCTGTTCATGTTTCTGTACGTCCCCTCATGTGTCAGTTGTTAATAATGAATGGTCTCCCCACCTGTGCTGTGTTGTCTTGATTGCTCCCTTGTCTATTCATTCATTCATTCATTCATCTGCTTCCGCTTAATCCTTTTTGGGTCGCGGGGTGGTGGTGGTGGTGGGGGGGGGGGGCTGGAGCCCATTCCAGCATCTTTGGGCGAGAGGCAGGGTACACCCTGGACAGATCGCCAGTCCATCACAGGGCCAACACAGAAAGACAGACAACCATTCACTCTCACAGTCATACCTAAGGACAATTTAGAATCCCCATCTTGATGCCAATTAACCTAACTTGCATGTTTTTGGCATGTGGGAGGAAACCGGAGAAATCCCGGAGTAAACCCACGCAGACTATTTAGCTTGCTAAATAGACAAGGGAGCCAAAAATATTTAGACTAAATATTTATTTTGCACGGGTTCCTTTTGTCATGTTGGTGTGATTACCAGTGTTGGGCAAGTTACTAAACAACAGTAACTAGTTACAGTTACAAGTTACTTCTTTTCAAAAGTAACTGAGTTACTGTGTAGGAGTCAAGAATTGAGGAGACTGGATGATTTTTCCAGTAACTGCTTTAATTCCCCATTCATCCTACGTCCTCTCTCGATCGGAGTGAAAAGAGACAGGACGCAGTCACACACATACATTTATACATTCATCTTCTAACAATACATCACACACAAAAGTCACAATACTCAGCTACATCCTTTCATCTCTAATAGAACACCCAGAGTCCTTCTGTTCTCCTTTCCGACCCCCAAAGGTCAGGCCGGGTAATCTTCTCATCTCTCCTGAGTCCCCAGGGGGTGCAGACATGTCTTCCTCTTGAGGTGTGAAGTCAATACACACGGCTAGCTCAAAGTCTCTCTTGGTTGAATTCAGCCAGCCACATGTGAGTTACATAGGTTATAACTATGGGCTCCACAACTGCATGATTAAAGTAACTAGTTACTTGGAAAAGTAACTTTTACGTTACTTTTAAATGCATACTTAAATCATCTTGCACATATAGCAAGATCAAGGGCCCCTTGTTCTCATCAGAAAAAAGAAGAAAAAGAAAACTGATGGGAAAAAAGTCTCATCTTACAGAGAAAAAATGTCTCAGATTTACATAAACTATTGTAATCAGTAGAAAGTCAGAAATTTACTCGAAATAAAGCTGTAAATCCACAGAGAAAATTTTGGACCCCCTGGTGGGCCGTTTTTGGCCCACGAGCTATATGTTTGACACCCCTGGACCAGCCCATTAAAAATGCATATTTAGAGGATTTACTTCCATGAAATAGTTGCATATCACAACAGCATGTAAATTAATAAGATAAAATAAAACAGAAAGCACAGATAAATGAAAGTTCACTGCTTACAAGAAGCTCTTCTTTACTGCAACAAATCAGTCACTTTTTCTCTGTGCATAAGAAAACTTACACAATTACTTTACACATTAAATGCGAGCTTCTTGCTCAAAAAATACTCATGTTTAACCACAGAGGTAGGAGCTGTTGGGGCTACTCACCACTCGGACAACAGGTGATCAGGGCTCGATATGAGAAGTCGCTACCGCCACGACATTTCTTCCCACTGCGGGACAGGAAACCAACCCGCAAAGGAGGCTGACAGCTGCGCCAGCTATGGTAGGGTTAGTTTATTTGCGCTAAAATATCTATCCATATTAATAAAATGAGTAACGCAAGTAACTCATCTGATCAAATTTCAGTAACTGTAATGCATTACTGAATTTTTAAACAGTAATTTCATTACACAGCACGTTACTGCAAAAGTAGTGGCGTTACAGTAACGTGTTACTTTGTAACGCGCTACTTGCAACACTGGTGATTACACGCTTCTGCCTTGTCTCGTATCCTGCCTTGAATCATGTCTTAGTCCTGCTTGTTTTTGCCGTAGCTTTTGTTGCATCTTCCGAGCTGCATTTATTATTTTCTGTCCAGCTCCCAATAAATATATACTGCTCAAAAAAATAAAAGGAACACTTTTTAATCTGAGTAAGTTTTGGAGTGTTTTGAATTCAGCCCTCTGTGGGTTGTAGGTTGATAATTTTCATTTCCATCAAAAGATGTGGCATCTTTTCATTCTTAACACATTATCCAGTCCATATCAGTGTAGATATCCAGCTTATTTTTTCCCATTAAAATCTGATGTGTTTTCAAAGTGTTCCTTTTATTTTTTTGAGCAGTATACTTAAACTCATGTCCATCGTTTGGGTCCAGTCTCTCTACCACACTATGATATTTGCCCCCTTCCAAACCTTGTAATTGAGCGTTTCTACATCTTCTGATGCCGGACGGCATCAGCGCGAAGCTCCTCAAGTCCTGCTCAGACCAGCTGTGTGGGATTGTGGAGCACATCTTCAACCTGAGCTTGAAGCTGGGGAGGGTACCACAGTTGTGGAAAACATCTTGTGTGGTACCCGTACCAAAGACTTCCCACCCCAAAGACCTGAACAGCTACAGACCAGTGGCCCTGACGTCTCACATGATGAAGACCCTGGAGAGACTGCTCCTTGCTCACCTCCGCCCCCTGGTGGGACCAGCGATGGATCCACTCCAGTTCGCCTACCAGCATGGCATTGGGGTGGAGGATGCAGTGATCTTCCTCCTTCACCGTTCCCTGTCCCACCTGGAGAAGCCCGGGAACGCGGTGAGGATCATGTTCTTTGACTTCTCCAGTGCTTTCAACACCATCCAACCGATGATCCTGAAGGACAAGCTGCTGTGCGCAGGGGTGGACCAGCACCTGTCACCATGGATCCTGGACTACCTCACAAACCGGCCACAGTTTGTGAGAACCCGGGATTGTGTGTCCGACACTATCATCGGTAGCACGGGGGCCTCCCAGGGAACGGTTTTGGCTCCCTTCCTGTTCACCCTTTATACTGCGGACTTCTCACACAACACAACACAACACACTGCCATCTACAGAAGTTCTCTGATGACTCTGCGATCGTCGGCCTCATCTCCAACGGAGATGAAGTTGAGTACAGAGGACTTATCCAGGACTTCGTGGACTGGCGCCATCGAAACTACCTCCAGATCAACGCGAGGAAAACTAAGAAGCTGGTGGTGGACTGCCGCAGGCAAGGACAACCCCTCACAGCACCAGTAAACATCCAGGGAACAGACATTGAGATGGTGACATCCTACAAGTACCCGGGTGTTCATCTGAACAATAAACTAGACTGGTCACACAATACCGACGCACTCTACAAGAAGGGACAGTGTAGGCTGTTCCTACTGAGGAGGCTCAGGTCTTTTGGTGTACAAGGGGCGCTGCTGAAGACATTCTACGACATGGAGGTGGTATCAGCCATCACTTTTGGAGTGGTCTGCTGGGGCAGTGGCATTACAGTAGCACAGGGGTGTCCAACCATGTGCCATGGAGAGCCAAGACCCTGCAGGTTTTCTCTTCTACCCAGTCTCTTCAGCAGGTGTTTTCACTTATCAGCAATCAGTGGGAAGAAGTTCACTGAAATCTGCTGTTGAAGACACTGGTTGGAGGTAAAACCTGCAGGGTCTTGGCTCTCCATGGCACATGGTTGGACACCCCTGCAGTAGCAGATAGGAAGAGACTGAACAAACTGATCAAGAAAGCTAGCTCTGTCCTGGGGCAGCGCCTTGACCCAGTGGAGGAGATAGGAGAGAGAAGGATGGTGGCTAAACTGTCATCTCTGCTGGAGTCCGAGTCCCACCCTATGCAGGACATACTGAACGCACTGAGGAGCTCATTTAGCAGTAGACTACATCATCTTAGGTGCGTGACCGAGCGGTTTCGCAGGTCCTTCCTACCTACGGTTGTCAGACTGTATAACCTAAGCAGGGCTGCTCGCAGAGATAGCAAAAAACGTGACGACCTAATAGTATGAATGCAAAAGAGGCAACAGACTTACACAAATGGTCCCCTCCAGCATACAACTAGGACAATATCAGTCGCTATGGAGGGTGACAATATGTTTGGGTACATATTCATACCATGTAAGATAACTAAATAGACGGTTATGCTGTTTATTCCATCTAGCTACAATGCTCTGCACTGTGTATATATATTTATATATTTATGTGTACATATGTATATTCACTGCTCTTATTTTCTTATTTTCTTATTTATTGGTCTGAGTGTTGCTATCCCTGTGCTGTTGCAATCCTGGAATTTCCCTATTGTGGGACTAATAAAGGTTTATCTTATCTTCTTAACCCACCCATGCATGCATTCATGCTGTTTTTTTAAATTTAAATTACAAGACTTTATAAATTAAAAATGAGTGCTGACTTTCTTTATAACTCTGTTAACCTTCAGTAAAACAGAATTTGAGGAGCTGACTCTGGTAGGAATATAAGTTTTTTGAGAATCTGTTCCGTTTGATGTCTTTGGGTTTCAGAGGAAATCGTCTTCATCGTGGTCTGGACATCAAGTGCTTGGATGGTTCGACTGTCTACGCTCCGTTTGATGTGACGCTCCACAACAAACTCTTTGTCTACAGTCCACCCAGTAAAAACAAGCCCATCAACGAGGGCATCAACCTGCGAGGAGAAGGTCAGACCATCACACTCACCAGCAGCACAGATATGGGTTATCGAGCATGGTCTCACCAAAAAGTAGTGAAAATAATGCAACTTTGAGAAAGGTAGAGTATGTACTTGTGAACTTTAAGAGTTGTGAAAATGAATGAGAGGAGCACCTAATGGTAACCTTTTCTCTAACCCAGGATTTACACTGACTCCGGATGCAGTATGTTATAACTGCTATCCGGCCTCCACAGCAAATAGTTCCCATTCTCATCAATTTTCTAATCTCCACCTGGTTCAGACCACTGCGTAATGAATCCGGCTCATCAGATTCGGTTCGCTAATGAAACACAACAAGTCTATATTTGACGGATGCCGGATACGATCCACAAGGAAATCCCGTGGTATCTCATGGTATATAATAGCCATTTTTTCATTAAAAACAATTTAAGGATCATCCGTTATTTTCTGAGGTCTCCTCCTCCACCACTGTGTCAGAGAAGGTAAAAACTTGACATAACATACAAACGCTTCATAGAATTAAAATTAATGGACTACTTATGTTTTATTTAGAGCCCAAAAATCTAGGTGGAGAGCCACTGCTGCATCACACTTCCTTGTTGTTATCACATGATCACGATTGGTTCATCTTGGTCAGTCTCCGGTCTTTCTCGAGATCTTGTGTTATTTTGTATAATTCTCGCATGAGCTTGCCTTTCAGACTCTGTTCTCATTGATGCTGCTGCAAAACACAAATGGATTTGATGGGGACAAACGCAAGGCTCCATCCACACTGCATCTGCAATGTACTGCATCCAGAGTCAGTGTAAATCTTGGGTTAACCTAACCATTAGTCGAGGGAGCACCTAACCCAAACCTTTTCTCTAAACCTAAGTGTTATGTCCACAAACCTGGTGAAGAATGAGGCCGACAGAGACGTACCACTGAATGTGTGTTTAAGGATTTTGGAACACCATACATAGACTGCACCTAGTGGAGTCATCCGGACCAAGAGGAAGTCCTTATGGTGGGTGCCCCCGAATATTGGGCAGTGTGATGACGCAACAGGAAGGCAGTGTCATCACACCGCACTTTACAATCAATCCCCACACAACATCCTCCCCCCCCTTTACAAGGTCCAAAACCACACACTCAAATCGAACCCACCCTAATTTAGAACCCCAATCACACACTAAACTAAAAGCAAAACTAAGGCCTAACACACTCACACACACAAAAAAACTAAAGTAGGACTGGTGGGTGGACTACCACACGGCCTGCACGACACAGTGGGTTATTCTGCCACTGATAACACTAAAAGTCTTTTATTGAACAACTAAAACAACTGCCGTGCTCCTAAACTAAACAGCAAACCAAACCAGAACTATAAACATATAGAGTCTGTCAGGACAGTTACTTGGGAGAATAGTGGGACAAGCATGGGGGCCCTGGGCAGCCCCGCAGCAGGCGTGCCCATGGAGGTGACAGGCCCCCGGGGTGAGGGCTGATCTTCAGAACACTGGGGCCCGGATCCCAAACCACCTTCACCAACTCCCGTCAAGCCTTGCCACCTGGAGCATCCTCCTGGACACGCCACAGCTGGTTAGCGTGCCTCATCGAACCGTCAGACAACTGGAAGCACGTCGCTCCCAACTTCGCCACTATTCTCAGGCATGGCCGATGTTTTGCCGGCTGTCGTCTTACTCAACTTTGCCGTGGTTGTTTGTCACCCCAAACCGAAATCCAGTCCATAACCTGAAGTGGGACCTTACTCGGCCTGACATGCTACTGAGCATGCGGTAACTCCATGCTCATCGGTCATGCCTCACCCTCTCCTAAGAATGTTGCAGTGGTCACCATCGTAGCAGCAGACCCCTCACCCAATTGTGGCCGAGTACTGAAGGCGTCTGGTGCTAGCATGGTGTCACTCATTGGTATGGGTGTTCCACCGTCCTGCTCGGTCCCCCCAACTACCTCCTGCCAAGTGCAGGCGCTGAAACGTTCCCGTACCAAAACTGAGCGAGAAATGGCTGACTTGAAAGCGAGGGTGTCCGTTAGCTCTTTATCCTAAACCACGTCCTCTTTGATCATCAGAGCCCATGAGACCCAGCGACCACAACCAGACCATTCGTTCCCAGCGCTGTCCTTGATGACTAAACCCAGTCCGTAGAATAGGTTACACCTCATGATGTTATCCCCGTGCGCCGCCACTTGGAACATGAAGTCAAGCATTGCTTCAGACTTGTAACGAACAGTCAACTCCACAGTCCCGACAGTGCACAGTCTGCTACCACCATAGCCATACAACAGCGCTGGGTTACTCTTAATCCTGTGGTGGAGGAAAAACTTCTTCACCCTGGCCAAATTCAGCATCGACCGCACCGCTGCTGTGTCGAATAACAGTGGCACCTCCATGCCGTCAAACTCCACTGTACAATACGAATACCCATTGGTACTGGGACTCACCAAGTGGATGGTTGTCGGGGGCAGGTGGGGTGATTTTTTTTCCATGGGTTCTCTGGGTCAGACAAACAGCACACCCTGGCATAGTGATTCAAGCATCCACATCTGCTGCATTGTTTTCCTCTTGTCGGGCACTGTCTCGCTTTATAGTGGTGCATTGTGGACCCACAACCTCTGCAAACGGGGTTTCCCGGGGCAGACCTTCGGCTGGCAACATTGGTTTCATAATCATCATCCAAGCTATCCTTGCTATCAGGGTCAGCAACATAAGCTGAGGCGGGCAGCCTTGGTGGTTTCTGTGACAGGTGCCAGTCTAGCTCCGAAGCTAGCTTATTGGTTGCCTTCAACTGGAGAGCTAGCTCGACAGCCCTAGCTAGCATCAAGTCATTAGGCGCCATCAATAGCCTAGCACGCAGTCCAGCGTTGCACGTGTGCTCAGCCAATTGGTCTCGCACCATCTCTTCTTCCCAGTGGCCCAAAACGGCACTTGCTAGCTAGCTAGCTGCTTCAAATCAGCGACATACTGGTGGATAGGTTCACTGACACATTGGCATCTCTGGCAAAAGCGAATTCTCCAAACAGTCACGCTGTCTGGGTTGGTGAAATGATTAGCTAGTAGCTCCATGACGTCCTCGTACAAGTCTGATGCGCCAACCGTCCGCAGGACCCTGTGGCCCTCAATACCCAAGTTGTGGACAAGGAGCACACGTGTTCTCACCTTATCGGCTTCCCAAAGTCCAGCGCCATGATGTACGTTTGAAAGGCCTTGAACCAATGAGGCCATGGCCCCGGTGGCTCGCCCGGGAGCTCAAGGAAGGGATGAAGTGGTGTGACGCACGCCTCCATGCGTTAATCCTCAGTCGCCAAATATTATGTTCACAAACCTGGTGAAAATTGAGGCCGACAGAGATGTACCACTGAACGTGTGTTTATTAAGGAGTTAGGAACATTGTACATAAACTGCACCTAGCGGAGTCATCCAGCCCAAGAGGAAGTCCTCATGGCGGCTGCCCCCTAATATAGGGCGGTGTGATGACACAACAGGAAGGCGGCGTTATCACATCGCACTTCACAATAAATCCCCATACAACACTAACCATTAGTGGAGGGAGTACCTAACCCTAATCTTTTCCCTAACTCCAAACGTTAGTGGAAGGAGCGCCAAACCCTAACCTTCTTCCTAAATCTAACCATTAGCAGAGGCAGTGCCTAATCTTTTCCCTAACGCCACCCATTAGTGAAGTGAGTGCCTAACCCTAACCTTTTCCCTAAACCTAACCACCCCAAAAATGTATAAAAGTGAAAAGCAAACATGGAAGTGGAAGTGATAAATGGATGGCAGCTGGTGTATACCAGGACTTGTCGAGTGACAGTGCTGGGTATTGTTGTGTGATGCACTAACAATGTTGAGTTTGTGTTACACATATGCAGCAACAGACTTTTTTTGAGCAGAGGTTATTGTAGTGTAAATGACACGTTTTTTTTTGTTGTAATTTTTAGTAGAAATGTTACATTTTCCTAATTTGAAAGGGTGTTATGTACTACTTTTGGTGAGATCGGGTTGGGTTATCAGTGTTTCAACTGAAATGTTGTCTCTGGTGCTGCAGGTCTCTGTTTCAAGCTGTTCTATGTGAGAGCTGATAAATTCTTCGGGACGGTGAAGAAGGGCCAGCGGCTTGGCACCATGCTGCCCATGCAGAAGGTCTTCCGTCAAATCACTTCCCACATCCATGTTCAGATGTGCGACAGAAGCGACCCCACAAAATACTTCTGATGAACCCACTTGGGATCCAATTCAACCGACAACTCTCTAACAATCTCTTGAAGTACAATTGTCAATATCAAGGCCCTGGTGCCAAATAACACTGTTTTCATGATTGTGCCATTCAGTCTCACAAAAATTTACAGTTTTCTTTTCCAGTCTTGTAAATCTGTGACTTTTTTCACCTTGTGAATTTGTCACTTTTCTTCCAATTTTGCAAATTTTCAACTCTTCCCATATTTTACATTTACAACTTTTTTTTTTTAGTCTCAAATTTGAAACTTGTCCATGCCATTTTTACAAATTAGTGACTTTTTTGTATAAATTTGTGACTACCGCTCTTGTAAATTTTGGACCCCCCTTACCTCTTAAATTTGAGAATGTTTCCTGCCTTTTAAATTTGAGACCCCCCCCCCCCCCCCCATTAGTTTTGTAAATGTGTGCAGTTTCTCCGGTGGTGCTCCTGTGCATTTGTAGCCAATTGATTTTCTTTTTTCTCTTTTATTATGTTATTTTGTTGAATGTTTTTTTTTTATATATAAAATGGTTCAATCAAGCCTCTGTTTTTATTAAATAAAAGTAGATAAAAATCTAAAATTAAAAAATGTGTTTATTTATTACATACTTTGATGCAAAGAGAGCACATTAAAGGTTGTTTAAATCCAGCCAGAGGTGTGTTTTTTTCCACATAAATTTGGTAAATGTTAGTCATAAACATTTATATTTGAGACTTTATTCTCATAAATTTTTGTTTTTGTTTTAAGTGGTGTAAAATAAATTAAAATTCTTAATTGTACTTAATCGCCCAGAATTTATTTGTGATTAATCGCAATCAAAACTGAATTTTTTTTCCAGTGTAGCATACCTTGAACTTGCTATTTTTCAAGTTTTCCATGCTCTTAACATGGGAGTGGACAAATATGCTTGTTTTTTGTAACTGTGGGTTCATTTAAAGCTTTCAACATGTCAAAAATGACAGCTATCCAGAATATTCTCCCCCAAACCCCCCAAAGTACTGGAGAACTATTGCAAGCAACTAGCAACCATTTATTACATCAATTGTTATCTTACCTGTTAGCTTTAGCGTGGCTGTTAGCTCTTCTTGTCAGCTATGTTAGCCTCTCCAGCGTTCACGCTGAGATTGTGCATTGATACAATCAATATGTTCACATAGTTTGACAGCAGTACTCCAGCAAACCAGCCTGAACACCCAGAACTAAACAAAATGAGTCAGTGAAACATACTGGGCTTTTGGACTGTCTGACCAGAAACTCTCCAGCTGGAAAATGGAAAGTACCGGCTTTTCGAGAGTTAGATTGTGCTCTGATACAGTCCATATTTCCACATAGTATGACAGCAATACTGAAGCAAAGTGATTTGAACATCCAGAATGAGGAGTTTCTGCAGTAGTTTTGATGTACCATAGACTGACTGACTGGGAAATACTTGGGTTTCAAAAGTTTCTGTCAGAACGTGGGTTGGGCCCATGTCCTCGCCTTATAGCTGTAGCATTTTCTTGTCACTGGGACATGGGCTCCGCCCACGTCTTCACTTTGAGTTAGTTATTGTATGGTTTTCTTTCTTGAAGCTTTGATTATCAGTTTTATTATCATAGCTCTATTTGTGTTCCATAGGATTTGTCCCTGCCCGGTTCTCAGTTGATTATTATTATTACTTCCGCCAAGGAGGTAATGTTTTTACCGGGGTTTGTCTGTTTGTCTGTCTGTCTGTCTGATACCAGCATAACTCAAAAAGTTATGAACGGATTTTGACGAAATTTTCAGGAAAGGTGTGTAATGGCACGGGGAACAGATGATTAGATTTTGGTGATGATCTGAGAGTGCATACCTCAGCCAAGGCTCTTATCTTCTCACAGTGTGTTAGCAACAATACTCCAAAACTGATGGACAGACTTTGATGCAATTTTCACCACAAGTGTCTATAGGCCTACACACAAACCCATTACATTTTGGAGGTGATCCATGACAAACGGAAGGAGCCTTGGCGGAGGTATGCGCTCTATGAGTGCTTTTCTAGTTATTTTTATTATTACCTCTGCCAAGGAGGTAATGTAATCGGGGTGGTTTGTCTGTCTGGTTGTTTGTTTGCCTGTCTGTCTGTTAGCAGGATTATGCAAAAACTACTGGACGGATTTTGGTGAAAATTTCACCAGAGGTAGCCCTTGGGCAAAGGATGACCCCATTAACTTTTGGTGATGATCTGAGAGTACATACCTCCACCAAGGACCTTGTTTGTATTTGTGCAGCAAGATTACACAAAAACTACTAAATGAATTTGAATGAAATTTTCACCAGAGGTGGTCTTTGGGCTAGACAGGAACCCATAACATTTTGGTGATGATCTGAGAATGCATACCTCCACCAAGGCTCTTATCTTCTCACAGTGTGTTATCAAAAATCCTCCAAAACTACTGGATAGACGTTGATGCAGTTTTCATCAGAACTGCCTCGTGGCCTACACACAAACCCATTACATTTTGGAGGTTATCCATGAGGGACGGAAGGAGCCTTGGCGGAGGTATGCGCTCTCTGAGTGTTTTTCTAGTTATTATATAAATTATAATTTCGTGGTTTCTGTTAGACTGTTCTTGCCTTGTCTCTTGTTGTGTATTTGTGGTTGTTGTCATGGTCATGCCCCCCCGGTCCTTTGTTCATGTCTCAAATATTTCCCCTGTCCTTGCTTGTCTGTACCTGTTGACGCTGTTTTCCCCATGTGTCAATTTTCAGTCCTGATTAGTGTCTCCACCTGTTCTGTGTCCAAGCAATTCTCCAGCAGACTGCTATAACTTCGCTGCTGAATGGTTAGGTACAGGGAATCTTTCCTGCCACATGCCATCTCACTATACAATAATTCACTCTAATGTTGATTTCTAGTTATAACTATGCTGCCATGCTGCACCTTGCAGTATAATTGGTGCCTCACATTTCACCCTGCGCCTGATAGTCCTGCATTGTACAGTGGGTATGATTCATGTACCTATATGGGTCACCATCTATTCATCTATGATGTGTATATGCATAAGTTATTTTGGCAGTTTTACTTTCCATGAGTAATCCCTTTGTTTATTATGCTGTGTGCATTTCTGTTGTTCTGGCCATCTACTTTCATTCTGCTGTTACACTGTAATTTCCCAGTTTGGGATCAATAAAGTACATCTATCTATCTATCTATCTATCTATCTATCTATCTATCTATCTATCTATCTATCTATCTATCTATCTATCTATCTATCTATCTATCTATCTATCATTACCCATTGTCTATATATTTCTGAGTCAGTTTGTGCCCTGCACGGTGTCCTTAAGTCATGCAGCGTGAGCAACACGGGTCTAGTCTTGTCATGTTTGAACTCTTGCTTTGTTCTGTCAGTTGTGGACCCTCAGGGCCAGCAAAGCCTTCTCTGCTGGCCTAAACACTATGAGAATTACATTTACAACCTACATTCTTATATTTGTTCCATGAGGATGTATTAAATTATTCCCAGTAGTCTGTTCTCTTCATTTTGTAGCTTTTCTCTTGGTTGTACTCCTTCCAGTAGTGTAATGCATGTTAGAGTTTTTTTGTCCAATCATATTTCAGCCATCTGTGTTGCCAGGGTCAAGCAAATCTGCCTTGGGCCTTCAGGAATTAACAGTGCAGCTCTGTAGGTTAAATTAACTGTTTAACTTATCCTGTTGCTTTAACCAATCAGATGTCTTCTGTACATCCAGGGTATGCATAGAAGGCATCCAAGAACGTCGGCATTTTTACGTCTTTTGATTGGATGGTTAGGCTCCTCCACCCACACTGCAGAGGATCCTAGCTAGTAAAATGCCAGTGCAAGGACTTACTTAAGCAGCTACAATATACTGTATCTGCTTAAATATAATAGCTGTTTTTCCATCCACAATGGCTGACAGGGGAGAGAAAAATGATTTGGTCGCTGTGTGGAGAATGTGCGGAAGGATGAGACTGAGTTTATTCCTCAGGTTCAGCTTTATTCACAATCACATACTCCAACAATTTCAAAGCAGGAAAAAGAGGATGAATCATCTCACAACTGTCTTTTATACCCCGGACATCAAAACTGCAGTCACATGGTGTTTAATCAAACATACAGTCACATGGTACTTAATCCCAGTCACAATGTAACTCCTCTGATCTTCACACCATCGTCCTTTAGTCTCCGGTGGTCCGGAAATCTCTCCAGGTCATCTCCTTGAAACAAAGGCCAAATGTCACACTCTCCCGTTACCTCTCGGAGGCTCAGTCCCTTTGTTCCCTGAGACGTGCAGCACACAAGAAACACACAGCAATATATTTGTGGAGCATATGTAACCAACATATGTGCCCACATGACCCCCCCAAACGTCTAAGATGGAACAATCATAACTAGAGATGCATGACATAATAACATTAATACATATCAATCCACCCGTTGCCTAGGCCTAAGTCTTCTGCCGTATTTGCTGTAAGCTGGCTTTACTGCCTCTGCAGTGTCCTCCTGCTGTGGGACTGTTGCCTGTGGATTAGAACTGTTAGTCAATCTCTGTGGGTGTTCTGGAGAATGCCTTCTAGGGGGTCTGCCGCGACGGGGGGCCCTCGCCAACTGCACAGCTTCATCCGCCAAAACAAAAGTGGGTTTGAGCCTGTTTATACCAATTACCTCCTTTCTGTCTCCCAAATCTAGCAAAAAATGCTTCTCTCCTGTTTCCAGCACCCTAAACGGTCCATCGTACGGCGGCCACAAGTTTGGGCGATGGGCATCATGTCTGACAAAAACAAACTACGCATTTTTTAAAGCTTTCGGCACAAAAACGCGTGGGAAGCTGTGATGAACCGGGCCAGGAAGCGTGTTTGATCCCGTGTCGCTCTGCAACCGCTGAGCGGTGGGGGGGGGGGGCAATTTGGCGCAGGATTATCCGGGAGAAATTCCCCGGACAGCCAGAGAGGCTGTGCTAACACTAACTCAGCTGGGGAGGCTTGCAAATCCTCCTTAGGTGCAGAACGCAACCCCAATAAAACCCATGGTAGCCTGTCTACCCAATTTGTATCCGTAAGCGACGCTCTGAGGGCTGCTTTCAATGACCTATGGAAACGTTCGCATAAACCGTTAGCCTGGGGGTTGTACGCGGTAGTGCGGTGGATCGTTACCCCCAGGCTGCGGGCCATCGCTGACCAGAGCTCGGACACAAATTGAGGACCTCTGTCGGACGTTATGTCCGACGGAACTCCAAAGCGCGCTACCCAAGCTGTTAAAAACGCACGCGCCACCTCCTCGGCTGTGGTTGATGCCAGTGGGACCACTTCCGGCCAACGCGTGGTGCAGTCCACCATTGTCAAAAGGTGTGTGCACCCCTGTGACGACAGAAGGGGGCCTACCAGGTTGACATGCACATGATCAAAGCGCTTAGCCAGGATGTGAAAAGGCTCCAAAGGAGCTCTAGTGTGTTTGTGTATTTTGGCTCGCTGACAAGCTACGCAGGCTGTCGCCCATTCCTTGACCTGTTTGTGCAACCCCGGCCATACAAATTTCTCTCCTACCATTTTGACCGATGCGCGCACCCCCGGGTGCGCCAGAGAATAGATCGAGTCAAAAACGCGGCGGCGCCACGCAGCTGGTGCCACCGGACGCGGCCGCCCAGTGGAGATATCGCAGATTAGGGGGGGCATACCATCTTGCAGCACCCTGTCCTCCAGCCTTAACCCTGTTGGTCCAGACTGGAGCGCGCGCACGTCCGCATCGCTAACCTGCTCCGCGGCCATGGCTGCATAATCTAACCCTACGCGGACCGGGGCTGCGCGCGCTTCCGCGTTGCTACCCTGGCCCGCGGCCATGGCTGCAGAGTCTGCTCCCACGGGGCCTGGAGCTGCCACAGCACGTGAGAGGCAGTCTGCCACTACATCATATTTACCTGCCACATGCTGGATATCGGTGGTAAACTCCGATATCGCGGCCAGCTGTCTCTGCTGCCGGCCCGACCAAGGTTCCGAAATCTTGGCCATCGCGAAAGTCAGCGGTTTGTGGTCCACGAACGTGGTGAAACGGCGCCCTTCCAGCCAGAACTGGAAGTGGTGGATGGCCAAGTGTAGAGCCAAAAACTCCCTGTCGAACGCGCTGTATTTTCGCTCGCTATTGTGCAAGGTTTTGCTGAAAAATGCGAGCGGTTGCCAGGCCCCAGCTACATACTGTTCAACGACCGCCCCTACGGCTACATCGGATGCGTCAGTGGTGAGCGCCATGCGGGCCGTTGGAACTGGGTGTGCCAACAAAGCAGCGTTTGCCAGGGCTGATTTGACTTGAGAGAATGCGCGCTCCCGCTCAGGAGACCATTCGATTTTATTCGTGGGTTTTTGTTTTTTTAGTGCAGCGTACAATGGTTGCATGAGCTGCGCTGTGCTGGGGAGGAAACGGTTATAAAAATTAACCATTCCCAAAAACTCCTGTAACGCTTTGACCATTTGAGGTTGGGGAAAATTTGTTATTGCGCGCATTTTATCGGGCAGAGGGACCGCTCCTTCTGGCGAAACGCGATGCCCCAAAAAATCAATCTGCGCCACCCCAAACTGACACTTTGCTGGGTTAATTATTAACCTGTACTCTGCCAACCTCCGGAAAACTGCTGTGAGGTGGCTTTCGTGTTCGTCTTCGGACGTGCTGGCTACCAAAATGTCGTCCAAATAGACGAACACGAAAGGGAGGTCGCGTAGGACCGCGTAGGACCGCGTCCATCATGTGTTGGAACATCTGCGCCGCTCCCTTGAGTCCAAAAGGCATGCGCAAAAACTCAAAAAGCCCGAAAGGAGTTATTACCGCTGTTTTGGGTATGTCCTGAGCGCGCACTGGAACCTGATGGTAACCGCGTACTAAATCTATTTTAGAAAAAATGCGTGCCCTCGCCAAATGAACCGAAAAATCTTGGATATGCGGAATTGGGTAGTGGTCGTGTGCTGTGGCGTTATTCAACCTGCGGAAATCACCGCAAGGTCGCCACGAGCTATCAGCCTTTGGGACCATGTGCAGTGGTGAAGCCCAGGGGCTTTTCGAACGCCTGATGATGCCCAGTTTTTCCAGGTTGGCAAACTCCTCGCGCGCTATGGTCAGTTTAGCTGAGTCCAGGCGCCGAGCTTTTGCAAAAACGGGCGGGCCGGTGGTATATAATGTTCCACCCCATGTTTAGCCACTGTCGCCGAAAACGTTGGGACTGTGAGTACTGGGAACTGAGTGAGGAGTGCGTGGAACTTACCACCCGCAGCTGTGACGTTGGCTTGTGCAGTTGGCGGCGCCACTAGAGCTGTGCAGGGAATAGAGTGAAAGGAGAGTGTATTAACCAGACGTCTGTTAGCAAGATCAACCAATAAACCGTGTGAGCACAAAAAATCAGCCCCTAACATGTTGAAATTGACTGCCGCTACAACAAAAGTCCACTCAAATGCACGGCCCTGCAAAGACAGAAGCAGAGTCCTCTCACCGAAGGTCTTAATCGCTGAGCCGTTCGCTGCTGACACCCGGGGACCCTTAGACGGCGTCAGCCGGTCCGCATAGGAAGGCGTGATGAAGCTCAGCTGGGAGCCTGTGTCCACGAGGAAATGCCTCCCCGAGTGTGCATCCGTCAGGTAGAGCAGCTTGTTCTCCTCCCCGAGGGCCGCAGCCGCTACCGACCCCCGGTCTTGGCGTTTCCAGAGCGCTTGAAGTGGCACAGTGGGAGGCACTTGTGTGCCCTCTCTGCAAAGCGGCGATGGTAGAAGCAAAGGACGTCGTCCGCTCCGTGTCGCCTGGCCCTTGCTGCTGCCGTCGTCGGTGAGTCTGGTGCTGCAACCACTGGCCCCATGCCGTCTCCGGACGTTGCGCCTAGCTCTGCTGCCGCGGCCGAAACCGCACTCCGTTTGTGGGCGTCGACGAGTCGTTGCGCCTCCTTGCTCAGCTCATGGTAGTCTCGCCGGGTCAACAGAGGTGAGCCTGCCAGGGTCACTCTCACCGCTGGCGGCAGGGTCCTGAGGAAAAGGTGGGCAAAGATAAAGTTGTCATCCTTGGAGTCTCTCAGCCTCAGCATTTTCACCATCAGGTCTACGGGTCTGTCGTTCTCAGACTCCGTCAACGCTAGGAGCCCCTCTGCTCGCTGTTGCACCGAGGGGGTGAAGTGGCTGATAAGCGCAGCCTTCAATGCGCTGTATTTGTCGCTGTCCGGTGGGTGATTGACCAGATTCTCCACCCTCTGGACTGTGTGGCTGTCTAGCTTCGCCACCACATGGTAGAATTTTGTGTTGTCTCTCGAGATTCTCCGGAGGTTGAACTGCGCCTCGACCGCGCTAAACCAGGAGCGCGGACTATGCTGCCAGAAGTCCGGCAGCTGGAACGTGGCAACATTCATCAGGCTGGCTTCTGCCGAGCCCCGCTTGGGAGAATTATCTCTGCTCATGCTTCGTCGTAAGGTCACCAGTGTGGAGAATGTGCGGAAGGATGAGACTGAGTTTATTCCTCAGGTTCAGCTTTATTCACAATCACATACTCCAACAATTTCAAAGCAGGAAAAAGAGGATGAATCATCTCACATCTGTCTTTTATACCACAGACATCAAAACTGCAGTCACATGGTGTTTAATCAAACATACAGTCACATGGTACTTAATCCCAGTCACAATGTAACTCCTCTGATCTTCACACCATCGTCCTTTAGTCTCCGGTGGTCCGGAAATCTCTCCAGGTCATCTCCTTGAAACAAAGGCCAAATGTCACACTCTCCCGTTACCTCTCGGAGGCTCAGTCCCTTTGTTCCCTGAGACGTGCAGCACACAAGAAACACACAGCAATATATTTGTGGAGCATATGTAACCAACATATGTGCCCACAGCTGATATTTAAAAAAATCAATTTTCCAGACGGACTTCTCAAGAAAAGCTGGTCATTGTGAAGAGAGGTCGGCCAACCCTGAAGCTAGCAGGCCCGTCTCAGCCAGGGAAAGGATTTATCCGTCACTTCCGTGTTAACAACGAGTGGTATCCTTGGATTACAGCCTCTGAGGAGTGCTGCAAATTGTCTTGCCAGGAATGCCTGTTGTTTGCAACTGACGGAGTAGATACTTGGAGCCAGACAGGGTTTGCTAACTTGAGCTGTCTGTCACATCATGACGATTTAGGCAGTGTTCACCAAACGTATAATAATTGGTCTAAAATGCTGGGATATACCGAAATTTTCACTTTTGGCCGTGTGCATCGCGTGTCCATAGCGACTTGGACATATAATTAAGTAATAGTAACTTAAACCAACTAATGCTGAGCATGTTGCCGACATTCATAACTTATGCACAGCAACAGTATAACTTCTGCATTAGGCAGTCATGCCAAACTTGCCGTTGCCTCCCAATCCACGAATCCTAGTTTTAGGAGAGATGATCTCAGGGCAGCGCGGTGGCAGAGTGGTTAGCACTGCAGCAGCACAGCAACTCACCCTTGGCCGGGGGATCCTGGGTTCGATTCCAGCCCCCGACCAACAGTGATCTGTGTGGAATTTGCATGTTCTCCCTGTGTCTGCGTGAGTTTACTCCGGGATTTCTCCGGTTTCCTCCCACATGCCAAAAACATGCAAGTTAGGTTAATTGGCATCAAAACTGGGGATTCTAAATTGTCCTTAGGTCTGACTGTGAGAGTGAATGGTTGTCTGTCTCTCTGTGTTGGCCCTGTGAGGGACTGGCGATCTGTCCAGGGTGTACCCTGCCTCTCGTCCAAAGATGCTGGGACAGGCTCCAGCGCCCCACCGCCCCCCATGACCCGTAAAGGATTAAGCAGAAGAAGATGGATGTTTATTTACATAGCGGACAGCTCCGCTGGGCCAGTATGGTGTGTGAATGAATAGGCTTATACTCTCTTGTATTAGTGTGTGAATCAGGTGAAAATTGTTTGGTTGGGTTAATTAGTGTGCTTGTGCTTTTTCAAAGGGGTGGGGGGGTAAGATCGTAATATATATATGTAATATTAGTATGGCGGTGCCATAGGCTAGGGAAGGGTGACGCCCCGCCTTTGGGGGGTGGCGTCACCTGTGGTATATGGAGCGGGAGCCTTATTGTCTCTTCACTGTGGCTCCTGTACTCGCGGTAGGGCATCCTTGTGTGTACATAGTTCTTGTTAATAAACTTTTTAAAACGTCACCTCGCCTCCGTATTTTCCGGACGCAACACCCTGTGCACTTGTTTGTTGAACTGCAGATCCACTCTTGTTTCCTCAAAGGTTTAAAAGTACTGCTGCTTGTCCAGCTGGCGGCTGTGGTTTGGTGCCTCGCTGCTGCCTTGGTTAAGGCCCTGTCACACCTACATGATTTAGGCAGTATTTGCAAAACGCATGAAAAATTTAGAGAATACGCTGGGGTACATGAATCAGTTTTGTCTAAGTTAAGAGCACGCTGAAGCACGCTGGTATACGGCGTTGTCCGCCGAGTTCCTCTGAAAATTAATTTTCAGCATGCTGCAAAATTTTCTGATGTATCCAGCGTATGGCTGATATGTCCCGCATTAGCGGGGCAAATGGCATATTTGCAGCGTTGGTTCACAGAAAAAAACCAGTACAAGCTTTCTTCGTGCAGTGCATACAGACACACACACACACACACACACACACACACACACAGAGCTAAACACACGGGACCTGTCGAGGTTCTGATAGATGAAGCACAGAGCGCAGCTGTTTGCTGTTGGCTGCGCCTCCCAGCAAAAGCACACTCCATGTATTATCTTGGTTTTATTTTTTCACTTTGTTGAAAATAAACTTTTTTATCGCCATCAGTTTGCGTGCCTTTGATCCAGCTTGTGACAACTATGAGGATTTTCTGGCCCTCCATACCCAGGTTATGGACCAGAATAGCCCTTGCTCTAAATTTGTCCAGGTTGCCGAGGTCTAACGCCAGTAGATAGTTCTGGAAGGCCGCAGACCACCTGGCCCAAGGGAACAACAGCTCACCCGGAGCCTCCAAAAAAGGACGAAGTGTGGTCGCAGCCCTCTCCACCTCCATTTATCCTTGTTGCCAAATGTTGTGTCCAAATAATAAGGAGGCAAGGTGACATTTTATTAAGTTAATTATCAAGAACTATGTACACACGGGGAGTCCCTACTGTGAGTACAGGAGCCACAGCGAAGAGACAGTATGTCTTCCGCTACAGACTTATATACCACAGGTGACGCCACCCCCCAAAGGTGGGGCATCACCACTCCCTAGCCTAGGGCACTGCCATACTAATATTATATATATATATTATGATCGTAAACAGGGAAGTAAAGCTTTACAATGAAAAGGTAAAGATTTTTAAAACTATAATTTCATAGTTAAAGTTATCTTTAACATGCTTTGTGTGGACGGTGTTATATAGGGATTTGACCTTTGGGGCTTGCCGTAGTCGACGCCAGGCAGTTGACGTGGTGACATCAGGCAGGCTACGGCCAGTATGTATACTGAGTGTGAATCCCAATAAAGTTCTGTTCGTTGCTCGGTTCAACATGGCTCAGGTCTCCCGTTATTAGGACATAACATTTTGGTGACGAGGACGAAACCATGGGAGCGTGCATAAAACCACCTCCTCTGTTCTTACAGTCTCCGGGTGTGCCAACTACACCATGGTGGAGCTGGTGGGAGGCGTTTGAGGTGTACATCACCATGGCTGGCCTGGGCAGCACCGATGAAGAGAGACAGAGGAGCCTGCTCATTCACTGCCTTGGTAAGGAAGGACCAACGAGTGTTTCGCGCGCTGGGTGGCAAAGGCTTTTTGAAGGAGTGTCTGGACATAATGGATAATTTATTTATGGATCAGGCAACATCACAGAGTGAAGATATAAATTCTTCGACAGCCAACAACAAGCTGGTGAGTCCACCCAATGTTTCATAATGGAACTCCGTAGCCTAGCAAGCAAGTGCACTTTCGGGCCAATTGAGAAGGAGCTAGTCTGTGACAAGCTAGCACATGGTACGAGCAATGAGTGGTTCAAAGAAAAGCTGACGCTAACTATGGACGTCTTCACGCTGAAGAAAGTGGTTGAATTGACCAGCCAGATTGAGTCCGCTACCCAGCTAGATCTGCAAGTGCTAGCTAAAGAGAACCTAGCCACCCAAGCTTCCACTCCACGTCAGGCCACTAGCAGCGCAGCTAATCCTTCGGGGCAGACTCCCAAAAGGGGGTGGACCATGGCACGGACAGGAGCGGGAGCTCGGGGTCTGTGTGGCAGCTGTGGTTATCTCCGTCACCGGGCGGGCACGTCCACTTGCCCCGCCAGAGGGAAAAAGTTTCATAACTGCGACCGTTCTAATCACTGGGTCAGGGTCTACACCACCACTATTAAACCATCATCTGTGGAGCCCAAAAGCATGACGCAGATGTGTGTGGCGTGCACCAGGAAGGGGCCATTAAAGTGGTCCGTCTTGCAGCTAGACGGGGTTGATGTGCCGCTTATGGTGGAGTCAGGGGCTGGTAAATCCATACTGAGCATGGCCACATTGAAAAGACTTTTTCCGGGCAAAACCATCAAAGCAGGGGCAGTGAAAATGTTTGGGTACGGTCACGCTAAAGTTGACGTGACGGGCACAGTCAGCTTCTCGGTAAAATGTGGGTCAAGGATTATTCCCGCATTTACCTTCCAGGTTTCACACCAGGGGGACAACTTGCTGGGAATCGATCTGCTGGGTGAATTAGGATTCTCTATCATGGACCCAGCGGGCTCAACGGTGCTGACGGTGTCCCCTGAATGGCATGTCCGCTGGCTGGCGTTGGTTGTGGGCTTAGGATGTATTAAAGCGTTCAACCACCACCCACTCATCGACCCAAGCGTGACGCCCAAGATCCAACCATTATGGCGGCTTCCCCTCGCCCTGCGGGACGACATCATGACAGAACTGAGCAGGGACCTGATGGCGTTTGTGACTCACATGGGCATTTTCAGGTACACCCACATGTCTTTTGGTCTGAGCTCAGCACCTAGCTGCTTTCAGAAGATTATGTCCACAATTCTGGCCAGCCTCAGGGGTATAGTGGTGTACCTGGACAATATCGTGGTCCATGGTGTGTCGCGGTAAGAACACAATAGTCATTTGAGACGAGTGATGGAGGTGCTGCTGGAACACGGAGTCACGTTGAATGGGGAAAAGTGCATTTTCGTGGTGGATTCCATTGTGTTTGTGGGATTCCGGCTGGTGGCCGAGGGCCTGAGCCCCCTGCACTCAAACTTGGAGGCAGTGCTGTGTTTCCCCGACCCCACGACACCCGCACAATTCTTCTTGTTCCTGGGCATGGTGAACTTTTAGGGGCTTTTTATTCCCCATTATTCAGAGACTATCGAACCGCTCCAGCCCTTCTGAAGCAGGATGCACCGTGGCAGTGGACCCCGGCCTGCTCAGCAGCAGTCGCTTGGCTGAAGTCTCAATTCACCTCCCCTCCAGTGTTGGCCCACTTTCATCCAAAATGGCCGACTTTTGTGACTTGTGATGCATCTGGTTCGGCGGTGGGGGCAGTTATGTCTCAAGTGCAAGACGGTACCGATCGCCCAGTGGCGTTCATGTCAAGGCCCCTTTCAGCGGAAGTACAGAAATATGCCGTGGGTGAGAGGAAGGCACTCACTTGTGTCTGGGTGTGTGAATGGTGGCATATCAACCTCTATGGACACCATTTCACACTGCGATTGGACCACCGGGTGCTGACGACACTGCTGGAGATGACAGGCTCAGGACACAGGCCCCTAAGATCCACAGGTGGACTGAGTGGGTGAGGTCCTATAACTTTACTACTCAGTTCACTCCTGGAAAAGAGAACGTAGTGGCGGATCTCCTGTCCCGTGCCACGGCCAACACCGCACAACCGAACAACGACAATGACCCCACGGAAGCGGATCTGGTCAACGTGCTGCATGGACCCGTCTGGGATATAGTGTCCCTCCAGGAGCTCCAGGTGCAGTCAGAACGGAACCCCACATTGTCACAACTATGCTCAGTCATCAGGGAGGGTTGGCCCACAAAAGTACAGAACGATCTGGCATCTTTTCCCTGGTTCAGAGACAAACTCAGTTGCTGGAATGGGGTGTGTGTGACAAGGGGATACTGCACATTGATCCCAGTGTCTCTGAGATCACGAGTTCTGACAATGCTCCAAGAGGGTCACCTGGGTGTGGTCAGGGTGAAGCAGCGTTGCAGGGATTCAGTTTGGTGGCCTGGTATCGATAAGGACATTGAAACTATGGTGAAGAACTGTGTTCCATGCTTGAAGAGTGGAAAGACCAGCAGGCCACCCCCACCCCCCACCCCTGCGACCATTACTGTACCCAGAGGGCCCTTCTAAGGGCCCTCTGGGTACAGAGGGGTGTACAAACAAGGGGTGCTGTTTGGTGACATGGTGTGTACCACACTAAACATGGACCAGAGGAAGCAAAGGAGAGAGTTGTCTCAGGAGATTAGAAAGAAAATTATAGACAAGCATGTTAAAGGTAAAGGCTATAAGATCATCTCCAAGCAGCTTGATGTTCCTGTGACTACAGTTGCACACATTATTCAGAAATTTAAGATCCACGGGACTGTAGCCAACCTCCCTGGATGTGGCCACAGGAGGAGACGGATAATACGAATGGTAACAAAAGAGCCCAGAACAACCTCTAAACACATTCATGGTGAACTCTAAGGTCAAGGTACATCAGTGTCAGATTGCACCATCCGTCATTGTTTGAGCCAAAGTGGACTTCATGGGAGACGACCAAGGAGAACACCACTGTTGAAAACAAATCATAAAAAAGCCAGACTGGAATTTGCCAGACTGCATGTTGACAAGCCACAAAGCTTCTGGGAGAATGTCCTATGGACAGACGAGACAAAACTGGAATTTTCTGGCAAGGCACATCAGCTCTATGTTCACAGATGCAAAAATGAAGCATACCAAGAAAAGAACACTGTCCCTACTGTGAAACATGGAGGAGGTTCTGTTATGTTCTGGGGCTGCTTTGCCGCATCTGGCAGTGTCTTGAATCTGTGCAGGGTACAATGAAATCTCAAGACTATCAAGGTATTCTAGAGAGAAATGTGCTGCCCAGTGTCAGACAGCTTGGTCTCAGTCGCAGGTCATGGGTCTTGCAACAGGATAATGACCCAAAACACACAGCTTAACACCCAAGAATGGCTAAGAGCGAAACATTGGACTATTCTAAAGTGGCCTTCTATGAGCCCTGATCTAAATCCTATTGAACATCTGTGGAAGGAGCTGAAACATGCCATCTGGAGAAGGCACCCTTCAAACCTGAGACAACCGGAGCAGTTTGCAGATTTTTTTACTCCGTTTGAGGAGTGGGCCAAAATACCTGCTGAGAGGTGCAGAAGTCTCATTGACAGTTACAGAAATCATTTGATTGCAGTGATTGCCTCAAAAGGTTGTGCAACAAAATATTAAGTTAAGGGTACCATCATTTTTGTCCAGGCCTGTTTCATGAGTTTGTTTTTTAAAATAATTCTGTTGAACCACAATTCAAAAGCATTGTCTGATTTTCATTGGTTAATTTTCATAGACTTTTTATTTATTACCACTTTTGTGAGATTCAAGTTAGTTCTGTGACCATTGTGGGTTTTTCTTTCATTAACAGAGGGGTACCAACAATTTTGTCCACGTCTGTAAGGCACCCCTAAACAGCTGTTTTTTTGCTAGTGGTCTATGATCTGTTCTCCAAATAGCTGGAGGTGTTACCCACTAATTTGGTCACAACGGATGTGGTAACGAGTTTCCTCTCATCACTGTTCACCACATGGGGGGTCCCGGATGCCATCACTACAGACAATGGCCCACAGTTCACCTCTGGGGATTTGAGGAGTTTTTGGGTGTTGGGGCGTAGAACACATCAAAACCGTGTTCTACCACCCCCAAGCCAATGGGGGCGTGGAGCGTTTCAACAAGAATCTGAAAAATGGTCTGAAAGCCCATTTGGTGGAGGGCTTCACATTCGCTGATGCTCTCCAGAGCATACTCCTCCACTACAGGGCAATGGCCCATGCCACAACAGGGTGCTTCCCGGCAAAACTCATGCTGGGGGATGAATTCCACCTGCCCCTGGACCGACTGAGGCCCCCCATAACCTCCCTTCCGGGGAACACAGACCCTCCATGAGACCGGATCATCACCCAACAGCAGAAGATGAAACAACGTTTCGACAAGAAGCACAGGGCGAAGGTCCATGGACTCGATGTGTCGGACTGGGCCTGGATTAAGCATCCCAACTGCAGGCATAAACTGCAACCTTTCTGGATGGGGCCACTACAGATCGTGAGGTGGCGGGGCCGGGACATGTTTAAGCTCTCGGACGGGTTATGGTGGCATTCCAGCCGACTCGGGAAGTCGTTGCCTGCACAGGGCCCGGGAGCTGCGGTGGAGCGGATTGATGAGGGTTGGGACTTATCTGATGGAGTGTTGTTCTGTGTGTCGTTAAAAAAAAAAAAAAAAAAAAAAAAAAACTAAACTGTCTATATTGCATGTGTTCTAAGGGGTTTTCTTGTGAAATTTAAAGGGGGGGAGGGTCCATTTTGTATATATGTGTTCTTTATGGTACTTTCAAGTTTTGTAAGGGGGGGTGTTGTATAGGGATTTCACCTTTGGGGCTTGCCGTAGCCGACGCCAGGCAGTCGATGTAGTGATGTCAGGCAGGCTACGGCCAGTATGTATACTGAGTGTGAATCCCAATAAAGTTCTGTTCATTGCTCAGTTCAACATAGCTCAGGTCTCCCATTATGACATAACAGACGGCCCTATAGGCTATTTTTATGGTGTTTGGTATGAATAGCACTTAAATTGGGTAGATCACCACTGAAGGCCTAATTGTAAAATACATGGTCCGCCACTGTGTTTTGCCATGCCATGCCATAGCCTTGTTCTTTATTTTTTGAGCCCTCGAGCTGCGTTGAGTTTAGAACAGCTCTAAGAAAAATTATTGAACTTGAATCCTGCTAGTGGGCTCTGCTTTCTAATGCTACCCGTGACAGTTCCACTTTTTTGTTCCACCCCACTGCAATTTATCGTGATCCAAAAAATTGTGGGTGTTAAGGCAGGCGATGTGTTACTATGAGGTTAAGGCGATAACTTTGACACCACAAGTTTATATTTAACACATTTTCCTTTAAATTTATGACTTTTTTTCTTATTAATTTATCACTTTTCTCATTAATTTGTGCCTGAGCACATATATATGCTTTTATATATATGATTTTTTTTCTAATAAAAATGTAACCACAATCACATTTTAAAGGACGTTCAGTGCATAAAATACATATTGCAATACAGAGAAATTATATCTTGATACTTTTTGCCCTAACCAATGGTTTTGCCTGCCACTGAATTTTCCTGTCCTCATATGAATGCCATATAATATATTTGAATGTTATTTCTTTAACTGTGAATTTTGAAGCATCTGAGTTTACATGAAGAATAAAAAGTAAACTTCTGCCAGGTAACCAAAGTGGAGTTCCCCCTTAAAACACATTTTGAAGATGAAAGTCTGAAATGGTTTCAGGTGTTCAGAAGAACACACAATGTGACCCAGAAATCATGAAAAAGAGATAAAGGGAATGGCTCAGGAGAGGATTAGTGCGAGTATAAGGAAACTAGCTAGCTAGGCTGAGATTTTTCAATGCTTTTTAATACTTAAAAATGTAATTGTTAATTTTTAGCTATAACCTACCCAATGCCTGTTGACCATCTGCCAGTCCTGGGGGGAAGGGGGGAGGGTGAGTACTGGCAGAGAGGATCTGTTTGGCCGGAATCCCATAATCCAACCTAGCCACATGGTCGAGGAGCCGCAGCCTCCCTCTTCTGATGGCGGTGGAGATGGGGATGGGGCAGCCAGCCCTCCTGTAGACCTCATCGTTTGTGGTGTGGTGGAACCACTGGATGCCAAGGATGTTATGGAGGCAGGTCTGATGAATGCATCTAGATGGCAGGTGGTTGTGGTGGAGAGGGTCCATGTCTCTGACTGGTAAAGGAGCATGGGGGTCACACAGGTGTTACAGATTCACAACTTCATGGACATGTGGATCTTCTGGCTCCGCCAGACCTTCTGGAGGCAACTGAAACCACTGTAAAACAGCTGCAGGCGGTGAGTAATCTCTGGGTCTGATGAGCAGGAGCTGGTGATCTTAGATCCAAGGTAGACAAAGTCGTTGACAATCTCAGCCGGCTCAGTGACCCTGTTTACATGGTCACGAGTAAACCGATTACTCAAGTAAACCAATAAAGGTAATAAATGACTTATGGTGTTTACATGCACCACGTAAACGGTTAATTGGGAAAATAAACTGGGTGTGTTAATCTGTTCTCTCATAAACCGATAATGGCCTTTAACTGATAAAGGTAATCAGATTACTTTGTTTACATGACAGTTTGAATAATCAGGCAACTCGAGAAAGATGATTATAATCGGTTTACTCATGACCATGAAAACAGGGGTCAATGTTTATGGTAATGCCTGTGGCAGGGCTGGGCGATATAATAAATATATTTGTTGTATCTGTACATTTGGCTGCCCATGATACATATAGCCCACATTTGAGTATTTGTCAAGTTAGTATGAGCTGCTGCTGCCAGACCGGTCTGTCTGCAGCTTCGCCGCTGCTGTAGTCTGAGCAGAAGTTCAGCGCAGCTATCCTGCCCCCTGCATACTCACAGAAAAGGAGAGAAATGTACACTGCAGTGAGCAGAGATGAAAAGGTAAATAACAGAATAAATGTAGGCTCACCTTAAGCACAGGAAAGGGGGGGGGGCAGATAAACATTTCGAGTCAGCTCTGCAGGTAACTCACTTAGCAAATGAACTTTAAAAATACTAGTGCATGCCCGTAGAAAGCAAGTATTCCTGTCTGAAACAGGTATCCCAATCAGGCTTTCCAGGCCCAAATGTAGGCTGTGCTTATGTAGGCAATCACATGATAGACTTTGACAAATATGAAAGGGACTGAACTGAAATTTATTTGATTGTGTGAACATTAATCACAGAATAATTGAAAATGAATGGGACATCCAATATTAGCAACTGTTTAAGAACTGCTTGTTTATTTATTTTTTGTCAGATTACTTATTTGTGTGATCTTTTATGACTTATATTCCTAAATGTTGCATCTTGCACTTTGGGGAATGGGAATTGTTCAGTCATCATTATATTTTAGTTTATATGTGCAGTTTATAGTCTATCAGCAATAAACTCATGCAGTAACAGGATGCATTTACAAATAGTATGAAACACCTAATATTATTTATTTATTTATTTAGTTTGGATTTGTATCTTGTATACTTGATTGATCCACAGAGGGAAAATCAGGGCATCCACGTACGGTGCCAATCCCGTCACCATTCACACACGCGCGCACACACACACACACACACACACACACACACAGAGGAGAATGAGCATTTTGGCTGCAACTTTTGCATCAGTGTTAGCCATTTGTCTGTAAATATTTAAATTTTTTTTTTTTTTATTTTGATTTTGTATACTTTATTGATCCCCAGAGGGGAAATTGAGGGCATCCACCTGGATGGATGAAGCAGCCATGGTACAGCGCTATCCCTTAACCATTCACACACATATTCACACCTAAGGCCACTTTAGAGTCTCCAATTAACCTAACCTGCATGTTTTTGGCATGTGGGAGGAAACCGGAGAAATCCCGGAGTAAACCCACGCAGATACGGGGAGAACATGCAAACTCCACACAGATCACTGTTGGTCAGGGGCTGGGATCGAACCAGGGATCCCATGGCCAAGGATGAGTTGCTGTGCTGGCGCAGTGCTAACCACTGCGCCACCGCCCATTTATTTTGTTATTTGGACATTTTTGCGTCTTGTTGTCATTTAGTCGAAGTTTAGTCACAGTCCGCATGTAATATGCAGTTGATCTGGCCATCCGCTCCACAGTGAAGCAGCAGTCGAGACTGTCGTCTACCACTGACCTGGAAGGTTGAGCGTGCCTCTCCGAGAATAATCGTGGAGTGCCCGGTCGGACACCGGTGGTGCCCAGTTAATGGTCGTCTCGGCTGCTGCTTTACCTGTGTGCCAGTGATGTCCTTTGCGGCACCATGGGTCCCTGCCAGTGGCCCCCCTTCCACCCGCACCTCGTGTTGTCCTTGGCAAATTATCCATTAGACCTATGCAATCACAGCAACTTTATGGTATATATTTTGACTGAGTGTCTCCATACTCGGGGATAGCACTTACAAAATCTTTGTTTACAAAGTGCTGTGGTGACTAACAGGTTGTGATGCCACATATTGTCCAATCAGCATGGCCGTGATGTGGCATATTATCCAGTGAGCATGGAATCAATCCAAAACCCTGCCCACACTTCTTGAAGCCAGGATATGAAGGCACAGCAGTCACAGAGTTGTGGCTATCCATCCATCCATCCATCTTCTACCGCTTTTCGGGAGGTCCGGGTCACAGAGGCAGCAGTTCAAGCAGAGAAGCCCAGACTTCCCTCTCCCCAGCCACCTGCTCCAGCTCTTCAGAGAGGATACCAAGGCGTTTCCAGACCAGCTGGGAGACATAGTCTCTCCACTGAGTCCTGGGTCTGCCCTGGGGTCTCCTCCCAGTGGGACGTGCCCAAAACACCTCAAGTTGGAGATGTCCAGGAGGCATCTTTATCAGATGCCCATACCACCTCAACTGACTCCTTTCAATGTGGAGGAGCAGCGGTTCTACTCTGAGCCTCTCCCAGATGACTGAGCTCCTCACCCTATCTCTGAGGGTGAGTCCAGCAATCCTACGGAGAATGGTCATTTCAGCCGCTTGTATCCGCAATCTCGTTCTTTCAGTCATTACCCAAAGCTTGTGACCATAGGTGAGAATAGGAACGTAGATTGACTGGTAAATCGACAGCATTGCCTTAGAACTCAGCTCCCACTTCACCACAATGGACCGGTACAATGTCTGCATCACTGCAGATGCTGCTCCAATCCATCTGTCAATCTCTCGCTCCATTTTCCCCTCACTCGTGAATAAGACCCCAAGATACTTGAACTCCTCCACTTGGGGTAGGAGCCTGTCCCCAACCCGGAGAGGACAATCCACCAGTTTCCGGCTGAGGACCATGGACTCGGACTTGGAGGTGCTGATTCTCATCCCAGCCACTTCACACTCAGCGGCAAACCGTCCCAGCAAGAACTGTAGGTCATTGCTGGATGAAGCCGACAGGACATCATCTGCAAACAACAGAGATGAGATCCTGTGGTCACCAAGCATGACACCCTCCATTCCCTGGCTGTGCCTAGAAATCCTGTCCATAAAAATTATGAACAGGATCGGTGACAAAGGGCAGCTCTGGCGGAGTCCAACTCTCACTGGGAATGAGTCCAACTGAGTGTTGGAAATACGAACCAAACTCTCACAACAGTGGTACAGAGACCGAATAGCTCGTAACAATAAGCCCAATACCCCATACTCCCGAAGCACCCCCCACAAAAAACCACGAGGGATGCGGTCAAATGCCTTCTCCAAGTCCACAAAACACATGTAAACTGGTTGGGCAAACTCCCACGAACCCTCGAGAATTCTCGAGACGGTAAAGAACTGGTCCGATGTGCCACGGCCAGGACAAAAACCACATTGCTCCTCCTGAATCCGAGGTTCAACCAACGGCCAGACTCTCCTCTCCAGTACCTTGGCATAGACCTTCCCAGGGAGGCTGGGGAGTGTGATCCCTCTAAAGCTGGACCATACCCTCCGGTCCCCTTTTTTGAAAAGAGGAACCACCACCCCGGTTTGCCATACCAAAGGCACTGTCCCCGACCTCCACGCAATGTTGCAGAGGCGTGTCAACCATGACAGCCCTACAACATTCAGGGCCTTGAGGTACTCAGGGCGAATCTCGTCCACCCCTGGGGCCCGGCCACCAAGGAGATTTTTAACCACCTTGGCGACCTCAGCCCCTGTGATAGGCGAGTCATCCCCCTTGTCCACAAGCCCTGCTTCCTCTGTGGAAGGCGTATCAGTGGGATTGAGGAGATCCTCAAAGTATTCCTTACACTGCCCCATGATATCCCCAGTCGAAGTCAACAGCACCCCATGGATTAGGTGGATTTGTGGATTAGGTGGCAGTCAAAGGTGGAGACCTTGGCGGAGCTGTGGCTAAACTTTTATTAATAAAAATTACATATTTTGACTGAGTGACTCCATATTCGGGGATGCACACCCTTGTAATCTCAGTAAAGCACGTTTAAAATCTTAGGGCAGTGTGGCGAACGGTTTGAAAGATATGTGAGGAACACACACACAGACACACACACAAACAGACAGAGATTTCTTGCATTTATAGATAGAAAAGCTCCTATCCGGTCTTGCAACCCTTCAAAATAAGAGTGAGTGGATCACCAAATAAAGAACTGATGAAATATAGACATAAGAAAATACAAAAATAAGCGACAAGTTAAACTTCTGTCACTAATTACACACACACACACACACACACACACACACACACACACACACACACACACACACACATATATATATATACTGTATATATACAGTATATGTATATATATAGCTGGTCCAAACCAGCCTGCGGGATGAATTTGCAAAATGTGAAAATTAAATAATTGCAGTTATTAAAGTAATAACTGTTATTAAAGTAATAACTAATTGCAGTTAGTTAATTAATTATTATTAGTTAATTAATTATTTAATTAATTAAATAATTACAGTTATTAAAGTAACTGCTATTCCCAATTTGTACATTTGGGGTCGCACAAGAGTAGCACACAAAAGTGATCCCTGATTTCTACTAACTCCACTGCAGTCCCTTCTCTACCATAAGAGATTACTAAAATATGCATTAAGTCTTTTTTTATGGATGCCGGATCCAGCACACACTGAAATGTCACAGTATTTACTGTATTGAATAACACCATGGTGTTTTTTATATTACTGTGGCGGATGAAATAAGTGCCGGCACGGTGAAGTGAAGTTTAAAAGGGTGTTTTATTCATCCTCCATCACGACACTCGCCCCAGCGCTGTGGGAGCGCGCTGGAGCGAGCCCTGTGTCTCTAGTCAGCAAACAGGCAATGCGTGTGATCAAAAAGCGAGTAAGAGAGAGAGTGAAGCGATATGGTTGACTTATATACCCAGCTAGACAATGCATGCATGGCACATTAGCACCACAGTAACTGCAGGAAGGCATGGACATTTGCATTAGAGTCACACATATCAATAGCAAGATTACTGGCGCTGGGATTAGACAAAGAGAGGCTGCCTATTGATATCAGTCCATACATCTCACTGTTCTGCTAATTGCTCCAGCTGAGCGCTCTGCTTGTCCGTAGGCTGTGGGGGTCGCCCACATTACAGACATTAATAAATAAATGTGCTTGACTTTAAAAAAAAATTCAATATGATGAAATACAGCACATCAGAAAAAATGCCACCTAACATCAGCTCAAGTAATCAGATGTTACTGTTTTTTGGGGGTCATTAGAGCTTTAACGTTGAAATCGCTGCATAATTCAAGCACAAAACTTACTTTGAACCATTTTCCTACTTCGCTGTGCTTCCGGCTGAGTCGAGGAAAAAAAATCCAGGCTTAGCCATGCACTGAATGCTGGGATATGGTAGGGCTGCAAGGATACTTTCCATGTATCCTTCTTTTTGGGGTGTTTTGAAGGCTGTATTTGTAGGCCGCATGTCAAAGAAACCATGGAGTGGGACAGCGTTCGATGCAGTGCAGTGACGTATCTGGCCTTCAAATGCACGCTTGGAGGACGCAGAACCTGAACTGAGACACAACCTCTGATTAGCAGTGGTCATTTCCCTGTCCAAAGTCCCGTGTCTTCCTGTTGTCACCATGGTAATGCAAGTTACACTTACAGATTCTTAATGAGGAGGCAAGACTGAACTATAATTTATGGTCTGTACCAGAGAGATTAATATTGCCCCTCAGGAAGGTTTTAAAAGGTGACATTTTGTATTAAGTCCCTAATCTCTGCATTATTTCATTTCTTTGGTTACATTATGCTTTCTGTACCTGGGAAATCGTACTGACTAAGGATAGTTGGTTGGATTTAGGGCACAAGAGACTTTCTTGCTATTCAGTGTTGTGGCAGGCTGCTGCTGACATTTTTCTCATTCTAAACCTAAATACATTTTCTAAAGTGAAGGAGGTGCTTCCTAATTCAGTACCTAAATCAGTGAGTTTATGATACTGCTGGTACATTACAGACTGATTATAGTAATTGTGCAAGTCAGTGGTACTTCATCATAGAGTTGTTCATAAATATGGTTATTTTAGGATGGCCACAATGGTTCCCTGTAGTTTTCTTGTACATCTGGAATTTTTTTTACTTGATTAGTAGGTTGCAAAGTTTTATGTACTATATATGCAATAAGAAACTGTTTAGTGTGTTGAGAAGGTGGAACAAGTACTTTGAAGAGCTGATGAATAAAAAAAATGAGAGAGAGGAGGATGGACGAAGAAAAGATGGTGAATAAGGAAGTCCTGAGGATTAGCAAGGCAGAAGTGAGGACAGCTTTGAACAGGATGAAGAATGGAAAGGCAGTTGGTCCAGATGACATACCTGTGGAGGTATGGAGATGTTTAGGAGAGATGGTAGTGGACTTTTTAACCAGATAGTTTAACACAATCTTGGAGAGTGAGAGGATGCCTGAGGAGTGGAGAAGAAGTGTTTTGGTACCAGTTTTCAAGAACAAAGGTGATGCTCAGAGCTGTAGTAACTACAGAGGCATAAAGTTGATCAGCCACACTATGAAGATATGGGAAAGAGTTGTTGAAGCCAGGTTAAGAGGAGAGGTGACAATCAGTGAGCAGCAGTATGGTTTCATGCCAAGAAAGAGTACTACAGATGCAATGTTTGCTCTTAGAGTGCTAATGGAGAAGTATAGAGAAGGTCAGAAGGAGTTGCACTGTCTTTGTAGATCTATGCGTTAACGCAAAGAGCTACCAGAGGACTGACCCCCCTCCCCCCCCCCCACACACTGTAGCTTTTACTACTTATAGTAGTTGTGTGGCCTAGGGTCAGAGAAATGGAAATAGGCACCACCCCTATACACCACCTGGTGTCCCACATGCTGTGGAAGGGAATTAACTTTAAAACTTTGTTGATCTAGAGAAAGCATATGATAGGGTGCAAAGAGAGGACGTGTGGTACTGCATGAGAAAGTCAGGAGTGGCAGAGAAGTATGTGAGGGTGGTGCAGTACATGTATGAGGACAGCGAGGCAGTGGTGAGGTGTGCAGTAGGAGTGACAGATGGGTTCAAGGTGGGGGTGGGGTTACATCAGGGATCGGCTCTGAGCCTCTTCTTGTTTGCCATGGTGATGGACAGGCTGACAGATGAGGTCAGGCAGGAGTCTCTGTGGACCATGATGTTTGCAGACGACATTGTGACCTGTAGTGAGAGTAGGAAGCAGGTGGAAGAGAACCTGGAGAGGTGGAGGTGTGCTCTGGAGAGAAGAGGAATGAAAGTCAGTAAAGGCAAGACAGAATACATGAGTGAATGAGAGGGACGCAGGTGTAACGGTGAAAATGGAAGGAGTAGAAGTAGTGAATGTAGATGAGTTTAAATACCTGGGGTCAACCATCCAAAGCAATGGAAAATGCACAAGAGAGGTGAAGAGTGCAGGCAGGGTGGAGTGGGTGGAGACGAGTGTCAGGAATGATTTGTGATAGAAGGGTAGCAACAAGAGTGAAAGGGAAGATTTACAAAACGGTAGTGAGACCTGCTATGATGTAGGGCTTGGAGATGGTGGTACTGACAAAAAGACAAGAGATGGAGGTGACAGAGTTAAAGATGTTAAGATTTTCATTGGGAGTGACCAGGAGGGACAAGATTAGAAATGAGTATATCAGAGGGACAGCTCAGGTTGAGCGGTTTGGAGACTAAGTAATAGAGGCAAGGCTGAGATGGTTTGGACATGCGCAGAGGAGGGATAGTGGATATATTGGGCAAAGGATGTTAAAGATGGAGCTGCCAGGCAGGAGAAGAAGAGGAGGACCACAGAAGATTCATGGATGTAGTGAAGGAGGACATGGAGAGGGTTGGTGTTACAAAGGAAGATGCAAGGGATAGGGTGAGATGGAGGCAGATGATCCGCTGTGGCGACCCATAAAGGGAGCAGCCGAAAGAAGATAAAGAATGTGATAAGAAACTGTTCACTAGAACAAGGAATAGAATTAAAACTGACCAAAATGCTTCTGTGTGCCAAACATGGAGTACAAGACAGCAGACTAAAATTCTGTTTGACTCGTCGGCCTCCGTCGGTCTATGATGACCATGGAAGAGAATCCTAAACGTCTACTCTGCTGGAACAGCACCGCCTGTGGCTGAACAGGCCGATGCGCGAATGACAGTCCCTGTCACACAGGTCACACTTGTGGGTGGTCTCCGTGCTGCTGGGTCTGTGGCGGTTCTTCCTGTGGGTCCTTTTTTCATCTGCTGCAGCAGTCAGTCTCTCTTCACCCTCCTTGAGCTGTCTGGTCAGGGTGCCTCTCCATTTGGAGCGGTCCGTTGCAAGGTCCTCCCAGCGCTCTGTGTTGATATCCAGGGCCTTCATGTCTCTCTTGCAGACATCTCTAAAGCGCAGCTGTGGGCGGCCAACGTCTCTCCTGCCAGTTGCCAGTTCTCCATAGAGGACGTCTTTGGGGATTCTGCAATCCTCCATACGGTGAACGTGGCCTAGCCAGCGGAGCCTGCGCTGCCTGAGTAGAGTGAACATAGAGGGAAGGCTGGCGCGGGACAGAACTTCTGTGTTGGGCACTTTGTCCTGCCAGGATATGTCCAGGATGTGGCGAATGCAGCGCAAGTGGAAGGAGTTCAGTCTCTTTTCCTGCCGGGCGTATGTTGTCCACGTCTCACTCCCATAGAGCAGTGTGCTGATGACGCAGGCGTTGTACACTGCCATCTTCGTCTTGACAGAGAGTTTGGGATTCTCCCACACTCGTGTGGTGAGGCGAGCGAGTGTGAAGGCTGATTTTCCAGTCCTCTTGTTGATCTCTGTATCAAGGGAGAGGTTGTTGCTGATTGTGGACCCCAGGTACGTGAACTGATTCACGACCTCCAGCTTGTAGTCATCAATGGTGATGGTTGGTGGTGCTTCCGTGCCTTGCGCCAAGACGTTAGTCTTCTTCAGGTTGATGGTAAGCCCGAAGTCCTTGCATGCCTGGGAGAAGCGGTCCATCAGGGTCTGAAGCTCCTGCTGTGTGTGGGTTGCGACTGCAGCGTCGTCTGCGAACAGCATGTCTCTGATTAGAGCCTCGCGTACTTTGGTTCTGGCTTTCAGGCGGGCGAGGTTGAAAATCCTGCCGTCAGATCTTGTGTGCAGGTAGATTCCCTCTGTTGCTGTGCTGAAGGCATGCCTCAGGAGCATAGCAAAGAAAATCCCAAAGAGGGTTGGCGCAAGTACACAGCCCTGTTTCACTCTGCTGCGTATGTTGAATGGCTCTGAGACGTTGCCATCGTGCTGCACTATCCCCTGCATGTTGGTGTGAAACGATTCGATGAGGCTTTGCAACTTTGGTGGGCATCCTATCTTTGGCAGGATCTTGAAAAGGCCCTCTCTGCTGACCAGATCGAACGCTTTGGTGAGGTCGATGAAGGCGACGTACAGAGGCATGTTCTGTTCTCTGCATTTCTCCTGGAGTTGGCGGATGGAGAATATCATGTCTACCGTTGATCGCTCAGCGCGGAAGCCACACTGAAACTCGGGGTAGACACGTTCGGCAAGCTTCTGTAGACGAACGAGAACAACTCGTGCGTAGACTTTGCCAACAACGCTGAGGAGGGAAATGCCCCTGTAGTTGTTGCAGTCGCTTCTCTCCCCTTTGTTTTTGTAGAGGGTGATGATCTTGGCGTCCCTCATGTCCTGTGGTACGGCACCTTCCTTCCAGCACTGGCAGAGGACGTCATGCAATGGCAGCAGTAGGGCGGTCTTGCAGTGCTTGATCAGGTCAGGGGGTATGCCGTCGTTGCTGGGTGCCTTGCCAGCGGCCAAGCTATCAATGGCCTTACTGAGTTCGTCGATGGTTGGCTCGGCGTCAAGTTCGTCCATGGATGGCAGGCAGTCGATGGCATCAAGGGCTGACGGTGTCACGGTGTTCTGTCTAGAGTAGAGGTTGGAGTAGTGTTCCACCCATCTCTCCATCTGCTTGTTCTTCTCTGTGATCATCTCCCCAGTGGAAGATTTGAGGGGGGCCGTCTTGCTCTGAGCCGGACCAAGTGCTTTCTTGATGCCATCGTACATACCACGGATGTTCCCTGTTATGGCAGCGGTTTGAATGTTTTGGCTGAGCTGAGTCCAGTACTCGTTGGCACAGCGCCGAGCAGTCTGCTGAACTTTGCTTCTCGCAGACCTGAGAATCTGGAGATTCTTCTCGTTTGGGTACTTCTTGTACTCAGCAAGTGCTGAGCGCTTGGCTTCAATGACGGGGGTCATCTCGGTCAACTTGGCATCAAACCAGTCCTGTGACTTCGAGGTCTTCCTCCCAAAGGTAGCCAAGGCTGTGCGGTAGATGGTGTTTCGCAGCTCTTCCCACTTCTGCTCTGCAGATTCTCCTCCTTGTGGTACACCAAGTTCCTTCTCAAAGGTGGAGGCAAACTGCTCAACAAGTTCTGGTTGGGCCATCTTGCTGGTGTCAATCCGTGCCTTTCCAGGTTGTCTAGCACGATGGAATTTCTTCAGCTGCAGCTTGACCTTGCAACACACCAATGAATGGTCTGTGTCGCAATCTGCACTCTGGAACGAACGGGTGATTAGCACGTTCTTCAGTGAGGTGCGCCTGGTCAGGATCAAGTCTAGCTGGTGCCAGTGCTTTGAGCGCGGATGTTGCCAGGAAACCTTGTGTTGGGGCTTGGTCTTGAAGAACGAGTTTGTGATGCACAGATCGTGATATGTGCAGAACTCGAGCAGCCGCTGTCCGTTGTCGTTCATTCTGCTCACGCCAAAAGGTCCAAGACAGGAGGGCCAGGAGTCGTGGTCAGCACCCACTCTGGCATTGAAGTCTCCAAGGAGAATGAGTTGTTCAGAGTTTGGGATGATCCTAACAGTTGTTGCGAGATTCTCGTAGAACTCGTCTTTTGCCTCTGGTGTGGCTGTCTGTGTTGGGGCATACACACTGACGAGGGTGACTGGGCCTTCAGTGGTGTTCAGGCGGAGGGTGAGGAGTCGTGCAGAGCCAGTGCTGCCCGGTTCCACCATCTTCAGCAAAGTGTTCTTCACTGCGAAGCCCACTCCGTGTTCCCTGTGTTCGTCACTGCCCTTTCCCTGCCAGTAGAATGTGTAGTCCTTCTCTCTCAGTGTGCCTGCATCAGCTAACCGTGTTTCCTGGAGAGTGGCGATATCCACTCCCAGTCTCTTCAGCTCATTATTGATGATGGCAGTCTTCCTGGTGTCGTTGATGTCCTTGAGGTTAGCAGCGAGTCCTGTCATCATAGTGCGAACGTTCCAAGTTCCCAGTTTTAGAGTTGGTCTCTTTTGTTTTATTGTCTTGCCTGGTGCGAAGGTTCTCAGCGTGCTGTTTGGATTTCTCCTTATCCCCATGCACCCAATGAGGAAAGCAAGCTGTGGCGGGACAACACCTTATTGGCTGGGGGCTGCCCAGCTTGAGGCGGGCGGTAGCTGTCCAGTGAGATCTGATGATCCCTCCCACCGTCGGGAACAACCCCTGGCGCCGCGCTCTACGCCAATTGAGCAGTGGCTTATAACCAGTAACTGTCATTCCCCGTGTTTTGTCTACGCCAAAGGCGAAGCTGGAGTGTCCTCTCCAGTGATCCGGTGTTCTACCTTCCAGCGTTGGGCGTTGGTAGGATTCAAGCCTGGGCAGGAAGATATGGAGGACAAGATGTTGCCCATGCAGCATGTCCCCCCTCTCCACGTCACTGATGAATCCAAAGGAACAGCAGGGCTGCTACAGTTTGGCACCAGCGCCGTTGCAGGAGCTGCCAGAACGATGTTGAGCACAACATAGAACTGCCTTAGGGGCTCCGACTATTTGAAAATAAAAATCAGTTTACATTATGTGAGCAAAGCAATGTTTCCATTCTTTACTCTAATTGCTGATTTACTTAAGGCAGCTGTTTTTTGATGATAAATGATGCATGTTGGCACAGAGCTTGTTGGCTCATTATTTAGAGTTCAGTAGCTGCAAGTTGTAACAATAGACAGGTGTGGCTACATATTCCCAGAGGCTGATTTAGTAGAGCATTTGAATCACTGATGTAGTGGTGCACTGTCTTTGAAATGCTAAATGATAGAATTAATATTTACATTTTGATTTTTGATATGGAAAAATGCCATACATTATATTACCTTCTCAAGTGCAACAAAGATGAACAGAATAAGATAAGATAAGATAAGATAAGCCTTTATTAGTCCCACAACGGGGAAATTCCAGGATTGCAACAGCACAGGGATAGCAACACTCAGAGCAACAATCAGAAGGCAAGAAAAAAACAAGCAAGCAAGAGCAGCTAATATACATATGTACGTATTACTATAAAATATATATATATACACACACACAGACACACAGTGCAGAGCATTGTAGCTAGATGGAATAAATATGTAAATATATAAACACCCACAGTACGGAGCATTGCAGCTAGGTGGAATAAATATGCAAGTATATAAACACACACAGTGCGGAGCAATGTAGCTAGATGGAATAATATGTAGATATATAAATATATAAACACACCCAGTGCTGAGCATTGTAGCTAGATGGAATAAATATGTAAATATATAAACACACACAGTGCAGAGCATTGTTGCTAGATGGAATGAAACAGCATAACCGTCTACTTAGTTATCCTACATGGTATGATTATGTGCCCATACATATTCTCACCCTCCATAGCGACCGGTATGTTCCTAGTTGTATGCCGGAGGGGACCATTGTGTAAGTCTATTGCATCTTTTGCATTCAAAAAACTATTAGTTTGTTACGTCTTTTTGCTATCTCTGCGAGCAGCCCTGCTTAGGTTGTACAGTCTGACAGCCGTTGGTAGGAAGGACCTACGAAACCTCTCGGTTGTGCACCTGGGATGATGTAGTCTGCTGCTAAATGAGCTCCTCAGTGCATTCAGTATGTCCTGCATAGGGTGGAACTCGGACTCCAGCAGAGAATGAGTAACAAGTCACAAAAAAAATCTCACTTTGACAACCCATAATAAATGGTAAATAAATTTAGCGGGTTTTTTTTTGTTGTTTTTTTTCTCATCTTTCAGCTGCTCCCTTTCAGAGTCAAAACAACGTATTATTACCTGATATCACGATGATCCACATGTCGATTTGGCAAGAATTTTTATGCCGAATGCCCTTCCTGACGTAACCCTCCCCATATATCCAGGCTTGGACTGGCACAGGGAGGACACTGGCTGACGCTCCCCCTGTGTCTGGGTAACCAACGTTCCTTTTCCCATTCTGTTATGCTGAGCACCCAAGCCAGAAGGCAGGAAGTACCATTTTTATCCCCTGCCGGTCAAAGCCCAAAGGGGCATTATATTATGGGTCCGTCTGTCCCACTTTTGTGAAATCAACTCCTCCTACAGTTTTGTTCCTGTCATTTTGAAACTTGGTACCATGGTTTCATATACTTTGATGATGCGCGTATTGCAATTTCACTCTCATCAGATGACCTTGAGGTCAGAGGTTAGATTTTTCCTAAATCTTCTAAACACAAATACTGAAAGAAATGATTTAGGGTTTTCAAATCGATACAGTAGTTGTATCTAATATACATCTTGGACAATTTACACCCTGACCTAACTCTGGATTTGAGGTCAAGGGGTCAAAGGTCAAAATTCAAGTTAACAGTGCAATTGCACCATGGTAAATGCTAAATGCTACATTTACTATTGCAATAAAAGGAGTAAAGCTAGGCCCACCAAACCTGGAACATGGGTTCACCTTGGGATCCTGACCTCTGATGATGGGTTTGGGGTCAAAAGGTCAAAGGTCATTGTTAACATTCCCTATGCCTAATTACTGTACAAGTAAGGCTAGGGCTACCAAACTTGGTACAGAGGTCCAGATATAGCAGTTCTATCTAATACACATCTTGGACGATTTACACCCTGATCTAACTATGGGTTTGGGGTCAAGGGGTCAGAGTTCAAAGTTAACATTGCAATTGCACTATTGTAAATACTATATTTCCTATTACTATAAAACAAGTAAAGCTAGACCCACCAAACCTGGTACACAGGTTCACCTTGGGATCTTGACCTCTAACTATGGGTTTGGGGTCAAAAGGTCAAAGTTCAAGGTTAGCATTCCTTATGCCTTATTACTGTACAACAAGTAAATCTAGGGCTACCAAACCTGGTACACAGGTTCACTTTGGGATCATGACGTCTGACAATGAGTTTGGGGTTAAAAAATTAAAGGTCAAGGTTAACATTCCATTTGCACTATTATAAAACGAGTAAAGCTAGGGCCACCAAATCTGGTACACAGGTTCCCCTTGGGATCTTGACCTCAGGTTACGGGTTTGGGGTAAAAAGGACAACGTTAACATTTCCTATGCCTTATTAGCGTACAACGAGTAAAATTAGGGTCACCAAACTTGGTACACATATTCAGCCTGTGATTCTGAAGTGTGACTGTGGTGTTGGGATCGCAAGGTCAAAGGTCAACATTAAAATGGCTTATAAACTATATCTCAACAACAAAGACAGCTTGGATTACCAAACCTGGTACACAGGTTCACTCTGAGACATGACCTCTGACTACAGGTTTGGGGTCAAAAGGTCAAGGTTGCCACTCCCTATGCTCTCTTACTACAATGACAATGCATTGTGCCATCACTGGCGGATGCACATGTGGCTTCGGAGTCCGAAGTTTGAACCACACATGCAGTTGCAGGTAGGGCATGGAATACCACTGGTCAAGGCAGAGGCAGATGCAGCTTGGTGGCACCAATCCCGTGCAGCTGCAAGGCGTTGGCGGCGGTCATCTTTGAAAGAGTTGACTGCCTTCCTTGTTAGCGGAATGCCAGCTGGTTCTGTTGGCTGCTGCAGTCTCGAGCTTTTGGGGCTGAAGGCCGGCCCATTTCATGTTGGCTTTGAGGTTATCTTTGAACCTCTTCTTTGGGTGACCCTGCTTTAGGCTACCTCATGCCAGCTCCCTGTAGAAGAGCTGACATGGGGTTTTGGATTCTTCCATGCGGATGACATGGCCAGTCCATCAAAGGTGGGCTTGGAGGATCTTGGCTTTGATGCTTGTGGTGTTGGATCTGTTCAGGACTTCTTGGTTCATTATGCAGTCCTGCCAGCGTATCCACATGATTGACTGCAGGAAGCGTGTGTGGAATTGCTCCAGCGTCTTGATGTGCCTACAGTATAAAGTCCAGGTTTCACACCCATACAGCAGTGATGTCAGTACGACTGCATTGTACACCTTCAGTTTGGTTGAGAGGCAAATGTCTTTATGCTGCAAGACCTTGGTGTACAGTCTGCCCATTGGTTGACTGGCTTTCTGTTATCCTTCCTGTGACATCCTTGTCTAGTGATGCATCATTAGAGATGGTGGTGCCCAGGTACTTGAAGGTATCAACATTCTTCAGCTGTGTGCCATCAGTGATGATGTTTGGCTCTTGGCGGACACTGTTCGGTGCAGGATGGAAGAGGACCTCTGTCTTCCTGAGGCTGATTGTCAGGTCAAACATTTTGGATGCTACGGAGAACCTGTCAGTGATTGTAGGTGATTCTTTTTGTGGGCCATCAGAGCGCAGTCATTGGCAAACAGAGCTTCTGTTATGAGCCTCTCCAGCACCATTGTTTTTGCAGCAAGATGTTGCAGATCAAACAGTGAACCATCCAGGCGATATCTGAAGTAGATACCAAGCTCGAGGTCTTTGACAGCATGAAGTAGTACTTGGGTGAAAAAGAAATTGAACAGCACTGGGGCAAGGATGCAGCCTTGTTTTACACCCTTCGAGAAGTCAAATCTCTCAGAAGGTTCACTATCGGACAGTACTTCACCAGTCACGTCGTCATGAAACAGCCTGATGAGCGAGGTGAACTTTGCTGGGCATCCGAGTTTGCAGAGGATGATCCACAGTGCGTTTCTGTTGACTGTGTCGAACACTTTTGTTAGATCGATAAAGATTGTATAGAGGTTCATGTTCTGCTCAAGGAATTTCTCTTGAACCTGTCTCACCACAAAAATCATGTCAGCAGTGCTGGAATCAGGCCGAAAACCACATTGTGATTCAGGGAGGTTCTTCTCTGAGACTGCCAAGATCAGTCTGTTCAGGATGATTCTGGCAAGGATTTCCCAGCAATGGAGAGTAGGGCTATACCCCTGTCATTTCCGCAGTCTGGAGCCTTTGTTCTTGTACAGGGCGACTACTGTTGCGTCACAGAGTTCAGCTGGCATTTCTTCCTCTTCCCATATACTGGTAAGAACACTTTGAAATGCCTGAAGAGCCTTTTCGCTAAGTGCCTTGTACATTTCTGCAGGGATACCATCCCTGCCAGGTACCTTGCCACAGCACATCTGTTTGATGGCTTTTCTGACTTCATCCAGGGATGGAGGGTCATCAAGCTCTTCAATGGCTGTCTGTTGTAGAACTTGGTCCTGTGCAGCCTGGTCAATTGTAGATGGGCAGTTCAGAAGTTGGCTGAAGTGTTCCCTCCATCTGTTGTTGATGGCAGCTTTATCCTTGATGAGCGTGGCTCCGTCTGCAGACAGCAAGGAAGCAGAGCCAGATTTTGAGGGACCAAACACTGTCTTGATGGACCTAAAAAACTGCTTTGAGTTGTTGGTATCAGTGAAGCCTTGGATCTCATCAGCTTTCTTTTCCCACCACTGATCATGCATGTTTCTTGTCTCTGTTTGAGCCATGGCCTGGTATGACTTGAATCTCTCCTTCTTGGTAGTAGAGCCTGGATCATTCTGCCATTCTATGAATGCTTTGTTCTTCTTGGCAAGCAGGTCTGTGATGGCGCTGTTGTTCTCATCGAACCAGTCTTGATGTTTCCTGCTCTTTAGGCCAAGCACTGACTTTGCTGTCTCAGTACCTACTTCTCTGAACTGGTTCCATTTCTGTGTTGGGTCTCCAGTCAATGGTCCATTGGGAGACAACTTTTCATCCAGGTTTGTCTGGAACTCATGAAGGTAGCGGGGTTATTGGAGTCTGGCTGTGTTGAAAGCAGTACAAATAAGTTTTGGCCGTCTGGGGTGGTGTGGAGCTATGTGCAGCTTCAGGGTGGAGCAGACAAGCTTGTGATCTGTCCAGCATTCTGCTCCTCGCATGGCTGTGGTGATGAGGACATCCTGAATGTCACATTGACGGACAATGACATAATCTATCAGATGCCATTGTCGGGATCTGGGATGCATCCACATAGTCTTGTATTTGTCAGGCATTCTGAACACTGTGTTCATGATGACGAGGTCGTACTCTGCACACTTGCTCAACAGTAGGATGCCATTGTTGTTCATCTTGCCAACACCATGTCTGCCAAGTACTCCTTCCCAGTGAGCATGATCGCTGCCTTAAATTCAAAGTCTCTGAGCAAGATGAGCTTGTCGTTGGCAGGAATGGAGTTCAGTAAGGAACGGAGGTCAGCGTAGAACTGCTCAGTTGTCTCTTCTGAGCTTGTTAGGGTTGGTGCATATGTGCTGACAATGGCTGTATGATGATGGTGGCTGAGCGGTAGGTGTAGCTTCATAAGCCTCTCATTGATTCCGATAGGTAAGTCTGGAAGCTGTTTCATCAAACTGGTTTTAACAGCCAAGCAAACTCCATGGATCCTTTCCTCAGTCTGTGCCTTGCCTTTCCAAAAGAACATGTACTCACTGGTGGGTTCTGTGATGGAGCCTTCCTCTGCAAATCGAGTCTCACTTAGGACAGCAATATTGATGTCATCGCGTGATAGCTCTTTGGCAACCAAGGCTGTTTGCCTCTGGGGTCTTGCTGTGTCGTCTCTGTCCATGAGGGTATGGACATTCCATGCTCCTAAGAGAAGCTTTCTCTTTCTGATCTTCTGTTGTTTTTGATCGTATGAGTGGGTGATCTGCCAGCCACAGTAAACTGGCCAGATGCTGTAGGGCAGACAGTGTCTAGGCCACCTTTTCTAGGCCCCTCCCATACTTGGGTGAGCAGTGCTATCCCTAAATAGGGCTGCTCAGTCACCCTGGGTGCTGCCGGACTCCTCTCCTGCCCAGGGTACAGAAAAGAATTACCCTTGGTCTGAGGGCCGCCTGCACGCAGGATCATGACTGCAACTGCTAGTGGTCACCTCCACCTGTTGTTTTGCTATTCCCCCATCGCTACGGGACTTGGAGTAGGTTGAAAATGAAAGATGAAAGCGCACAATGTAACCTGTGAGTGAGAGATATTATAATGGAAAAGCCATTGCACGGGGACGATCCCACTCTCTTGGCCTCGGAAGTCCAGGTCCAGTGGCATGGAAAAAGCTTTACATCTGGGAACTTCTTTTGCTCCAGTGGATTGCCAGGTCTTCTTTTATGCTCCAACATGGCCTTTGCACTCCACAGAGCACTGCTGCAGTGCCTTTTCAGCTGTTGAATCCTAGCAGATTTTATCCACCTAATCTGCCAAAGCAGTCTTCACATGCAGGCTGAGCAAGTCCCTAACTCACCGAGGGTTTCAGACCCGTCAGCTACCCTCATCAGGTCTAGCCAGCCAATGGAAGCCATTGCCTGGGGTGTGGCCGCTGTTGCATGCAAAGAGCTTCAGTGAGCCATTGGTGAGCGCTTGGTGCCAGGTGGGGACCAAAGCGGGCAGCCTACTCTGAAGAGCACCACATGCCCTCCTGTCAGGGGTATTACCTCTCCCTGACATGCATCTAGATTCCAAATACTCCTGTCTACTTTCTTCATCTCCCTGACTATCTTATTTTTTTTTTGCTAACCTCTTCCTTTGAATACTTTCCTGTACCTTCTCATTTCACCACCAAGTCTCCTTGTCTTCCTTCCTCTGTCCACTGGATACACCACATACCCTTCTACCCATTTCTCTCAATACTTTTGCTGTACTTTCCCAGTCATCTGGTAATTCTTCCCTACTACCCAGAGCCTGTATCAACTCCTTCCTGAACTCTGTGCGACCTTCTTCCTTCTGTAACTTTCCCCACTTAATCTTTGGCTCTGCCTGCACTTTCTTTCTCCTCTTTCTTTCCAAAGTCATCTACAGACTACCATCCAATGCTGTCTAGCTACATTCTCCCCTGCCACCACCTTGCAGTCTCCTATCTCTTTCAGATTTCTCCTTCTACATACTGTAAGATGTAGTCCACCTGTGTGCACCTTCCTCCACTCTTATAAGTCACCCTATGTTCCTCTCTGTTCTTGAAGTATGTGTTCACCACAGCCATTTCCATCCTTTTAGCAAAATCCACAACCATCTGTCCTTCCACATTTCTCTCTTTAAGACCATACCTACCCAGAACCTCCTCATCACCTCTGTTTCCTTCACCTACATGCCTATTAAAGTCTGCTCCAATCACCCCCCCCCCCCCCCCCGGAAACACTCTCTACCACTTCATCCAACTCACTCCAGAATTCCACTTTCTCTTCTACCTGACATCCAACTTGTGGGGCATATACCCTGATAACATTCAACATCACACCTTTGACTTCTAGCTTCAAACTTATGATTCTGTCTGACTCCCTCTTTACCTCCTGAACACTGTTCACATACTCTTCCTTCAAGATTACTCCTACTCCATTTCTCTTCCTATCTACAGCTTTTTCATAAATGAAATGAACACACACACACACACACACACACAAACACACACACACACACACACACACACACACACACACATCATCATCATCATCATCATCATCATCATAGCAGTCTGTTGGGGGCAACAATGACTGTTTCATTTGGTCTGATCAGATTCTTCCACCAGCTCCGTCCCCCACCCCCCGCCACCAGGAACTCCCAACCCCGCCAACCTGGGCACAAAAGTGAGTACACCCCTCACATTTTTGTAAATATTTTATTATATCTTTTCATGGGACAACACTGAAGATATGACACTTTGATACAATGTAAAGTAATAAGTGTACAACTTGTACAACAGTGTAGATTTGCCCTCCCCTCAAAATAACTCAACACACAGCCATGTCTAAACCACTGGCAAAAAAAGTGAGTACACCCCTAAGCGAAAATGTCCCAATTGCGCCCATTTAGCCATTTTCCCTCCCCAGTGTCGTGTGACTCGTTAGTGTTACAAGGTCTCGGGTGTGAATGGGGAGCAGGTGTGTTAAATTTTGTGTTATCGTTCTCACACTCTCTCAAGTTCAGCATGGCACCTCATAGCAAAGAACTCTCTGAGGATTTGAAAAAAATAATTGTTGCTTTACGTTGCTTTACATAAAGATGGCCTAGGCTATAAGAAGATTGCCAACACCCTAAAACTGAGCTGCAGCACAGTGGCCAAGACCATACAACGGTTTAACAGGACAGGTTCCACTCAGAACAGGCCTCGCCATGCATTTAAATGAAGGTGTTTATTATTAAGGGGGAAAAAATCCAAACCTACATGGCCCTGTGTGAAAAAGTGATTGCCCCTAAACCTAATGACTGGTTGGGCCACCCTTTGCAGCAACAACTGCAATCAAGCATTTGTGCTAAGTGGCAATGAGTCTTTTACAGCGCTGTGGAGGAACTCTGGCCCACACATCTTTGCAGAATTGTTGTAATTCAGCCACACTGGAGGGTTTTCGAGCATGAACCACCTTTTCAAGGTCATGCCACAGCATCTCAATCGGATTCAGGTCAGGACTTTGACTAGGCCACTCCAAAGTCTTCATTTTGTTTTTCTTAAGCCATTCAGAGGTGGACTTTTTTTTCCCTCTTTTTGTAATTAATTAATTAACTGACTGTCTGTGCCTATCTTTCTTTTTTCGTATGGAGCTGGAGGAACAAGAGAACTATATCAACGAGTTTTATTACCGTTGCTGTGTCATGGAGCAGGCAAGTGTGTGTCCCATCCATGCTTCTCAGTCTAAATGACCGAGACCTGCAGACTCACCAAAAATAACGCCCGAGAAATCACGGGAAAGCACCGAGGTTAGTGACTTCCTTTTCTCTATTGAGAATAAACTTACCAGCATGGATGGTAGACTGGCACTGGTCGAGCTGCTTCATAAAGAATTCCAGGGCTTGCGTGAGAGTCTGGAGTTTAGTCAAGCACAGCTCATCTCTCTCGTAGAGGAAAATAATAGCCTAAAAAAGTCAGTAAACACACTAACCATGCGGCTTGGCATTGTTGAGAGAGAAAACCAAAAAATGAAGGAAACAGTTCTCAATTTGCAGTCACGCAGCATGAGAGATAACCTTGTTTTTTGTGGAATCGTTGAAAAAAATAATGAAAAACCAGAACAGCTGGCCCGTGAATTTATGTCAACACAACTAAAATTATCCCCCAAAGTCACAAACTCAATTACCTTCCACCGAGACCACCGAATTGGGCAAAGAAATTCCCAGAACAAACCCAGACCTATTGTTGGAAATTTGAGCATTTCAAGCAAAAAATTTTGGTACAGCGGCAGGGCAGGCAGCTTAAAAACACCAATTATGGTCTAAATGATCAATTTCCACAGGAAATCATGGAAAGGAGAAGGAAGCTTTTCCCCATTAGGAAACGAAACATCCAAGAAGGTAAACGAGCTATTGTTTCTGTGGATAGACTGTATATAGATGACAAGCTGTTTATGGATGAAACCATAACGCCCTGGTTATTCTAGAGACTTTTTTTTTTTTTAGCTACAGGTGGAAAAAGAGTGTGATTGTGCGCAGGTCTCTTATTCAATCTCAGTTTAATTTGTTAACATCTGTCAAAATGTTTTTTTCTTTGTTACTGAGGTTGTTGTTTGTTTGTTTGTCTGTTGTAGTTAATTTTTTGAAGTTGTTAGGTCATTGTTGTATGTTATCTGCATTTTTTCACCGCTTACTAACCTTTATGTCTGTTTTCTCTCATACTTCTGGTTTATCGGAAGTACATGCACCCCATTTGCTTCCAATTGCAGGCAAATGGAACAGAGACATCATGCGCGCACACCCAATCATATATGTGTAGGTGTATAGTTTACACACATATATACAGTATATACACACAGATGCATACATTACGGACATATAATCACATAGGCACATTTAGTTAGCCTTTAGTACATAACCAGTTAGTGAAAACATGTCCACATTTAAGTTTGTCATGTGGAACATATGTGGAATTGGTACTAGGGAGAAGAGGCTAAAAGTTTTTAATCGACTGAAGGTTCTACAGGCAGACTTTGTCTTATTGCAGGAGGCACATGTCTCTCAGTCGTCTGTAGATGCGCTCACCTCCCCGGAATTCCCCCACATGTACTCAGCCGGCTTTAATTCTAAACAAAGGGAGGCAGCTAGACTGGTAAACAGAAGAATACGCTTTGTTGTGAATAATACCATAACAGATCCGGAAGGTAGATTTATAATACTAAAAATCTCAGTTCAAAATTTGGATCTATGTATTGCAAGCGTTTATGGCCCAAATGTTGACAACCCATCCTATTTTCACACTTTTTTCACTTCTCTTTCTGAGCACTTGGACACTATACTCATAATAAGATAAGATAAGATAAGCCTTTATTAGTCCCACAATGGGGAAATTCCAGGATTGCAACAGCACAGGGATAGCAACACTCAGAGCAACAATCAGAAGGCAAGAAAAAAACAAGAACAGCTAGTATACATATGTACATATTACTATAAATATAAATATATATATATATATATATATATACACACAGTGCGGAGCATTGTGGTTGGTGAATGTGCAGCAGAAAGTCTAAGCTCTCTCTCCCTCCGCGGGTGCGGCGGGCCAGGATAGGAGGAGACTTCAACCTGGTATTAAACCCTACAATCGACAGGCTTAGTGCATTGAGGAACTAGAAAAGCACTCGGAGAGCGCAGACCTCCGCCAAGCGCCACAATTCCCCCCATACAGTGTTTGTGTGTACGTTTTCAGATTCCTTGAGCATGTAAACATATGACTAGCAATTGGATTCACAATGATTATTTGTTTATTTGACAGGGACAGTGCAATAAACACACAATTAATGAATGACAATCAACCTGATAGTGATAGGATTAGTGGTTCAGTAGTAAAAGCATTGCCTCCTTGGCGGAGGTAATAAACTGAAGTGTTGGTGTTGTGTCCATCTCCTCCACTGATGGATGCAAATTGGGTAGACAGGTTGCCGTGGGTTTTATATTATATTATTTTGGGGTTTCGCTCCGCGGCAAAGGAGAATTTAGAAGCTTCGCCGGCAGAGAGCTCGTTATTGCGCAGCGCGTATGGCTGGCCGGGGAATTTCTGGCAAATGCGCAGCTCCTATGGCTGGCCGGGGAATTTCTGGCAAATGCGCAGCTCCTATGGCTGGCCGGGGAATTTCTGCCAAATGCGCAGCGCCTATGGCTGGCCGGGGAATTTCTGCCAAATGCGCAGCGCCTATGGCTGGCCGGTGAATTTCTGCCAAATGCGCAGCGCCTATGGCTGGCCGGTGAATTTCTGCCAAATGGGATTCCTCTCTGTTCCGGAGCCGCAGGACAAAAGAAGGTGCGATAATGGTTGCCGTGGGTTTTATTGGGTTTGCGGTCCGCGGAAAAAAGAGGATTTGGAAGCCTCCCCCGGCAGAGAGCTAGTTTTTGCGCAGGCCCTATGGCTGGCCGGGGAATTTCTGTCAAATAATCCGGCGCCGGACAGCTGCCCGTGTCAGCTTTTGCAGCGTAGTGCAAACACAGGCACTCTGGCGAGCCCTGTTTTCTGTGTGCCTAAAAGTTTGAAGAAGGCGGAGTTTGTGTTCATCAGACACGACGAGCAGCGCCCTCTATTGCGCCTGCGCACATGTTGAAAATGGCTGTATGTCACAGTGTTGAAAAATGCTTTAAAAAATTCCTGTATCCAGACGGTGAACCGGATCACCCCCAAAATGTAATCAGTTCTTCGTTGTACCATTTCCAACAACGCCTGAAAGTTTCATGGAAATCCGTCCAAGACTTTTTGAGTTATCTTGCTAACCAACAGACAGACAGACAGACAGACAGACAGACAGGCAGACAGACAAACTCCGGCAAAAACATAACCTCCTCCTGGCCTTTCGGCCTGGCGGAGGTAATTACCGAAAATGGCAGTCTACTGACACTCTCAAACAATGCATGAATGATTTTGGTCTTTGTGATGAATGGTGTTCTCTTCAACCAACTCTTTGGGAATACACTTTTTTTTCATCAGTTCATATTTAAGATAAGATAAGATAAGCCTTTATTAGTCCCACAACGGGGAAATTCCAGGATTGCAACAGCACAGGGATAGCAACACTCAGAGCAACAATCAGAAGGCAAGAAAAAAAAAAACAAGCAAGCAAGAGCAGCTAATATACATATGTACATATTACTATAAAATATATATATACACACACACAGACACACAGTGCAGAGCATTGTAGCTGGATGGAATAAATATATGAATATATAAACACACAGTGCAGAGCATTGTAGCTAGATGGAATAAATATGTAAATATATAAACACCCACAGTACGGAGCATTGCAGCTAGGTGGAATAAATATGTAAGTATATAAGCACACACAGTGCGGAGCAATGTAGCTAGATGGAATAAATATATAGATATATAAAAACACAGTGCGGAGCATTGTAGCTAGATGGAATAAATATATAGATATATAAATATGAACACACCCAGTGCTGAGCATTGTAGCTAGATGGAATAAATATGTAAATATATAAACACACACAGTGCAGAGCATTGTTGCTAGATGGGATGAAACAGCATAACCCTCTACTTAGTTATCCTACATGGTATGATTATGTGCCCATACATATTCTCACCCTCCATAGCGACCGGTATTTTCCTAGTTGTATGCCGGAGGGGACCATTGTGTAAGTCTATTGCATCTTTTGCATTTAAAAACTATTAGTTTGTTACGTCTTTTTGCTATCTCTGCGAGCAGCCCTGCTTAGGTTGTACAGTCTGACAGCCGTTGGTAGGAAGGACCTACGAAACCTCTCGGTTGTGCACCTGGGATGATGTAGTCTGCTGCTAAATGAGCTCCTCAGTGCATTCAGTACGTCCTGCATAGGGTGGAACTCGGACTCCAGCAGAGATGACAGTTTAGCCACCGTCCTTCTCTCTCCTATCTCCTTCACCGGATCAAGGCGCTGCCCCAGGACAGAGCTAGCTTTCTTAATCAGCTTTCTTTTTCTCTTTCTTTCTCTTTCTTTTTCTCTTTCTTATTTCTCTTTCTTTTTTCTAGCTTTCTTAATCATTTCACATTCATGTCGAGATTTCTTTCTAGCCAGTAACTTTATTGTGAGGGACATCACAGACACTGAAATATATTCAAATCAAGCTATTAGCGATCACCATCCAGTATCTCTTACACTAGTAAATAGGAAAGCTACAAGAGAAACTAGGAGGTGGAAATTTAATATATCACTACTAAAAGACAAAGACTTTATTAACTACTTTAATAAAGAGTGGGAATCATATCTGGAATATAATGATGTGCCAGGAATATCCCCATGTGTGCTTTGGGAAGCAGCAAAAGCGGTCATGTGAGGTAAAATAATCTCTAACTGTTCATATAAGAATAAAAAAGAAAAAGCGCTGGTACTGGAGTTAGAACAGAAAATTAAATTACTGGAGACAACCTGTGCCATTTCTCCACAGGAACAGGCACTTAACGATCTGAAAAAATTAATGCTGGAATTAAAAAAATTACAAACAAAAGAGCACAGTTTTTAATACAAAGACTGCATTTTGAGAAGTTTGAACACAGTAATAAATCGGGGCGACATCTTGCGAACCAGCTTAGATTGAATAAAGAAAAAGCAACGATCCACTCTATTAAGGATATGACTGGAAATATTACCCATGAACCTGAAGAAATAAATAACTCCTTCAGAAAGTTTTATGAAAACCTCTACTCATGTCAAATTAACCCATCTGACTCAGAGATAAAAAATTTTTTTGGACAATATTAACTTACCACGATTAAATAGTGAACAGATTGCAGCTCTGAATGCACCTCTTCTGGTGTTTGAACTCCAGGACACACTTAAGCACATCCCAAACAACAAAGTTCCAGGACCAGATGGTTTTCCAGTAGAATTTTATAAAGAACTTTGGCCTGTGAGACACCTACTTTTTTAAAAATGGTGAACCAAAATTAAAGAAGATAATGTAATCCCTCCAAATATAAATTTGGCTAGTATTATTCTGCTCCTTAGACCTGGAAAAGAACCTACGCTTCCATCCAACTACTGTCCCATCTCACTTATGAATGTCAATCTTAAAATAATTTGCAAAGCTCTCGCTAAAAGACTGGAAAGGAAAATTCTGTTTATTATACACCCAGATCAAACAGGTTTCATCAAGGGTAGGCACTCGGCTAATAATACACACAGGCTATTTAATTTAATAGACTACTGCAAGATTAATAACTTAGAAACTACAATCTTTTCCCTGGATGCAGAGAAAGCCTTTTACCATGTTAACTGGAAATTTCTTTTTATGGTGTTAAACAAGTTCGGGTTTGGTTCATCTTTCATAAACTGGATTAAAAAACTATATAGCTGTCCAGCTGCAGCTGTCTGAACAAATGATCAGACTTCCCGAAGCTTTAATCTCCAAAGAGGTACTAGGCAGGGTTGTCCACTATCTCCATCACTTTTTACCGTCTTTATTGAAGCATTAGAAGCAGTCATATGACAAAATGTTGATATCAGAGGTATCCAAACTGGAGAAAAAGAACACAAGATAAGTCTTTATGCTGATGATGCATTGATTTTCCTTGAAAACTCACAAAGATCTCTTTTTCAAACAGTGGCGCTCATTGATAAATTTTCATCATTATCAGAGTACTCTATTAACTGGGGTAAATCAATAGTTCTACCTATAAATTGTAATTTCTCAAATACATCTACTATTCCAATACAATCAGGTAATATTGAATATTTAGGAACAGATATTTCCCCCAGACTCTCAGAGTTATTACGACTAAATCACATTCCCCTTTTAAAAACAATACAAGACGACCTTACGCACTGGAGGACACTACCTATATTACTAATGGGAAGAGTTGCAACCGTTAAAATGATGGTTGTTCCTAAAATTAACTATTTGTTCTCAATGATTCCTACCCAACCATCAATGGTCTGATTTAAGTCTCTAGACTCAAATATAAGTAAATTTTTATGGAAGGATAAACCATCATGGATTAGTTTAAAAACTCTTTAAAAAGCAGAAGAGTGCGGAGGCTTAGATCTACCAATTTTTTTTAAACTACCTTTTAGCCAATAGACTGCAGTTTGTTTCAAAATGGACAAAATCGACCCCACTAGGAAACCCATGATTAGATGCTGAACAGGCTCTCTATGGGTCACTAAATATCTCTGATTTACCTTTTATAAGTCCCTGTATTAAACGCCATGACTGTTTTAAAAGCATTAATATCAGCTCCTGTCTGATGGCTTGGTGGAAATTTTTAAAAATAACGTCGTCTTCACTTGTCCCCTATAAACTCACATCCATTTGGAATAATGCTGATATCTTGCAACCAAAGAGGACATTAAAATTTCCACTATGGCAAGAGAAGGGAATAAATAACTTAGAACATCTTATTCAAGGTGGAAATTTTATTCAATTTCAGGAACTAGTGTCACAGTATGACATCAGTGATAAAAAGTATTTTGAATACCAACAGCTTAAATCCATACTAAGCAAGATTTAATCTTAATCAAACAGATTTAGTGGTACCAGTTAAGGTGGCAGAATTTCTAAATCTTCATTCCCCTAAACTGATATCGAAAATACATGGACTATTATCAAAAGTGGATGAGTCCGTATCTCTTCCAATATCAAAATGGGAGCCAGACCTATTGATCAATAAGGAGGAAAGTTTCTGGACACAAATATGTTTAAACACTTTTAAGATGATTAAAAACTCTAACTTACAACTTACACAGTATAAAGTTCTACATAGGATTCATTTCACAGGACAAAGGATGTTCAAAATGGGCCTGAGTCACACAAATATCTGCTCTCACTGCACCAGCAACGTCCCGGATAGCTATATGCATGCTATGTGGTCCTGTGCACTGGTTCAAAAGTTCTGGCGGAAGACATGTGAGGACTTGTCGGCATGGCTTGGGTATAATGTCCCATCCTCACCCACATCTTGCATATTAGGTGATTTAAGTGAAATAAATATAGATGCAAAGATGTCACACATGGTTCTCACTGTCTTATGCATTGCAAAGAAAACTATCCTCATGAACTGGAAATCAAGAAATAACTTATGCATGACTTATTATAACAACTTACTATTAGATTATATTAGCCTGGAGAGATTGTCAGCCTCCTCAAATAATCAATTGGCAGAAATCAATTCTCTCTGGTCCACGCTTATTAATTCTATAACCTGACGGGTGGTGGGAGTGGCTTGTTCCCCTTGGCGCCTCTGGCGGCTGGCTGGAACAAGCCAGCCTGTTCCAGGTTGGCTGTGTGTCTGGCCTGGGGGGGGGGGGGGTGGTCGGGGGAGGGCTGTGGAGTGGGCCGGGGGGGTGGGCTGTGGCCCCCAGCTGACTGGCCTCGCCTCCCGGGGGGGATCTGGGTCTGGCCCTGGGCCCTTGGTACTGGGGGGGCCTTCCCCCTCCCCCAGGCCGGGGTCGGGTGTGCACCGGTGGTGTGGGTTGTCCCCAGTGCGTCCTTGCGGGGTGGGGTTGTGTTCTCCCTGGGGCCCTGGCAGCACCGTGGGGCAGGTGCCTGCATCCTGGGTTGCCCTCCCCATCCACTGGGGTCTGCGGGTGTGGGTGTGCGTGTGTGTGTGTGTGTGTGTGTGTGTGTGTGTGTGTGTGTATGTGTGTGAGAGTGGGTGTGAGTGGGGGCTTGTGTATGAGCGGGTGTGGAAGTGGGTGTGTGTGTTGTGAGTGAACAGATGGGGCTGTGTGTGGGTGTAGGTGGGCATGTGTGATGGTGGGTGGGGGTACGTGTGTGTATGGGTGCAGTTACCTGTGGGTGGATGTCTGGGGGTGGAGGATGTGTGTTTGGGTAGGAGAACTTCATTGGGTGGCGGGGGTGGGGCAGTCCATCTAGTGGCATGGGGGTTGGCGTTTCGGGGCCTGCTTGTCCCGGCTGCCCTGCTGTTGTGTTGCGGGGTGGGGCGCTTTGTCACATTGCCCCTGGTGTCATTGGTGGTGGGTGTGTGTTGGTGCTTGTTGGGGCCATTGGCGCGGGTTGGTGGCCGTGTTTCCGTCGGGTTGCTCCAGGGTGGCTGTGGCTGCAGGGCGGACTGCCGCTGTTGGTGTGTGCCTGGGGTGGATGGTTGGCGGGCTTGCGTGGGTGCTTGGGGGTGTTGCTTGGCATGTGGGGCGCCGTGTGGGTCTGGCCCATTGTTCACTATTCTGACTATTGTTGTCAATGTTTGTGTGTGTAAGATAAATGGAAATGGGTATGGCCGCCCCATCATGTTTGTGGTGCTGGGAGCGCCAGGGCACGATGCTGGTGGGTCCTGGGCTGCTGGCACTAGTGGCCCTCGCCCTGGGTTGGGATTTGGAGGCACTGGGTGGCCTCATGAACCAGTTTGCAAGCTGGCTTTTTTTGGGGGGGGGGGGCTCGCTTTTAGACCACCTCCCTCCAAGCCTTATTTCCTGCCCTCCCCCTCCCCCTGATTCTGGGTGGAATATACATCTTCTTGGATACATTTAGGGTTTTGGGGTGGGGGTGTGCCACACTGTCAGTGAAAGGGATACATTTGCTGCACAGTGGGGCTGCCCTCACCTCAATTTTAATTGCACTTTAAACACTGAGGGCTTGGGGGAATGGGGGCCCCGCTGCCCATCGCAGTGGCTAGCGGTGCTCCAATCATCATCCCCCCAATTTTAATTGCACTTTGGTAGTCCGCACATTTACACACAATTACATCATATAACCGACATACACCCACCATGTTTTGTGCAAGGGGAGTTGGAGGTCTTCTCCCACACCTGTTGCCCTCCTCCTGCTGGGGGCGTGGGGGCCCAGTGGGGAGCCTGGGACCCATCATGTTGTCAAAATACCTGGGTGCTACTGAATGTATAGATACAACCAAGGGAGTGAGAGCAGGACTGAATATGAGAGTAAGTGAGAGTGAGGGGGTGATGAATGGAGGTTGTGATGGTGGATCGGTTTTGTGTGGTGCTTTGCATGTTGGGTGGCATCTCGGGGCGCCCATGGTGGTCTGCTGATCAGTTGCTTGGGTGGGCGCCGGGGGTGGGGGTCTGCTTCTGTGGCTTGTGCCGGCGGTCTACCTGGCCGCTGCTGGGTGCTGGTGCACGTTCAGGCTCGCTGCTTCGCAAACGCCTTATGAAACAAGGGTGAATGAGGGGTGAGTTTGAATGGGTACAGGAGTGAGAGAGAATGGGTTTGTCTGGGTGAGTGAGAGTGAGTTAGTGCAAATGGGTGCGCATGGGAGCATTTGGGTGTGAAGGTGTGGGGATGGGTGTGTCTGTGAGTCAGGAGGTGCTGGATTAAGGGGGGTAGTGCCTCTCAGCAATGTGAGCTCCCCTGGGCAGGGGGACTTCTTTGGGCATGGGGGTCCCCGGGGTGTGCGGCAGTGGCACTGGGTGGGGGCCCGCTGTGGGGGTGCCTGGGGGGGCTCACGCCGGGGGATGTGGGCCGGTCGCTGGCCCCACTGGGGGGGGGGGGGGGGGGGGGGGGCCCGGGGGTGTGGGCTTGCTACGTCGGCCGCCTGGCGACTTGGCCTTCCTTGATCATTCCTCCGGGGGCAGATTCCTGGCTTTCCTGAGGCTTGCTGACCTTGGATGTTTGTGCCCTGTGGGGATTGGGGGCGCTGCCTTGCCTGCTCAGGGTCCCCGGGGGGAGAGCTGCTGTCACCGGCCCACTGCTTCATATGCTTCCTGACACACCACTCACATGCACACACTTATTTTGCATGCACTCTCATATATATGCATGCAGACGTACATGCACAAGTGTCTCTCCTTTAACAGGTGCGGAAACCAGGCTCGTGTTGAGACATCTTCGGAGGAAGAAGCAGTTTGTCTTTTGTTTGTTTTAGTTGTTGGTTTGTTTGTCTTTTTGTCTGTTCCCCTCCCTTTTCTTTCCCCCTCCACACACTTCCTTTCGCTCTTCCCCATCCTGTCGGGTCTTCCATGGGTAAAATAATTAAAATAAAGTATTAAAAGTTATTACAGGAGGAGTTTACAACAATATACAATACATAGTTAGGTACTGTATAAGCTCCTCTTGACAAAGTAAATCTCTTTTGGCGCAATAAGGGTAACAGATCCCTGTTCTGCTTACCTAACTGCCTGACAGGAGAAGGAGGGGGGGAAGAGGTGGACTTGCTTGTGTGTTTTGGATCATTGTCCAGCTGCAGAACCCAAGTGCACTTCAGCTTGAGGTCACCAACAGATGGCCGGATATTCTCTATCAGGATTTTTGGGTACACAACAGAATTCATGGTTCCATTTACCACAGCAAGTCTTCCAGGTCCTGAAGCAGCAAATCAGCCCCAGACCATCACACTAAAACCACCATATTTTACTGTTGGTATAATGTTTCTTTTCTGAAATGCTGTGTCACTTTTACGCCAGATGTAATGGGACACACACCTTCCAAAAAGTTCAACTTTTGTCTCGTCAGTCCAGAGTATTTTTCCAAAAGTCTTGGGGATCATCAAGATGTTTTCTGCCAAAACTGAGACAAGCATTTATGTTCTTTTTGCTCAGCAATGGTTTTCATCTTGGAACACTGCCATGCAGGCCATTTTTGCCCAGTCTCTTTCTTATGGTGGAATCATTAACACTGACCTTAACTGAGGTAAGTGAGGCCTGCAGTTCTTTGGATGTTGTTGTGGGGTCTTTTGTGACCTTTTGGATGAGTCGTCACTGCAGTCTTGGGGTAATTTTGGTTGGCTGGCTGGCCACTCCTGGGAAGGTTCACCACTGTTCTATGTTTTTGCCATTTATGGATAATGGGTCTCACTATAGTTCACTGGAGTCCCAAAGCTTTAGAAATGGCTTTATAACCTTTTCCAGACTGATAGATCTCAGTTAGTTTGTTTCTCATTTGTTCCTGAATTTCTTTGAATTGCAGCATGATGTCTAGCTTTTGAGGATCTTTTGGTCTACTTCACTTTGTCAGGGAGGTCCTATTTAAGTGATTTCTTGATTGATAACAGGTGTGGCAGTAATCAGGCCTGGCGTGGCTCAAGAAATTGAACTCATCTTTCCAAAAATGTGATAAACCACAGTTAATTTATGTTTTAACGGGGGAAGGGGGGCAATCACTTTTTCACACAGGGCCTTGTAGGTTTGATTTTTTTTTTACCCTTAATAATAAACACCTTCATTTAAAAAGTGCATTTTGTGTTTACTTTGTGTTTACTTGTGCTATCTTTGTCTAATATTTAAATATGTTTGATGATGTGAAACATAAATCAGGAAGGGGCAAGCAGTTTTATATATATACAGTGGGGTAAAAAAATATTTAGTCAGCCACCAATTGTGCAAGTTCTCCCACTTAAAAGAAGAGAGAGGTCTCCAATTTTCATCATAGGTATATACCTCAACTATGAGAGACAAAATGAGAAAAAAAAAATCCAGAAAATCACATTGAAGGATTTTTAATGAATTAATTGGTAAATTCCTCGGTAAAATAAGTATTTGGTCAATAACAAAAGTTCATCTCAATACTTTGTTATATACCCTTTGTTGGCAATGACAGGGGTCAAACGTTTTCTGTAAGTTTTCACAAGGTTTTCACACACTGTTGCTGGTATTTTGGCCCATTCCTCCATGCAGATCTCCTCTAGAGCAGTGATGTTTTGGGGCTGTCGCTGGGCAACACAGACTTTCAACTCCCTCCAAAGATTTTCTATGGGGTCGAGATCTGGAGACTGGCTAGGCCACTCCAGGACCTTGAAATGCTTCTTACGAAGCCACTCCTTCATTGCCTGGGCGGTGTGTTTGGGATCATTGTCATGCTGAAAGACCCAGCCACGTTTTATCTTCAATGCCCTTGCTGGTGGAAGGAGGTTTTCACTCAAAAGCTCACCATACATGGCCCCATTCATTCTTTCCTTTACACGGATCAGTCGTCCTGGTCCCTTTGCAGAAAAACAGCCCCAAAGTATGATGTTTCCACTCCCATGCTTCACAGTAGGTATGGTGTTCTTTCTCCTCCAAACACGACAAGTTGAGTTTTTACCAAAAAGCTCTATTTTGGTTTCATCTGACCATATGACATTCTCCCAGTCCTCTTCTGGATCATCCAAATGCTCTCTAGCAAACTTTAGACGGGCTTGGACATGTACTGGCTTAAGCAGGGGGACACGTCCCTGGCAGCGTAGTGTGTTTCTGATGTAGCCTTTGTTACTTTGGTCCCAGCTCTCTGCAGGTCATTCACTAGGTCCCCCCATGTGGTTCTGGGATTTTTGCTCACCGTTCTCATGATCATTTTGACCCCACGGGGTGAGATCTTGCGTGGAGCCCCAGATGGAGGGAGATTATCAGTGGTCTTGTATGTCTTCCATTTTCTAATAATTGCTCCCACAGTTGATTTCTTCACACCAAACTGCTTACCTATTGCAGATTCAGTCTTCCCAGCCTGGTGCAGGTCTACAATTTTTTTTTTTCTGGTGTCCTTTGACAGCTCTTTGGTCTTGGCCATAGTGGAGTTTGGAGTCTGACTGTTTGAGGTTGTGGACAGGTGTCTTTTATACTGATAACGAGTTCAAACAGGTGCCATTAATACAGGTAACGAGTGGAAGACAGAGGAGCCTCTTAAAGAAGAAGTTACAGGTCTGTGAGAGCCAGAAATCTTGCTTGTTTGTAGGTGACCAAATACTTATTTTACTGAGGAATTTACCAATTAATTCATTAAAAATCCTTCAATGTGATTTTCTGGATTTTTTTTTTCTCATTTTGTCTCTCATAGTTGAGGTATACCTATGATGAAAATTGGAGACCTCTCTCATCTTTTAAGTGGGAGAACTTGCACAATTGGTGGCTGACTAAATACTTTTTTGCCCCACTGTATATATATCTACACACACACACACACACACACACACACACACACACACACACATATATATATATACATACATACACACACACACACACACACACACACACACACACACACACAGTGCATCCAGAAAGAATTCACTTCACTTTTTCCACATTACTTATGTTACAGCCTCATTCCAAAATGGATTAAGTTCATTTTTTTTTCCTCAAAATTCTTCACACAATACCTCATAATGACAACATGAAATAATTTTTTCTTTGAGATTTTTGCAAATTTATTAAAAATAAAAAACTGTGAAATCACATGGGCATAAATTGAGCTCAGGTGCTGTTTCCACCGATCATCCTTGAGATGTTTCTACAGCTTAATTGGAGTCCACCTGTGGTAAATTCAGTTGATTGGACATGATTTGGAAAGGCACGTTGTGTCCTGGGCACGACGTTAAACTACATCCGGCAGCAAGGCCCCAGTCCGGGAGTTCTGGGGTTCTGAGGAGAATGTCACTACCGCTTAATTGCTGCTGTGCTGGGTCACCCTTGGGCGAAGTGTAGCACCCAATAGCCTCCCATACTGGGTTACGTACAAGCCACCAACGGCATGCCAGGCAGATGATGTCAAGTAATACTGCACCTGTTTGACATGGCGGACGAGTGCAACGCTTAGCGGGCAGGCGGTAAAGGTGGGCCTTGACATACCAAGCATCCAGCAGCCCGCTGCAACTGCCTTCTACTGAAGCTGCGCGTCTCAATCCCTTGAGCTGCAGTGAATTGGCTGGCAGTCAAGTGAGTGTGCGTGGCCCCTCGCGCAACTACGACCACCTTAAACAACTTCATCAGCGAATGGCTTGTTCCTTTCCCAAAGTCCAATGGCGACGGAAGTGCGGGTGACGGGGGTAGGCCTGGAAAGCTGGAAGCCCCTAGTCCGCACCCGCACATTGGCGGCAGATCTAAGATCTGGCGCCAGATCTCGCTCCCTGCTGAACAGCCGTGACGGCAGGGCTTCGGCAGCTGGATCAGTGACTGGGCTGGCCTTTTTAGGATCACCGCAGCCCACCCTAATTGGGGAGACCCGTAGAAAAGGTGGGGTAAACATCGGACACGGCATCTCAGTCTGGCCAGTTCACCGCAGCTGGCGGACTTCCCATCTCTACGGTCGAAAATCAAAGAAAACACTTCGTTCTCTCAAGAGGTCTCTAACTCTCGGGGCCTGGAATATTCGCACACTCCTCGACAAAAGCAACACAGAAAGACCAGAACACCGAACAGCACTTGTCTGCAAGGAGCTCCACAGATTCAACATCGACGTGGCAGCTCTTAGTGAGACAAGATTCCCAGATGAAGGTAACATCGTAGAAGCAGGGTCAAACTATACCATTTTCTGGAAAGGGAAAAGTGCTGAAGAACCACGTATTCACTGAGTTGGCTTTGCTATAAGATCGAAACTCGTTGACCAACACAACCTCATCCCTACGGCCATCAGTGAACGCATGATGAAAGTCAGAATCCCTCTTGTCCAAAACAGATTTCTCAGCCTGATAAGATAAGATAAGATAAGATAAGATAAGCCTTTATTAGTCCCACAATGGGGAAATTCCAGGATTGCAACAGCATAGGGATAGCAACACTCAGAGCAACAATCAGAAGGCAAGAAAAAACAACATCTAGTAAACATATGTCCATATTACTATAAATGTATATATATAGACACACAGTGCAGAGCATTATGGCTGGTGAATGTGCAGCAGAAAGTCTAAGTTCTCTCTCCGCGGATGCAGCGGGCCAGCTGGAAGTCTTTGGGCATGATGGTGACCCCCTTAGCGAAGAAGAGACCCACCAGGTGGGCCTCGCTGGTCTCCTGCAGAGCCATGACGACGAAGCTCAGGAAACGCAGGACGGTCTTGAAGTCCTGAGCAATCTCCCTCACCAGGCGCTGGGCGGGCAGCTTACGGATGAGCAGCTTCGTGGATTTCTGGTAGCGACGGATCTCTCTCAGAGCCACGGGCCTGTGACGGCGAGGCCTCTTCACTCTGCCGGTGGCCAGAGCGCCTCTCCGAGCAGCCCTGGTGGCTAGCTGTCTCCTGGGGGGCTTCTTCCTCCAGTAGATTTTACGGGCGGTCTGCTTGGTTCTTGCCATCGCTCTTTATTATTCTGTCTTATATTTCTTTCACGCCACCTAAACTCCAGCCCGGCACCCGCGTCCTTTTCGCTACAGCTCCCGGTATGTCGAGTTTCCTATTAGCACCGGGCGGCGGCCAAGTGCTAGCTAGCACTAGCTCCTCCCCGCTGTAACATCTCCCGCTGCAAACCGTGGCTCCGTCCGCCGACCCGGGAGACCCCCGGGGCGATCCGTGCGTCCGTGATATATATACAGAGTGAAAGGTGTAGAAAGAAGAAGGAAGATAAAAAAAAGGCTGCTGCAACAGGCAGCCGACTCGTGTGGCGCCGCCGGTCTGGCGGAACCGGAACCGGAGAGGTAATAGAAGAGAACAAGAATAATCCCAGGTTTCTTTTCAGTACTGTAGCCAGGTTGACAAAGAGTCGGGACTCTGTCAATCTTAGCATTCCCTTAGAGCTTACTAGTCAGGACTTTATGAACTTTTTTAATAATAAAATTTCATCCATCAGAGATAAAATCAATCAGATTCTTCCCACAGTTAACTTAAATACAGTAACTACTACAACTCCTTCAACTGATATCTGTTTGGATGAGTTTACCCCAAATGACCTTTTAGAGTTAGACAAAATAATTTCCTCATCCAAGCCTTCAACTTGTCTTTTAGACCCTATTCCTACCAGGTTATTTAAAGAAGTCTTCCCACTTATTGGTAGCTTTATTCTTCATATAATCAATTCTTCATTAACTTTAGGCCATGTACCGCAGGCTTTTAAAACAGCTGTAATTAAACCCTTACTCAAAAAGCCAACGCTAGATCCAGGAGTTTTAGCTAACTATAGACCAATCTCTAATCTCCCTTTCATTTCAAAAATCTTAGAAAGAGTTGTTGCTACGCAATTATTTGACCACCTGCAGGGAAATGGTTTACTTGAAGAGTTTCAATCTGGGTTTAGAATCCATCATAGTACTGAAACAGCCTTAGCGAAGGTCACTAACGACCTCCTCATCGCATCTGATAATGGACTGGTTTCTGTACTTGTCCTTTTAGACCTTAGTGCAGCTTTTGATACTATCGATCATAATGTTCTACTTGATAGATTAGAACACTATGTTGGACTTAATGGAACTTTGTTGCAGTGGTTTAGATATTATTTATCTGATAGGTTCCAGTTTGTTCATGTCAATAATGAGTTTTCTTTCAACTCAAAGCTTAGTCATGGAGTTCCACAGGGATCTGTGCTAGGACCTACTCTTTTTTTTTCCCACAATATCTTTATTGAACCTTTTTTTTTTTTTTTAACAAACATGATACAATCAAACACTAACATTAAAGTACTACAAAAAAAAAATGCACTAAAAACACCAACAACCACCAACAAAATCAAGTCTTCAACAATGCTCCTCTGTTTAGTCTAGACAATCCAATACATAAGTATACATATTATGTTCACCAGTTTGGAATTTACAAGGTCCACACACATCATTCACCTTCTTCTTCAAGAGTTATGTTTAAATTTTTTACATAATCAATAAAAGGTCTCCATATATTCTCAAACACAATTTCCTTTGATTTCAGTATATATGTTATTCTTTCTAATGGAAGGTTTGTTAACATCTGTCTTAACCACTGAGTCACATCTGGTCTATGAGTCTTTTTCCATAATAGTGCAATACATTTTTTGGCATTAAGCAAACTGAGGTCTATGAATGTTCTTTCACTTTTATTAAAATTATGCTTTTCTGGGTACAGACCCAACAAAAACAGTTTAGGATTCAATATGATTTGTTTTGAGATTATTTTTTCAATTGTTACCCTCACCTCTTCCCAAAACATTCTTATTAATCTACATTCCCATAAACAATGAAATAGGGTTCCTTTACTTTCCATGCATTTTGTGCATGTATCTGGTATATTTTTGTTATATCTATTTAACTCCTCCGGTGTAACATACATCCGCATTAACCATTTGAAATGTATCAATTTAAGGCGTACATTTATTGATTTGGTTTGAGCTTCTGTACAAGCCAATTCCCATTGTTCCTCTGAAATTTCAATTTGCAGATCTTCTTTCCAGTAGTTTAATCTTTTCAGTGAATTTTCACTTGAAGATAGTGTCAATGAGTTATAAAACTCTGAAATAATACCCTTTCTTTTACTATCTTTCATCATCATTTTTTCCAAGGATGAATAAATAGGTCGAGTGAGAGCTTTATTTTGATTTGATCGAATAAAGTTTCTAAGTTGAAGATATTTAAAAAAATGTGTTCTATTGAGATTAAATTTGATCCTCAGCTCTTCAAAAGACATTATGTTGTCTGCACATGGCAAATATAAATCCTGAATCTTTTGTATCCCTTTTAAATTCCATACTTTAAATACGGCGTCCGCTCTCCCTGGTTTAAAATATTGATTACCCCATATTGGACTAAATTGTGACAATAACTGTGGTTCTTTTAAATAGTTTTTAGCTTCACACCATATTTTGATCATATGCTTTACAAATGGATTTTTAACTTGTTTTTGTAATTTTTTTGCCGAATCTGAGTATATGAATATGGGAAGAGGTAAAGGTAAATTGTATGATTCCATTTCAGTCCAATGAGGGAGATCATTTGATGAAAAATAATATGTCATAGACCTCAGTTGTGCCGACCAATAATACAACATAAAATTTGGACATTTCAGACCTCCACGATCAAATGGTAAATATAATAAAGACAAACGTAATCTAGCCCTCCTGTTGTTCCATATAAATTCCACTAACTTTTTTTTTATTCTTGAGAATAGATCTAAAGGTGGTGATAAGGGAATGTCCATCCATCCATCCATCCATCTTCTACCGCTTTTCCGGAGGTCCGGGTCGCGGAGGCAGCAGTTCAAGCAGAGAAGCCCAGACTTCCCTCTCCCCAGCCACCTGCTCCAGCTCTTCAGAGGGGATACCAAGGCGTTCCCAGACTAGCTGGGAGACATAGTCTCTCCACCGAGTCCTGGGTCTGCCCCGGGGTCTCCTCCCAGTGGGACGTGCCTGAAACACCTCAAGTGGGAGGCGTCCAGGAGGCATCCTAATCAGATGCCCATACCACCTCAACTGACTCCTTTCAATGTGGAGGAGCAGCGGTTCTACTCTGAGCCTCTCCCGGATGACTGAGCTCCTCACCCTATCTCTGAGGGTGAGTCCAGCAATCCTACGGAGAAAGCTCATTTCAGCCGCTTGTATCCGCGATCTCGTTCTTTCGGTCATTACCCAAAGCTCGTGACCATAGGTGAGAGTAGGAACGTAGATTGACTGGTAAATCGACAGCTTTGCCTTAGAACTAAGCTCCCTCTTCACCACAACAGACCGGTACAACGTCCGCATCACTGCAGATGCTGCTCCAATCCGTCTGTCGATCTCTCGCTCCATTTTCCCCTCACTCGTGAACAAGACCCCAAGATACTTAAACTCCTCCACTTGGGGCAGGAGCCTGTCCCCAACCCGGAGAGGACAATCCACCTTTTTCCGGCTGAGGACCATGGACTCGGACTTGGAGGTGCTGATTCTCATCCCAGCCGCTTCACACTCAGCGGCAAACCGTCCCAGCAAGAGCTGTAGGTCATTGCTGGATGAAGCCAACAGGACAACATCATCTGCAAACAACAGAGATGAGATCCTGTGGTCACCAAGCATGACACCCTCCATTCCCTGGCTGCGCCTAGAAATCCTGTCCATAAAAATTATGAACAGGACCGGTGACAAAGGGCAGCCCTGGCGGAGTCCAACTCTCACTGGGAATGACTCCGACCGAGTGTTGGCAATGCGAACTAAACTCTCACAACGGTCGTACAGAGACCGAATAGCTCGTAACAACAAGCCCGATACCCCATACTCCCGAAGCACCCCCCACAAAAATCCACGAGGGACGCGGTCAAATGCCTTCTCCAAGTCCACAAAACACATGTAAACTGGTTGGGCAAACTCCCACGAACCCTCAAGAATTCTCGAGAGGGTAAAGAGCTGGTCCGATGTGCCACGGCCAGGACGAAAACCACATTGCTCCTCCTGAATCCGAGGTTCGACCAACGGCCGGACTCTCCTCTCCAGTACCTTGGCATAGACCTTCCCAGGGAGGCTGAGGAGTGTGATCCCTCTAAAGTTGGAGCACACCCTCCGGTCCCCTTTTTTGAAGAGAGGAACCACCACCCCGGTTTGCCATGCCAAAGGCACTGCCCCCGACCTCCACGCAATGTTGCAGAGGCGTGTCAACCATGACAACCCAACAACATCCAGGGCCTTGAGGTACTCGGGGCGAATCTCGTCCACCCCCGGGGCCCGGCCACCAAGGAGATTTTTAACCACCTTGGCGACCTCAGCCCCTGTGATAGGCGAGTCATCCCCCTCGTCCCCAAACCCTGCTTCCTCTGTGGAAGGCGTATCAGTGGGATTGAGGAGATCCTCGAAGTATTCCTTCCACCGCCCGACGATATCCCCAGTTGAAGTCAACAGTGTCCCATCCGCACCATACACAGTGTGGACGGGGAGCTGCTTTCCCCTCCTGAGCCGCCGAACAGTTTGCCAGAATCTCTTTGAAGCCGACCGAAAGTCTTGTTCCATGGCCTCACCGAACTCCTCCCATACCCGGGTTTTTGCTTCAGCAACCACCCGAGCTGCACTCCGCTTGGCCTGCCGGTACACCTCAGCTGCTTCGGGAGTCCCACAAGCCAACCAAGCTTGATAGGACTCCTTCTTCAGCTTAATGGCCCCCCTCACCACTGGTGTCCACCACTTGGTTCGGGGGTTGCCACCACGAGATGCACCGACCACCTTGCGGCCGCAGCTCTGGGCTGCCGCTTCAACAACAGAGGTGGAGAACATGGCCCATTCAGACTCCATGTCTCCAGACTCCCTCGGAATGTGGTTGAAGTTCTTCCGGAGGTGGGAGTTGAAGACCTCCCGGACAGGGGCCTCAGCCAGACGCTCCCAGCACACCCTCACTATACGTTTGGGTCTACCAGGTCTGAATGGCTTCCTCCCCTGCCATCGGATCCAACTCACCACCAGGTGGTGATCAGTTGACAGCTCTGCACCTCTCTTTACTCGGGTGTCCAAGACATACGGTCGCAGGTCTGATGATACGATAACAAAATCGATCATCGACCTGCGGCCTAGGGTGTCCTGGTGCCAGGTGCACATATGGACACCCTTATGCTTGAACATGGTGTTCGTTATAGACAGACTGTGGTTAGCACAGAAGTCCAATAACTGAACACCACTCGGGTTCAGATCGGGCAGGCCGTTCCTCCCAATCACCCCCCTCCAGGTTTCACTGTCGTTGCCCACGTGCGCATTGAAGTCCCCCAGTAGGACAATGGAGTCTCCAGGAGGAGCACCCTCCAGCACCCCAGTCACAGACTCCAAAAAGGGTGGGTACTCTGAAACATCATTTGGTGCATAGGCACAAATGATGGTCAGGACCCGTTTCCCAACCCGAAGGCGCAGGGAAGCAACCCTTTCGTCCACCGGGGAAAACTCCAATATAGAGGCAGCAAGGTGGGGCGATACAAGAATACCTACCCCTGCTCGTCGCCTCTCGCCCGGGGCAACTCCAGAAAAGGCCAAGTTCCAGCCCCTCTCCAGGAGACTGGTTCCGGAACCGGAGCTGTGTGTTGAGGTGAGGCCGACTATATCTAGCCGGTATCGCTCAATCTCGTACACCAGCTCAGGCTCCTTCCCCCCCAGAGAGGTGACATTCCACGTACCAAAAGCCAGTTTAGAAAGCTTGGGATCAGTCCGCCAAGGTCTCCGCCTTTGACTGCCACCTAATCCACATAGCACCGGACTTCCATGATCCCTCCTGCAGGTGGTGAACCTACTGGAGGGCGGACCCATGTAACTCCTTCGGGCTGAGCCCGGCCGGGTCCCATGGGTGGAAACCCGGCCACCAGACGCTAGCCTTCGAGCCCCTCCCCCAGGCCTGGCTCCAGGGTGGGGCCCCGGTAACCCCATACCGGGCGGGGTACACTGAATCCTTGATATACAATTTATCATGAGAGTCTGTTGGATCGTTCTTCGTCTGGCCCTTCACCCAGGACCAGTTTGTCTTGGGAGACCCTATCAGAGGCAAATTGCCCCGGACAACATAGCTCCTGGGATCACTGGGGCACGCATACCCCCCCACCACGATAAGGTGACGATCCATGAGGGGGATAAGGGAATGTATTGAAATAAATAAAGTATTTTAGGTAAAATATTACTTTTAAGTATATTGATTCTCCCGATCATCGACATTGGTAGTGACATCCATCTCTGAGTTAACTCATTGATATCTGACATTAAGGCTTCATAGTTGACACTGGCGACTGATTCTAGCTTAGGCATAATATGGATTCCTAAATATTTAAACTGATTTACAACATTGAATTGATTTACCTCAGGGGCTGGGTAATTTCTCTGGGTCTCATTTAGCATTAATATTGAAGATTTAGTTTTATTTATTTTATATCCTGATATTTCCCCAAAATTCTTTATTAAATTCAACAAGGTTGGAATTGATTTTTTTAGATTCGACATAAACAAAATTATATCATCGGCGTACAGGGAGATTTTATGTTCTGTTGGTCCAACTTTAATTCCATATATTTGTGAATGTAAACGTATCGCTATCGCTAAAGGTTCAATTGCCATAGTAAACAGTAAAGGTGAAAGTGGACAGCCTTGTCGACATCCTCTATTGATTTTTATTGGTTTTGAAATATTGTTATTTGTTAGGATTTCTGCTGTAGCATTATTGTATATTATTTGAACCCATTTTATGAAATTATTTCCAAGTCCAAACCTTTGTAGGACTTCAAAAAGAAAGGGCCATTCAACTCTATCAAAGGCCTTTTCGGCGTCCAATGATAGGAGAGCTGTATCCGGTGCTTCTTTATTAAAATAAATAATATTAAATAGTCTTCTTACATTATGGAAGCCTTGTCTACCCTTTATAAAGCCATTCTGATCTCTATTAATAATATTTGGTAAAATTTCTTGTATTCGTCTTGCTAAAATTTTACAGATTATCTTAAGGTCGGCGTTTAATAGGCTTATTGGTCTCATATTTTCACATTTATTAGAGGGCTTACCTGGTTTTGGCAGCAGTATAATTAAGGCATTATTTATGTATGATGGTAAATTATTATTTTGAAATGCTTCTAAAACCATTTCCAAAAAAGGTTTTATTAATTTATTCTTAAATTTTTTATAAAGGTCAACTGGAAGACCATCTGGTCCTGCACTTTTTCCTGATTTCATATTATCAATGGCTAGCCCAACTTCTTCTTGACTAATTTTAGACTCCAATATCTCCCTGTTTTCATTTGGAATACACGGTATAGATAGTTCGTTCAAAAACCCATTTAGTTTTGTTAAATCAGGTTCATTTTTGGTATCATATAATTTTTCATAGTAATCTCTAAAGGCTCTATTAATTTCTAAAGGATCTATAACTACCTGTCCCTTACTTATAATACTGGTAATTGGTGTTTTAATTTCCAATTGTTTAATCTGCCATGCTAATAATTTTCCTGATTTTTCACCTTGTTCATAAAAAGATTGTTTCAATCTTAGAAGACTCGAGGCAGCTCTATTCGCTGATTTTTTGTCGTATTCAGCTCTCAAAATCAGTAATTCATTCTCCAACCTTGGGTCACTTCCTGCATACACTTTTTCCTGAAGACTTTTTATTTTATGTTCCAATTTAGCTCTCTCCTCTCGAGTCTTCTTAGATTTTGATCCTGTATAACTAATAATATGTCCCCTAATAAAAGCTTTGAAAGCCTCCCACTTTACACATGCTGATGTTTGTGTAGTATTGATGTCAAAGAACTCGTCTATCTGTTTTTCTATATACTTGACAAATTCCTCATCCTGAAGCCATTTATGCTGAAATTGCCATCTACCTGATTCCTTTGTCAATTTTTTATCTACATATATTAGACAACAGGGTGCATGATCAGAGATCACGATGTTATCATAAAAGCAGTTTTGAATCTTGGACCTTAATTCTGTGGAAATCAAAAAATAATCAATACGTGAGAATGTCTTGTAGGTACTGGAATAACAAGAATAGGCTTTAACTTGTGGTTTCATTTCTCTCCATATATCTAACAATCTCAATTCTTTCATAAAATGATTAATAGTCATCCTACATCCAATGTGCGTACAATCCAGTCCTGTTGATCTATCCACACCTGGATTCAATGTACAATTAAAATCCCCTGCTATTATATGTTGCCCTGTAAGTGATGATAAGATGAGAAATAAATTAGCAAAGAACTTCTGATCATCTATATTGGGACCATATAAGTTCACAAGATTTATATTTTCTAATAGCAAAGAACCTTGAATGATTACATATCTTCCAAATTTGTCTCCAATTACATTTTTCACTTGAAAAGGAACTGATTTATGTATGAGAGTCATAACTCCCCTGGCTCGGGATGAAAATGAAGAGGTGAATACACTTCCCTGCCATCTACTCCTAATTCTTTTAACATCCTCCTCTATCAGATGAGTTTCTTGTAAAAACACAATTCTTGAACCCATGTCCTTTATTTTATTCATAACTTGTTTAAGTTTTTTTAAATTTTGTAGACCTCTGCAATTCCATGAAGTTAAATTAAGATTAACACTTTGGTTTATGATCAATAGAGAGTTTAGGATTACCTTGCAGTGTAAACATGCTCATACAGAGAAGCAAAAACATGAGTGGTTGAACATTCATCCTACAAACTACACACAAACAAATTTCCCCTTCCCACACTTGTGGCAAACCCCCCAAAATCAAAAGAAAAATTCTGTCTCCCGATATAGCCATCGACCGTTCCACACCCACGGGGAACAGCCTAAGCCACTCCTTCTTCATCCTCCCAATCACCCTAACTCTACTGCTTTTAATGACGTAACATTAACTCTCCTCTGTAGTTTTCCAACTTAACTCCAAAATTTTTAACAACTTTGTACATCATAGTTTTTTTTTTTTGTTTGTTTTTGTTTTGTTTTTTTAATATATAATACAATCTATATTTTGTAAACTTACTATTTACTTCAAGTCAGTCAGATGCCTGTGCAAATGCTTAATTATTCTACCTTATATTTTGTTCATGCTTAGCTCCCACCAGTCTCTTCTTCTTCTTTGATCTTCTTGATGAACTCCTGCGCCTCCTCTGGGGTCTTGAAGATGTGGGTTCTGCCCTCATACGTGGTCAGCAGTCTCGCAGGATAGATTACACCATGACGAATCCCAAGGTTGCGCAGCTCCTTACGTACGGGATCAAACTGCTTCCTCAATTGCTGGATTCCTGTGGCCAAATCTGGGTAGAACCGCACCTGCTGGTCCTGGTGTTTAATCTCTCCTTTAGCACGTGCAGCGTTGAAGATCTTCATCCTGTCTCTATTGCTAAGAAACTTCATAATTAAGGTCCTCGGCGGTCCCTTATCTCTCCGTGGGCCAATACGATGTGCTTTTTCCAGAACCACTGCTGATTGCAACTCCTCGCTGCCCAGCACCTCCGGAATCCACTTTTCCAGAAAGGAACATACGTCCCGACCTTCTGATTCCTCTGGAAGACCCACCAGCCTCAAATTATTCTGTCTCGACCGAGATTCCAAATCCAAAATATTATCTTCCAGAGATTTATTTTTTTTTTCCAAAGTGCGCACCTTTAATTGAAGACGGGTGACGTCATCTTCAGCACTAGCAAGACGGAGCTCCATCTGCGCCGTTCGTTCTACACAGTCACCCAATTCCTTTCTTATTCCTTCCAACGCTGTCATAATCCCATCAAATCTAGAGGAAAAGTCCGCTCTCATTGAACTCGTGGCAGCCATCAGCGCATCTGCGCCTCCCCCCGCAGACATCGCACCGCCGCCAGCCTCCTCCGCCATATATGGAGTTTTGTTTACTGCGTCACAGACCTGAAAGTCCGTTAATTTGGACTGTTTCGGCGGCTCGCTTTTTCCTTTTCCTGGTTTTCCAGCCTTAGGCTTCGCCGACATATCCTCGCCCAAATGCTGGGATACGTTCTGTCCCAAATGAGAGAGTTATTTGCCAATTTTTTTTTTCCAGGAGCAGAGCAGAGCGAGACACGTCCGTCCTACGTGGCAGCCATAACCGGAAGTCAGGACCTACTCTTTTTAGTTTATATATGCTTCCGTTAGGCAACATTATTAGAAAGCACTTTATACATTTTCATTGTTATGCAGATGATACACAATTATACCTATCAATGATATCTGTGTATGCTCCAACACTCACCTCAGAGGATGATGAAAAAGCCTCCTTTTACGACCTGCTTAACTGTACCATCCAAAGTGTCCCAAGACAGGACAAACTTGTCATCTTGGGCGACTTTAATGCCAGAGTAGGCAGAGATCACAATCTCTGGAAAGGCGTCCTTGGACATCATGGACTTGGAAACTGCAACTCCAATGGTCAACTCCTCCTTGGCCTTTGTGCTGAACATGAACTGGTCATCACCAATTCCCTCTTCCAGCTACCATCTCATCAAAAAACAACGTGGAAACACCCAAGATCCAAACACTGGCATATCCTTGACTACATTCTAACTAGAGCCAGAGACAAAAGAGACGTGCACATCACTCTCTCCATGCCTGGTGCAGATGACTGTTGGACAGACCGCAGATTGCTTATCTCACGACTCCAAATCAAAGTCCGTCGTCCACCAAAACGGACCTCATCAAGCACTCCTCATCATCGCTTTGACTGTGCAAAACTACGCAAACCACAAACATCTCAAGACTTTAAGGAAGCCATAGAAAAGAACATCGCGGATCTTCCAGAACCACCACAGGTGGAAGATAACTGGACCACCCTTCGTGACGCAGTGCTTGACGCTGCAGAAAAGACAATAGGTTTCTCTCAGAAGACCTAAGACTGGTTTGATGAAAATGACGAAGTCATCACAAACCTTGTTGAAGCTAAACGTCAGGCAAGGCTCACTTTTGAAAACCAGCCATCCACACAGAACAAACAAAAATATAAACAAGCACTTTTAAACTGTCAGAGAGAAATTCGTGCTGCTCAGAACAACTGGTGGCAACAGAAATCGGAGGAGATCCAAAGATTTGCAGACCAACGTGACATGCGCCGCTTTTATGCCGCAACAAAGGAAATCTTCGGCCCTACAAGGTCAACTGCCTGCAGTCTGAAGGATGCAGATGGCTCCACTGTCATCAATGACACCCAGGGAATTTCAAACCGATGGAGAGCCCACTTTGAAAGCCTTCTCAATGATCATTCGCGCACACCAGACGACCTTCTCTGTAAAACGCCACAACATCCTGTTCGCTACTGGATGTCTCTTCCACCCTCCTCTGAGGAAATGAACAAAGCCATCAAGCACATGAAACCAGGCAAGGCACCGGGACCAGACAACATCCCACTAGAACTAATCACTCATGGTGGCCCGGAATTTAAGAACAGACTGCTGAACCTCAACCTAAAAACCTGGGAAACAAAGACAGTCCCTAGTGATTTCCGCGATGCAAATATTATCACCATCTTCAAAAAGGGAGATCGAGAAAACTGTGAAAACTACCGTGGCATTTCACTGCTATGCATAGCAAGTAAGATCTTTGCACGCATCCTCCTCAACCGCCTCCTTGTCATCGCAGAAGAAATACTTCCTGAATCCCAGTGCGGTTTCCGATCTTCTCGCGGGACAATAGACATGATCTTCTGTGCCCGACAACTGCAGTAGAAATGTCAAGAACAGCAACAGCCACTTATGCTCATCTTCTGGGACCTAAAGAAAGCCTTCGATAAGGTCCCACGGCCGGCTATGTGGGCAGTCTTGGCAAGATTTGGCTGCCCAGATGACTTCATTATGCTGATCCGCTCACTTCATGATGGAATGGTGGGCAGAGTATGCCATCAAAAAGCTCTCTCTGACCCTTTTCCCGTAACAGGAGGACTCAAGCAAGGCTGCGTTCTAGCCCAAACCTGCTTCTCACTGTACCTGGCGGCAATGCTCAATGAAATCCCACCAGACACCCCTTCCATTGATATACGATATCACATGGACGGAGGCCTCTTTAATCTCAGTCGACTCCGAACAAAAACAAGAACGTTAACACCACAGTCCACGAGCTGCAGTATGCAAATGACAACGCTACCCCAGCTTAACTGCTGAAGATCTACAGAGGACGGCTGACCTCTACAATAATGCTTATGAGCGTTTTGGAATGGAGGTGAATACTGACAAGACCAAAGTCCTCATCCAACCACCCCCAGGCTGCATGCTCCTTGACACAATCATCACTATTGATGAAAAGCCTCTGGAAAAAGCGGATCATTTCTGTTATCTAGGAAGCATTCTATCAAAGACACCTACATGTGATCAGGACGTGGAGAATCACGTTAGGGCAGCTCACTCCGCTTTTGGACGTCTTAATCGTCGAGTCTTCAACAACCACGCACTGACTATCAAAACAAAGATCATGGTTTTCAGGGCTGTAGTTCTGTCTACCCTTCTCTATGCCTGCGAGACCTGGACTCTCTACCGTCGCCAAATCAAACGTCTTGAGCACTTCCAACAGCTGAAGCTTAGACAAATCCTTAAAACCAAATGGACAGACCGGGTAACAAACACTGAAGTTCTCGCCTGCGCTGCACTACCTAGTGTTGAAACTACCATTATTCAGCACCATCTCTGCTGGGCAGGCCATGTCCAACGAATGGACTCAAATCGTCTACCGAAAATTCTGCTCTATGGAGAACTCACCTCAGGAACAAGACCACTAGGCAGACCAAAACTGCGCTATAAAAACCAACTAAAGTCCACCTTGGCCCAAACCAACATCCACAGATGGGAACACCTAGCAAAGGAGAGAATGGTATGGAGAGAAGCTATCCGCAATGGCACTATAGCCTTTGAGAGAAACAGATGTGCATTTGAGGAGGAGAAGCGAAGAAGAAGGAAGGAGCGCTTGCAGCAGCCGCGGCCTCCACCGTCACTTCCCTGCGGTCTCTGCCCACGCCTCTTCCATCACCGGCTCGGGCTACAGAGCCACATCCATCACAAGCACAAGTGATTTCTGGAACGGGAGCAACCCTATGCTCGGACACGAGCTGGAGCCGACGATGACGACGGAAAGGCACACACCTGTCTATATAAGGTCCCACAGTTGAGAGTGCATGTCAGAACGCAAACCAAGCATGAAGTCAAAGTAATTGTCTGTAGACCTCTGAGACAGGATTGTCTCGAGGCACAAATCTGGGGAAGGGTACAGAAAAATTTCTGCTGTTTTGAAGGTCCCAATGAACACAATGGCCTCCATCATCCATAAATTGAAGAAGTTTGGATCCACCAGGACCCTTCCTAAAGCTGGCCGGCCATCTAAACTGAGCGATCAGGGGAGAAGGGCCTTAATCAGGGAGGAGACCAAGAACCCGATGGTCACTCTGTCAGAGCTCCAGCATTCCTCTGTAGAGAGAGAACCTTCCAGAAGGAAAACCATCTCTGCAGCAATCCACCAATCAGGCCTGTATGGTAGAGTGGCCAGACAGAAGCCACTCCTTAGTAAAAGGCACATGGCAGCCCATCTGGAGTTTGCCAAAAGGCACCTGAAGGACTCTCAGACCAAGAGAAACAAAATTCTCTGATCTGATGAGACAAAGATTGAACTCTTTGGTGTGAATGCCAGGCATCATGTTTGGAGGAAACCAGGCACCGCTCTACTGTTGTACTCCTGTTGGGGGAGGCGGGTCCTTTCTTCTTCTTTTGGTGTTACCCTGGGGTGTCTGGGTCCACCCCTTTAGAGGGGGGCTCTGTCACGAGCTGAGCACTGAAGGTTCCACCAGGCTCAGTCTCGTGGCTTTTTTCTCTGTATTTATATATTTGTTGTATTTTTGTGCCTCTTGGTTTTTGTTATCCCTGCTATGTTTTTAATTTTCCTGTTTATGTCTTAGTTTTACTACATTCTGATTCTGTGTCAATTGGTATCTATTTCTCAGTTTTTACTTGTTTATATTTTATTCTACTTCCTGATTATTGTGGTTAACACTGTCAGGGCATTTCCTGGTTGGTGCTCTGTGTGGGCGTAGCCTGTCAGCTGTCAGCCGGTGCGCTCTCCTCTCATTATTTCCAGCTGATCCCCATCATTAACCATTGTTACCCTTTTGCCCGCTCGTGTGACCCCACACCTATCATTACTTGTGTTATTTGTTCTGACCCTATTTAAGGACTGCATCTTCATTTCATTTCGGGGCAGTCTTTATGATTCTTCCTCTTCACCACCAGAACCCTGTCCCTGTTCTGGTGAGTCCATCTGCTACTCTCTCTGTAAGTTACCTTGTAATCTGTTTGGATTTTTGCTTTGTTGCACTTTGCACTTTTTTTTTTTTTTCAAAAAATGCGACAAACTGCAGTCGGCGTCTGGGTCTGTCTCATTCCTCCCTGAGGGGCAAGTCATGACAATACCATCCCTACAGTGAAGCATGGTGGTGGCAGCATCATCCTGTGGGGATGGTTTTCAGTGGCAGGAACTAGGAGAATAATCGGGATAGAGGGAAAGATGAATGCAGCAATGTACAGAGACATCCTGGATGAAAACCTGCTCCAGAGCGCTCTTGACCTCAGACTGGGGCGACGGTTCATCTTTCAGCAGGACAACGACCCTAAACACACAGCCAAGACATCAAAGGAGTGGCTTCAGGACAACTCTGTGAATGTCCTTGAGTTGCCCAGCCAGAGCCCAGACTTGAATCCAACTGAACATCTCTGGAGAGATCTGAAAATCGCTGTTCACCCATGCTTCCCATCCAGCCTGATGGAGCTTGAGAGGTGCTGCAAAGAGTAATGGGCAGAACTGCCCAAAGATAGGTGTGCCAAGCTTGTGGCATCAAATTCAAAAAGACTTGAAGCTGTAATTGCTGCCAAAGGTGCATCAACAAAGTCTTGAGCAAAGGCTGTGAATACTTATGTACATGTGATTTCTTAGTTTTTTATTTTTAATAAATTTACAAAGATCTCAAAAAAAAAAAACCAACATTTTTCACGTTGTCATTATGGGGTATTGTGGGTAGAATTTTGAGGGGAAAAAATGACTCCATTTTGGAATAATGCTGTAATGTAACAAAATGTGAAAAAAGTCTGAATGCACCGTGTGTGTGTGTGTGTGTGTGTGTGTGTGTGTCTCTCTCTATATATATATACTGTATATATATACTGTATATATATATATATATATAAGATAAGATAAGATAAGATAAGATAAGATAAGCCTTTATTAGTCCCACAATGGGGAAATTCCAGGATTGCAACAGCACAGGGATAGCAACACTCAGAGCAACAATCAGAAGGCAAGAAAAAACAACATCTAGTAAACATATGTCCATATTACTATAAATGTATATATATATAGACACACAGTGCAGAGCATTATGGTTGGTTGGTGAATGTGCAGCAGAAAGTCTAAGCTCTCTCTCCGCGGATGCGACGGGCCAGCTGGAAGTCTTTGGGCATGATGGTGACCCCCTTAGCGAAGAAGAGACCACCAGGTGGGCCTCGCTGGTCTCCTGCAGAGCCATGACGGCGAAGCTCAGGAAACGCAGGACGGTCTTGAAGTCCTGAGCGATCTCCCTCACCAGGCGCTGGACGGGCAGCTTACGGATGAGCAGCTCCGTGGATTTCTGGTAGCGACGGATCTCTCTCAGAGCCACGGGCCTGTGACGGCGAGGCCTCTTCACTCTGCCGGTGGCCGGAGCGCCTCTCCGAGCAGCCCTGGTGGCTAGCTGTCTCCTGTGGGGCTTCTTCCTCCAGTAGATTTTACGGGCGGTCTGCTTGGTTCTTGCCATCGCTCTTTATTATTCTGTCTTATATTTCTTGCACGCCGCCTAAACTCCAGCCCGGCACCCGCGTCGTTTTCGCTACAGCTCCCGGTATGTCGAGTTTCCCATTAGCACCGGGCGGCGGCCAAGTGCTAGCTAGCACTAGCTCCTCCCCGCTGTAACGTCTCCCGCTGCAAATCGTGGCTCCGTCCGCCGACCCGGGAGACCCCCGGGGCGATCCGTGCGTCCGTGATATATATACAGAGTGAAAGGTGTAGAAAGAAGAAGGAAGATTAAAAAAAGGCTGTTGCAACGGGCAGCCTACTCGTGTGGCGCCACCGGTCCGGCAGAACCGGAACCGGAAAAAAAAAAAAAAAAAAAAAAAAATATATATATATACAGTATATATATATATATATATATATATATATATATATATATATATATATATATATATATATATATATATATGTATATATGTGTGTGTGTGTGTGTATGTATGTATGTCCATCCATCCATCTTCTACCGCTTTTCCGGAGGTCCGGGTCGCGGAGGCAGCAGTTCAAGCAGAGAAGCCCAGACTTCCCTCTCCCCAGCCACCTGCTCCAGCTCTTCAGAGGGGATACCAAGGCGTTCCCAGACCAGCTGGGAGACATAGTCTCTCCACCCAGTCCTGGGTCTGCCCCGGGGTCTCCTCCCAGTGGGACGTGCCTGAAACACCTCAAGTGGGAGGCGTCCAGGAGGCATCCTAATCAGATGCCCATACCACCTCAACTGACTCCTTTCAATGTGGAGGAGCAGCGGTTCTGCTCTGAGCCTCTCCCGGATGACTGAGCTCCTCACCCTATCTCTGAGGGTGAGTCCAGCAATCCTACGGAGAAAGCTCATTTCAGCCGCTTGTATCCGCGATCTCGTTCTTTCGGTCATTACCCAAAGCTCGTGACCATAGGTGAGAGTAGGAACGTAGATTGACTGGTAAATCGACAGCTTTGCCTTAGAACTAAGCTCCCTCTTCACCACAACAGACCGGTACAACGTCTGCATCACTGCAGATGCTGCTCCAATCCGTCTGTCGATCTCTCGCTCCATTCTCCCCTCACTCGTGAACAAGACCCCAAGATACTTAAACTCCTCCACTTGGGGCAGGAGCCTGTCCCCAACTCGGAGAGGACAATCCACCTTTTTTCGGCTGAGGACCATGGACTCGGACTTGGAGGTGCTGATTCTCATCCCAGCCGCTTCACACTCAGCGGCAAACCGTCCCAGCAAGAGCTGTAGGTCATTGCTGGATGAAGCCAACAGGACAACATCATCTGCAAACAACATAGATGAGATCCTGTGGTCACCAAGCATGACACCCTCCATTCCCTGGCTGCGCCTAGAAATCCTGTCCATAAAAATTATGAACAGGATCGGTGACAAAGGGCAGCCCTGGCGGAGTCCAACTCTCACTGGGAATGACTCCGACCAAGTGTTGGCAATACGAACCAAACTCTCACAACGGTCGTACAGAGACCGAATAGCTCGTAACAACAAGCCCGATACCCCATACTCCATAGTATGGGGGTATGTATGTATGTATATATGTATATATACACAGTGGTGTGAAAAAGTGTTTGCCCCCTTCCCGAGTTCTCATTTTTTTGTATGGTTGTCACACTTAAATGTTTCAGATCATCAAACAAATTTAAATATTAGACAAAGATAAAACAAGTAAACACAAAATGCAGCTTTTAAATGAAGGTGTTTATTATTAAGGGGGAAAAAATCCAAACCTACATGGCCCTGTGTGAAAAAGTGATTGCTCCCTAAACCTAATAAATGGTTGGGTCACCTTAGCAGGAACAACTGCAATCAAGCGTTTGCGATAACTGGCAATGAGTCTTTTACAGCGCTGTGGAGGAATTTTGGCTCACTCATCTTTGCAGAATTGTTGTAATTCAGCCACATTGGAGGGTTTTCAAGCATGAATCGCCTTTTTAAGGTCATGCCACTGTATCTCAATTGGATTCAGGTCAGGACTTTGACTAGGCCTCTCCAAAGTCTTCATTTTGTTCTCTTAAGACATTCAGAGGTGGACTTGCTTTAATGTTTTGGATCATTATCCTGCTGCAGAACACAAATGTGCTTCAGCTTGAAGTCATGAACAGATGGCCAAAGATTCTCCTTCAGGATGTTTTGGTAGACAGCAGAATTCCTGCTTCCATTTACCACAGCAAGTCTTCCAGGTCCTGAAGCAGCACAACAGCCCCAGACCATCCCACTACCACTGTGGGGGGACACAGTGTTTGGGGTTTTTCCTCACACCCCAGAGTCAGGGGCAAGGGGAGAATCATGGACAGTAGGAGGAGGTCTTACCAGGGGGTATCAAACGGGACAACAAAGATGATGCACCCCCCAGGGAGAGGAGTAAATGCCGGAGAGAAGAATTGTGTTTGTGCAGAACCCGCATGTATTATGCTAATGTGCTGCATTTCTCTTTGTTCACACAACAATGTACGATGGTCGGAAGCTCTGTGTCTCTACGTATGGCAATAAAGATATAAAAGAGGAATGTACAGAGACCCAGATAGCACAGTAGCTCAGAAGAGCTCCGAAGTGCTTTTTGTTTATATGTTGTTAGTGAAAGACTAAAGTTCTGTGTCATCTAGCTCGTAGCCTCAACTGCATCCTTTCGCTACACCACCACCATATTTTACTACTTTTATGCCGGATGTAATGGGACACACACTTTCCAAAAAGTTCAGTTTTTGTCTCCTCGGTCCACAGAGTATTTTCCCAAAAGTCTTGAGGATCATCAAGATGTTTTCTGGCAAAACTGAGATGAGCCTTTATGTTCCTTTTGCTCAGCAATAGTTTCTGTCTTGGAACTCTGCCATGCAGGCCATTTTTGCCCTGTCTCTTTGTTATGGTGGAATCATGAACACTGACCTTCACTGGGGCAAGTGAGGCCTGCAGCTCTTTGGATGTTGTTGTGGGGTCTTTTGTGACCTCTTGGATGAGTTGTCACTGCACTCTTGGGGTAATTTTGATTGGCTGGCTGGCCACTCCTGGAAAGGTTCACCACTGTTCCATGTTTTCGCCATTTGTGAATAATAGCTCTCACTGTGGTTCACTGGAGTCCCAAAGCTTTAGAAATGGCTTTATAACCTTTTCCAGACTGATAGATCTCAATTAGTTTGTTTCTTATTTGTTCCTGAATTTCTCTGGATCGCAGCACAATGTCTAGCTTTTGAGGATCTTTTGGTCTACTTCACTTTGTCAGTCAGGTCCTATTTAAGTGATTTCTCGATTGAGAACAGGTGTGGCAGTAATCAGGCCAGGGTATGGCTAGAGAAATTGAACTCAGCTTTCCAAAGATGTGATAAACCACAGTTAATTTATGTTTTAACGGGGGGCAATCACTTTTTCACACAGGGCCATGTAGCTTTGGATTTTTTTTAACCTTAATAATAAACACCTTCAAAACCTTTAAAAACTGCATTTTGTGTTTACTTGTGTTATCTTTGTCTCATCTTTAAATTTGTTTGATCTGAAACATCGAGTGAGGAAGACAGTCTGTGGCACACCAATATGCTTTCTCTTATCAAAACATTTTACACACAGTCATGTATAAAGCCAAATCCTTTGTTTTGAATTTTTAAGTGTGTTTGCTAAGGAGATTTTTTTAAACTGTTTTTGAAATGTTAAGGTGTGGAGAAAGGAAGCAGGCGAGGCAACGAGCTGAATGACACAGAAACTAGAGAAGGGAAATATAATTTACGGGGGAACACAAAATTTAAAATGCACTTAGTAAGATCTACTCGGAAGAGTTTTTGTGTGTCTGTGTGTGGGGTAAAATTGTGGAATGGGTTGGGGGAGAAACACAGGCAATGTCCAAACATCCACATATTTAAATCAACATATAAAGAAATGATTTTTGAGCAGTATGAGAATGAAGGGCAGTGATGTTACATTGTGTCTTCAGTGAGGGAAGGTTGTTGTTGTGTTATGGTGATTGTGAAGGTGATGGAGTTGTCTGTGTTTGTATTGAACATGCCAGAAGTGTATGTTTATTGTTGTTGTAATATTGTTGGATGTTGGTATTGTTGTCAATATGGACTGTCATTGTGGTGTCATTTTTGTTGTATAATTTGACTATGGGTGTATTATGGTGAATGTGGTTGTGGGATAATGATGATTATGAGTGATACTGTAATTTGTTGGGTATGGAAAAGGGGTGGGACTATATAAGCGTTGGCTTCTTCCCACTCCTTTTGAACATTTTATTTTTGGCTTGTCTTTTTTGTTTTGTTTTGAATTCTCTCCTTTTTTTTTAGAATGTTCAAATAAAAATCAATGTCAATGTCAATGTCAATGTCAAAACTTTATTCCATCTCCAACATACAGTACAGTAAAAGAGCTCCCGGGTCTCTGTGCATTCCTCTTTTATATCTTTAATACCATGCATTGAGACCCGGGACTTCCGACCATCATACATTGTGTTTAGAACAAAGCCTGTGTGTCACATTAACATTACATAATGCCGGTGCCGCTCTCACACCCTTCTTCTTTTAGCAGCTCTTGCATTTACTTCTCTCCCCGGGGGGCGCATAGTCCTTACTGTCTCGTCTGATACCTCCCGGTGACACCTCCTCTTTCGGTCCATTGTTCCTCTCTTCCCCAGCTGCCTTTTTCTCTGGGTGGAGAAGTCCCACATCATGGCCCCACTCAGCCCCCCCCCCCCCGATCACCCAGTAATCCCCCCATCCTTTGGGCTTGAGCCAGCGCCCATAGTGGCTGTAGTGGGGGGTCGCCGATCCAGTCGAACCGCCCTGCTGGCGGGGTGTACAGGAGGGCACGTCAGTCTGTGGAGGGAAAAAGGGAGGGGGAGAAAACATATCCACTTCACGAGCGCAGGTCCCTGTCGAGGGATCGCCAACTTGCTGAGCCACCAACGGTGAGCGTCTGCGTCAGGGAGCTTGGGCCAACACCACCTGCTCGTCTGCCAACCCAAAAGCGGCCTTCAGCCCGTCGATGCAGACGGTCTCCCTACGCCCCCCCCAAGTCTAACACAAAATGCTTCACCCCAGGTTCCAACACCCTGAACGGTCCGTCGTACGGTGGGCGCAGTGGGGTCCGGTGCGCATCGTGCCTGACAAAAACAAAACTGGCGTTCTGCAAGCTTTTTGGGACGAAGGTGCGTTGAAAACAATGGTGGACAGGGCCTGGTATGTTTAAAGCCTCTGTACTGTGCAAAAATTATGCCGGCAGATCAGCCTCGGGTGCGGGATTTTACAAACTCCCCGGGGGTCAGTAGTGGCTGAGAAAAAACGAGTTCTGCTGGGGAGACTGCCAAATCCTCCTTAGGTGCGGAGCACAACCCTGAAAGAACCCAGGGTAGGCGGTCAACCCAATTTACATCCTCTAGCAAAGCTCTGAGCGCTGCTTTAAACAACCTATGAAAACGCTTGCATAACCCATTAGCCTTGGGGTTGTACATGGTAGTGTGGTGAATTTTGACCCCAGGCTCTGGCCCATCGCGGACCAGAGTTCCGAAATGAATTGTGGACCCCTGTCGGAAGTGATGTCTGACGGGGATCCGAACTGTGCCACCCAAGCCGACAAAAAAGCATGAGCCACTTCTGCAGATGTAATAGAAGCCAGCGGGACCACTTCAAGCCAGCGCGTGGTGTGGTCCACAATTGTTAAAAGGTGCGTAAAACCTTGCGATGTGAGACGGTTCCCCCAAATCCATGTGGACGTGGTCGAACCTCCTTGCCGGGATTTGGAACGGCTCGAGGGGGGCTCTGGTGTGCTTGTGCACTTTGGCCCGCTAGCACACGACGCAAGCTGCAGCCCACTCTTTCACGTTCTTGCGCAAGCGCGGCCAGACGAATTTTGCCACCACTAGCTTCACTGAAGCGTGCACTCCCAGATGCCAAAGGGAGTGGACCGACTCAAAAACACGATGGTGCCAAGAGCTCGGAACCACCGCGCGCCAGCAGCTGGTGGAGATGTCGCAGAGCAAGGGAGGGCACCCTTCTTGCACCACCCTGCTCTCCAGCCTTAACCCAGTAGGCGCAGACTGGAGCACGCAAATGTCCGCATCCCCGGCTTGCTCCATGGCCATCGTGGGGAACTCTATTCCCACGTAGATTGTGGAGGCTAACGTGTCTGACAAACGGCCACGACGTTGAGCTTACCTGCGACTTGTTGAATGTCGGTAGTAAACTCCGAAATTGCGGCCAAATGCTGTTGGTGCCGGGCTGACCACGGTTCCGAGACCTTGGCCATCGCGTACGTCAGCAACTTGTGGTCCACGAATGCGGTGAACTCGCACCCCTCTACCCAAAACTGGAAATGACACGTCGCCAGGTGGAGAGCCAGCAGTTCTCTATCGAACGTGCTGTATTTGCGTTCGTTGTCACACAAAGTTCGACTGAAAAATGCGAGCGGCTGCCACGAACCTGCAACGTACTGCTCCACAACTGCCCCTATGGCAACATCAGATGCATCCGTAGTGAGCACTATCCGTGCGGATGGATCCAGTTGGGCTAACAACGCGGCATCCGCAAGTGCTGTTTTGGCATTAGTAAAAGCCTGGACTCGCTTGAGAGTCCAGTCGATGGCTTCCGTGGGCTTCTTTTTTTTAAGCGCAGCATACAACGGCTGCATCAGCTGTGCTGCCCGAGAAAGGAAATGGTTATAAAAATTAATTATTCCAAAAAACTCCTGTAGTGCTCTGACGGCCTGTGGATGAGGAAAGTCCGACACAGTGCGCACCTTGTCTGGTAACAGAATCGCCCCCTCAGGCGAAATGCGGTGGCCCAAAAAATCAATCTCTGGCACACCGAACTGGCACTTCGCTGGGTTAACTATAAGCCCGTGTGCCTCCAACCTCTGGAAAACTGTCTTGAGATGCATGATGTGCTCCTCCTCGGATGTGCTAGCTATCGGAATGTCGTCTAAGTAGACAAAAATGAAGGACAAGTCATGAAGCACTGTGTCCATCATCCTCTGGGAAGTCTGCGCCGCACCTGTCAATCTGAACAGCATGCGTAAAAACTCAAAAAGGCCAAAAGAAGTTATTACCGCTATTTTTGGAACGTCTTCTGTGTGCACCGGAACCTGATGGTATCCGCTGACAAGATCCACTTTCAAAAAAATACGCACCCCAGCCAGATGCATGGAAAAATCCTGGATGTGCGGAATGGGATAATGATCATGTTTCATGGCGTTATTAAAGCACCAGAAATCACCGCACGATCACCACGACCCATTGGCTTTAGGCACCATGTGTAGCAGGGATGCCCACAGGCTATTGGAGAGCCTGACTGATGCCCAACTGCTCTAATTTGGCAAACTCCTCTTGCTCGCTGGCCAGTTTAGCTGCATCCAATTGCCGAGGTCGCGTGAAATCCGGCGGGCCTTTTGTTGTTATAAAGTGTTTGACCCCATGTTTCGTTACCATTGCTGAAAAAGTTGGGACCATGAGTGCTGGGAACTGTATGAGCAAATGTTGGTACTTACCCCCTGGAGCTATAACGTTAGCTGGTGTTGTCAACCCAGCTCCCCGAGCTTTGCAGGGCAGTGAGGTAAAAGAGACAGCATTCACTAATCTCCTATTAGCAACATCGACTAACAACCCATAAGCACATAAAAAAAAATCACCTTAAATGGGGCTGGAACATGCAGCTATCACAAAGTTCCACTGAAAGTTGCGTCCGTGTAAGCATATTGTCAGTGTCTGCTCGCCAAATGTTCTGATGGTGGATCTGTTGGCGGCCGTGAGCTGGGGGCCGCTGCGTCCTGCCACCCTGTCTGCATTGACTGGCAGGATGAGGGTCTTCTGGGAGCCGGGGTCCATCAAAAACCGTCTCTCCAAACGTGTGTCCATAACATAAAACAGTCTGTTCCTGTCACCATCGGTCGCAGCTGCCACTGAATTCCAAACGTGCTGTCTTCCCGGCTTTTTGAATTGGCATGGCAACAGGCAACGTTGGGTATTTGAGCTGAAACGGCGATGATATAAACAGATCGCCCTGTTCCTCCATCTCCTGGTGCCCGTCCTGGCTACCACAAACGACTCCTCGATCTCGCTGGTGTCCCCCATGGATGCTGATGCCACTGTCTGCACACTGAGAGTTCTGGTTGCCAAAATGATGTGGTCGCTTTCTGCGCCAGGGTGCGGTACTCCTTAGCAACCAGCCATGGTGAGTTGGCCAAGATCACCCTCACTGTAGCTGGTAGGTTCCTGAGGAACAAGTGGGCGAACAGGAAAGATTCATCATCCTTCCCCCTCAGCGCTAACATGCTCTTCATGAGTTCCACTGCTGATCTGTCTCCTAACTCCATTATGAGTCGCTCTGCCCTCTCACTGTCAGAAAAGGTATAGCGCTGGAGAAGCATCCTCTTGAGCACTTCATATTTTCCTTGGGCCGGCGGCTCCTGGAGCAGACTCACCACCTGTTGCGTGGTGCGCGCATCCAGCGCAGTAACCACGTAGTCATCCTTGGTATCATCTGTTGTTATCCTGCGGAGTGCGAACTGGGCTTCTATGTGCAAGAACCATGCGGTCGGGTTGTGAAGCCAGAAGTCAGGGAGCTTGACTGAGACCACGCACGTGGTGCTGGTGCTCTCCCTCCAGGAAGTCTCCGGGGTAGTGCTTGGCTCGCTTTCCATGACACGTCTTAGGGTCACCAATGTGGAGAAAGGAAGCAGGCGAGGCAACGAGCTAAACGACACAGAAACTTTATTCTACCTCCAACATACAGCACAGTAAAAGAGCTCCCGCGTCTCTGTGCATTCCTCTTTTATATCTTTAATACCATGCATTGAGACTCGGAACTTTCGACCATCATACATTGTGTTTCAAACAAAGCCTGTGTGGCACATTAACATTACATAACACTGGCGCTGGTCTTACACCCTTCTTCTTCCAGCAGCGCCGGCATTTACTCCTCTCCCTGGGGGGTGCATTGTCCTTTCTGTCCTGTCTGATACCCCTGGGTGACATCTCCTCTTTTGGTCCATTGTTCCTCCCTTCCCCAGCTGCCTTCTTCTCTCGGTGGAGAAGTCCCACACCGTGCCCCCACAAAGGAGTGTTGGGGATTTTTTTATATTTAGTGGGTAACCTGGTCAAACCAGTCCTATTTATTGATTATTTTGCCAAAAGTAGATGCAACTGATATGTTTCTTTCTTTTTTGAATAACTTCTCAAGACAATATTCAACATTTGGCAGCTAAAATGTCTTAGACTTTTCATTTTTATTAAAATCACAATCTGCTTGCACTTGGTGTTCCAAGAATGTGGAATTAGAAAAAATGTTGCTCCTCTTCTTTAGTCAGGTCCAGTCTTGCAACCGGAATGAATATACAACACAGCCATCCATCCAGTTTCAAAATATGGAGCATCTTGGCATCATTCGTCGCTCCAGCAGTCCCTGTGCATCACTGCTCCACCTCGTCCCGAAGCCAGGGGGTGGAGGGCACCCATGTGGTGATTACCGCCAACTCAAAGACACAACAACCCCTGACCGCTACCCGGTTCAACACGTTCAGGATTTTTCTGCCCACCTAACACTGTCCCCAAGCTCCATGCAGTGTTGCAGAGGTGTATCAACCATACAGCCCTACAATATCCAGGGCCTTGGGGTACTCTGGGTGAATCTCGTCCACCCCTGGGGCCCGGCCACCAAGGAGCTTTTTAACCACCTTGGTAACCTCAGCCCCTGTGATGGGTGAGTTGTCCCCCTCATCCGCAAGCCCTGCTTCCTCTGTGGAAGGCGTGTAAGTGGAATTGAGGAGATCCTCAAAGTATTCCTTCCACTGCCCGATGATATCCCCAGTCAAAGTCAGCATTGCCCCATCCGCACCATACACAGTGTGGACAAGGAGCTGCTTCCCCGTCCTGAGCCATCGGACAGTTTGCCAGAAACAGAAACTACACACTCTGGAAAAGTACTTGAGCGTTTAGGAATCCATAGAACAGTATAAAGGAGAAGCCATGAGGATACAAACAACATCACATATCAAGGTAAGCTAATGATTGCTAATGCTACTTTGCTTTTAAGTCCGCCGTACAACATTGTAATGTCAGCAAGTTATCGATATTAGGTACTAAAATATGTATTCTGTGTGTGTGTGTGTGTGTGTGTGTGTGTGTGTGTTTCAGATGGCTCTCTTGTGGCAAAAATATCGCTTCAAACGTTGGGGGTTAACGTTCAATACAGTGATGTGACCCCAACTTCACGAACGCAAAGTGGCTATAATGTCTGTAGAAATGTTTAGCTTCTGATCTGTGTCAAAATCATGGAAAGACTGTTGAAACATCATGGAATTTACCTGCTCCAGCCAGTGGTTTCATGGCAAAACATGGATCAGGTGCCATATTGTAGCATATGGCCCGTTAAATATATATATTTCAACAGGTAAACAGTACTGAGTTAGGCATAAGACATATTTAACAATTATGGTGCATTTTAAGCCAAAACAAATGGATCTAGGATTAAAAGTAATTAAAATGATGCAGTCACAAAGTGACATGGAGAAATACGTGGATTAACTGGAAATATATTGTATTGAGTATTGCTGACTACATGTAGATACTGTATACAGTAAATATATATTCTCTGCATCAACAGTGAACTATACATGTATTCATATAGTATTGCCCTGGGAATTTTGACAATAAACCTTTGTACTTTTGCAGACGTCTCTATTTTGTTTTACAGTCTTCAGCAAATAATTGTTTTGGTTACTTTTCTTAAAAATGAGCCATTATTTTCAAAGTCACTGATAAATGGTTCGTACTGTTGACTCTTTTCCCACCGGTGTCTTAACAGACAAAAATAGAAAATCATGATGCAAACACATACATCACTCAATTGTTTATTCCAATCAGCAGCAAATTACAGATTATTTAGAATGTACAAAATTCAAACTGTAAAAAAAAAAGAAAGAAAGAAAGAAACTAGAATGGGTCACACACGCCGGCCACGCTGCCTTCCCTGAGAAGCAACTGGATCGGCCCCTTGTACTGGTCCTGGTTCAGAAGATCTTCAGCCTGCATCTCTGTAAATAGTGAGGCAAGGTCTGGTTTGGGTGGATCGTTTTCCCCTTGCCTAGATGAAAGACAGAAATGGGTGGTGGATAATTAAAGCAAGTTTAAAACATATTTGAGAAATGAATGAATGAATGAATGAATCTTTATTTTGGATGGATTAGATTAAAACCACTTGCACTCCGTTGTTTCACGGGCGGGCAAGTCTCTGCTTCCTAGGGCGCACGAGGGCGCACGAGAGCGCGCCTTCGAGGGGGCACACAAACACACACAAACACACACAAACACACACACACAAACACACAGACACAGCCCTGAGTGTGACCTTTCATTAGAGCCTAAAATGAAGATTCTACATTGAATTATTCAAAAGTTACAGACGTTTTTCCGAACTGTGCCATTTGGCACAATTTGGCACAGTTCCAAAACGCCTGGGAACAGCCTGAGAACAAAGCTGTGTAAAATATTCATTTTTTGTGGTATTGTTACCAAATTTGGATCTCAGTTTGATAACACTTGGTTCTACATTTCTGTTGCATTTTCCAGCCGGATCGGACAGCTGTGTGTTATTTGCAAGCATTTGTATCCAAAAAAGCACTGTGTCCAAATTTATTTTCTTCAAGTTCAGTATGTTTAGATGACTGTAACTCAGTGGCCGGAGCACGTAGATAGATTATGTTTTTTTTGCCAAAAAATTCAAAGTGTTTTCTTTTAAATGAGACCAACCCCATGAAGATGCTGCAAAGGGTTGAATAACAGCTTTCGATTTACTTTGGGCACGTTATTTTTTGGCATTTTTAGGAAAATTGCCCGGAGTGCAAGGGGTTAAAAGAAAGGAACAGAATAATAGAACAAAGGGAAAAAAAATCCAATAAGGTCAAATTAAACAGCAGCTCCTCCGATTATACAATTCAACATAACTTATCCGAAATGGGTGATGGCTGAAGCCGCAGCTTATATTCCCCACCCATGTTCCATCTAAGAATTCAAAAAGAAAATAAGAGTGATTACAAATCAGAACAAAGCCAAGACAAAACGTGACAAAAACTAAGCAACAGCACAACACAGACTGGATATGATAATCCTTATGTGATTTTACAGGTCGTTTTGTATATATGTGTAGCATCATTGTCTCCTCAAACCAAGACAGAACATCATTTCCCTCCATTCTACAGGAATTTCACCTTTCTTCCTTCTACAGGAAAATCACTTTTCTTCATTCTACAGGAATTTCACTTGCTTTCATATTAACTACACTCACTCAAATCCTGACCAAGGATGTTTTCCCAGGACCCCAATGTAAACAGTTGCTTCTTGCAGAGATGGTAACGATCAGAATTTGCTTTTAAAGGCTTAAAGGGACCATAAAAACTCCAGACCAGACTCCCAATGTGAACATTGCATTTGGATAGCATCCGCCTTACAGGAAACTAATGCTCTTAAAGGGTCATAAACGGCTTAACCAGACAGTTTTATGACTTTCGACGATTACCAGATCCTCTGTCCAGATATCATGGACCTAAAGAAATTATCTACAGCTCAACAGTACCTCTTAGTGGATACCTACGGAATGTGTTTCATTATGTGTGAATTGACTGTCAATTCTCTCTAAGCATTAAGTTTCTTTCAGTTTATCATCTCCCCCAGATCCTAAGGACACTGAAAATCATCTTTTTGATCACCGACCATGGTTTGCAGTACTTCATTAATCTTTGATCTAAATATGAGTGCATGCATTATAAGTATGTATCAGAAATGTTATGTTCATGAGTGTTATTCAAACAAATGTAATATCAGAGTAATGGTATAAATGCATGATCATCAAATATTAGCCAAGTCATTTAATTTAGTTAGATCTTATATTGAGCACCTAATTTTATAAGAACTGAATGAGTATTAATTCTTCTCTGCATTTTCATGGGATGGTGTCTTCGTTTGATTGGCTGCTCCCAAACAAAGAAATGTTTTCACATTGGCTGATGACCATTTCAAACTGCTTTTTATAAAGTCGATTAGTCCGTCTTGCGACCGGCCCAGGTTTTATGACCCAATGGCATGCTCAGTTAAAAGGAGTGAGGAGCCGCCCTGCATGCAAGACAGAAAACAACAGAATATGCAAGAAAGAGACTGAAAAGAAGATTAAATGTTAGATCAAAAGAGACAGAATGAGATCAGAGAAGTCTGGGAAGATTAGGAACTAGATTAAAATTAAAGAAGCACAATAGCGTTCTAGATCTCAGAGGAAAGTTTTATTCCACATTTTCAAGGTTCCGTGTAGTTTTATTTTATCTAAATTGTTCTGTGTGAAGTTTGTCAAATCCTGCGTTAGTTTTCTCATTTTTCTGGTTACTGAGGAGAAACCACCTTTTTCTTTAGAGCTCGCTTTCTCAGAGAATCAAATTCTCAAAAATAATTTTTCTTCACCTCAGAAGCCATTCTTATCCTAGTAAATGTTTTTCTTAGATTTTCTGACTTTTCACGCCGTTGAAGTGTACCTTTAATTTTCCTAATTTAAAGTGAACAGAGACTGTGTTTTTGGACTCTCTTTCCGGCCTCATACCCGCCTGACTGAGAAGTTTCTCCTTCAGTTTTTTGTTTGGTCTATCCCGCTACAAGAGACCTCAAATTCGGACTTGTTTCCAAGGACTAGTCACTCCGCTCGGGGACAACTATTCTGCTACCCCTGTCCTGTACGAGCCCCCGGCTGAGTCAACACTGCTTACGGCTGTGAGGAAGCATAGCAGCAGCTGCTTTCTCCCGATGTCCCGACTTCAAACTCAGCCGGTACCGACCCGCTGAAAACGTGGACCTACAGCTGTTTTGTAAGTGAAACTCCTATTTTTCCTATCTGCTGGGTTAAAAACGTGATGTCCGAACAATTAAATTACAATTGAATATAACCAGTATTTCATGGTACAATTAGTCTCTCAACCACAGGATAAAGCTATAAACTGAAGGAAGACTCTTAATGATTTTTAAGTAACTTCCCTTGATTTTTGTAGATTAATTCAGAAGTTCATTTTTAGATAATCAGCTTGTGAATTTTCCCCATAAAATTGCGTTCAGTTTTGTTATACTTTTCAGCCTCATTTACCGTTGAAACATAAACTGGTTTCTCCTTGGTTCTACAAAGGTTTAACGCTAGACTTTATGTTCAGGAAAACAATAACAGTTGATGTGATATCGGACACCTGTTATCATTTGAATCTGTCTATCCATCATTTTAATACCATGTCATGTAACCTGAATGAGTTTAATAAAAGGGGTGAATGAGAGAAGTTGAATCGCTTTCCTTCGCATATATATGTTTCTTAGATCACAGCAGGAGAAGAACTCCCTTAAATTTTGAGACTGATCCATTAAGTAATTGAAGGTACAAAATTAATTAAAACTAAGTTTAATATAAGTGTCCATTAGGACTGGTGCCCCTTTTACGAGTGCTTATTTATTTTATTTAGCGGGTGCAGAAGTGATGGTTTAACTCCGCTCCCTTTCACACCCACTCTTAAATAAAATAAATAATTCCTGTACCTTACTACAATATTTTATTAAATATTCCCCTACATATGTTTGGAGTGTTTCTTCCTTTAGTTTTTGTTTAAATTGTCCAAGCGTTGTACATGATTTTAATTCAGGTCCAAAAGCGTTCCACAGTCTGACAACTTGCACTGAAACACAGTGTTGCTTGGTGGTAGTTCTCACTGAAGGTTTTTGAAATATACATGTTCCTCTGAAATGATATTGTTTCTCCCTTATTTGGAACAGCTTTTGGATATTTGCGGGCAGTGATAGAGTCTTAGCTTTAAACATTATTACTGCAGTTTTAAAGTCCACCAGATCTTTCAACTTGAGAGCTTTTAATTTAAGAAAAAGTGGGTTTGTTGGTTCCCTGTGAGCAGCTTTGTTTATTATTCTAATAGCTCTCTTCTGAAGCATAAAGACTGGATATATGTTTTATATGTGTTTCCCCATACTTCAGTACAATATGTCATGTACGGGAGTATTAATGAATGATACAAAGTCTATAGTGTGGGTTGATTCAGGAAATATTTCACTCTATGCAGTATTGCGATTGATTTGCATATTTTACCTTTAATATACATAATTAATATGTGACTTCCAACACAGATTTTTATCGATTATTACGCTAAGGATTTTAATTTATCAATAAAAGTTTAGCCACCGCTGTGTCGCCTTGGTTTCAAGTGTGGGTGGTGTTTTGTGCTTGTATTGCTAAAGTATAAAAGGAAGCACTACAATGGGTCTCATATATTTGTAATGTTTTCTTTTACTGGATGAGTTTAAAGATGAAATACTATAGACTACACATATAAACTAAATTCTAATGGTGACTGAACAACTCCCATTCCCCAAAGTGCAAGATACACTATTATGACTATAACTCATAAAGGATCACAGAAATGATCTGATAAAAATAAATAAATAAATAAATAAATAAACAAGCTGTTTACCTATACTTTAACTTAAAAAGCAAAAGATTTGACTATAAATATGATTGATGTGTTGTTTACCTGTCACAATACTGCTGTCAAAACGTCACCATTCCGAGCAGATCCTGTTTGGACTCTACAATCAAAATACACACACCTTAAGTTCATACACAGCACAAAAATGCAACATGTAAAAAACACCTTTTTAACCAGGATTACAACTAGCTTATTTCATCAGATATTGTTAACACATGGCAACATACAACGTCGGACGTAGCATTGAGCTAGGTCATCGTTTAAACACGATTAAGTTTTCATCTGTCCACAGTGAACTTTCCACTGCTGGGAAATATAACGTAAAACATGAATATCACATCACTCACCGTCCTGTATATTACAATATCACGGCTTCAACTGCTGAAGTTGAGTGCATCGCGGCTGTACATTCAATTCAATTTGGGTGGCTGGGTTTAATTCCCGGTGCGTCTCAGTTTATTTTCTAGTGTGTCTGCTTGTGCTCCCCACTGCAAGCTCAGTCTGCTTCCCTCTGCATTCTCTCATCAGCCGAAACGCACAGAAAACTCTGCTGGACCGCTGTGTTGATTTCTGCTGATTTCTGTTTAGCCATTCTATCGTTGTTGTTTATAACATCCCTTGTTCGCAGGCTCACGGACGAAAAATTGCAAATGGCGGCCAGCCAGTGATTCTGGAACGTCAGCGTAATGCCCACTCTCATGACGCTACGCCTGGACCAATCAGTGGCCAGCAGTGGGTTGACGTAACAGTGCCGGTATGCTTCGGACCTGCTCTGAATCAGTCCCGATAAAATAGGAACAGTTCCAAATAAACAGAACCGTAAGGACTTCCGGTTCCTAATGGAAAAGCGGACAAAGGGTGCCGAACCGTACCGAACCGTACTGTACTGACCCTAGTGGAAAAGCGCCTCATGTCTCCAGACTCCCTTGGAATGTGGTCAAAGTTCTTCCAGAGGTGAGAGTTGAAGACCTCCCAGACAGAGGGCTCAGCCAGATGTTCCCAGCATGCCCTCACTATATGTTTGGGTCTACTAGGTCTGAATGGCATCCTTCTCTGCCATTGGATCCAACTCACCACCAGGTGGTGATCAGTTGACAACTCTGCACCTCTCTTTACCTGAGTGTCCAAGACATATGGTCACAGGTCTGATGACACAATAACAAAATTGATCATCGACCTGCGACCTAGGGTGTCCTGGTGCCAGGTGCACATTAGATTAGATTAGATTAGATTAGATTCAACTTTATTGTCATTACACATGTATGAATACAAGGTAACGAAACACAGTTTAGCATCCAATCAGAAGTGCAAAGGACAGCAGTGCAGTATATACAGTAATTGACAGTATGTGCAATTTAAGCAAATATATGCAAATATATGCAGCAGTGCAGAAAGTTAAGAGTACTGTTATGTGCAAATAATGTACAATAAGTTAGATGGGCCTGAGGATGGTAAGAGATGATAGTAAGAGAGTCAGCGGGGAACTAAGTTCAATAACGTGACAGCTGTTGGAAAGAGACTGTTCCTAAACCTGCTGGTTCTAGTCCGAAGGCTTCTGAAACACCTTCTGGAGGGGAGAAGCTGGAACAATCCATGAGCAGGATGGTTGGAGTCCCTAAGAATGCTGCGTGCCCGGCGCAGACATCTTTTCCTGTAGACGTCCTCTATAACTGGAAGTGGAGTCCCTGTGATGCGTTGGGCGGTTTTCACCACCCGCTGCAGCGCCTTATGGTCAGCGACAGAGCAGCTCCTATACCAGACTGTGACACAGTTGGTCAGGGTGCTCTCTATCACGCAGTGGTAGAAGTTGCCCAGGATGTCAGTTGACAGATGGTTCTTCTTCAGTGTCCTCAAGAAGAAGAGGCGCTGATGGGCCTTCTTGATCAGGCTGGTGGTGTTAACTGACCAGGACAGGTCCTCCGAGATGTGGGTCCCCAGGAATTTGAAGCTGGGGACACGTTCAACAGCTATGCCATATATGGACATATGGACACTCTTATGCTTGAACATGGTGGTCATTATTTACAAGCTGTGGTTAGCACAGAAGTCCAATTACTGATTCCCTGGGAAGGTCTATGCCAAGGTACTGGAGAGGAGAGTCTGGCCATTGATTGAACCTCGGATTCAGGAGAAGCAATGTAGTTTTCTTCCTGGCCGTGGCACATCGGACCAACTCTTTACTCTCTTGAGAATCCTCGAGGGTTCATGGGAGTTTGCCCAACCAGTTTACATGTGTTTTGTGGACTTGGAGAAGGCATTTGTCAGCGTCCCTCATGGATTTTTGTGAGGGGTGCTTCGGGAGTATGGGGTATCAGGCTTGTTGTTACAAGCTATCCGGTCTCTATACGACCATTGTGAGAGCTTGGTTTGTATTGCCAACATTCTGTCGGACTCATTCCCAGTGAGAGCTGGACTCTGCCAGGGCTGCCCCTTTTCACCGATCCTGTTCACAATTTTTAAGGACAGGATTTCTAGGTGCAGCTAGGGAACAGAGGATGCCATGCTTGGTGACCACAGGATCTCATCTCTGTTGTTTGCAGATGTTGTTGTCCTGTTGGCTTCATCCAGCAATGACCTACAGGTCTTACTGAGACGGTTTGCTGCTGAGTGTGAAGCGGTTGGGATGAGAATAAGCACCTCCAAGTTCAAGTCCATGGACCTCAGCTGGATAAAGGTAGATTGTCCTCTCCAGTTTGGGGACAAGCTCCTGCCCCAAGTTTTGGAGTTTAAGTATCTCGGGGTCTTATTCATGAGTGAAGGGAGAATGGAGCAAGAGATTGACAGATGGATTGGAACAGTATCCGCAGTGATGTGGACATTGTACTGGTCCGTTGTGGTGAAGAGAGAGCTAAGACAAAGCTGTCGATTTACCAGCCAATCTACATTCCTACCCTCACCTATGGGCACGAGCTTTGGGTAATGATCGAAAGAATGAGAACGCGGATACAAGCGGCTGAAATGAGCTTTCTTCATAGGATTGCTGGACTCACCCTTAGAGACAGGGGGAGGAGCTTAATCATCCAGGAGAGTAGAACCGCTGCTCCTCCACATTGAAATGATGGTGGTTTGGTTGTCTGATGAGGATGCCTCCTGGATGCCTCCCACTTGAGGTGTTTCGGGCATGTCCCACTGGGAGGAGACCCCGGGGCAGACCCAGGACTCGCTGGAGAGACTACGTCACCCAGTTGGTCTGGGAACGCCTTGGCTTCCTCTCTGAAGAGCTGGAGCAGGTGGCTGGAGAGAGGGAAGTCTGGGCTTCTCTGCTTGAACTGTTGCCTCCGTGACCCAGACCTCGGGAAAAGTGGTAGAAGATGGATGGATGGATGGATGGATGGATGGACCTAACAGGAAGAGCAATCTTTTCCAAGGTGGATCTGGTCCGACGATACCATCAGGTACCTGTTGTAGGGGATTTATGGGTTTATAGGTATTTTAATGTTGGTACAAGTATTAAGGAATGAATATTTATTTTCATTACACCCAGATCCTTGTAGGGCACCAGTCCAGATAATGGACAACTTTAGATGGACATGAAATCAAACAATAACTCCCATATGTCTTTCAATAGTTTAATAAGAAATGTCAGAATAGGTTAACACATTTGGATAATTTTCAAACAGAGAATTCAACATGTATTATGGACATTATAGATTATTACTGAGTTACTTATGAATCAAGCAATTGTGGAAACAAAGAAACCGTAGTTTAATTTGTCAGTATACTGGAAATTGGAAAACCATAAAGTAGCATTGGTTAAGAAAAGTGGATGCAATTTTATGAAGAAAGTGATGATTAACCCCTTGCACTCCGGGCAATTTTCCTAAAAATGCCAAAAAATAACGTGCCCAAAGTAAATCGAAAGTTGTTCTTCAACCCTTTGCAGCATCTTCATGGGGTTGGTCTCATTTAAAAGAAAATACTTTGAATTTTTTGGCAAAAAAAACATAATCTCTCTACGTGCTCCGGCCACTGAGTTACAGTCATCTAAACATACTGAACTTGAAGAAAATAAATTTGGCCTGGGTGTTTTTTTGGATACAAATGCTTGCAAATAACACACAGCTGTCCGATCCGGCTGGAAAATGCAACATAAATGTAGAACCAAGTGTTATCCAGCTGAGGTCCAAATTTTGTAACAATACCACAAAAAATGAATATTTTACACAGCTTTGTTCTCAGGTAGTTCCCAGGCGTTTTGGAACTGTGCCAAATTGTGCCAAATGGCACAGTTTGGAAAAATGTCTGTAACTTTTGAATAATTCAATGTAGAATCTTCATTTTAGGCTCTAATGAAAGGTCACACTCAGGGCTGTGTCTGTGTGTGCGTGTGTGTGTGGGGGGTCGTCCCCCCCTGCTACCAAGGACGGAGTTCGGCCCTCACTACATGACAAATTACACTCGTTGCATGTTTCCACAGCAACGCTGTCACAGCGGCTTCCCCCCCCCTCGCTACTGTGTGTGTGTGTGGGGGGGGTTGTCCCCCCCTCGCTACAGAGGACGGCCATCATATGTCTATGTGACGACCGTTGCGCAGTCAGCGCGGTTCCCCCCGCGAACCGGGGGCGTTCGGACCGTGAACGCCCCCCCCCCGCTCCTCTTCGGCCGGGGGGGGGGGGGGGGGCGTTCACGGTCCGAACACGGCAAATTAACCGTTTATCGCGGCGCACGAAGTACGAAGTACGTGCGCCGTACAGTTGTAATTTACCGATCGGTCAAAAGTCATTTTTGGATTACAGTTTTCAGGGAGAAATAATAATTTAGCTTATAACACCTTACCTCTTCATAGCAGCAGAGTCCTGGCGAACTTCTTTTCCCCATTGTCAGACGAACGTGACGCTGCTCCGCTCGTGGATCCCGATCAAAACATAATTCCAATATTGTGGTTTTGGTGAATGATTTACGACCTTCGTCGTCGGCCTCCGTCGGTCTATGATGACGGAAGACAATCCTAAACACTCTGCTGGAATTAAATAAAATAAATAAATAAACCACTGCCTGTGGCTGTGAAGCAGTCTCTCTTCACCCAGCTTTAGACAACAGCTCAGCGAACTTCTGTGCTTCAATTGGCTCGCAGCCGTTGGGAGGCGGGTCCTTCTGGCTAGATTTTCATTCATTGGCTCTTCATGGTTTCAGAAACCCAATTCAAGGCTCTTATTAGTCGAAAGACAGGTCAATCAGATGAACTAATCTGATCGCGGCAGTGTCTGCAGCTTTTTTTTTGGAGGCCAGCACCATCTCCATCTGCACCATCATCAGTATATCATGCGTCATGCGTCTGAGCGCGCACGAGTGCGCTCTCGTGCGCCCTTGTGCGCCCTAGGATGCAGAGACTTGCCCGCTCGCGGAACAACAGAGCGCAAGTGGTTAATTATTTATAAAAATGGAAAATTGGTGTTACTCTGAAAAAGAATGTAAATTAATGAAAGGACAAAATGCATTTTGAAATTCGGATGGGGGTTTGCATGAAATTAAGTTAAAAGAACTTATACCAGGAATATTCTGAAGAATTAAGTTTAAATTAAATAACAGACCATCAGCCAAAGGGTCATTGCATCCCATTAGGTAGCAGGCGGTCCACTTTTCTGTTCAACTGGACCAGCATGGGTTCTGTTGGGACACTGGCAGACAGGCTCCTTACCACAGTTATGGGCTACTACCAAGATCACAATCAGCTGTTCTTCAGCAAGCTGGGTGAAGTCTTCTCTTATGCACTGAAGAAGGAATTGGTTTATTGTGCAAAGTCCCATTAAAAATTCAAATTGAGGCAAAAACACATCCCAAACCAGTTTCCTCCGATGTTGGTGGTTTAAATGAGTTGGTTTAAGATTAGAAAAAAAAAATAAATCAAACAAAATCTTCTTGCACGGTAATTTAAAGAAAAGATTAAAATAAAGGAAAATGAATTTTAAGGAAAAGAAAAAGAATTTTCACAGAGCATGACAGGCTCTGGGCCTTACTTGGAAGATTAAAAAAAACGGAAGAGCAGAGACGTCTGCTCTTTACAGCTTGACCAACGCCTCAAAAACTGAACAAAGGAATCAAAAAGCAAGTCTTTCTCGGGTGTGGCAGGATGGTTCTAAAATTCATGAAACCTGAGCTGGCCCAATTACATTGCTTCTTTTTCCAGCAGAAGTCATAAACTCGACTTAAAAAAGGAAATGCAAGGAAGCGTAGAGCTCTATTGGTCAGTTAAAGTCCAGCTATGGTCTCCTACAGAGCAGAGAGCGGGGGGAGAGATTTGATATGAGAAGTGAGAACTCCTGAAGTATGTGTGCTGAATAAAGCATAAATTTCTTCAACTTTAGTGACTAAGATATTCTACTCAATAATAAGGGAACATACAATGTCTCTACATTATAACCGTAATTAATTTGTAATAGTAAGCATGCAAAAATTAATTTCTTCCTGAAAATAAAGAAACACATATCAAATCATCTAAATAAAAGCATTTGAAACCACAGTCCATTCCTTAGTTCAACCATGTCTTCCATAGCGAATACTGTCTTGATTAAAAAGAATATGAATTAATTTATTTGTCCATAATGCATAAAAATCCACTGCAAAGAGAAAAATTAAATATTCCTGATTCGTCCACCAGATGGCACTGTGAACCTTTCTGGTTGTTTACTGGAGAATCTTGACTCCCATGTCTGGATCATATCAAGCATAAATCTGCTGATTTGGAACATTCCTTTGCCAAAGAGCAGAAAAGGGAGAATGACGAAGTCCTGGAGAAGGGATTAACTTCCACTTTATGGCCGATGGATCATGTTACAACTCTGGTCCTTGGATGATCGAAGCAGTTCATGCCCAGACTTAGCAGTTGAAACAATTTTTCTTCAACAAAGACTGATTTTATAGATTGGAAGTCAAAGTCATGCTACATGTCCCCCCTCTGTATCAATGGTGAGCTTTGGTCAGCTTTGGTACACATCCTTGGCGGCTGGTTCCAATTGGCGACTCTTGACTCAACTGCTGAGCTAACGGTTCTGATGTCCATAAGCAATAGCTTGTAAACAGAATCTATTCCTGAGTATAGATCTTTGGGTTTGGTTTACAAAAAAAAAAAAAAAAAAAAAAACCTTCTAAAAAGCTTCAAAAAGTACTTTGAATATGGACAAATATAAAAATTGTAAAATTGTCTAAAATATGCTAAAATATACTGTATATGCATGCAAAGACTCAAAAATTCTGGGTACCCAAGTACAAAAAGAAAATTCTGGCTACCAAAGTATGTAAATTGTACATACTTGAGGTAAATGTTTCAGCTAAGTGATATTGAGATAATTCAAGGTGGTTCAAATTGGATTGGTTTAGCTGGACTAAACCATGGTTCCACCGATGTCTGAGTCATAGGGTGTTTGGGACCTTTGGTCTGGAAACTGGGTGACTATGGAATGTTATCATTGTTTGAATGGCAACGAAGAGTAAAATTGTGACTACTGAAAAAGGGCACCTAAGGATTGTTGACTTTTTGTCTTGGCTCTGCCCAGTTCTGAATGTGTGACTGTAGAGGTAGAGGGCTAAACTGCAAAACAGGAGGGCCATCATGTTGGCAAACAAATAGGAGTGAGTGATTTTAATCTCAACCTTCTTGTTGGTTTTTCTTTAGACATGGAAGTGGCAAATGAAAATTATTCTCAGAGGTGGAACAGTTTCTTTTAGAGATTGAACTCTAAACCTTAGATATTTTATCACCTTTAGTGGGAATTTTGATGTTAACTCAAGCTAATGGTATTGGATGTTTTGTGTGTACTATTTGGTAATAGCAAGTCGAATGAAATTGATTAGAATTTTACAGAGGCCTTTTAGATTAGTTTAAGGGATAATGGGATAATTTGGTTTTAATTGACCCTTTTTTTTTCTTTTGGAAGTTTTTGATGCAGTTAACTGATTGGTTTGGAGAAATGCGACTGAGGGTACCTGAGGCTAATAGTTAGCTAACGGTTAATTCTCGGACGTAGGCCTGATTTTAATCTTATTTATGGACTTACTGTGACAGTGTTGTACCCGACAAGTCCCATGGGGTTTTGGTAAAGTTTACTCTGATTGTGATGATCCCATTTGAAAATGGGGTCCTGGATTTGGTACTTAAGTAGCCAAAGTTTGTTGTTGATGTGTGGATTCATCCACCCAGGCAGGAATTTAGGAGTGATTTTCCCTGCCTGTATATTGATTTGTTGTGTTTGCGGTACAAATGCGTATTGGAAGACCTTGTCCACCCCTTGAGGTTTGCCATGGGAGGCTTTTTGGATGTTGTACACTTTGTGTCGTTTGGCGGATCGGTCTAAGTGTTTTTGAAATGTGGCCTTGGGAGCACTGTGCGTCGTTTTGACACCTCTGTGTTCTGCAGCTGGAATATTATGGGTGCTGGCAGTCATCACCCCCTTCTGGTTTTGAAGAACTATGAGCGGTGGCAATGATTATTCGTCTGAAGCAGGAATGCGCTTGCCATTGCGTAGCTGCAGAGAAGGTTGCGTTGCAGGAAATGTTTTCGATGTCTGTATATTCCAGAAATTTGACACTGGGAGCGCATGTACAGTTGGGTCCAACCGGTGTTTGATGGTTTTATGGACCACGGAGTCACGGGCTTGAGTAGGTGTGCGCCTAGTGTTTGCAAAAGCTGGGTACACTGATGCATAATCCTTAGGTTGCGGAGGGTCCAGGGAGCCGGTTGATTTGGCTCCTGTGACCACGCAGGCCACAGAGGTGGGTGGGTGGGATTCAGAAGGTGACACCAATGTTGAGTCAAAGGTACATGTGGAGCTTTTTGCTCAGCCATTGAGTTCCCACAGTCATTCGATTCCTTGTCTTGACCTTGTGTTTGAAGGTGATCGTTGACTTCCTGAGGGCAGTGTTCACCTTGGTTTTTGTGGTCGCTTTCAATTGGTTTCAGTTGTTTCAACAGTGCTAGTTGTGCGAGACTCGGGGTGTCCGAAGTGTCAAGCACAAAGCACTGTGATTCAGTTGTCCTTGGTAGGTCGAATGGGTGGGGGTGTTGAGTTTGAGCCCATAGTTTGAGATTCTTGAAGTCAATCAGTGGCTCCAAGAGATTCAGTAGGTCTTTGCTGACGAACAATGGAATGGAGTCAAGTTTGGACACATAGACCGGATAATAACATAGACCGGATTAACATAGACCGGATTGGACTACCAATAAGTCCAATGCACTCTGTGAAACCACTGAAAATGTCATGTCATTGTGACTACTGGTCTTTGCGCAAAATTTGATCCAATTTTGTGCAGTACCTCATGTCATTAGTAGGTGCTGGTGTGACAGTTTTGTGATTATTGATATACAGACGTGTTCAGAATGGGATCAGTTTTATTTTTGCTAAGTTTGGTCCAAATCAGACGAGGATTGTCTGAGCTGTCAAAGTCATGTTTTGCATTGCGAGGAAGCCATTGAAGCATTTTTTTTTTTTTTTTTTTTTTTGTTACTTATTTGTACCCGTAGGTAGATTTGGTTTGCAGTCTGGTGACAAGCCACCGGCTGCTGGTCGCTGCGTGCGCGAGCGCCCTAAACCTACATGTTTTGTTTTTTTTTTGGTATGCGGGAGGAAACCGGAGAAATCCCGGAGTAAACCCACGCAACACGGGGAGAACATGCAAACTCCACACAGCTCACTGTTGGTCGGGGGCTGGAATCGAACCCACGACCTCATGATCCCCGCGATCCCCCGGCCAAGGGTAAAACTGTGCTGCCACAGTGCTAAACCACTGCGCCACCGTGCAGCCCGGTCACCATGGAAACAATTCTATACTATGTACATGTACTGTCGATGAGCCCTAGTCATTCTTTCATGTTATTTTTTCTGCTGGTGTGAGAAAAATAAACAGTTGTCAGCAATTCTTTCTTTAATCATTAGGGGGTGCTAAAACATTTGTTTATTATTGTATATAGACTCGTTCGGGGCAGGAGAAATATTAAACATAGAGGATTTTGTGAAAATCGTACAAAGTTTGTTAAATTTACAAGGGTCCGATGTTGTAACCACTAGGTGGGGCTCTAACTTTTGTTATTTTTATATAGGAGCGTTAAGGGTGGGACTATTATCCATTGTCAAAAGTTTGGTGAAAATCAAACAAAGTTTGTCCAAGATGAAACTTTCTGTTTCATGGCGAGGAGTCAACCTTCACCGTGTCGCCATGGCAACACTTCCCTGTCAGTTATGTGTTGTCCACCCATATAGGAATATATATGACAGTCACCTCAACCTATGTTAAAGATTTCATGACTCCAGGTTGTTCCTAATTCTGAAAACAAGATTAAGGATTGAATGGTGAAGAGGGCATGTCTATGGTAACACGTGTTATGTCATGCTAAACTTGATGTGCAGTTATGATCAAACCTGTGGTGTGATGAATCTCATTAAATTTCACATCAGTCTGGCAAGTGACGCATGAGTGATAAAAAAAAAAACAGTTTTCAGCAATTCTTTTGTTAACCACTATGTGTCCCTATATCAGTTGTCAGGTATTTTGATGATGACGTGTTCAGGGTGGTAATATTTTCTATCTTGGAAACTTTGGTGCACATTGGACAAGTTTTGCGTGAGTTAAAGTTGCTTGATTTTGTAAGGGGAGGAGCCAAACTTTGCCATGGCGCCAAGGCAACACTTTTTTGTCAGTTATGTGTGGTCCACCCATATAGGACTATATATGACAGTCATGTCAATGTATATTCCAAATTTCATGACTCTGGGACCTTCCCACCCCTCCCCATAAGCTCACGGATTGAATGGCGAGGAGGGCGTGTCCATGGTAACATGTGTGACGTCATGCTAAAGTTGATGTGCAGTTATGATTTTCCCTTTGGTCTGATGAATCTCAGAAAATTTCACGTCATTCTGGCCAGCAGCGCTTGAGTAATAAATAAGAGTTTTCAGCAATACTTCCTTTAACCACCTGGAGGCTCTATAACTTGTGTTTATTATTTTTATATACATGTGTTTGCAGTGGGACTAATATTGAATGTGCAAAATTATGTGAAAATCATACAAAGTTTGTCCAATTTACAAGTGTCTGTTGCTCTAACCACGAGGTGGCGCTATAACTTTTGTTGATTATTTTTTATATAGATGCATTCGGGGCGGGAGTGATATCCATTGTCGAAAATTTGGTGGAAATCAGATCAAGTTTGTCCAATTTGCAAGTTTTTGATATTCCATGGCGAAGAGTCAGCGTACGCCATGTCGCCATGGCAACACTTACCTATCAGTTATGCATTGTCCACCCATATAGGACTATATATTACAGTCACCTCAACCTTGACATGATATTGGGCTCAGGGAACACGCACACAGGCTCGAGTTAGATTCAAAGCTTTATTCAACAACAGTGGGTATGTGGGCGCGTGTGTGAGGGATGTGGATGGACTGATGGTGAACAGGAAGCGCCGAGAGTGGAACAGTTCGCCGTACAGCCAGGCAACCCTACGGGCAGAGCAGAGATGCAGGTTAGAGACAGTCACACACTCCGTGGGGTTAACACTCGGTACACTGCTTACGTGCAGGTGTTGTGGTGGCTGGCGTTGGCTGACGCTGGACTTCTGCCTGGGAGACAGCGCTCCGGTGTGCACTCGGCGAGAGGAGGAGAGAGCTGCGGAGGTTGAGGCGAGGATGGGAAATCCGCCGCCTGGAGGGTCCACCTGTGCACAGGGGAGAGACTGAAGAGCAGGTAAGGAAACAAACAGCTTACGTGCTGGGTGAAGGATGGCGCAGGCCGGGAAGAGTCGGTCATGCACTCGAGTTTGGGAGCGTAGAAGAAGCAGACGGCTCCAGACTGAGGCTGTAGGCAGAGTGGGATAAATAGTCTGCGGCTGATGAGATGCAGGTATGCGCGCCGCTGGAGCTGATGACGGACGAGAGCGAGTTGTGACAAACCTATGTTCAAGTTTCATGACTCCAGGTCATTCCTAATCCTGTAAAAAAGATCAAGGATTGAATGGCGAGGATGGCGTGTCCATGGTAACACTTGTGACGTCATGCTAAAGTTCATGTGCAGTTATGATCATCCCTGTGGTGTGATTAATCTCAGAAAATTTCACGTCAGTCTGGCAAGTGACGTGTGAGTAATAGATAAAACAGTTTTCAGCAATTCTTTCGTTAACCACTATGTGGCACTATATCTTTTGTCAGGTATTTTAATTTGTTGACGCGTTTGGGGCGGGACTATTTTCCATCATGGAAAGTTTGGGGAACATTGGACAATTTTTGCCTGAGTGACAGCTGTTTGAAGGTGTAAGGGGAGGAGTCAAACTTCGCCATGGCGCCCTGGCCACACCTTTTGAGATTTTGACTTAATTTATGCAACTTTTAATGGCTAATACCTATAGATGCCATCATGCAAAAGTGAGCTCAATCGGAGCAGGTCCCTAGGACTAGTTCGTTCAAATGCGAGGTGTGACTTTTTCCGAATTGGAGGTTGGGTGACTTTGAGGGAAGATGGCGGCCTTCCTGTTGATGGTGGGTATGGGCCGCAATTATGTTTTTTGCATGTCTTGAGGTGATGCACACCTCACCCAAATTTTATGTCTGTATGGCAAAGTTTATGGTCTCCAGTCTCGATAGACCTTGTACGTTTGGCCCCATCCACAAAAATTAGGGGTGGGGGGGCACATATGTTTCCAGTTTATCGAATTTTTCGCCAGGTCTAAGGGGTCTGCAAAAAAAAATCATGTTTTGGTTAACGTTCAGAGGGTGAAAAATTCATTCGTTTAGGCGGAAGAATTTCTTTGATGTGAGCAATTACAATAGGGCTTTCGCCGACTGACGTCAGTGGCTCAGGCCCTAAAAATAGAAATGGTTAAATGCTTCAGAGATTTAAGGTTATACGTTTCCACTTCCTTTTCAAGTTAAGATTTTAAAGACTGTCTTTATTGTTAAAGCAAATTGTCATTTAAAACTTTTTAAATGTTAAATATTTACAGATTAGGAAGCACAAGTGAATTGTTTTTTGAGTATTTTCATCACCAAGGATTTCTTAGGATTAAAGCTAATAGTGATTTACTTGATTGTTATCTATGAAGTTTTTATTTACAGAATAATCAATGTTTTCACCTTTTGACTTTTCTCTATTTTAAATCCTGGTGAAAGGTAGTGAATTGGTTACTGTTTTTCTTTCCTGTGGAGAAAAACATGAACCAAGAATAACACAATGATTTTAAATAACACCCAGAGCTTTTAAGTGTTAATTGATTAACCGTTTGACTGCCTATGATGCTCCGTCGTAACCAATGAAAATCAGACAATGCTTTTGAATTGTGGTTCAATAGAATTACTTTAAAAAACAAACTCATGAAACAGGCCTGGACAAAAATGATGGTACCCCTAGAAAAGATTGAAAATAATGTGACCATAGGAACATGTTAAACCATGATGTGTCCTCTAATTAACATCACAGGTGTCTACAAACTTGTAATCAGTCAGTCGGCCTATTTAAAGGGTGACAAGTAGTCACTGTGCTGTCTGGTGACATGGTATTTACCACACTAAACATGGACCAGAGGAAGCAAAGGAGAGAGTTGTTTCAGGAGATTAGAAAGAAAATTATAGACAAGCATGTTAAAGGTTAAGGCTATAAGACCATCTCCAAGCAGCTTGATTTTCCTGTGACTACACTTGCACATATTATTCAGAAATTTAAGATCCATGGGACTGTAGCCAACCTCCCTGGACGTGGCCGCAGGAGGAGACGGATAATACGAATGGTAACATAAGATCCCAGAACAACCTCTAAACACATTCATGGTGAACTCCAAGGTCAAGGTACATCAGTGTCAGATCGCACCATCCGTCGTTGTTTGAGCCAAAGTGGACTTTGTGGGAGATGACCAAGGAGGACACCACTGTTGAAAACAAATCATAAAAAAGCCAGACTGGAATTTGCCAAACTGCATGTTGACAAGCCACAAAGCTTCTGGGAGAATGTCTTATGGACAGACGAGACAAAACTGGAACTTTTTGGCAAGGCACATCAGCTCTATGTTCACAGACGCAAAAATGAAGCATACCAAGAAAAGAACACTGTCCCTACTGTGAAACATGGAGGAGGTTCTGTTATGTTCTGGGACTGCTTTGCTGCATCTGGCACAGGGTGTCTTGAATCTGTGCAGGGTACAATGAAATCTCAAGACTATCAAGGTATTCTAGAGAGAAATGTGTTGCCCAGTGTCAGACAGCTTGGTCTCAGTCACAGGTCATGGGTCTTGCAACAGGATGATGACCCAAAACACACAGCTAAAAACACCCAAGAACAGCTAAGAGCGAAATATTGGACTATTCTAAAGTGGCCTTAGATGAGCCCTGATCTAAATCCTATTGAACATCTGTGGAAGGAGCTGAAACATGCCGTCTGGAGAAGGCACCCTTCAAACCTGAGACAACTGGAGCAGTTTGCTCATGAGGAGTGGATCAAAATACCTGCTGAGAGGTGCAGAAGTCTCATTGACAGTTACAGAAATCGTTTGATTTTAGTGATTGCCTCAAAGGGTTGTGCAACAAAATATTAAGTTAAGGGTACCATCATTTTTGTCCAGGCCTGTTTCATGAGTTTGTTTTTTTAAATAATTCTGTTGAACCACAACTCAAAAGCACTGTCTGATTTTCACTGGTTAATTTTCATAGAATTTTTATTTATTACCACTTTTGTCAGATTCAAGTTATTTCTGTGACTATTGTGGGTTTTTCTTTCATTAACAGAGGGGTACCAATAATTTTGTCCACGTGTGTAGGTGCTGCCCCTGTACACCATATGGTGTCCCACATGCTGTGGAAGGGAACTAACTAACTAACTAACTAACTAACTAACTAACCTAAAGCCAGCCCACCTGGATGTGGACAGGCCTGTCACTCTTGCATAACTTCCTCACCGGGGGCACCCCCCTCTCCCAACTAAACCAGTTTCAGTGACCCATCATGTGGGTAACCCTGCTCCCCCTCTTGTTCGGTGGAGCCATTATGGCCGAGCAGTTCATCCACCACCTCCACGTTGACTTTTTTTTACATTGTGGTAAATTCTGGGGGGACATGTGTAGCAGAATCTAGGGACATAATTCACCACAATATCTGCATTTTTTCATGTGTGACCTGTTTAGGCAGTTGCAGTTGTGCTCTCGGGCTTTCTTATCAGGCACCTATCTAGGCAGCTGAGGGGGGACCTAATTTAGAGGGAAAGAGAGTTAGTTGTTTTGCTGTTGCTGCTGTTTTGGAAGATTAAACAGCACGTCTGCTCATGAAGTAAAAAGGGAGAAATTGCCAGCCTCTTTATTCCTGCAATTCCTACAAATTGGAATTTAGGTGTATTGCTTTCCACAGGTAGAAAATAAAACAAATTTGTTCATTTTCCTCAAACACATACCTATAAATAGTATAGCCAAATAATCTGACAGTTTTGGAGTTTTTTTTTTTTCTAGAGCTTTCTCAAATGTATTGTGTCCTCCAGACTAAAAGAGAAAAATTCTAATGAATGTGGAAATTTGCAGTATGTATGTAGTGTATTGTGGTGCACATATGTGGGTTTCATATGCTTCACATATATATTACTGTATGCTTATTGTATGCTTCATGTCTCAGAGGAACAAAAGGACTGAACCTCCTAGGGGTAACAGGAGGATGTGAAATCTGGCCTTTTGTATGCAAAGAGATGGCCTTGAGGGATTTCCTGACCACCAGGACTTTAGGTGGAGGTGAGAAGACCTGGAGGGGGATGCATTGTGATTTGGGATTAAAAGACAATGTGACTGTGTGCTTTGATGTCCTGGGGTATAAAAGGGACAGATGTTGGGGGATTCATTCTCTTTCTGTTTTTGGATGTTGGAGAATGTGAATAAAACTGGACTTGAGAAATAAACTCAGCCTCGTCCTTCCACACTTCTCCACACTGGTGACCCTAAGACGTATCATGAGCAGAAGCAATTCGCCCGAGCCAGACTCGTCGAGATCCAGCCAAACGAATGCAGCCACAGTTCAGCTACCGGACTTCTGGCAGAACAATCCGCGCTCCTGGTTTAACGCGGTCGAGGCGCAGTTCAACCTCCGGAGGATTTTGGTAGATGCCACAAAGTTCTACCATGTGGTTGCAAAGCTGGACAACCACACAGCCCAGCGAGTGGAGAGCCTGATCAACCACCCGCCGGACAGCGACAAGTACAGCACGTTGAAGGCTGCACTCATTCGTTACTTCACCCCCTCGGTGGAGGAGCGAGCAGAGGGGCTCCTGGTGCTGACTGAATTTGAGAGTGACAGACCTGCAGACCTGATGGGGAAGATGTTGAGTTTGAGAGACTCCGAAGATGATAACTTCATCTTCACCCACCTTTTCCTCAGGACCCTACCGTCAGCGGTGAGAGTGACCCTGGCCAGTTCATCACTGTTGGCCCGACGAGACTACCACGAGCTGGGCCAGGAGGCGCAACGACTCGTCAACGCCAATAAACGGCGCGCGGCTACGGCTGCGGCAGCGGAGCTAGGCGCAACGTCCGGAGATGGCAGGGGGCCAGAGGCTGCAGCACCAGACTCACCGACGACGGCGGCGGCAGGGGTCAGGAAACACGGACCAGACAACGTCCTTTGCTTCTACCATCGCCGCTTCGCGGAGAGGGCACACAGGTGCATTCCACCGTGCCATTTCAAGCGCTCGGGAAATGCCAAGACCGGGGGTCGGTAGCAGCTGCGGCCCTCGGAGAGGAGAACAAGCTGCTCTACTTGAGGGATGCGCGCTCGGGGAGGCATTTCCTCGTGGACACAGGCTCCCAGCTGAGTTTCATCACACCTTCCTACGCTGACCGGCTGGCGCCTTCCAGTGGTCCCGGGGTATCAGCAGCGAACGGCTCGGCGATTAAGACCTTCGGTGAGAGGACTCTGCTTCTGTCTTTACACGGCCGTACATTCGAGTGGACTTTCGTCATAGCGGCAGTCAATTTCAACATGTTAGGGGCTGATTTTTTGTGCTCACATGGTTTGTTGGTCGATCTTGCTAACAGACGCCTGGTTAATGCACTCTCTTTTTATTCTATTACCTGTACAGCTCGAGTGGCCCCGCCAACAGCACAAGCCAACGTCACAGCTGCAGGTGGTAAGTTCCACACACTCCTCACTCAGTTCCCAGCACTCACGGTCCCAACATTTTTGGCGACCGTGGCTAAGCACGGGGTGGAACATTTTATTACTACCACCGGACCGCCCGTCTTTGCAAAAGCTCGGCGCTTGGATTCAGCTAAACTGACCATAGCGCGCGAGGAGTTCGCCAACCTGGAAAGGTTGGGCATCAACGGACAAATCCGTTCCCACCAAGACCATACGGCGTCACTCAAACAACAAACCCTGGATCAACCCTGAGATAAAAACACTTCTGAGAGAGAAGAAGAGGATCTTCAGGTCGGGGAACAGGGAGATGCTGAAGTCCGTACAGAGGGAGCTGAGGAGAAAGATCAGAGAAGGCAAGGACAGCTTCAGGAAGAAGATGGAGGACAAGCTGCAACAGAGCGACATCAGCGGGGTCTGGAGAAACCTCAAAACCATCTCGGGGCTCCAGAATACCTCCCCCCAGGCCACGGGGGGCAGGGAGTGGGCGAACAACCTGAATCTGTTTTTCAATAGATTTGACCAACCGCCCTCCCCCCTGTCTGCACAACAACCACTGCTGCCTCTAAGAAATCAAGTCCTGCTACCCACTCCCCACTCCACCGACACCCCCCCCACTCCCAACACACAGCCCCCCATCCTGACCCTGACCAAGACCCAGGTGAGGACGGAGCTGAGGAAGATCAAGGCGAGGAAGGCGTCGGGACCGGACGGCATCAGCGCAAAGCTCCTCAAGTCCTGTGCAGACCAGCTGTGTGGGATTGTGACGTATATCTTCAACATGAGCCTGAAACTGGGGAGGGTACCACAGCTGTGGAAAACATCTTGTGTGGTACCTGTACCAAAAACTTCCCACCCCAAAGACCTGAACAGCTTCAGACCGGTGGCCTTGACGTCCCACTTGATGAAGACCCTGGAGAGACTGCTCCTTGCTCATCTCCGCCCCCTGGTGGAACCAGCGATGGATCCACTCCAGTTCGCCTACCAGCATGGCATTGGGGTGGAGGATGCGGTGATCTTCCTCCTTCACCGTTCTCTGTCCCACCTGGAGAAGCCCGGGAATATGGTGAGGATCATGTTCTTTGACTTCTCCAGTGCTTTCAACACCATCCAACCGATGATCCTGAAGGACAAGCTGCTGCGCGCAGGGGTGGACCAGCACCTGTCATCATGGATCCTGGACTACCTCACGAACCGGCCTCAGTTTGTGAGAACCCGGGACTGTGTTTCCGGCACGATCATCAGTAGCACGGGGGCCCCCCAGGGAACGGTGCTGGCTCCCTTCTTGTTCACTCTTTATACTGCGGACTTCTCACACAACACAACACATTGCCATCTACAGAAGTTCTCTGATGACTCTGCGATCGTTGGTCTCATCTCCAGCGGAGATGAAGCTGAGTACAGAGGGCTTATCCAGGACTTTGTGGACTGGTGCCATCGGAACTGCCTCCAGATCAACGCGAGGAAAACTAAGGAGCTGGTGGTGGACTGCCGCAGGCATGGGCAGCCCCTCACAGCACCAGTAAATATACAGGGAACAGACATCGAGATGGTGATATCCTACAAGTACCTGGGTATTCATCTGAACAATAAACTAGACTGGTCACACAATACTGACGCACTCTACAAGAAGGGACAGCGCAGGCTGTTCCTGCTGAGGAGACTCAGGTCTTTTGGTGTACAAGGGGCGCTGCTGAAGTCATTCTATGACACGGTGGTGGCATCAGCCATCACTTTTGGAGTGGTCTGCTGGGGCAGTGGCATTACTGCAGCTGATAGGAAAAGACTGAACAAACTGATTAAGAAAGCTAGCTCTGTCCTGGGGCAACGCCTTGATCCGATGGAGGAGATAGGAGAGAGAAGGACGGTGGCTAAACTGTCATCTCTGCTGGAGTCCGAGTTCCACCCTATGCAGGACATACTGGATGCACTGAGGAGCTCATTTAGCAGCAGACTACATCATCCCAGGTGCACAACCGAGAGGTTTCATAGGTCCTTCCTACCAACGGCTGTCAGACTGTACAACCTAAGCAGGGCTGCTCGCAGAGATAGCAAAAAGACGTAACAAACTAATAGTTTTTTTTTAATGCAAAAGATGCAATAGACTTACACAATGGTCCTCTCCGGCATACAACTAGGAACATACCGGTCGCTATGGAGGGTGAGAATATGTATGGGCACATAATCATACCATGTAGGATAACTAAATAGACGGTTATGCTGTTTCATCCCACCTAGCAACAATGCTCTGCACTGTGTGTGTTTATATATTTACATACTTATTCCATCTAGCTACAATGCTCTGCACTGGGTGTGTTTATATTTATATATCTATATATTTATTCCATCTAGCTACAATGCTCCGCACTGTGTTTTTATATATCTACATATTATTCCATCTAGCTACATTGCTCCGCACTGTGTGTGTTTATATACTTGCATATTTATTCCACCTAGCTGCAATGCTCCATACTGTGGGTGTTTATATATTTACATATTTATTCCATCTAGCTACAATGCTCTGCACTGTGTGTTCATATATTCATATATTTATTCCATCCAGCTACAATGCTCTGCACTGTGTGTCTGTGTGTGTGTGTGTGTATATATATATTTTATAGTAATATGTACATATGTATATTAGCTGCTCTTGCTTGCTTGTTTTTTCTTGCCTTCTGATTGTTGCTCTGAGTGTTGCTATCCCTGTGCTGTTGCAATCCTGGAATTTCCCCGTTGTGGGACTAATAAAGGCTTATCTTATCTTATCTTATCTTATCATCAGATGTTCAAAGAGCCCATGGGCTTCACCGCTTCACATGGTCCCGAAAGCTGATGGCTTGTGGCGATCTTGCGGTGATTTCCGCAGGTTGAACAACGCTACAGCGCACGACCGCTACCCGATCCCGCACATCCAAGATTTTTCAGTTCATTTGGCGGGGGCGCGCGTTTTTTCTAAAATAGACTTGGTACGCGGTTACGACCAGGTCCCAGTGCGCGCTGAGGACATACCCAAAACAGTGGTAATAACGCCTTTAGGGCTTTTCGAGTTTTTGCACATGCCGTTTGGGCTTAAGGGCGCGGCGCAGACGTTCCAACGCATGATGGACGCGGTTTTGCACGATCTCCCCCTCGTGTTCGTCTACCTGGACGACATATTGGTAGCCAGCACGTCCGAAGACGAACACGAAAACAACCTCACGGCAGTTTTCCGGAGGTTGGCAGAGCACGGGTTAATAATCAACCCAGCGAAGTGTCAGTTCGGGGTGACGCAGATTGATTTTTTGGGGCATCGCGTCTCCCCAGAAGGAGCGGTTCCTCTGCCTGACAAAGTGCGCGCAGTAACAAATTTTCCCCAACCACTAACGGTCAAAGCGTTACAGGAGTTTTTGGGAATGGTGAATTTTTATAACCGTTTCCTCCCCCGCACAGCGCAGCTCATGCAACCATTGTATGCTGCACTAAAAAAACAAAAACCCTCAAATAAAGTTGAATGGTCTCCGGAGCGAGAGCGCGCATTCTCTGAAGTCAAAACAGCCCCGGCAAACGCTGCGTTGTTGGCACATCCAGTCCCAATGGCCCACATGGCGCTCACTACTGACGCGTCAGATGTGGCCATAGGGGCGGTCGTGGAACAGTATGTAGCCGGAGCCTGGCAACCGCTCGCCTTTTTCAGCAAAATCCTACGCGATAGCGAACGAAAATACAGCGCATTCGACAGGGAGTTGTTAGCTCTCCACTTGGCCATTTGCCACTTCCAGTTCTGGCTGGAAGGACGCCGTTTCACCGCGTTCGTTGACCACAAGCCGTTGACTTTCACGATGGCCAAGATTTCAGAACCTTGGTTGGGCCGGCAGCAGAGACAGCTGGCCGCGATATCGGAGTTTACTACCGATATCCAGCATGTGGCGGGTAAACTTAATGTAGTGGCGGACTGCCTCTCGCGCGCCGTGGCGGCTCCAGCCCGCGTAGGGGTAGATTCTGCAGCCATGGCCGCAGAGCAGGTTAGCGACGCGGAAGTGCGCGCGGCCCCAGTCCGCGTGGGGATAGATTATGCAGCCATGGCCGCGGAGCAGGTTAGCGACGCAGATGTGCGCGCGCTCCAGTCTGGACCAACAGGGTTAAGGCTGGAGAACAGGGTGCTGCAAGACGGTATGCCCCCCCTAATCTGCGATGTCTCCACTGGGCAACCGCGTCCTGTGGTACCAGCCACGTGGCGCCGCCGCGTTTTTGACTCGATCCATTCTCTGGCGCACCCGGGAGTGCGCGCGTCGGTCAAAATGGTAGGAGAGAAATTTGTATGGCCGAGCCTGCGCAAACAAGTTAGAGAGTGGGCGGCAGCCTGCATGGCTTGTCAATGAGCCAAGGTTCATAGACACACGAGAGCTCCCTTGGAGCCGTTTCACATTCCAGCTAAAAGGTTTGATCATGTCCACGTGGACCTCGTAGGCCCCCTCCCGCCCTCACAAGGGTGCACACATCTTCTGACAATGGTTGACCGCACCACGCACTGGCCGGAAGTGGTTCCGCTGTCGTCAACCACAGCCGAGGAAGTGGTGCGCGCGCTTTTAACGGCATGGGTAGCGCGTTTTGGAGTCCCGTTGGACATTACGTCTGACAGAGGCCCTCAATTTGTTTCCAAACTTTGGTCAGCAATGGCCCACAGCCTGGGGGCAACGATCCACCGCACGACCGCGTACAACCCGCAGGCTAACGGGTTATGCGAACGTTTTCACAGGTCATTGAAGGCGGCTCTCAGAACGTCGCTTACGGATGCAAATTGGGTGGACAAGCTACCATGGGTTTTATTGGGGTTGTGTTCTGCACCTAAAGAGGATTTAGAAGCCTCCCCAGCTGAGCTAGTTTTCGCACAGCCACTTCGGCTGCCCGGGGAATTTCTCCCAGATAATCCAGTGCCAGAGTGCTCCCCGGCTCAGCGGTTACAGAATAGCACGGACCCGAGCACGCTACCTGGCCCCGTTCACCACAGTTTTCCTCGTGTTTTTATGCCTAAGGCTTTAAAAAATGCAGAGTTTGTTTTTGTCAGACATGATGCCCATCGTCCACCTTTACTCCCACCTTATGATGGACCATATAGAGTGCTGGAAACAGGGGATAAGCATTTTTTGCTAGATTTGGGGGGCAGAAAAGAAATGATAGGCATAAACAGGCTCAAACCCGCTTTTGTGGTAGCTGACGAAGTTGTGCAGTTGGCTAAGGCTCCTCGGCGCGGCAGACCCCCTAGAGAGCATTCCCCAGAACACCCACAGAGGTTGACTAACAGTTCTCATCCTCAGGCAGCAGCTCCACAGCAGGAAGACGCCGCGGAGGTGGTACAGCCTGCTTACAGCAAATACAGGAGAAGGCTGAGGCCCAAGCGGCACGTGGACTGATATGTAGTGATTTTATTATGATATGCAATCTGTGGTTATGTTGTTCCATCTTAGACGTTTGGGGGGGGTCATGTGGTGCACATATGTAGGTTTCATATGCTTCACATATATATTACTGTATGCTTATTGTATGCTTCACGTCTCAGAGGAACAAAAGGACTGAACCTCCTAGGGGTAACAGGAGGATGTGAAATCTGGCCTTTTGTATGCAAAGAGATGGCCTTGAGGGATTTCCTGACCACCAGGACTTTAGGTGGAGGTGAGAAGACCTGGAGGGGGATGCATTGTGATTTAGGATTAAAAGACAATGTGACTGTGTGCTTTGATGTCCTGGGGTATAAAAGGGACAGATGTTGGGGGATTCATTCTCTTTCTGTTTTTGGATGTTGGAGAATGTGAATAAAACTGGACTTGAGAAATAAACTCAGCTCGTCCTTCCACACTTCTCCACAGTATACACTATATTAGCTGTGGTGACTCACCGCAGTCATCTGTAATACATAATGAAGTTTTAGAACAGGGTTAGTATCTAAATGCCTTGTATTCTTTCAGCTATAACTTTTTCCATTATAATAAATATTCATAACCAAAAACTAGCAATTTATTTCTATCTTTAACTTTCATTAATACTTGTAAAAGTGAACAGAATAAAACTCAGGTTGAACTGTAGACCAACTCTGACAGTGCTACTGAAATTATTACAAAACTTCTGACAATCGTAACAGGTAGATAGGAAATATGATGTCAACTGGGTCAGTGGGTTATTTCCACACACAGTTTACCTTCCCCGTGCAGCTACAGAGTGCAGACTGAAAAATGCATTCATGGTGAAGAGTTTCCTTTTAAGGAGATAACAGGAGGTAAGCAGTTGTGGTGTGTTATAGATGGCTACAATCGCCCTTGCACTGAAATGTGGTTGTTCCTCTTTCTAGGACTATGCTGCTGCTGTGGTGACTGGAAACACAAAGCTAGTTACGACCGGGGGATTTCTGAGCCTCTACTGTGGTCTGACGTAACCACAAATAGTGTGGCATTCAAGAACAAAAATTTGATTCACTAAGAATTCGGTATGTAAAATTTCCCCCTCATGACCACTACATTTCTGATTAACAAATCAGAGATTATGATGTTTGTAAATGCAACAGTTAGTTCTGACTGAGCAATTTGGTTGGACAGTTTGGATTCCAGGAGTTAAAATATCGAAATAGAGATTCAGAAGCAGAAAAATTGTTTGCTATTAAGTTTTAATCTAAACTCTGGGAAACCAATGAAAGCACCAAGATGCTGATGCCTTGGTGCCTGTGGCACTGTAGCATGGGGGGCTGTAAAAAAGTCATACTACCACTTCTAGTGGCCCAGCAAAGTTATTACAATATCTTTTTTGTAGCTGCATTGATGGTAAAGGTGAGTTAAATTTGTGTTTATTTTGAAAACAAAGCCTTATCTGGAAATTGTGGCAAATTAAAAGTCGAGAAAATATGGCGATACAATGATATAAGCCTTTAGTACCAATTAATTTTGAGGATGAGCTGAAAAGCTGGTAACAGACAGACATACATACACAGACACATGGAGTGATTACCATATGTCATAAATCGCCCTTTTCAAGGGCAGGCAGAAGACACCAAATGCACACTGTGAATTTGCAACATTTATTTAACTTAAAGACAGACACTACATACCACTTATTAATAAGGATGATGATGAGAGGAATGCTGGAGGAGAACAGGGCTCACGTCTGATGGGGAAAGAGAACAGCCTGGACAGATCCAGGCTGAGGCACTTGGACACGCCAGGGACAAAGAGACAAAACAAGACAGAGTCACACCAGAAAGGAAATGGAGCTCATGTCTCTTGGGAAAAAATAGGAGAAAAAAGATAAACCCCAGACGGAGTCGCACCCGTTCACCTCTGCCGAAAACCACTTACACTCAGAGTAACGGCAGGTCACGCTGAGTGGACAAACAGTAGCACATGGCAATGGGCAACGTTGTCGTGTCCTTAAATAGGTTAATGGAAAATGATCAATGAATGGCAGGTGTGGGTACATGAGTAAGGAAGTAAACATAATCAGTGACAGCTGTGCAGCCTGCGAAACAGGGTTTGACAGCCAGAAGCTGCACGGGGTGCTGTCAAAATAAAAGCACAGACTGGAAGCTAAATAATGATACAAGAATAAAATAACACAACTCCAAAAGATGCAAATAATACCATAAATACAAAATGATTCACAATAAATAGGACTATTAAGACAAAACTAAGAATACAGACAACTCATAAATAAGCAGAGACCAAATACAGCAGACCATAATAACTACAACATAACCAAAGAAGCAAACAAACAGAAAAGGACTTAACTCGAACTGGAGGCTGAGCACAGCAGCCATTTGTGCTCAGGATCATGACACCATATGCCTACGGTGCCTTTGCACTGAGGCATATTGTTTTACACTGTTGAAAAAGTGATTTTCAGGATCGGTTTCATATTCAACACTATGCTCAGTATATTCGTACCCTTTAAAAATGAAGTTGTTTCCTATAAATGTTTGCATCTTAATTATTCCAGTCAATGGAAACAAATGCACAGTTTATATCTCTCAGATGATAATGAAATGTCAATCATTTCTGGTTCATTTTTGGCTCCATTGATTTTTGTGTACTACAAAATCAATGCATGTATAGTTACACAATGGCATACAATAGCAGGTAAACATATCAACATTTCCAAAAGTAAAAGCATAATTATGAATGTTAAATCAGAATGGTTTGGAATGTTTCACACTTATGTGTAATGAATATTGAGAATTTCTTAAATAATTTAGCAAAAAACTAAGTTTATCCAAAGAATTTATTGAAATAGAGTAGCAGTTTCTTGTATAAATAGTAAACATGTAAGCGTGTGTTTAGCTTCCAGCCTGTTATCTTCACAGGTGCTCTGACTGTTGACCCTCAGTTTCATCACCATGGACCTCAGAGAGACAAAGAGGACAAAAAAAAAAAAAAAACCCAGCATAAAAATGTGATTATTGTTACAGATGTGATATATACAGTATATAAAAAATGCAGATGTCATGTTTTTCCTCAGCTTAATAAATTGCTTGGTCAATCATTTTAAAGTGAGTGAATGATATTACTGACATTAGTATTACTACTTAAAAAAAAACAGCCGAACTCTGAAAATCAGAGTTTACAAAAGTTTCACAAATTACTTTTAATTTTATTACTGTCTCAGGTGATTTACTGTATGGCAGCAACAAATGCACATCTATACTGACTCTTGCTCTCAGATAAGATACGATATACTGTTGGTTGTTAGGGGTGGGGGAAACAATCATTTTTCTGATGCATCACAATGCAGATATGGACAGTTCTGAATCGATGCACAAATGTCAGGAATTTGATTCTTAAATGTTAATAATAACATAATTTTGATGGAATGAAAAAAGCAGACCTGTAGCATCTGGACAGTTTTCACACTCTTCGTTAAAAGCAAGTGTATGGAAACACTTCAGCTTCTATGAATTCAAAGGGAATAAAAGACCTGGACAAGATCCACACTGTATGTAAGCTTGGTCAAACTACCGTATTTTTTGGACTATAAGGCGCACTTAAAATCCTTTAATTTTCTCAAAAATCGACAGTGCGCTTTACAATCCGGTGCGCCTTATGTATTAATTCTGGTTGTGCTTACTGACCTCGAATCAATTTTATGTGGTACAAAAATCTGTCAAAAATGTTTTAGTACGATTTTGGTAAGCTACGAATCCGAACCGCTTGCTGGATTGTCGGAGCATTACGGTAGTCAGGAGTAATATGTGCTTCAACATAATGGCCGGATGGCTTTTTCCACAAATCTCCATCCTATTGATCTGCCACTCCATGCACGCCCATCTCACCGATACTGTCAAAACCCAAGTGAAGCAAACTAATTCGGAGCTTGCCATCATTCCGGGTGGATTAACCAAAGAACTCCAACCGCTATATTGGTGTCAACAGGTCGTTCAAAGTTAAATTGCTAGCGAGTTACGCCACTATCTGCCAATGGATCGTGGATCGAAACTGCTCCTGTTTAGCTGTAATTAATGTTCAAAAATGATATTTTCGGGACGAAAGAATTCAAGCGTCCCGGCATTTGTTTGCATTGTTTACTTCTCGGGGCTGCCGCCGGAGAGCAAGCCATATCGAGTACTGAGCGAGTACCGAGCGAGTATCCTGGCCAATATGGCGATGTAAACAGCCACGGACTAAAAACGTTCCGCCTGCTCGTGGAACAGGTCATTCACACTCGCAGACAATCGCGCTATATGTGTCTATAATGACTATAGATAGGATTTTCTTTCCATGCACGCAAAAAAAATTTTTTTCCCGGCTCCAACTACCTCGCTTTAATGCGCCTTATAATCCGGTGCGCCTCATGTATGAAAACAGACCACCAAATAGACCGTTCACTGATATTGCGCCTTATAATTCGGTGCGCCTTATAGTCCCCAAAATACGGTAAACTAATGTATTTTGGACAAAAATGTCAAACATGCATCACCATGGGCCCTATTAGGACAATCATCAGCAGACTTTTCTGCCAGACTCCCACCATACACCAGTGTTTTTTTTAGTTTTTGTCAGCACATTGTCAGTTTTTTATGCTTTGCGTCACATCATCAAATTACCAGTAGACAGTGCGGCCGCTGTGCGCTAGGGGGTGGAGGCTCAAAGAGGTGTGGTGGTGTTCTAATACAGGTCAAACAACTCCACAGAAGATGCCATCTCTGATGCTCTCCATCCAGCCCTCACCCACCTGGACTCAAAGAACTCCTATGTGCGAATGCTGTTCTTGGACTTCAGTTCAGCATTCAACACAATCATCCCCTAGCACCTAATACAAAAACTCAAACACTTGGGACTCAAAACCTCTCTCTGTAACTGGGTGCTGGACTTTCTCACAGGGAGGCCACAGAACGTGAGGGTTGGCAGCAACATCTCCAAGACCATCACACTGAGCACAGGGCCCCACAAGGGTCCGTGCTCAGTTCGTTGCTCTTCACCTTGCTGACCCAGGACTGTGTACCATCCTACAGCACCAGCCACATCAAGTTTGCGGACGACATGACGGTGGTGGGCCTAATCACCAACAATGGGGAGGCTGATGGAATAATTTTGTATTCTTTATCTTTAGTACCTCAGAGTCTGGGTGAAAATGTACAAGGACAACCAGCTGGACATTTATCTGGTTGTTCCCATGTGAACGTACTGTGCTGTTATGATTATGTCTGAGGAAGGGAGACAGTCTGGAAGAACCAGCCTGAACCAGATATTCTACTCATGGACAGGATGCTTAAAGACCGAAAGTTATGTATGTGATTCAGAACAATTTTTGGAGCAAATTCTTTGAAGAATTTTTACAACATATTTGACGCACCGAACAGGGACTCCAGACATCTTTTCTCCAGACCTGCAGTGCTTTGGACCATTCTCTCTGCCAGTGCACGGGCAGCTGGAAAGACCTCCCGCCCGCCTCCCCATTGGAAGGGGTTGGCTGAAGTGAGGCGACAGCAAGAGGCGGTGTGGCGCGTGGGGGCAGAGAAGAGTGACGGAGCAGAACCGAGGCGGATTGAAGTGAGTAAATTTAATTATTAAATAAATAAATAAATTTAAATAATCATATCTAAATAACAAATAAATGTAATCATTTAGACGTCTGGCGCGACCATTTTAGTCCGGTCATGGGATTCCGCGTAGAATTTGGTACCAGTGGGTTCGAGTCCGGTCGGGGAAAGTACCGCGGTTAAACAGAACTGCTCAGTAATAAATGCATTTTTGCTGCATTTTAGTTTGAGTTTAAAATTGGGAAATAGGCGTGTGGAAAGATACATAGTACCGCGAAGTGATATCGGTGTGGAAGTGCAGACTGCCGAGTGGTATCAGCAGTGGAAGGAACAGTACCCGCAGAGTGATTCCGGGGCAGAGTGTCATGAATTGCCCTATGGGGCAGGAAGGTGAGACCCACATGCTGAACTGTGAATTTGGCAGATTTTTTGGAAAATCAACAAACATAAAGACTACACCGTGCTCAGAACACAAAAATACAAATGAGGAAGCAAACTTACTGATAGTGCACCAGAGCAGGGCAGGGCTCTGGTGGTGATGAGGAGAATACAAACAAGACTGCGGCGATGAGAACATGAAAATACAGCCCTTAAATAGGATCAAAAACCATTTACATAATCAATGACAGGTGTGGATGTCTGAGTGGGCAGGAGAAAGCAATGAAACATAATTAGGACCAGCTGGGGGTAGTGAGAGAGGAGCAAACCGAAGCTGACAGCTGACAGGGCAATGCCCACATGGAGCACCACACCACTGACAGCTGTCAACCAGCAAACAAACAACAGTGAAGATATAAAGAATAAAATATCAACCCAAGCAGACTAAAATATAAAAATAAATTAATACAAAATAAAAGTGTAACAAAACTAGAACACAAACAGCAAAATGGCAAACAGTACACAAATACAGAAACAGAAAAAGCATAAAATACAACAAATATGTAAATATAATGAAAAAGCCATGAGAAAAAGAAGAAGCCTTTACCTTTAACCCCTTGAACTCTGGTCAATTCCCCTAAAAACGCCTAAAAATAACATACCCAAAGTAAATCAAAAGCTGTTCTTCAACCCTTTGCAGCATCTTCATGGGGTTGGTCTCATTTAAAAGAAAACACTTTGAATTTTTTGGCAAAACAGTCAAAATCTCTCTAAGTGCTCCTGCCACTGAGTAACAGTCATCTAAACATACTGAATTTGAAGAAAATAAAGTTCGCCTGGGTGTTTTTTAGATACAAATGCTTGCAAATAACACACAGCTGTCAGATACTGGCTGGAAAATGCAACAGAAATGTAGAACCAAGTATTATCAAGCTGAGGTCAAAATTTTGTAACAATACCACAAAAAATGAATATATTACACAGCTTTTTTCTCAGGTTGTTACCAGGTGTTTTTGAACTGTTGGCACAGTTTGGAAAAACATCTATAACTTTTGAATGCTTCAACATAGAAGCTTCATCTTGGGCTCTAATGAAAGGTGACACTCAGGGCTGTGTGTGTGTGTGGGGGGGGTTGTTTATTCATTCATGAATGAATGAATGAACAAACAAGCCCCCCACACACAAAGAAACATGCCACGTAAAAAATGTGTGGCCTTTTTTTACAAGAAAAAATAATCTACAGTGCAATAAAAATTATACTAAAATATCTGCAATGTAGAAGATAACAACCCCCCCCCCCCCCACCCACTACAGAGGCTCGGCGCACAAAAAAACTTGACGGACCGTTGTAATTACCGATCGGTCAAAAGTCGTTTTTATTACTATTTTCATTGATAAAGAATAATTTAGCTTATAACACTTACCTGTCCACAACAGCAGTGTCGTTGGCGAACATCTGTTCCTCATTGTCAGATGAACATGAAGCTGGTCCGGTTGTTACGGACTCATGGTTCTGGTCATCCGACCCGGTCAAACCATCTCCGCTTCCATGATCGCGGTTTTTGCGAACCATTTTTCAAAACAAATAAGAACAGTAGTAATAAAAAAAAAGACTGGCTAATGGCTGAGAGTGGCTAACACTACCGTTACACACAGGTCTCAATGTGTGTCACCCAGCGGCTTAGACAAAAAAGATTTTACGCATGGCAACGCACACGTTTCAATTGTCGAACTTCTCTGCTTCTATTGGCTCGTTGTATTCGCGGTCGTTGGTAGGCAGGTCCTTCTTGCTAGGTTTTCAGTCATTGGTTCTTCAAGGTTTCAGAAACCCAATTCAAGGCTCTTATTAGTCGAATGAGAGGTCAATCAAATCTAAACCAATCAAACACTCCTTTGGCTTTCTGCTCGCGGCTGTGTCTGTACTGGAAGAACGGAAATGCAGCTTTTTTTTTTTCAGTGCGCACTGAGGTGCACTATGACACAGAGACGTGACCGCCCGCAGAATCCCGGAGTTCAACAGGTTAACAAGCATGTTAAAGGTAAAGGCTATAAGACCATCTCCAACTTCAGTGAGTTGCTTCAGATCTTTGGGCTGTGTTTTCTTGACCCGTGTTGTGAAGCTAGATATAAAATCAGAAGTCCATCCTTCCAATGTTGCTTGAAGGTCATCCAGTTTGGTAAATCGGTCGGTTGTCTGTTGACCCGCCATGTTTTACTGTTTGCTGTTAGTTAGCTTAAAAATCAACTCATTGTTTATAGCTAAATTTGTTAGTCAAGGGTTAACCTTGAGTGTTATTTTATAATAGTGTTAGTTATAAGCTCTTTTAGAACTTGTTCCAATTTACAGGCTTGTAAGAAGGGAGGTAGAATTTTGAAATTGTTTAGAAATGTGGAGATGTTTCAGTTTGTTTGTTGAAACTGTATTTTGATCTGTATTTCACAAAAAAAAATGTTTGGATTGACTTCTTTACTTAAACTTTCAAAGCCAAGTATTGGAATTATCATCAATAACGAGCTTTGGAATTTTTGTTGAATGTCACTTTAAAATAATGATTTATTTACAAAATGGAACAACACAAATAGAAAAGGTTAAATGCTTTAGAGATTTAAGGTTATAAGTTTTCACTTCCTTTTCAAGTCAAGGTTGACTTTGTCTTTATTGTTAAAGCAGTTTCTCATTTAAAGCTTTTTGAATGTTTAATATTTACAGATTAGGAAACACAAGAGAATTGTTTTTGTGTATTTTGCCACCAAGGATTTCTTAGAATTAAAGCTAATGGTGATTTGTTTGATTGTTATCTATAAAGTTTTGTTTTTTTATTTACAGAATAATCAATGTTTTCACCTTTTGACTTTTCTTTTTTAATTCCTGGTGAGAGGTAGTAAATTTGTTAATGTTTTCCTTTTTCTGTGGAGAAAAACATGAACCAAGAGTAACACAATGACTTTAAATAACTCCTAGAGCTTTTAAGTGTTAATTGATTAATGTTGTTTCCTAATTTTGAAAAATTTTGATAAATATTCAGTGAATTACTAAATCCTTTACCAGTATGCACAAGGTTAACACTACTGTAAGGTCACTCTTGAATAAACATTAGCATTTATTAGAATCCTTAACCTCTTGCGCTCCGTTGTACCGCGGACGGGCAAGTCTCTGCGTCTTAGAGCGCACGAGGGTGCTCTCGTGCGCTCTAGGACGCATCATGGAGATTTTGATGTAGGTGGTGTATGGCATCCAAGCGCGCACTGAAAATAAAAGCTGCAGACACAGCCGCGAACAGATTAGTTCATCTGATTGACCTCTCATTCGACTAATAAGAGCCTTGAATTGGGTTTCTGGAACCTTGAAGAACCAATGAATGAAAATCTAGCCAGAAGGACCCGCCTCCCAACGGCTGCGAGCCAATTGAAGCACAGAAGTTCGCTGAGCTGTTTTGTCTAAAGCTGGGTGAAGAGAGACTCCTTCAGCAGCCACAGGCAGTGGTTTATTTATTTATTTTTTTAAATTCCAGCAGAGTGTTTAGGATTCTCTTATATGGTCATCATAGACCGACGGAGGCCAACGACAAAGGTCGTAAATCATTCGCCAAAACCGCAATCATGGAATTATGTTTTGACCGGGTCGCGAGACCAGAACCAGAGCGGACCAGCGTCGGTTCGTCTGACAATGAGGAAGAGAAGTTGGCCAGGACAATGTGGCTGTGAAGAGGTAAGGTGTTATAAGCCAAATTATTTTTTATCCCTGAAAATTGTAATCCAAAATGACTTTTGACCGATCGGTAAATTACAACTGTGCTTCGCAGCGCAGTTCGTGCGCCGCTGTACAAGGGATTGTTCGCTGCGTACAGACTGTGAACGCCCCCCCCCCCACCCCCGCTATTCTTCTGCAGTGAGGGGGGGGAGTCGCGGTGATTGCGCTGCTGTCCCACATCACCACATGAGGCTAATCCGTTGTGTAGCGATGGCCAAAGTCCATCCTCTGTAGCGAGCGGGGGGGGGACAACCCCCCCCCCCCACACACACACAGACAGCCCTGAGTGTGACCTTTCATTAGAGCCCAAAATGAAGATTCTACATTGAATTATTCAAAAGTTACAGACGTTTTTTCAAACTGTGCCATTTGGCACAATTTGGCACAGTTCCAAAACGCCTGGGAACAGCCTGAGAACAAAGCTGTGTAAAATATTCATTTTTTGTGGTATTGTTACAAAATTTGGACCTCAGCTGGATAACACTTGGTTCTACATTTCTGTTGCATTTTCCAGCCCGGATCTGAAGCTGTGTGTTATTTGCAAGCATTTGTATCCAAAAAACCACCCAGGCCAAATTTATTTTCTTCAAGTTCACTTTGTTTAGATGACTGTAACTCAGTGGCCGGTGCACTTAGAGAGATCATGTTTTTTTTGTCAAAAAATTCAAAGTGTTTTCTTTGAAATGAGACCAACCCCATGAAGATGCTGCAAAGGGTTGAAGAACAGCTTTCGATTTACTTTGGGCACATTTTTTGGGGGCGTTTTTAGGAAAATTGACCGGAGTTCAAGGGGTTAAGCTAAAATGGGCTTCCTGTGGAAGAAATCACACAATGCAGCATTTAAAAAATAAAACAGTCTGCAATTGTTGCATAAAATGTGTAAATATATGGGCTTTTAACCCTCTGTGTATGGTGCAGAACTGCGACATACCCCCTAGTGGTCAAGAGTGGTAAAGATTTTTTGTCAATAAAATAGTTCAGATTTTCAAGGCTATAACTTGAAAGTGGTAAGAGATAATGGCTTACTGTCAATTAGAAAGATGTAAAATATGATCCAAAGTTTCAGATAGGAATAAATTTACGCATCTAATTTGCATAATGTCACGGCACCTTTTTAAATTCCATAACTCAGTCAAAACTGGCCTTTGGATGTATTTACACAAAAAAAATGGTTCAGTCTTTTGACACCATTTTTTTGTACAGAGGTACCTCATCTTATCTTCAAAGTGTACAGTGTGAACAAGAAATCAGTACATTAAAAAAAAACAAAAACAGAAATTTCTCACTTACCTTTGACAAAGTCAGCCTGAGAAGGCACGCGAAGTGCCGCGCTCTGCCACAAGGGGGATGCAAATTCTCACACTCAAAGGGTTAACTTAGATTAAAATGTGTAGTTAACCCCTTGCACTCCGGGCAATTTTCCTAAAAATGCCAAAAAATAACGTGCCCAAAGTAAATCGAAAGCTGTTATTCAACCCTTTGCAGCATCTTCATGGGGTTGGTCTCATTTAAAAGAAAACACTTTGAATTTTTTGGCAAAACAGTCAAAATCTCTCTAAGTGCTCCTGCCACTGAGTTACAGTCATCTAAACATAGTGAACTTGAAGAAAATAAATTTGGCCTGGGTGTTTTTTGGGATACAAATGCTTGCAAATAACACACAGCTTCAGATCCAGGCTGGAAAATGCAACAGAAATGTAGAACCAAGTGTTATCCAGCTGAGGTCCAAATTTTGTAACAATACCACAAAAAATGAATATTTTACACAGCTTTGTTCTCAGGCTGTTCCCAGGCGTTTTGGAACTGTGCCAAATTGTGCCAAATGGCACAGTTTGGAAAAACGTCTGTAACTTTTGAATAATTCAACATAGAAGCTTCATCTTGGGCTCAAATGAAAGGCTACATTCAGGGCTGTGTCTGTGTGTGTGTGTTTCCGGGGGGGGTTGTCCCCCCCCCCGCTACAGAGGACGGAGATCCACCCTCGCTACATAACGGACCACACTCGGATGTGGTGATGTTTCCACAGCACCGCTGTCACCGCGGCTCCCCCCCCCCCCGCGACAGAATCATAGCGGCGGGGGGGGGCGTTCACGGTCCGGAGGCAACGAACGAACCTTGTAGCGCGGCGCACGCACTTCGGACATCGTGCGCCGCACAGTTGTAATTTACCGATCGGTCAAAAGTCATTTTTGATTACAATTTTCAGGGATAGAAAATAATTTGGCTTATAACACCTTACCTCTTCACAGCCACATTGTCCTGGCCAACTTCTCTTCCCCATTGTCAGATGAACGTGACGCTGGTCCGCTCGTGGATCCCGGTCAAAACATAATTCCATTATTGCGGTTTGGGCGAATGATTTACGACCTTTGTCGTCAGCCTCCGTCGGTCTATGATGATGGAAGAGAATCCTAAACGTCTATTCTGCTGGAATGAGTGTAGGTCACACTTGTGGGTGGTCTCCGTGCTGCTGGGTCTGTAGCAGGTTCTTCCAGCGACCTTTTTTTCATCTGTTGCAGCAGTAATGTCTCTCTTCACCCAGCCCGAACTTCTGTGCTTCAATTGGCTCCTGCATTCACAGTAGGCGGGTGCTCCTTCCTAGGTTTTCATTCATTGGTTCTTCAAGGTTTCAGAAACCCAATTCAAGGCTCTTATTAGTCGAATGAGAGGTCAATCAGATGAACTAATCTGTTCGCAGCTGTGTCTGCAGCTTTTATTTTCAATGCGCGCTTTGACGCCATACACCACCTACATCAAAATCTCCATCAGGATCTCCATCATGCGTCCGAGAGTGCACGAGGGCGCTCTCGTACGCCCTCGTGCGCCCTAGGATGCAGAGACTTGCCCGCCCGCGGTACAACGGAGTGCAAGAGGTTAACATAAGTGATTAGGTACAAAGTGTATTTTTTTATACACTTCTACTGTGTCTATATGCAGTAGAATGTAGTCCACCAATGACAATAAACCTTCAACAGCCAACAAGTTTCTTTTTCACTGCTTTTGGCATAGAAACATTAAATTGGTTTTAAATTTAGGTTATTCTGAATAACATGGATTGCTTTAAAGTTATATGTCTGAGATACTCATATTTCAAGTGACCATGTCTTAGAAGCTGAATTGGAAATACTAACACATATAAACCAACAGATGAAAAGTTGTTTTTCTCATTATTAGTACATACCCTTGCATGGCCGTGCATACTCATGCATGTCCATCGAAACCAAGTATAAGCAAGTATTTCTGCATGTCCGTAGAAAGGAGGTGTAAGCAAGGGTGTAAGCAAGCATGTCAGCACTCATTCAGTGATGCCTGCCTTTGATTTTTGATGGTGTCATAGTGAGTCCTATGATCTGTGATTGATCTGTGATGATGTCATAGGGAGTCATATGATTGTGAGTCATGCCTGCGTTTGATCTTGGAAGCTGTCCTATGTCCTATGATCTTTGCTGATGGCATAGCGAGTCCTATGATGCCTGCATTTGATCCTGGTTTAAATTAGTGTGTCCTATTCTTAATCGGGTGATGAGTATCTGTTCTTTCCTGTTTCTGGCAACTCCCATTCAGTTTCAAGTGCTGTGTCCTATTGGTAATCGGGTTATGAGTATCTCTTCTTTGGTGAGTGATGATGTACAGCCGTGGACAAAATTGTTGGTACCCCTCTGTTAATGAAAGAAAAACCCACAATGGTCACAGAAATAGCTTGAATCTGACAGAAGTGGTAATAAATAAAAATTCTATGAAAATTAACCAATGAAAATCAAACAAAGCTTTTGAATTGTGGTTCAACAGAATTACTTTAAAAAACAAACTCATGAAACAGGCCTGGACAAAAATGATGGTACCCCTAGAAAAGAAGACCATAGGGACATGTTCAACCAAGATGTGTCCTCTAATTAACATCACAGGTGTCTACAAACTTTTAATCAGTCAATCGGCCTATTTAAAGGGTGACAAGTAGTCACTGTGCTGTTTGGTGACATGGTGTGTACCACACTAAACATGGACCAGAGGAAGCAAAGGAGAGAGCTGTCTCAGGAGATTAGAAAGAAAATTATAGACAAGCATGTTAAAGGTAAAGGCTATAAGACAGGGGTCGGGAACCTTTTTGGCTGAGAGAGCCATGAACACCACATATTTTTAAATGTAATTCCGTGAGAGCCATACAATATGTTTAAAACTAAAAATACAAGTAAATGTGTGCATTTTATGTAATTTCAACACTTTTAAAGTACAATAAGTCTCTGAATTATTTTTAATAACATTGTTATGCTGTTGCTAATCAATGATGAGTATTTCTTACCATTAATGCGACTTCTGGTGCTGCATGGTTTTGCTGATGGCTTTGTAGTCTGGTTGATACGTGGTGAGGTTAAGCTTCATGCAGGCGTTGAGACTTCCATCTGTTAAACGTGATCGTAGGTTGGTCTTAATGTTCTTTAGATGTGAGAAAGACTGCTCACATGCATACGTAGAGCCAAACATTGTCAGTACAGCAATACTCACACGCTGCAGTGTGTGGTATGTGACGGGAAGCGCATTCCAAGTTTTGACAATCAGCGCCAGCAAAGCTAGCCGAATTCCAATCACCTTGTTGGGTCCAAACACGGAGTTGCTGCTGACTAGCTTGCACTCTTGATAGTAGCTCTTGACATGCTTTCTTCCTGCTGTCCCCCGCAGGATATTTCGATGCAAATGTAGTATGGCATGTGTCGAAGTGCCGCTTTATATTTGACCGTTTCATAGATGCAATTTTATCATTGCATATTAGACACACTGCAGAACCTGCTTTCTCCACAAAGGCAAATTCCTCTGTCCATTCCTGCTGAAAAGTATGATACTCCTCATCTTTTTCTTTTAGCCATCTTCTCAAAAGGGTTTCTAAAATTAGTTAGCTGACAACGGGATTAAAACGAGGGAAGTTTACTCACGACAAGCCGTTGTGCGGACCCTTTTGCACATGCGCACATCGGCCGCTATTTTCGACAGCAAAATACAGCAACCCCACTTGAACTTGAACCTTATAATTAAAGATTTGTCTGCGAGCCAGATGCAGCCATCAAAAGAGCCACATCTGGCTCGCGAGCCATAGGTTCCAGACCCCTGCTATAAGACCATCTCCAATCAGCTTGATGCTCCTGTGACTACAGTTGCACATATTATTCAGAAATTTAAGATCCACAGGACTGTAGCCAACCTCCCTGGACGTGGCCGCAGGAGGAAACTTGATGAAAAATGGAAGAGATGGATAATACGAATGGTAACAAAAGAGCCCAGAACAACCTTTAAACACATTCAAGGTGAACTCCAAGGTGTCGGTAAAATGACATGATTGGTCCGTCTTTTTCACTCTTCTTTATCTGCTTGCTTCACACGCTACACTGCAGAGTTTAGTTTACACCCTATGATTCACTCACTGAAACCAGTCAGAATCAGTTCTGCACACAGCCGAACTGACACATAAGATGAAATGTACTGATACAATGAGGGGAAAAACCCCTCCCTCTTGCATGAGGGAGTGGTTAAGCTTTATAAAAACTATAGGGCTTTTTGGGTAGCACCCTCTTGGGGAATTGCCTAAAGAATTGTGTTCCAGCGCTGCTTGTATCCATATCTCACTTTCAGTAAAATAAGTGAAAGTATACAGTACTTCATCTCTCAGTCTGGTTATTTGGCCTTCGTATAAAAGAACTGGGGGTTAAGGCATTTTAGACGTAACAATTTGGTGTTTCCGCCCGGTTACGAGGCTAAATTTTAGTCTTAGTTTTGTAAATGGCGTGAGGATTTTTTCTCTACAGACTGGCGGCCGCAACATCATTAGAGGTGAGCAGAAAACCTTTTTCAATAAATTTCTGCCTGTCCCTTCGGGGACAGCCCTTTCTGTAGAGATTAAATACTCATGCACGTGTGATTTTATTTGTGGAATGAAACTGAGATATGGTCTTGAATTCATGAAATTAGAGCTTGGGTAATTGGTTTAAACCCCGCAGTGGAAAGTATTTATTGGGTTCACTGAAAAGTAGAGTTACCCCCATTGCGTATAGTACAGTTTGTAGCTTGGGTAATCAGTTTAAACCCCGCAGTGGAAAGTATTTATTGGGTTCACTGAAAAGTAGAGTTACCCTCATTGCATATAGTACAGTTTGTAGCTTGGGTAATCGGTTTAAACCCCGCAGTGGAAAGTATTTAATTGGGTCCACTGAAAAGTAGAGTTACCCCATTGTGCATTGTACAGTCCAGATAAAAGGTTTAAACCCCGAGGTGACTGATATAGGGTTACCAAAAAAGAGGTGTTATTCAGCTGGTACATAGCTTTGCCAAAAGGTTTAAACCCCTTGACAGCATATCTTGATTTAAAAAAAGTAGAGTTGGCACCCCTCACGTATTTAGCTCAGACCAAAAGGTTGTAACTCCTTGAGAAAATTTCAATGGGCGCATCTCTAAAATATAGTTGGTCTTACCGCATTAGTTAGGGACCTACTGTGTGTGAAATAGATGCATAAGTTTTAAGTAACCCGATCGGGACGATTGGCTCATAAGTGATATATATTAATATAACTAAACTAATTATAGTAAAAAAACACAGTGATGTGTGAGACAATATTGTTGTGAGGAAGTGGAAATAAATAAGACCATAATAATAATTTCATTCTATGCTACAAGATATTGACATTAGACTATAACATTTAAAGATGGTTGGATTAAAATGACAACAAAACTGGATAACGATAAAGACAATGATAAAATGGATAATGAAAAACACAGCTCTGAATATCCTTTGGGTAGTCTGGGTTATGCTATAAATGAAATGGAGGAAGAGTTAAAAACCACTGTGTGTCGAGAGAAATTAAATGAAGCACAAAAACAGCTTAAAACATGGGTAAAATGGTTACAACGAGATGGCTTGTTTGGCAATATGGGGGCCTCCTACCAAATAAATCAGACAAAGCCGTTGATGTGTGGGTTGTTTTGTCTTTGTGCAGAAAAAATGGAAGGTTGCTGCTTCGACCTTGTGGAGATAATGCAGAGAGAGAAGCAATTCTGTGTTTGTGTGTGTGTGTGGTTGCTTGAGAAAAAAGGAGAATGAAAAAACACAGGCTGTGTGGGTGCTGATCTGTGACAGGAGAGTGAAAAAGAAGTAATCTAATTATGGGTATTTTTACAAAGTTTTGGGGTTTTACTTTTTTAATCTAACTTTGTGGGTTTTTAACTAATGTTGCATACGTGATAAATTATTTACATATTTTTAAAGCAATTTTTTGACGTATCACTGACTTCTTTCTTTGACTGAAGCATGGTAAATGGTGTTCACTTATATAGTGCTTTTATTCTCATCTCTTGATGACCAAAGCGCTTTACAGATCCTGCCATCCATCCATTCATGCACACATTCACACACTGATGGTGGCATGCTGCCTAACATGGCGCTTCCAGACCCACCAGGAGTAATTAGGGGTAAAGTGTCTTGCCCAGGGACACAATGGCAGGATACCGGGGAGAGTGGGATTCGAACTGCCAACCATGTGGTTATTGGATGACCTGCTCTACCTCCTGAGCCACTGCCGTCCCATACCCATACCCATACATCCCATACTGCCATGCATAACAGTGCACTTTACAGGGAAAAAGGACAGAGGACTAACACAGCTGTCCGAGCCTCCCTCGACATGACCACAGGTACATAGAACACTAAGTTAAGTGCAAATGCTTACATCTTAATCAATGTTACCAGCATGACAATGATGAAATTAACTGAATCTTACAATATCATGAGGTCACTTAATAATGCCTAATCACTTAAGGCTTTATGTATACCCTATACTACATGATTTAAAGCACAGAGGTTCAAAAGAGATTGATAATTAATGTGTTTGTGCATATGATCTGCCAGAAACTACGGATTATCAAACAGAGGTCTTGGTAATTGTATGTTATATTGTTGCTTTGTTTAAATAATACTATACTCACCTTTTAATAAATGACATATGCAATCTTATTTACATTTCAACCCTAGGTCTGACCATGTAAAAAAAAAGGAAAGGGAGAACGCGAGAGCAGGATCAGAGACAGTCCATGCTGTGACGTTTTCCTTCCTAAAGAACATAGCAAGATGATGATGAAGTTTTTATTATCGAGAGATGGTAAATTTATGAACAGAAAAGACAGAAATACCACAAGAATTCTGATAAAATGGAGAAAGGGAATTTAATTCCAGTGGTAAACTGAGACTGATTAGTGAGTTGTGTCAGTCTGACCTAGATAAGAATAGACAGAATCAGCCTTTAAAAGGAAAAAAAACACACACGCACACACACACAGGCCACAGATTGTGGTCCTGTGTCATAAATTCCTGAAAACAGAGATTAGGTTTACACCTACAGTTACCATTTCTAAATACTGCACTGGTCTAAGGGTTTTAATACATGATATTGTTTTGTTTGAACATAATCTTAAACTAAGTGATTACCCATGTCAATTGGCAAAACCTTAATTGATTCACAGAATATTTAGCGAATACTTGTTGTGAGTAGCAAACTCACATTCAAATTGTGGAAGCTTTAGGTATGATTTAAAGGTTTTTCTGCTATTCTTTATTCTTTGTTTTTCAAAAGGAAAGGGAATAGCATTCACAATTTTTTTTTTATTATTTCAGCTTTCACTAGGAATTAGAATTGCCAAATTAATAAGGAATCATAACATCATCATTACCTTTCAATATTGCAATATGTAATATAATAATAAAAATAATAATTCACTTGTGTTTCTTAATATTAATAAACAACTGGGATAAACATTTAAGGGATACAAAACTAATGATGATCGCTGGAACATAAGTAAAATCAATTTATGAGGTGATGAAACTTGCACTCCTGTTGATGTAAACACTGATGTGCAGACTGGGAAGCCGTAAGGTTTTCCCCAAATTTTTCTTTGCAGGATAGCACCGAGATTTGATCTTTATGGGAGATGGAGAGAGGCCGGACAGTGTGTGTGTGGGGTGACCTTGACTAACCACAGAAGAAAGGACCCCTAAATTGATAAGCATTTTTTGAAGCTAAGTATGACTTTGCATGACATTGTAAATGACAAAGTATAACGATTTAAATGATTCTGACTTTACAAATGTAATGTTTATGATTTTATACTGCAGGATACATCTGATGTTACCACATAATGGTGTGACAACATCATATTTCAGAAATGTGACTGTACTGTTATCACTACGTGTTGTATACACTGTGTATGTGAACGCAGATCAACAGCAAGCCAAACTCGTCTTTCATGAGCCAGGAAACCGAGCGTCTTGCTCCTTTATTACAGTCTTCTAGACAGCTTACAATTCTTTACAATTGTGGCTTGAAAAGCTCAATGAAAGGCCCGAGTGAAACTGAAAAATATAAACAGAAAATAAATATATTTTAGCTCTTCATCAAGTGAAAAATAAATGCACCAAAAAAATAGCTAACGTCAGAAACTTGCACAGAAGTTAACTCTAGCTGCTACTAAAGGCAAACAACACATTTTCGCTATCTTTTCATATGCTAATTAGATCGCTAGTAGCAGCGTTACTATGCTAATACACAGCACTCTCGGTGTAGGGCAAGCTAGTAAGCTCCTGGGATAAGGCTAATTCCTGGTGACATCATATTCACAAAACGATCTCAAAATCACGTCTCATAAAACTTATAAAGTTAACAAGACACTAATTAAACTCACAGCCATTGCTTTCGAAGGTGTAGAAAAGGATATAACACACAGGAGGAGCATCTTAGACATTCACAGGCAGGTTTTTCTTTTCTCCTTTTTTTCCTTCTCTCTCTCACTGACTTCCGCTTCTGCTACCCATAAAACATAGCGACCACTGGCTAGGCCTTCAACATGAAATACAGGTAAACCAGTACTGACTGTATAGAAGTTACTTTTAACCCAATGACTGTTTTTTAGCATGAATTATTACAGATGAATTATGACATTTTATTATTAACTTATGGTGAACTATTTTTAACCTTCTATGAAACACACTCTACTGTGGGCAGAACAGTGACAGTAATAAGGAATGTGTTTTCCCGATGCTCAGCCATGGCCAAGCTGGGCCTCGGGACTACATTCCACCCCATAATTTACCAAGGAATGTATAAAATGAGGCATTCCCTGTACAAAATTAAACCAAATTCTAATTAGGCAATATGCCCACCTTTCCATTGACTGAACGAGTGTGATGCAATCTTTATTCATTTATACAAATTCAACCTATCTGTGTTCAACTGGACAAACTGACCTTACTTATCAGTGCTAAATCATATTAAATCTGCACAGACAGCCATATTGTTTTTCCTAAATGGAATTTGTAAATTAGTTCAAGAGACGTTATAAAAGAAGCCATGATTATTGAAATCACATTTTGAAGGAGCTGTACTACTCACAAATTTTCATCTAAATTAACTGTGTGTAACACATAAAAGTGGTAACACACTTCCTTTCAGTAAAAGATACTACCCATCAAGCAAATACCTTGTAACTTTGCTGCATGTGCATTTCCATGCATCAAAAAGGGGGAATCAAAGAAATTAATTAGCAAAAATAATTAGCAATCCTCAGAAAAATAGATAATACATAAAAATTACCAATAGATGATCAATAATGAAGAGAAAAATATAAATGAAACCGCTTGGTAATGAAATCACAACATTCAATAGGAGAAGTTAAAAGTTACATCAATAAATTTCCAGATATTTAAAGAAATATCTGTAGATTATTGTAAAGGAAATATCATGTCTATAAGGAACAAGGTAAACTGATAAGGAAGAAAACCATGCAAATTTATGAGAAAAGTTCCAAATGTCTAAGGAAAGTCCAACTTGTGCTGAATTTATGTTTACTGTGGGACTTGATTTAGAATCTACTACAAAGACAATACAGATTGTTAGATTTATTAAAATGGCTTTACAAAAAATTGAGTGAGTACTGGCACAAATCCCACTGTATCAAGTGCACAGTGCCTCCAGGAACTCGGACATTGGCAGAAGTCCGTGATTCATTACCTTCGTAATGCTAAAATTCTAATCAGATGCAAAAAGATGCAAAAAGACATATGATAACATAAACATACATTTCATAAAATTTTTCATCTACTCCTCAGGGACAACCATTTTTTTCAAAATTTACAACCTCTGCCCCACTCAGCTGCTCCTCAGGGACAACAGTTGTTGGGCATTAGGAGCAGATGGAGGAGGAGGGGAAGAGAAAATATGCAAACTTTGCCTGTGCATGCTATGAGTCTTAGACATAACAGGCCTGGAAAGAATGTAAATCAGCCCACAGAGTCAGATTACCACACTGGAATGTTTGTAGTAATGAGATAACCATATGAGGACGGAAATTTCACACAAGGACAGTATGACCCAGATGAAGGGAAGGGTGATGCAGGTCAGATTGATTGGGGGAGTTTAGAGAAACAGGCTGCATGCTATGAGAATATAGCATATTAAAACAGTTCATATATGGATAAAAGTTACAGTCATATGTTGTAACACACCCACACACAGACTTATAAACCATGTGATCTCAACAGATAAATGCATAATCAGTGAATTTCTATTACCATGAAATACTAGATGATAAAAGTAGTTGGAAATCACATGTCAGATAAATACAAAACAAAGTTGCAAAAATATTGCAATCAAATAAAATTAAGCAAGTCCTAGATATCAAATCACTTCATATCTTGTATTGCTCATTGGTACTTCCATACTTGACCTATTGTATAGAGGCCTGGGGTAACAATTATAAAAGTACACTTAATTCATTGCTAACATTACAAAAAAGGGCTGTCCATGTTATACACAAAGTCGGGTATCTTGAACATACTAATTTATTGTTTACACATTTAAAGTTATTGAAATTGCGGGATGTGGTTGATTTTTGTATAGCACAATTAATGTTTAGAAAAAAAGAAAAAGAAAAAACCGGAGTGGTGGCTCAGTTGGTAGAGCATCCGCCCCACACCCGGGAGACAGGGGTTCAAATCCCGGCCGGGTCATGCTGAAGACCATATAAAAGTGGAACTTCCTGCCATCCAGCTTGGTGCTCAGCAATAACGGAATGGATAGTATACTAGCAAACTTCAGACGGGCCTGGACATGTACTGGCTTAAGCAGGGGGACACGTCTGGCACTGCAGGATTTGAGTCCCTGGCGGCGTAGTGTGTTACTGATGTAGCCTTTGTTACTTTGGTCCCAGCTCTCTGCAGGTCATTCACTAGGTCCCCCTGTGTGGTTCTGGGATTTTTGCTCACCGTTCTCGTGATCATTTTGACCCCACGGGGTGAGAACTTGTGTGGAGCCCCAGATTGAGGAGGATTATCAGTGGTCTTGTATGTCTTCCATTTTCTAATAATTGCTCCCACAGTTGATTTCTTCACACCAAGCTGCTTACCTATTGCAGATTCAGTCTTCCCAGCCTGGTGCAGGTCTACAATTTTGTTTCTGGTGTCCTTTGACAGCTCTTTGGTCTTGGCTATAGTGGAGTTTGGAGTCTGACTGTTTGAGGTTGTGGACAGGTGTCTTTTATACTGATAATGAGTTCAAACAGGTGCCATTAATACAGGTAACGAGTGGAGGACAGAGGAGCCTCTTAAAGGCGTCGGCCGGACGAAAATTCAATATCGCTAAATCATATCTTAAATTTTTGTGTGAGACGAGCTAATTTGAACCGCACATGTTTTGGTGTCAACAAATGTCGCATAAGGTGACAATGCGCTCTTTAAGTACGCTGTCCTTGAGAGCTGTCTGACTCATTCAAGTAATCAGCGGCTAAGATGGCCACTGACTGTGTGACGTAATTTCAAGGAGAGACACACACACGCTCGGCGGACATTGCTTGTTTAAGTTTTAAAATCGGCGATTACGGATATTTCTCGGAGTACTTGTGGATTACAAATAGATTATTTATTAAGATTAGGATTTCAGTAATTGAATTAATTATGGTTTGGTGTTGTGTTGTCTACGGGTGCGACGGTATATCAAAGGAGCATGCGGTGAGTGTTTATGAATTTCCCGTCCCTGGGAAAATCAGAACGGCAAGGGTGAAATTCGTTCAGAAAACGCGAAAAAATTGGAATTATGTCGGTAAATCACTCAACATGTGCAGTAGACATTTCGTTGACAGCAATTTCGAGAATAAGATGCAATTTGTGTCACGACTCGCGGCTCCAGCTGCGCGCACACCTGCGCCTCGTCAGCTGCCGACGCCTGCCACCTGCCCCTGCAAGTAAGCAACATTATCACCGATTATCCCTGTCTCGGTGTGGTGCCCGTTGCCCTTGTCCTCTGCTTTTTTCCGGCTGAACGGCGCGCTGCTCTGCTGCCTACGCATCAACCAGTACAAAGATGCGAGCACTACATACGATCCCCCAGCTCCTGAGAGACTGCAACCTAACACAAAAAACAGTTTCACACAATGAAACAGTGCATGTATTATATACTGTATATATAAAAATTATCCCATTGATTTTCATCATTTTTGGTGACATATCTCACACCTACAATTTATTTCAGGCACAAAGGGCTGTGAATAAGTTATGATCAACAAAACACGGGTCCTCAGGGATGTGCGAAAGCTGAGTCCAGGGCAGCAAACTTCAAATGTGGAGGCTTTCCACAGTCTGATTATTCATTTTGCACCAAAGAGTGTACACTTCTCATTCCTTGGAATGTTGACAAGGTGAGGAGATGCAATATGTGACCAAAAATATGAAATGCAATTATAATAACTGACATGTTTCAGGACCCAAGAGACAGACACAGACACATACAAAATAGTTATTCTTTATTGTCAAATGTGAGAGTGTAGTGCAAGTGTGACGCTGGCTTTTAAGAGCCGCTGATTAACACCTGTTGTTCTGTGCGCAGCTGGAGCTGATGAGCGGGATGACGGCCCAGTGGCCGTCATGACAATAACAGTGCCAATTACATAGAGTTTCTGCTGATAGATCACTTATATGTCCAAAAATAAATCATTGTGATAATATTCTAATTACAGACTTTGTTTAGCTGCAATGCACTTTAATGAAAATGCAGGCCGCAAGCATTCAACTTTCACATTTCATAGCTTTTATCAAATTATGTTAATTTGGGTCAAATTTGTATTTCATACTGTAGTCAAATGGATGTCTAATTTTTATTGAATATATTTTTTTTCAGAATATGTGGATGATCTGATGAATACTCTGTTCAACAAAACCTTGGTTGATCCAACCCACTTATGGGAGCAGTGGCACTATGTACAAGCCAGAGTTCCCACCACATTGAGTGCCGAATTGAACCCGAATTTTATACCATAAAATGGTAGAAAAATTATTCAAATGTATATGACATGCGACTTTGATGAATGCTTAAATATTAGAATTATAAAATTGACATGAACATTAATAAACTCAATATATGATTTTACAAAACTTTATTTAAATCTCATTTTTCACAAATCTAATCTTGGTAGGCAAAATCCCTTGTAGTGATCCGATGGGAATGTTTCTCTGATGAGGCTCACAGCACAGGCAGGCAATATCACCCTCACTTCTTCCTGAGCTGACGTCACTGCTGCCTGCCCCTATCGACAGATGGCGGTACTGCAGCATCACTAAGTGAAAGATGGGCTATTACCAAATAAAGTCATTTATGGAGGCTGGTGACACATATTAAATCACGGGAATGGCCAGAATGGAATATTTTCATACAATCAGTTTATTGGTTCAATAAAAAAATGTCACCGTCCGAGGACTTTAAAGAAGAAGTTACAGGTCTGTGAGAGCCAGAAATCTTGCTTGTTTGTAAGTGACCAAATATTTATTTTACCGAGGAATTTACCAATTAATTCATTAAAAATCCTTCAATGTGATTTTCTGGATTTTTTTTTTCTCATTTTGTCTCTCATAGTTGAGGTATACCTATGATGAAAATTGAAGACCTCTCTCATCTTTTAAGTGGGAGAACTTGCACAATTGGTGGCTGACTAAATACTTTTTTACCCCACTGTAGATAGATAGATAGTGAGGTGCCCTAATAGGACACCTCAACAGGGGGAACTGTCGGTAAAATGACATGATTGGTCTGTCTTTTTCACACTTCTTTATCTGCTTGCTTCACACGCTACACTGCAGAGTTTAGTTTACACCCTGTAATTCATTCGCTGAAACCAGTCAGAATCAGTTCTGCACATAGCCAAACTGACACATAAGATGAAATGTACTGATACAATGAGGGAAAACCCCTCCCTCTTGCACAAGGGAGTGGTTAAGCTTTATAAAAGCTATAGGGCTCACTTTTTGGGTAGCACTCTCTTGGGGAATTGCCTAAAGAGTTGTGTTCCAGCGCTGTTTGTACCCATATCTCACTTTCAGTAAAATAAGTAAAAGTATACTTCATCTCTCAGTCTGGTTATTTGGCCTTCGTATAAAAGAACTGGGGGTTAAGGCATTTTAGACGTAACAAATATCAAGGTACATCAGTGTCAGGTCGCACCATCCGTCGTTGTTTGAGCCAAAGTGGACTACATGGGAGACAACCAAGGAGGACACTGTGGAGGAACAAAATAAGTGCAGGCAGCCACGACAAGCTGAAGGTTAAGGGTGCTTTATTCCTCCATCACGGGGCACACCCAGCGCTGTGGCAGTGCATTGTGAGTGAGCCCTGAGTCGTCGTCAGTGCATTCTGAATGCGTTTACCAGTGAGCTTTGAGTGAGCACATTTATACCAGCAAGACAGAATGCATGGGACATGTACATAACAGTCAAGAAAGAATGCATGTATCATTTACATAAGAGTCACACATATCAATAGCTTGATTACTGGCGCCAGAATTCCTCTCTTTGCTCCGTGGCTGTAGGACAAAAGAGAATGCAAGGCACATTTACATATTGATATCAGTCCATACTGTCATTGTTCTGTTTCCTGCTCAAGCTGAGTGCTCTGTCTGTCCAAGTAGATTGTGGTGGGTCACCCCACACCGCTCCCCCCCAGAGCACTCAGCAGGGGAACGAGACGGCGATCGGCCAGCTTTGGAAGCGAGGTGTGGGAAAAGCTCTGTGCAGGAGGAGGTGGAGGGGGGGTGGGGGTAGCAAGTGCCGGCCCGGGACGGCAAAGTTGTCCGGGCCGTGCAAAAATTGCATGTGGATCCGTGATGGTGAGGGACTTTCCCGTTAAACGTGGTGGAGATCCACAGCGGCTGTGAGAAGAAGAAAAAAAAAATTGTCTCTGACTCCTCTCGCGGCTCAGTCCTGCCAGGATGCGTAGCGGCTGTGAAAAAGAACAGAGGCTGAAGCTGTGTGAAGGACTTGGCGGGTTGGGTTTAGGTGGGGGCGCAGCCCTAAAGCCATCGGGGACAGCAGACGGCTGAATTCCCATTGTGCGCCGTGGCTGAGAACCATACAAAGTCCTGTGTGTGGGCTGTGTGTCTGCTTCAGGTGCGTGAGCAACCCTGAAGGTTCCGAGGGTGGCGATCGGCCGTGTTTCTCGGGCATGTGCAGCGGCAGAGGACGATGTCAGTCTGTGGAGCCGGATTGTCCCTGGTGTGTGGCGCGCGCCTGGCGCTGTGACCACATAGCTGAAAGTTGCGCTGTCCTCATAACCCCACAGTGTGCGTGCGTGGCTTCTGTGCATGGAAGGTCCGCTGTCGAGAGGTGAGTCAGGGTCAGGGAGCTTGATGGAAATCAGCGCAGTTGGCGCCGATGGTCTTACCTGTTTAGGCTGTTTCTGTCGTTCGCTCGTGTTGGGTCATGGTGCGTTCTGGTCCAAGCGCTGCGTTCTCCGTCCGGCCCTGGAGGTTGCCATCATGGAGAGAGGACAAGGCGCGCGCGCTCTCGTGTGGATGCAAAGGATGTGGGCGATCCTCTGTCTCTGGGATCCACAGCGCGGTGAGAGGGAGCAGACGATCATTCTCCCTCGGCAGGTCCCAGTGTGGAGGTCCAAAATATCAGGCGAGGGTCGAACCATGACGCTTTCTGAGGCTTTCCTGGTCGTGGATGATCTCTGGGGTGTTCGCCTGGTGTTCCATTCTCCGTAAAGGGTCACCAGTGTGGAGGAACGAAATAAGTGCAGGCGGACACGACAAGCTGAAGTTTAAGGGTGCTTTATTCCTCCATCACGGGGCTCACCCAGTGCTGTGGCAGTGTGCTGTGAGTGAGCCCTGAGTCATCATCAGTGCGTTCTGAATGTGTTTACCAGTGAGCTTTGAGTGAGCACATTTATACCAACAAGAGAGAATGCATGGGACATTTACATAACAGTCAAGAAAGAATGCATGTAACATTTACATAAGAGTCACACATATCAATAGCTTGATTGCTGGCACCAGAATTCCTCTCTTTGCTCCGGGGCTGTGGGACAAAAGAGAATGCAAGGCACATTTACATATTGATATCAGTCCATACTGTCATTGTTCTGTTTCCTGCTCAAGCTGAGTGCTCTGTCTGTCCAAGTAGATTGTGGTGGGTCACCCCACAACACCACTGTTGAAAACAAATCATAAAAAAGCCAGACTGGAATTTGCCAAACTGCATGTTGACAAGCCATTGTCACAGCTCACTCTCGCCCATCTCCAGCTCCAGCTGTGAACACACCTGCGCCTCATCAAGCCCGGGCTATTTAGCCCGCTCTGCCCTGCGCTTCAGCCTGGAGTCGTCTGCTCATCTGAGATCGTGCTACCCACACTCACCTTCTCCTCAACGCTCCTAAAGACCCTCAACCATCGCTTCCCACGTAAGCCATCATCCTATCACTCACCTTTTCTCCAGTCCTTCTCCCCTGTGCACAGGTGGATTCCTTGGCGGCGGAACCTCTCCTCGTCAGCTTCTCTCTCTCACCCGCTGCGCCGAGCATGCATTGGAGCGCTCTCCTCCAGGCAGGAGACCTGCGGCTCACCACCAGAAACATCTGCAAGTAAGCCACAGTCCGAGTATTAATTCACCGGGCTTGGCTCGGCGACTAATCTCTCCTCTGCTCTGCCCTAGGGTTGTCTGGCCGTACGACGCGCTACTCTGCCCTCGGTGCATCCTGTCCTCCAGCAGCACATCCACTCCCGCACTCACACATCCACACACACTCACTATCTAATAAACCTTTGTTGCAATTGACTCGAGCCTGTGTGCGTGTTCCCTGGGTCTGAACTCATGTCAGTACGACTCCAGCAGCGTGACCCAGCGGACAGCGGGCTCGCACACCGGCTAACCAACTTAGAGGCTCGAGTCGATCAAATAATACATCAGCAACAGGTGATATTGAATCAGCTCACCGTTCTCACCCGCCGGATGGATCGTCTGGATCCCCCGCATGCATTCCCTCTGGGTCCTCAGGGCGGCCTAGCTCCCGCCACTCCTCCGGCTGGCCAGTCTAACCCGGGGGCACCAGCCCGGCTCACTCCAATCCCCACGCCCACGCGCTTCGGCGGCAAGCTCGGTGAGGCGCGTGGGTTCCTTCTCCAATGTGAGTTGGTGTTCCAGCGTGTCCCCGGGGACTTCCCGATGGACCACAGCCAAATTGGTTACATCGCCAACTCCTAGAAGGGCGAGCATTAGCTTGGGCTTACGCCATCATGGCGCGACCCAGCTACACTAACCTAATTTATGCCCAGTTCGTCCGAGACTTCAACGAGGTGTTTGACCATTCGGACCGTGATAACGTGCTAACAACCCGGTTGCTAAACCTTCGCCAGGGTAGCCAGTCAGCCGCCGACTACACTGTCGACTTCCGGGTTGTGGCGGTGCAAGTTGGATGGGGAAATGCTGCCCTCTGCAGCATTTTCGTCCGTAGCCTGAATGCCAGCCTTCGGGATGAATTGGCCTGCAAGGATCTGCCGGAGCGGCTCTCCGAGCTGATCTCCCTCACCATCAGCCTGGACAACAGGTTGAGAGAACGGGCCGCCGAGCGGAAGTCCTCCAGCCACTCGAGCGGTACTCCTCCCCGCTCCTCTCAATCTCGCCCCCTGGCGTTGCCTGCGCCTGGGTCCACCGACGACCCAGAGGTGATGCTGATTGGCCGGGCGAAGCTCCCACAAGCAGAGAAACAGCGCCGGAGGGAGCTGGGGCTCTCCATGTATTGCGGAGACGACCAGCACGCCTTGGAATCTTGCCCGGTTTGGCCAAAAGGGAGAGTCCGCGAGTCACCATAGGGGGTCTCGCGGACGCATCCCAGCCTAACCCCCTATCCAAGTGCATGCTGCCAATTTGATTCTGTCACAACCACACTGAACATCTCACTCGCGCACTGGTGGACTCGGGGGCGGAGCAGAGTTTCATCTCCAAGGGCCTGGCAACCCGTTTGGGCATTCCCTGCCTTCCTCTGCCGGCCCCCTTAAATCTGATCTCTCTCGCTGCCACCCCCCTGGAGCGGGTTACTCACCGGACAGCCCCAGTCCCGGTCATTATTTCCAGAAATCATCGAGAGGACCTCAGCTTCTACGTGCTGCCCATCTCGGCCACCTCTGTCATTCTGGGCTACCCCTGGCTGTGCCTGCACGGCCCAACCTTTGATTGGCAGTCGGGAAGCGTTCTCTCCTGGAGCACCTTCTGTCTGGGCGCCTGCCTCCAGTCCGCCGCTTGTTCCCCATCACTCCCTCCTCCTTCCTCCAACGTGCCTCCTCCGGACCTCTCCTTAGTCCCTCCGGAGTTTCATGACCTTGGCATAGTTTTCAGCAAGTCTAAAGTGCTGTTTCTTCCCCCCCACCGCCCCTACGACTGTGCCATCAACCTCCGCCTGGGGGCGCCCTTGCCTTCCAGTCACTTGTACAACCTGTCAGCGCCTGAGCGTGAAGCCATGGACTCCTATATCAAGGAATTGCTGAACTCCGGCATCATTCGGAATTCTTTGTCTCCTGTCAGTGCTGGCTTCTTCTTCGTGGCCAAGAAGGATGGGTCGCTCTCGCCATGCATCGACTACTGGGCGCTGAACGACATTACAGTTAAGGACAGGTATACGCTGCCTTTGATGGATTCAGCTTTCAATTCTCTGCAGGGGGCCACCTGGTTTACAAAGCTGGATCTCCGCAGCGCATATCACCTCATCCGGATCCGGGAGGGCGACGAATGGAAGACGGGGTTCCGCACGCCCAGCGGACATTTCGAGTATCTTGTCATGCCGTTTGGGCTCACGAATGCGCCAGCCGTCTTCCAGCGCCTAATTAATGATGTTCTCCGCGATTTCCTGGGGGTGTTCGTCTTTGTTTACCTAGACGATATCTTGATCTTCTCCCGGTCGAGGGAGGAGCACCAGGTTCACGTGAGGCCGGTCCTCCAGCACCTTTTGGAGAACAGACTTTATGTTAAAGCGGAGAAGTGTGAATTCTATGCTGACAAGACCTCCTTCCTGGGGTTTATCATCTCCCATAATCAGATCATCCCCGACCCTGCTAAGGTCAAGGCGGTTGTCGAGTGGCCCACCCCCTCATACAGGAAGCAGGTCCAGCAGTTCCTCGGCTTCGCCAATTTTTACCGGCGCTTCGTCCCGAACTTCGGCCCCATTGCTTCTCCCCTGACCCGCCTCACCTCCCCCAAGGTGCCTTTTCTGTGGACTGAGGATGCCGAGGATGCCGAGGCCGCTTTCATGGCGCTGAAGACGGAGTTCTCCTCCTCCCGGGTCCTGGCCCAGGTGGACCCTGCCCTGCAGTGCCTTGTGGAAGTGGACGCCTCTGATACGGGGGTGGGGGTGGTATTATCTCAGCGCTCACCAGTGGACGGGGTGATCCGCCCCTGCGCCTTCTTCTCCTGGCGCCTATCGGCTGCGGAGAAGAACTATGACGTGGGCGACAGAGAGCTCCTGGCGGTCAAGCTCGCTCTCCAGGAGTGGCGTCACTGGCTCGAGGGGGCGGCTCAGCCCTTCATGGTCTGGACCGACCACAAGAACCTGGAGTACCTGAGAGTGGCCAAGAGTCTGAACGCCCGCCAGGCGCGCTGGTCTCTGTTCTTTGGCCGCTTCAGGTTCACAATCACCTACCGCCCAGGCTCGAAGAACGATAAGGCGGATGCTCTGTCCAGGCAATTTGCCCCTGAAGCCCCCGAGGACCGGGACCATACCATCCTTCCAGCCTCGTGTGTTGTGAGCGGCATCTCCTGGTCCATCAGGGACAAGGTCCGGAGGGCACAGGCAACCGAACCCGACCCAGGTGGCGGACCAGCGGGTAAGCTGTTCGTTCCTTCCTCAGTTTGGAGTGATGTCATCCACTGGGCTCACACCACCAAGCTCGCCTGTCACCCTGGGATCTCCCACCTGATTGAGCTCCTTCAGAGGTCCTTTTGGTGGCCGGGCCTCCTTGGCGACGTCGCCAATTATGTCCGCGCTTGCCCCCACTGCGCGACTGGGAAGACGTCTTCCTCTCCCCCAGCTGGTCTTCTCCACCCTCTGCCGACCCCCAGCAGACCCTGGTCCCATGTGGCCTTGGACTTCGTTACCGGTCTCCCGTCTTCCAACTCCTTCACCACCATCCTGACGATCGTGGACAGATTTTCCAAGACCGCCCACTTCGTGCCGCTCCATGGTCTTCCTACTGCTTGGGAGACGGCGGACCTACTGGTCCAACACGTCGTGAGGCCGCATGGGATCCCAGCGGACATCGTCTCTGACCGGGGTCCCCAGTTTGTGTCCAGAGTCTGGTCGTGTTTCTGCAAAGCCCTGGGAGCCACGGTGAGTTTGTCCTCCGGCCACCACCCCCAGTCCAACGGGCAGTGCGAGCGGACGAACCAGGAATTGGAGGCCGCTCTGCGCTGCGTCACCTCCTCCAATCCTTCCTCCTGGAGCGCCCATCTGCCCTGGGTTGAATATGCGCACAACGCCACTTTGTCGTCGGGATGTCCCCCTTCCGAGCATCACTTGGGTATGACCCCCTGTTGTTCCCTGAAGAGGAGGGGGAGGTGGCAGTGCCTTCCATCCAGGCCCATCTCAGGCGTTGTCGGCGCATATGGACAACGGTGCGCTGTGCGCTTTTACGCACGACTGACCACAACATCAGGGCGGCTAATCGCCACAGGAGGGCCGCCCCGCGCTATCAGGTGGGTCAGCAAGTCTGGCTGTCTATGCGGGATATCAACCTGAAGGCCGAGAGGAAGAAGCTGGCCCGACGTTTCATTGGCCCCTTCCCCATTACGAAAATCATCAACCCGGTGGCTGTGCGTCTGGCTCTCCCCCCCTCCCTCCGCGTCTGCACGACGTTCCATGTTTCCCATGTTAAGCCTGTGGTGTCTCACCCTCTCTGTCCTCCTCCTAGGGCTCCACCCCCTCCTGTGATCATCGACGGCGACCCGGCGTGGAGGGTCTCTTCCATCTTGGACTCCTGCCGCCGAGGTCGCGGGCTGCAATACCTGGTGGATTGGGAGGGGTATGGCCCCGAATGGAGGTCCTGGGTGCGTCCATCGTTCGTGCTGGACAAACGCCTCATCTCGGAGTTCCATCTGGCGCACCCAGGTAAGCCAGCGCCGGGAGGCGCTTCTCGGGGGGGGGGGGGGGGGAGTACTGTCACAGCTCACTCTCGCCCATCTCCAGCTCCAGCTGTGAACACACCTGCGCGTCATCAAGCCCGGGCTATTTAGCCCGCTCTGCCCTGCGCTTCAGCCTGGAGTTGTCTGTTCATCTGAGATCGTGCTATCCACACTCGCCTTCTCCTCGACGCTCCTAAAGACCCTCAACCATCGCTTCCCACATAAGCCATTATCCTATCACTCACCTTTTCTCCAGTCCTTCTCCCCTGTGCACAGGTGGATTCCTTGGCGGCGGAACCTCTCCTCGTCAGCTTCTCTCTCTCACCCGCTGCGCCGAGCGCGCATTGGAGCGCTGTCCTCCAGGCAGGAGACCTGCGGCTCGCCACCAGAAACATCTGCAAGTAAGCCACAGTCCGAGTATTAATTCACCGGGCTTGGCTCGGCGACTAATCTCTCCTCTGCTCTGCCCTAGGGTTGTCTGGCCATACGGCGCGCTACTCTGCCCTCGGTGCATCCTGTCCTCCAGCAGCACATCCACTCCCGCACTCACACATCCACACACACTCACTATTTAATAAACCTTTGTTGCAATTGACTCGAGCCTGTGTGCATGTTCCCTGGGTCTGAACTCATGTCAGCCACAAAGCTTCTGGGAGAATGTCCTATGGACAGACGAGACAAAACTGGAACTTTTTGGCAAGGCGCATGAGCACTATGTTCACAGATGCAAAAATGACGCATACCAAGAAAAGAACACTGTCCCTACTGTGAAGCATGGAGGAGGTTCTGTTATGCTCTGGGGCTGCTTTGCTGCATCTGGCACAGAGTGTCTTGAATCTGTGCAGGGTGCAATGAAATCTCAAGACTATCAAGGTATTCTAGAGAGAAATATGCTGCCCAATGTCAGACAGCTTGGTCTCAGTTGCAGGTCATGGGTCTTGCAACAGGATAATGACCGAAAACACCCAAGAATGGCTAAGAGCGAAACATTGGACTATTCTAAAGTGGCCTTCTATGAGCCCTGATCTAAATCCTATTGAACATCTGTAGAAGGAGCTGAAACATGCCATCTGGAGAAGGCACCCTTCAAGCCTGAGACAACTGGAGCAGTTTGCTCATGAGGAGTGGGCCAAACACCCACACGAGAGCGCAGCGCTAGGACCGGAACGCACCATGAGCAACGCGAGCGAATGAAGGAAGCAGCCTGAACGGGGACAATCATCGACGCCGACTGCACTGATTTCCATCAAGCTCCCTGACCCTGACTCACCTCTCGACAACGGACCTTCCGCGCACAGAAGCCATGCGTCCACACTGCAGGGTTATGAGGACAGTGCATCTTTCAGCTATGTGTTCACTGCGCCAGGAGCGCGCCAAGCACGGGACAAAAACGGCTCCACAGACTGATACAGTGTCCTCCGCCGCTGCACATGCCCAAATAAAACGGCCGATTGCCACCCTCGGAACCTTCAGGGCTGCTCGCGCACCTGAAGCATACGTTCAGCCAGCACACAGGACTTTGTACAAGTTTTCCAGCCACGGCGCACAAGGGGAATTTAGCTGATTGCTTTCCCCGATGACTTTAGGGCTGTTTCCGGCACCTAAAGCCAAACTGCCAAGTCCCTGACACAGCTTCAGTTTATCACAGCCACTACGCATCCTCGGGGAATTTGGCCGCTCCCCTTCCCCACATTCTTGCTGGACCAAAACACGAGAGAAGTCAGAGATATAATTTTTTTCACAGCTGCTGTGGATCTCTGCCACGTTTAACGGGAAAAGTTCCTCATCATCGCGGATCCACATGCAATTTTTGCGCGGCCCAGACACCTTTGACGTCCCGGGCCGGCACTCGCTTACCCCAACCCCATCAACCTCCTCCTGCACAGAGCTTTTCCTGCACCTCACTCCAAAAGCCGGCCGATCGCCATCTGGTTCCATTACGCACGACTGCACACCGGCCCGTGTGCCCACGATCCACGGCCCTTCAACGTGCTGGAACTCGGAGCGGAGCACAGTGCCCTTTCCACCCCTCCCCCGTCCCCCTCACAGACTGACATGCCCTCCGACAGTTCTACCGTAGCTGGAGCCAAACAACGGGGGTGGGGGGTCACAACCCCTTCTGACCGTTCTGGGGGGAGCGGTGTGGGCACCCAGCACAATGCAGGACTGATAATATTCACGGTCAGCAGGGATTGCATATGAACAGAGAGCCCTAGGGGGGCAACCAGAACAATGACTATTGTTATTCATCCCCAGAAGAAGGAGAGGAGTCTGGCACCAGTTAATCACGCAATTGATATGTATTGTCTGATATGTATATCAATATGTAAATGTGCCATGCATTCTCTCTTGTCTGTATAAAAGAGCTGACTTTACATGCCTCACTAGCTCACACACAGCACGCCGCACTGCAGTGTGTCTCATGATGATGGAGGAATAAAACTCTTAAACCTTCAGCTCGCCGTGTCTCGCCTGAACTTATTTTGTTCCTCCACAATATCCTTATTATATCCTTACGATTTTATGTCATGAGCTGGGTTGGACGTCTCCAACCCCGCCCATGATTTGTGGCTGTAGTTCCTGATTATTTGATAATTATTTCCAGCTGGCAGTTATTAGAGCTTTGAGCCTGGCTCCCTGTCTGCCTACGGCCATGCCTCCTCCTCTGTCAGGCATTCACTTGTGTTGGCCGTCACCTGTTGTTTATTATTATTTGTTCTCTTTCTTGTTTTTTCCACATACACATTTACACACATGCACACACACCCACATTCATCTTGACACACATACACACACATGCACGCATCCACGCACACTCTCTTATATATGCAAACACTTACACATTCATCCTCACTCACATAGTTTGCATCATTCAGCACACACACACACTCATGCACACACCTGTGTTACTCATTTACTGAGGGCCCGCCGCGCACCTGCTGCCACTCGTCACTCATTATTGCTCAAGGTATTTATGGGTGACTGGGAGTGGGCTGGTGTGACGGCGTTAGCCTAGATGATCTCATAGTCTACTCAATCCTCATTTGTATTTTCATTTCAAGTTCAAGGCTGTCTGCACCTTGTTACATTGGTGTCCTGGAGCTCGTGGGTTTTCCTTGTGTTCTTGGACTTTGTACAGAGTCGTTGTTCCAGAGCCCATAGTGCTCTGACCCTGCTAGTAAGTCTTCCTCTGCATTATTAATTACTACCCTTTGCTCCGTTCCAGTTCCATCTGGAACACATGGGGTCCCTCCTCCTCCCGCCTACGGAGCTTGTTCATCCGTACTTTGTGTTAGACTGTTTTCTATGGACTTTTTGTGTTGTTTTCCTTTGTAAATAAACACGTTTTACTTCACCTGCATTTTGGGCTCGTGTAAAATCACTTGTTCACTGCGCAATTACGCAGCAGATATGACATTATAGCTCTACTTTATCATTTTGATTTTAATGTTTTTATCATTAATTACTTTTATCATTAATTAATAAGTTTTACTGTTCCATTTATCCTCCCAAAGGACTAAAATGTCAGGTAGGGTTTGAGTAAGCAGGGTTGATGGCAGACTTTCCCCATCACTAGCTAGTTAGGGTCTGTTGCACATCAATGCACTGGAGCTTATCATAGCTGCCAGATGGGGTTTTAGATGGCATAACTTGCTATCACTTTTCATTTATGATGCCTTGTATGGCATCAAAGGGGGGGAAATGATGGAATAATTTTGTGGTCTTTATCTTTGGTACCCCAGAGTCTGGGTGAGAAAATGTACAAGGACAACCAGCTGGACATTTATCTGGTTGTTCCCATGTGAACGTTCTGTGTTGTTATGATTATGTCTGAGGAAGCGAGACAGTCTGGAAGAACCAGCCTGAACCAGATATTCTCTCATGGACAGTTTTGATAACAGGATGCTTAAAGTCTGAAAGTTGCGTATGTGATTCAGAACAATTTCTGGAGCCGACTCTGAGTGTATCACTTATTATTCTCCACTGATCAGTGCAAATTAAATTTGCTGAAACATCAATCCTGCCTAATTCTTTGACTGAAGAATTTTTCCAACAAGGCCAACCACAGAAATGAGGTGAGCCAACTGGTCCAGCGGTGTAAAGACAATAATCTCTTCCTGAACGTGAGACAAACTAAGGTGATTTCAGGAGGGGTCACACACAGCACCCCCCTCTGATCATCGATGGAGCAACTGTGGAGAGAGTGAGCAGCTCCAAGTTCCTGGAGGTGCACATCTCTGAGGACCTCTCCTTGTCCAACAACACATCACTGGCCAAGAAGGCTCAAACTTGCCTCTATTTCCTACGCAAACTGAGGACAGGATGAGTCCCACTGCCCATCATGTGCTTATTCTACCGGGACACCATTGAGAGCATCCTCACCAGCTGCATCACAGTGTGGTATGGAAGCTGCACCACCTCCTGCCGGAAGACATTACAACACACAGTGAAAGCAGCCAGCAAGATCATTGGTGCCCCTCTGCCCCCCCTCTCGGACATCTACCTCACCTGCAGAGCCATCAACATTGCAGGTGACACCTCCCACTAGTGTTGTAGTACTCGAGATCGGTCCTGGTCTTGAGACCGGTCTTGAGACCACTTTTTAAGGGTCTCGGTCTCGTCTCGGAATCGAAGGCATTTTTACTCGATCTTGTCTCGGCCTCGGACAGGGTGGACTCGGGATTTTTGATCAAGACTGGTCGAGACCAGGCCAGTGATAAGTGATCTGTGATAAGTGAGAAAAGTAGAATGCAGGCTGGTGCCTTCCCAGTCACGCAGTGTGACACGCGGAGTGACACGCCCCCTGTACACAGAGAGTGGATGAAGACGACTGGAGACGCTGCGCCTCCGGGGAAACTAGCCGTTACAAATGTCGGCAAACTCATCAGTCATTAAGTTTGGTTTCCAAAACCATAAGGACTTTATCTGCAAAACGACATGCAAGCGAAAACACTCTGCAGTGTGTAAATTCTGCGGTGCTCAACTCACAGAAACCGCTGGGACAACGTCAAACTTTTATCGTCACATTGAGAGGAAGCATAAAGACAGGTAAATTAACCGTTAAATTAGCTACACTGGGAAAGTTAAAATCAAAAAATTTCAACACCCCGTCTTAAAACATTGAGCGAAAATAAGCTCTTTTCTTCCCACGATCGTTTTTTGCTAACGTTCAGAGCACCGACTTTATATTATAGCCAAGTTAGCTTGCGTAGCATTGTCAAAAGCAAGATAACAGAATAACAAACAATGAACACGCCAGGTATTAGTCGAGGCCACTGGCGTTACTTGGGAGGTTCTTATGCAATGGAAACGTTGTTCACTGCACCAGTAAATGGGCTGAACTTTAGTTGGGACCAACAGGACATATTTCTGGTCAACAGTGTCTTCAGCTGCAGAAAGTTGATCGTTTGGCTCAGCCATGAGCTAGAAAGCTAACGCTGTGCTAGCTAGTTCAAAGTCAATAACACTGAATGAGTACGTTCATCAAATTTGTTTGAAAAAATATATTGTAAAAGAAAAAAGTTAAAAAGCATATTTTAAGACAATAAAGACTCCGAAAAAGGTAATGCTAAAAATTAAAGATTGTTTAAAAGCAGTAATTCAAAGTGAAATTTGACTTCATTCATTTTAAAAAAGTGAATATATATGAACTATGTAGTGATGCATGATGTGTTTCTCTGGCTTAAATAATTTGTTGCTTGTTTGCACTAAGCACATATTTGTTAGATGTAACGTTTGCATCTTCTGAGAATTCTCTCTTGGTATTGGTAAATTGTAAATCCTCCTCAATTTCAGGTTCCTGGAGTACAAGGCTGGACAACAGGTAGATGCTACACAGCCAACTATAGCATCCTTTGCCCAGAAAGTGCAGATCTACAGTCTCCATTCCCCAAGACAGCAAGCCATCAGCGATGCCATTGTCAAAGATTTGATAATTGGGTGTTGCCTGCCACTGTCCTTTGTGGAAAATGAACATTTTAAACACTTTCTTGAGATTGTAGATAACAAGTACACACCAATCTCTAGGAGAACAATTGGTGAGAAACACATTCCAGTTTTGGTAAAGAAAGTTAAGGAGACTGTTCTTGAGAAGTTGGAGAAAAGCTCAACAGTGCCCTTAACTACTGATATCTGGTCTGATCGTAGACTGTGTTCCTTCCTCGGAGTAACTGCTCATGTGTGCAACAAGTCAAAGGAATCCTATACCCTTGAATCCTACTTGCTGGACTGTAGACGTTTCACAGGCAAACATAGTGGACAGCGAATTTCTTCTGCCTTTGAGGAGATCACCGACGAATATGGTATCCGTCAGAAGATAAGTTATATTGTCACAGACAATGCTGCCAATATGAAGTGTGCTTTTAAAGTTCAGATGCCACAACAGCAGTCAGATGGCAGTGAGAGTGAAGAGGAGAATCTAGATGATGAGAACCTGTGGGAGAACATGAATTCTGTGGAGGACACAGAGCCACTCTGGTCATCAGGTGAGCGTCTTTCTTGTTTTGCTCACTCCCTGCAGTTAGTTGTGAATGACGGCATGAAGGAAGTTAAAGCCATGTCTCGCAGTATTGCCAACACATCACGCTTCTCAACTCACACAGCAGCTCACAGTTCAAAGACAAATTTGAGGCTGCATTTGACTCTACTAAGACTATTCCAGCTGCAAACAACACTCGCTGGAACAGCATTTTCAAACAAGTGAAGGCCCTCACAGCTCTGGACCATAAAGTTCTGACTGAAATGTGCAGCAAGGACTATGAAGAAGTGGTATTCAGCACTCGTGAGTGGAACCAGCTTAAAGAACTGACTTCAGTTCTCGCGCCATTCTCAGAGGCAACAGACCTGACAGAGGGAGAGAAATCAGTTACCATTAGCATGGTCGTTCCGACTGTTCTGGACATGCATACACACCTTGTGAAGATGGAGACACGAATACAGTGTCGGCCATTAGTAAAGGCCCTCCGTCAGTCTCTGATTACAAGATTCGGTGGAATCTTTGGCAAAACAAATATGACTAAAGACAGTGGGAGACAGGAACCTTTTAGCCATAATGTGTATTTTTTAGCTACAATGCTTGATCCACAGTTTGGATTAAGCTGGGAGGATCTGGATGTTACTAATGGGCTAAATGCAACGCCACTCAAGAAGTTTAGAGATGAGCTGAAGAAAACACTGACAGGTATACACACATACATTTTACATCAAGAGAAAAATATTGTGAGAGCAGTTTATTATTTGATACCTGCAGACACTGTATATCCTTTAATCTAATCTGGTCTTTTTTTCCATGTGCTTGTGTTTTTCAGACACTTTGATCTCTGAGGTTAAGAACTTGATGGACTGTGAAGGTACTGCAATGGACTACGGACCAAGAAATGGAGAGTCACCTGGGGATTCACCTCCAGTCAAATGCCCACGCCTTCTTTCTCGCTACAAGGCTCACAAAAAGCGCAGCACAGGCCAGGATTCAAGTGTCAGGGCACAGATAAGCAAATACTTTGATGCCATACAGGACACTGACACTGACAATGCACTTGTCTTCTGGCACAAAAACCATCACAGATTCCCACAACTCCACAATTTGGCACTGAAGGTGTTGTCAGTCCCAGCATCCTCTGCACCAGTTGAGAGGGTATTTAGTAGAGGAGGCATCATCATGAGGCCCCACCGAGCCCGTTTAGGTCACAAAATGCTTCAGTCTCTAATTTTTCTGAAATGCAACCAAGCTTTTGTTTAACCTCCTCATCTCTAGAGCCAGGCAGGACCATCCATCTCACCCTAACCCTGGCCCAGAAATGGGACCTTTGAGGTTTTTTACAACCACCCTTTTGTGAGTGTATTCTTAGTGTTCAGCTCAGACTTTTAAGGGTGTTTTTTTAAAACACATTTTGTTCATGCTTGGCATGCCATAATTTTCAGTTAAATTACTCCTAGTTAATTTATACTGTAATTTTATGAAGGAAACTTGTTGTGGCTGCCTAGGAGAATTAATACTTCTAAAAAGAACATTATCTGGCTTTCTTTGTTGTTGTGAAAGTTCTGTTACTGTGAATGTTCTTCATGGCTGTGCACCTAAGTTGGCTGGCAAAGCACCAAAATGCAAAATGTCAAAGGGACCCATGTTCAAGAAAATTATTTAAAAAAATACCTTGCTGAAAAGAAATGTCAGGGTTATTTTCTCACTCATGTAATTTAATTTAGGCGTTATTCCTTACTTTTTCTTAATTTTTCTTTCTGAAATGACATATTTATCGTGGCTTGTCAGGACAATGCAGTTTTAATGAGTACAATTGCGTAATTTGTACAAGTGAAAAAACAAATTTGCTTAGATTTGAGATTTGTTTCATTTTGCTGGTTTGAAAACAACAAAGCAGAATTTTTTTTTGTTGCTGTTGCATTTATGTAAAAGCAAACTTAAATTAAAAAAAAAAGATACTGGTCATTTTGTTCTGTTTTGTTATGATTTTTCTTTGATATATACAGTCTTGGTCTTGTTTCGGTGTTGACTTCCAAATGTCTTGGTCTTGTCTCGGTGTCGGCCTCCAAATGTCTTGGTCTTGTCTTGGTCTCGATACTCTCTAGTTTCGACAATGTCTTGGTCTCGGTTGGTGTGGTCTTGACTACAACACTACCTCCCACCCCTCCCACTCCCTCTTCAGCCTCCTGCCCTCGGGGAAAAGGTACCAGAGCCTCCGGGCCTGCTTCACAAGACTGCTAAACAGCTTTGTTCACAAGGCCATCAGGACCCTGAACTCTGTCCACCCCCCACCCACCCCCCCAGACCGTAACACACTCACCCACACAATACTTACCTCAGCTGTTGGCACAGAAAGACTGGCACACTAACAGTAATACATCTGCTGCTGTATGTCTCTGCACCTTACTGCAACCATTTGCACAAATGCCATACCTGCTGTTGTCTGTTATTGAAATATTGATCATGTGCAGTCCAATCTGTCACTGTCTGCACCTACACTACCACATTGAACTTGCAACTACGAGTATTACTGCTCTACTTTTTCTGTATATAGGATTGCTGGGTTTTATTGTTAATCTTTATTTGCACTATGGGACTGTTTTTTGATTGTCACTTCCTTGTGGTAACGTATCGTCGCTTCCTGTTTTGCTGTCTGTCTGTGTGGTTTGCTCTCCTCACTCTCCTGAGCTTTTGGGTTAGCCACTAGCGATGGCTACTAGCTCTCCTTCCTCTCCTCCTCTGGTGTGCTCTCTCTGTCAGATGTTTAGCTACACCTCTGCCTCTTTTAGTGGTAACGGTAAATGTAATAAATGTCTTTTTGAGGCGCTCGAGGCGAGGTTGTCTGATTTGGAATCCCGGCTCCGCTGCATTGAAACACCGTCTGCGCCAGTTACTCTTGAAGGACGCCCCTTAGCTGCAGCAGAGCTAGCTAGCATAGCTGACCCTGTTAGCGGTCCTCCGGCTCTCCTCAGCAGCGAGGAGACTGGGTGGGTGATGGTGAGAAGGAAGCCTAGTCGCAAAGCCTCGGTACACCTCCAACCTGTTCACGTTTCTAATCGTTTTTCCCCGCTCAGCGACACACCCGCTGAGGAAAAAACTCTGATCATTGGCGACTCTGTAGTCAGAAACGTGAACCTAGAGACTCCAGCGGCCATAGTCAAATGCATTCCTGGGGCCAGAGCAGGCGACATCGAGTCAAATTTGAAAATGCTGGCTAAAAGTAACTGTAAATACTCCACAATTGTTACTCACGCTGGCATTAATGACATCCGTCTCCGGCAGTCGGAAGTCACGAAACTTAATGTAGAATCGGTGTGTGACTTTGCAAAAACGATGTCTGCCACTGTAGTATTCTCTGGGCCCCTCCCCAATCTGACCAGTGATGACATGTTTAGCCGCTCGTCATCCTTGAACCACTGGCTGTCTGTGTGGTGTCCTGCAAATGACCTGGGCTACATTGACAATTGGAGCTCATTTTGGGGAAAACCTGGTCTTATGAGACGAGACAGCATTCATCCCACTTTGGATGGTGCTTCTCATTTATCTAACAATCTGGCATCTTTTTTATCCAAATTTCCAAAACCTTGACTACTCAGAGTTGGGGCCAGGAAGCAGAGTCGCAGTCTTACACGCCTCTCTGCAGCTCCTCTTCATCCGCCACCCCTCAACTTAGCCCCTGTCTTCCCCATCAGAGAATCACTGTCTGCTCCCTCCAAAGTAAATAAAAATATAATATATAAGCATCCCAAAGTGATTAAGCAAAATATTGGTAAAATTCAAATTAAACATAAAGCCTCTAAATTGAATGATCTGGCCTCTGTTCCTCCTCATAATTTAAAAATTAAATGTGGTTTATTAAATATTAGGTCTCTAACTCCCAAGTCTCTGTTAGCCCATGATCTGTTAATTGATCATCAGATTGATTTAATATCCCTTACAGAGACTTGGTTAGGGCAAGAGGATTATGCTGGTTTAAATGAATCAACTCCCTCTGGTTATTTAAACTGTCAAAATCCCAGAAGTTCTGGTCGTGGAGGAGGAGTAGCAACAATTTACCATTCCAAATTACTAGTTAATGTAAAGCAAAAACATGTTATAATTCCTTTGAGGGCCTGGTCCTCAGTATTGGGCACTTTAACAATTTTAGGTTAAACCCAATTTTATTTGCCATAGTTTATCGTCCCCCATCAACCTAGTCAGAATTTTTATCCGAATTTGCTGATTTCTTAGCTGATTTAGTGCTGAAATCTGATAATAATACTAATTATAGTAGGGGACTTTAATATACATGTGGATGTAGATAGTGACTGCCTTAATGTGGCATTTAATTCAATATTAGACTCGATTGGGTTTTCTCAGAAAGTAGGAAATTCTACTCATTACCTCCACCATACATTGGACCTTGTTCTGACATATGGCATAGAAATAGAAAATCTTGTAGTGTCTCCTCATAACCCTGTACTGTCAGACCATTGTCTGTTAACCTTTGATTTTATTATTCTGACTATTTGGCTCCTAAAGAAAAATATTATTACAGTAGATGCCTCTCAGATGATGCTGTTACCAAATTTATGCAGATTGTTTCCTCTGTGCCATGTGTCAACACAACGGAAATAAGCTATAGACAGCTTGCTCCTTCTGTAATTGATAACACGGTGGATAGTGTCACAGCTTCTCTGCATCAGACTCTAGACTTGGTGGCCCCCTTAAAAAAGAAAAAGTCTAATCAGAGATTTCTAACTCCTTGGTTCAACACAGAAACTCGTAGCTTAAAACAGAAGACTCGTCAATTAGAAAGAAAATGGCGCTCCACTAATTTAGATGAAATCTATTTAGCTTGGAGAAATCATCTTTTAATCTATAAAAAATATCTTGGAAAAGCTAGAACGAGTTATTATTCTGCATTAATAGAAGAGAACAAGAATAATCACAGGTTTCTTTTCAGCACTGTAGCCAGGTTGACAAAGAGTCAGGACTCTGTCAATCCTAGCATTCCCTTAAAATAGTTTCCTCATCCAAACCTTCAACTTGTCTTTTAGACCCTATTCCTACCAGGTTATTTAAAGAAGTCTTCCCACTTATTGGTAGCTTTATTCTTCATATAATCAATTCTTCATTAACTTTAGGCCATGTACCGCAGGCTTTTAAAACGGCTGTAATTAAACCCTTACTCAAAAAGCCAACGCTAGATCCAGGAGCTTTAGCTAACTATAGACCAATCTCTAATCTCCCTTTCATTTCAAAAATCTTAGAAAGAGTTGTTGCTACGCAATTATTTGACCACCTGCAGGGAAATGGTTTACTTGAAGAGTTTCAATCTGGGTTTAGAATCCATCATAGTACTGAAACAGCCTTAGCGAAGGTCACTAACGATCTCCTCATTGCATCTGATAATGGACTGGTTTCTGTACTTGTCCTTTTAGACCTTAGTGCAGCTTTTGATACTATCGATCATAATATTCTACTTGATAGATTAGAACACTATGTTGGACTTAATGGAACTTCGTTGCAGTGGTTTAGATCTTATTTATCTGATAGGTTCCAGTTTGTTCATGTAAATAATGAGTTTTCTTTCAACTCAAAGCTTAGTCATGGAGTTCCACAGGGATCTGTGCTAGGCCCTACTCTTTTTAGTTTATATATGCTTCCGTTAGGCAACATTATTAGAAAGCACTGTATACATTTTCATTGTTATGCAGATGACACACAATTATACCTGTCAATGAAGCCAGATGATAGTAATCAATTAGCCAAGTTAGAAGCCTGTCTTAAGGAAATCAAAGCTTGGATGACTTGTAATTTCCTGCTATTAAATTCAGATAAGACTGAAGTCATTCTTGTTGGTCCAAAAAACCTTAGAAATACCTTTCCAAATCAAACTTTCAGTTTGGATGCGGTTACTCTTTTTCTTAATAGCTATGTGAGGAACCTTGGAATTATTTTTGATCAAATCTGTCCTTCAATTCACATATTAAATTTGTTTCTAAGACTGCCTTCTATCATTTGCATAATATTGCCAAGATTAGGAGCATCTTGTCTCAGAGTGATGCTGAGAAACTGATCCACGCTTTTGTTAGCTCGAGATTAGATTATTGTAATTCTTTATTATCAGGCTGTCCTAAAACATCTTTAAAAAGTCTTCAGCTGATCCAAAATGCTGCAGCAAGCGTTTTAACAGGTACTAGAAAGAGAGATCATATCTCTCCGGTTCTGGCCTCCCTTCATTGGCTTCCCATAGAGTTTAGAATTAAGTTTAAAATCCTTCTTCTTACTTACAAAGCTCTAAACAATCAGGCTCCTTTTTATTTAAAAGATCTGATACTACCGTATTATCCTAACAGAGCACTATGCTCCCAAAATGCAGGATTACTTGTAATACCTAGAATCTCCAAAAGTACAATGGGAGGCAGAGCCTTCAGTTATCAAGCTCCTCTCCTGTGGAACCAGCTGCCAATCTGGATTCAGGAGTCAGACTCGATCTCTGTTTTTAAGAATAGGGATAAAACCTACCTTTTTGATATAGCCTACAATTAGGGAGGGATCATGTGTTTCTGAACCCTCCCTTAGTTATGCTGCTAATAGGTTTAGTCAGCCGGGGGATCTCCAGTAATGCACTGGGCCTCACTCCTTTCTTCACTCTCAATGAAATATTTTTTTTGCTGGTCATTAACATCTGTTTGCTCTCTCCCATAGATTGAGTCCCCATCGTGCTGTTTGCTCTCTACCTGTCTGTTCTTTTAATCTTCTCTGTCCCCTCACCCCCCAGCCAGTCGCAGCAGATGACTGCCCCTCCCTGAGCCTGGTTCTGCTGGAGGTTTCTTCCTGTTAAAAGGGAGTTTTTCCTCTCCACCGTCGCCAAGTGCTTGTTCACGGGGAATTGCCTGATTGCTGGGGTTTTTCTGCAACTGTGGGGGTTCCCCCTACAGTTGATAGTGCTATGAGATGACTGTTGTTGTGAAATGGCACTATAAATAAAGTTGAATTGAATTGAATGTCTGAGTTTTATCTTTTGTCAGTATTTGCACTATGGGTAGCATTACTGTACATAGAGTTGATGTTTTTCAACCTTATTCCTTTTTTATATATTGAGCACACCACTGAAGAGAAAGAAATGGCATTTCAATTCTCCTGTATGTCCTGTATGTATAGTAATATTAACAAAAAAAAAAATCTTTGAATTTTGAGTTGAATCTAATGCACATTACTACTATAGTGCATGTCATGAGAATCTGCTTTTGATCAGGAAAAAGGAGGTCTGTTGTTAGAAATGCATTGTTTAATGATGTTTCACTGGCGTGCTTTGAAATCGGGCAGCTCCAGAGCTCATGAGGAAACAGCAGCGCTGGGGTCTTCTTTTATTTTAATGGAGAGAGTTATAACAGTCATCATATGTTGGGCGGTGTGGTGGAACAGTGGTTAGCACTGCGGCAGCACAGCGGCAGCACAACAACTCACCCTTGGCCATGGGATCCCTGGTTTGATCCCAGCCCCTGACCAACAGTGATCTGTGGGGAGTTTGCATGTTCTCCCCGTGTCTGAGTGGGTTTACTCTGGGAGTTCTCCGGTTTCCTCCCACAGGCCAAAAACATGCAGGTTAGGTTAATTGGAGACTCTTAAAGTGGCCCTAGGTGTGAATGTGTGTGTGAATGGTAAAGGGATAGCGCCGTACCGTGGCTGCTTCATCCATCCAGGTGGATGGTGGTCAATTTCCCCTCTGGGGATCAATAAAGTATACAAAATAAATAAATAAATAAATATATATATATATATATATATATATATATATATATACATTATTGATCCCGAGAGGGGAAATTGAGGGTATCCATCACCTGGATGGATGAGCAGCCACGCTACGGCGCTATCCCTTAACCATTCACACACACACACACTCACACCTAGGGCCACTTTAGAGTCTCCAATTAACCTAACCTGCATGTTTTTTGGCATGTGGGAGGAAACCGGAGAAATCCCGGAGTAAACCCACGCAAACATGGGGAGAACATGCAAACTCCACACAGATCACTGATGGTCAGGGGCTGGGATCGATCCCACGATCCCCGGGCCAAGGGTAAACTGTGCTGCTGCAGTGCTAACCACTGCGCCACCGTGCAGCCCCCTGTATATGTATATATATGTATATATATATATATATATAGTTTGGGGTCACTTAGAAATTTCCTTATTTTTGAAAGAAAGGCACTTTTTTTCAATGAAGATAACTTTAAACTAATCAGAAATACACTCCATACATTGCTAATGTGGTAAATGACTATTATAGCTGCAAATGTCTGGTTTTTGGTGCAATATCTACATAGGTGTATAGAGGCCCATTTCCAGCAACTATCACTCCAGTGTTCTAATGGTACAATGTGTTTGCTCATTGCGTCAGAAGGCTAATGGATGATTAGAAAACCCTTGTGCAATCATGTTAGGTCTGCAATGCTGTAATTGCTGCAAATGGAGGATTCTTTGACGAAAGCAAAGTTTGAAGGAAAAAATTATTATTTCAAATACAAATCATTATTTCTAACCTTGTCAATGTCTTGACTATATTTTCTATTTATTTTACAACTCATGGTGGTAAATAAGTGTGACTTTTCATGGAAAACACAAAATAATTGTCTGGGTGACCCCAAACTTTTGAACGGTAGTGTATATACAGTGGGGCAAAAAAGTATTTAGTCAGCCACCAATTGTGCAAGTTCTCCCACTTAAAAGATGAGAGAAGTCTCCAATTTTCATCATAGGTATACCTCAACTATGAGAGACAAAATGAGAAAAAAAAAATCCAGAAATTCACATTGAAGGATTTTTAATGAATTAATTGGTAAATTCCTCAGTAAAATAAATATTTGGTCACCTACAAACAAGCAAGATTTCTGGCTCTCACAGACCTGTAACTTCTTCTTTAAGAGGCTCCTCTGTCCTCCACTCGTTACCTGTATTAATGGCACCTGTTTGAACTCATTATCAGTATAAAAGACACCTGTCCACAACCTCAAACAGTCAGACTCCAAACTCCACTATGGCCAAGACCAAAGAGCTGTCAAAGGACACCAGAAACAAAATTGTAGACCTTCACCAGGCTGGGAAGACTGTATCTGCAATAGGTAAGCAGCTTGGTGTGAACAAATCAACTGTGGGAGCAATTATTAGAAAATGGAAGACATACAAGACCACTGATAATCTCCCTCAATCTGGGACTCCATGCAAGATCTCACCCCATGGGGTCAAAATTATCATGAGAACAGTGAGCAAAAATCCCAGAACCACATGGGGGGACCTAGTGAATGACCGGCAGAGAGCTGGGACCAAAGTAACAAAGGCTACATCAGAAACACACTACGCCGCCAGGGACTCAAATCCTGCAGTGCCAGACGTGTCCCCCTGCTTAAGCCAGTACACGTCCAGGCCCGTCTGAAGTTTGCCAGAGAGCATTTGGATGATCCAGAAGAGGATTGGGAGAATGTCATATGGTCAGATGAAACCAAAATAGAACTTTTTGGTAAAAACTCAGCCTGTCGTGTTTGGAGAAGAAAGAACACCATACCTACTGTGAAGCATGGGGGTGGAAACATCATACTTTGGGGCTGTTTTTCTGCAAAGGGACCAGGACGACTGATCCGTGTAAAGGAAAGAATGAATGGGGCCATGTATCGTGAGATTTTGAGTGAAAACCTCCTTCCACCAGCAAGGGCATTAAAGATGAAACGTGGCTGGGTCTTTCAACATGACAATGATCCCAAACACACCACCCGGGCAACAAAGGAGTGGCTTCGTAAGAAGCATTTCAAGGTCCTGGAGTGGCCTAGCCAGTCTCCAGATCTCAACCCCATAGAAAATCTTTGGAGGGAGTTGAAAGTCTGTGTTGCCCAGCGACAGCCCCAAAACATCACTGCGCTAGAGGAGATCTGCATGGAGGAATGGGCCAAAATACCAGCAACAGTGTGTGAAAACCTTGTGAAAACTTACAGAAAACGTTTGACCTCTGTCATTGCCAACAAAGGGTATATAACAAAGTATTGAGATGAACTTTTGTTATTGACTAAATACTTATTTTACAGAGGAATTTACCAATTAATTCATTAAAAATCCTTCAATGTGATTTTCTGGATTTTTTTTTCTTATTTTGTCTCTCATAGTTGAGGTATACCTATGATGAAAATTGGAGACCTCTGTCATCTTTTAAGTGGGAGAACTTGCACAATTGGTGGCTGACTAAATACTTTTTTACCCCACTGTACGTACGGCCGTGTAGAGATAAGAGTCCTCTCACCAAAGGTCTTAATATCCAAGCCGTTTGCTGCCAGCATCCCGGGACCGCTAGATCCTGCCAGCCGGTCAGCGTAGGTCGGCCGGATGAAGCTCTTCTGGGTTCCAGTGTCCACGAGGAAATGCCTCCCCGAGCGTGTGTCCGTTAGGTAGAGCAGCTTGTTCTCTTCACCGAGGGTCGCTGCTGCTACCGACCCCCGGCCTTGGCGTTTTCCTGAACGCTTGAATTGGCACGGTGGCGCACACCTGCGTGCGTTCTCTCCGAAGCGGCGGTGGTAGAAACAGAGCGTGTCTCTCTGACGCTCCTTGGCTCTGCTGCTGCTACCGTCGGTGGCTCCTCGCCTCCTCTGGTCGACTCGCTGGGCTCCGTCGCTGCTGCGTTGACTGTGATCGCCCTGGTGGTGATGATAATCCGGTCTGCCTCCTGGGCTAGCGCACGGTAGTCTCGCGCGGCCAGCCACGGCGAATTGGCCAGAACTGCTCTCGCTACCGTCGGAAGGTTCCGGAGGAAGAGGTGGGCAAACAGAAAGTGCCCGTCGTCCGTGCTCCTTAACGCCAGCATCTTCTCCATCAGGTCTACGGCCGAACCATCTCCTAGCTCGGTCCGCGTCAGGAGCCTCTCCGCTCTCTCACAGTCCGAGAGCGTGTAGCGCTGGATGGTCTCGGCAGCGTGCCTGTGTTTGCTCTATGCTGCAAAAGCTGAGAAGGGGAGCTGCCGGGCGCGGGATTATCTGGCAGAAATTCCCCGGGCAGCGGTAGTGGCTGCGCAAAAACGAGCTCTGCCGGGGAGGCTTCCAGATCCTCTTTCGGCATGGAGAGCAACCCCAATAAAGCCCACGGTAACTTGTCTACCCAATTTGCATCCGTCAATGAAGCCCTGAGTGCTGCTTTCAGTGATCTATGAAAACGCTCGCATAACCCATTGGCCTGTGGGTTGTATGCAGTTGTGCGGTGAATTGTAACACCCAGGCTGCGGGCCATCGCGGACCAGAGTTCGGAAACAAATTGAGGGCCCCTGTCGGACGTAATGTCCGACGGGACTCCAAAACGTGCCACCCATGTTGTTAAAAAAGTGCGCGCCACGTCTGCGGACGTGGTTGCCGCCAGCGGAACCGCTTCTGGCCAGCTCGTAGTGCGGTCCACCATTGTCAGGAGGTGTGTGCACCCCTGTGATGGCGGGAGGGGGACCACGAGGTCCACGTGAACATGGTCGAACCTCTTAGCTGGAATACGAAACGGCTCCAAGGGAGCCTTCGTGTGTCTGTGTACCTTGGCTCGTTGGCACGCCACGCAGGCTGCAGCCCACTCTTTCACTTGTTTACGTAGGCTCGGCCACACAAACTTCTCTCCCACCATTTTGACGGACGCGCGCACTCCTGGGTGCACCAGAGTGTGAACCAACTCAAACACGCGGCGGCGCCACGCGGCCGGGACCACGGGACGCGGGCGACCCGTGGAGACATCGCAGATTAGGGGGGGCATGCCGTCTTGCAGCACCCTGCTCTCCAGCCTTAACCCTGTTGGTCCAGACTGGAGCGCGCGCATGTCTGCATCGCTAATCTGCTCCACGGCCATGGCTGCGTAATCTATGCCTACGCAGACTGGGGCCACCACGGCGCGCGAGAGGCAGTCTGCCACTACATTCAGTTTACCCGAGACATGCTGAATATCGGTAGTAAACTCTGAGATCGCGGCCAGCTGTCTCTGCTGCCGGCTCGACCACGGTTCTGAAACCTTGGCCATCGCGAATGTTAGCGGCTTGTGGTCAACGAAAGCGGTGAAACTGCGCCCTTCCAGCCAGAACTGGAAGTGGTGAATGGCCAGGTGGAGAGCCAGCAACTCCCTGTCGAACGCGCTGTATTTATGTTCACTGTCGCGCAAGGTCCTGCTGAAAAAGGCGAGCGGCTGCCAAGCCCCGGCTACGCGCTGCTCCACGACCGCCCCTATGGCCACATTGGAAGTGTCAGTGGTGAGCGCTATGCGGGCCATTGGGTCTGGATGTGCCAGCAATGCGGCGTTTGCCAGGGCTGCTTTGACTTCCAAGAACACCCGCTCTCGCTCCGGGGACCATTCGATCTTATCCGGGGGTTTCTGTTTTTTTGAGCGCGGCGTACAGTGGTTGCATGAGCTGCGCTGCGCGGGGAAGGAAACGGTTATAAAAATTCACCATTCCCAAAAATTCCTGTAGTGCCCTAACCGTTTGCGGCCGGGGAAAATCTGCTACCGCGCGCACTTTGTCAGGCAGCAGAACCACTCCTTCGGGAGAGACGTGGTGCCCCAAAAAATCAATCCGCGTCACCCCGAACTGACATTTCGCTGGGTTGATTATTAACCCGTGCTCTTCCAACCTCCAGAAAACCGCCGTGAGGTGGGCTTCGTGTTCGTCTTCGGAAGTGCTGGCTACCAAGATATCGTCCAAGTAGACGAACACGAAAGGGAGATCACGCAGCACTGCATCCATCATGCGTTGGAACGTCTGTGCAGCCCCTTTAAGCCCAAATGGCATGCGCAAAAACTCAAATAAACTGAACGGAGTTATCACCGCTGTTTTGGGTATGTCCTCAGCGCGCACTGGAACTTGGTGGTAACCGCGGACCAGGTCTATTTTAGAAAAAACGCGCACTCCTGCCAGGTGAACGGAAAAATCCTGAATGTGAGGAATTGGGTAGCGGTCATGCGCTGTAGCGTTGTTCAACCTGCGGAAATCCCCGCAAGGTCGCCACAAACCCTCAGCTTTAGGGACCATGTGTAGCGGGGAAGCCCATGGGCTGTTTGAACGCCTGATGATGCCCAACCTCTCCAGGTTGGCGAACTCCTTGCGCGCTATGGCCAGTTTAGCTGCGTCCAAGCACCGAGGTTTTGCAAAAACGGGCGGCCCGGTGGTGGTGATAAAATGCTCCACCCCGTGTTTAGCGATGGCTGCTGAAAATGTCGGGACAGTGAGTGCTGAGAACTGAGTGAGCAGTGTGTGGAACTTACCGCATGCAGCTGTGATGTTGGCTTGTGCTGTTGGCCGGGACGCTCGAGCTGTACAGGGGATAGAATCAAAGTACAGTGCATTAACCAGGCGCCTGTTAGCGACATCAACCAACAAACCATGTGTGCACAAAAAATCAGCCCCCAGTATATTGAAATTCAATGCTGCTATGACAAAAGTCCACTCAAATGTACGGCCATGTAGAGACAGGAGTAGAGTCCTCTCACCAAAGGTCTTAATCTCCGAGCCGTTTGCTGCTGCCATCTCGGGGCCGCTAGATCCTGCCAGCCGGTCAGCGTAGGTCGGCAGGATGAAACTCATCTGGGCGCCGGTGTCCACGAGGAAATGCCTCCCCGAGCGTGCGTCCGTCAAGTAGAGCAGCTTGTTCTCCTCCCCGAGGGTCGTGGCTGCTACCGACCCCCGGTCTTGGCGTTTCCCGAGCGCTTGAACTGGCATGGTGGTATACATTTGCGTGCCCTCTCTGCGAAGCGGCGGTGGTAGAAACAAAGGGTGTCTCCCCCGCGTTCTTTGGCCCCCACTGCTGCTGTCGTCGGTGGCTCTGCTGCTGCCGTCGATGGCTCCTCGCCTCCTCCGGCCATCGCGCTGAGCTCCGTCGCTGCCGCCATGGTCGTGAACTCTCTGCTGGCGATGATGATCCGGTTTGCTTCTCGGGCCAGCGCACGATAGTCCCTCTTGGCCAGCAACGGCGAATTGGCCAGTGTCGCTCTCGTCACTGACGGAATGTTCCGGAGGAAGAGGTGGGTAAAAATGAAATGGTCGTCGTCCGTGCCCTTTAATCTCAGCATCTTCTCCATCAGGTCAATGGCCGACCCATCTCCTAACCCAGTCCGCGTCAGGAGTCTCTCTGCTCTCTCACCATCTGAGAGTGTGTAGTGCTGGATGAGTGCAGCCTTCAGCGCGCCGTACTTGTCGTTGGTTGGTGGCTGATCGAGCAGGCTCTCCACATGCTGAGCCGTGCGGGCGTTGAGCGTTGCGACCACATAGTGGAACTTCGTGTCATCCGCCAATATCCCCCGGAGGGTGAACTGCGCCTCAACTAGGTGGAACCAGGAGCGTGGATTGTGCTGCCAAAAGTCCGGTAGCTTGATTGCGACAGCATATGCTTGGCTGGGGGCTCCCAACGAGGCTGGCTCCGGGGATCTTTCGCTGTGTTCCATTATTCGTCTTGGGTCACCAGTATGGAGCGTGTAAATAATGAGGTGGATTTGACTCAGACAGTTTATTACACATCTCACACAGACGCATAGTCAGAATGAACACTCAGCAGAGACTCTCCTCTTAAAAAGCATGGCATTCTTCTAGAAGCTTCAAACACACAAAAGGTCACATTGCATACACTTCCTTAATCCTTTAACATCCTTCTAGAAGTTTCTAACACACAAAAGATCACACTGCATTCATCCTTCACACCTCCCTGTTATCTCCCAGGGAAACTCTGCTCTTTGTTCTAGTCTAAGATGCTATACCATTATGCACTCCCCATGTGTCACCAAAGGCCCACAATATACAGTATTTATGTGTACGTATGTATATTCACTGCTCTTATTTTCTTATCTTCTAAATTATTGCTCTGAGTGTTGCTATTCCTGTGCTGTTGCAATCCTGGAATTTCCCCATTGTGGGACTAATAAAGGCTTATCTTATCTTATCTTATCTTATCTTATTGCAATTGATTTAGATATTTTACCTTTAATATAATTAATATGTGACTTCCAAGACAGTTTATTATCAATTATTACTCCAAGAAATTTAGTTTCGAATACCCTTTCAATCTCTACACTATTTACACTGAGTTTAGATACTAAGTTGTTGTGATGGTTGTTAAAAACTATAAATTTTGTCTTACTTAAATTGAGCGTTAATTTGTTTGAATCAAACCACAGTTTAAGCTTTCCTAATTCCTTTCCGAGTGTATCCAAAAGTTGTTCCAAATTGCTTCCACTGCTTAATAAATTAGTGTCATCTGCAACCAATATTAAATCCATTTTTTTCCAAAACTTTACATATATCATTTATATATATATATTGAATAACAGTGGCCCCAAAACTGAACCCTGTGGGACTCCACAAGTAACCTTCAGTAACTGTGAGTTTTTGTTACCAACACATACATACTGATATCTATTCTTTAAGTAACTACATAACCAGGACAGTGCTACCCCCTAATACCACAATTTTGTAGTTTCTTTAATAATAAATTATGATCCACTGTGTCAAATGCTTTTTTAAGATCCAGGAATACCCCAACTGAATACACTTTATTTTCAACGGCAGTTGATATTTTTTCTATAAATTCCATTAGAGCAAATGCAATTGTCCTCTTGTGTCTAAACCCATATTGTTGCTCACACAATAAATTATTCTTCATTATGAAGTTGTCAATTCTCTCACAGAATATTTTTTCAAGTATCTTGGAAAATTGCGGCAATAGTGAAATTGGCCTATAGTTTGAAAATTCCCCTCTGTCACCCATCTTGTATATCAGCATTACTTTAGCTATTTTCATTGCATTGGGAAATATACCTGTTTGGAGAGACAGGTTACAAATATATGTCAGTGGTTTCACTTCCGAGGGAGTCTGGAGACATGGAGTCTGAATGGGCCATGTTCTCCACCTCTGTTGTTGAAGCGGCAGCCCAAAGCTGCGGCCGCAAGGTGGTCGGTGCATCTCGTGGTGGCAACCCCCGAACCAAGTGGTGGACACCAGTGGTGAGGGGGGCCATTAAGCTGAAGAAGGAGTCCTATCAAGCTTGGTTGGCTTGTGGGACTCCCGAAGCAGCTGAGGTGTACCGGCAGGCCAAGCGGAGTGCAGCTCGGGTGGTTGCTGAAGCAAAAACCCGGGTATGGGAGGAGTTCGGTGAGGCCATGGAACAAGACTTTCGGTCGGCTTCAAAGAGATTCTGGCAAACTGTTCGGCGGCTCAGGAGGGGAAAGCAGCTCCCCGTCCACACTGTGTATGGTGCGGATGGGACACTGTTGACTTCAACTGGGGATATCGTCGGGCGGTGGAAGGAATACTTCGAGGATCTCCTCAATCCCACTGATACGCCTTCCACAGAGGAAGCAGGGTTTGGGGACGAGGGGGATGACTCGCCTATCACAGGGGCTGAGGTCGCCAAGGTGGTTAAAAATCTTCTTGGTGGCCGGGCCCCGGGGGTGGACGAGATTCGCCCCGAGTACCTCAAGGCCCTGGATGTTGTTGGGTTGTCATGGTTGACACGCCTCTGCAACATTGCGTGGAGGTCGGGGGCAGTGCCTTTGGCATGGCAAACCGGGGTGGTGGTTCCTCTCTTCAAAAAAGGGGACCGGAGGGTGTGCTCCAACTTTAGAGGGATCACACTCCTCAGCCTCCCTGGGAAGGTCTATGCCAAGGTACTGGAGAGGAGAGTCCGGCCGTTGGTCGAACCTCGGATTCAGGAGGAGCAATGTGGTTTTCGTCCTGGCCGTGGCACATCGGACCAGCTCTTTACCCTCTCGAGAATTCTTGAGGGTTCGTGGGAGTTTGCCCAACCAGTTTACATGTGTTTTGTGGACTTGGAGAAGGCATTTGACCGCGTCCCTCGTGGATTTTTGTGGGGGGTGCTTCGGGAGTATGGGGTATCGGGCTTGTTGTTACGAGCTATTCGGTCTCTGTACGACCGTTGTGAGAGTTTAGTTCGCATTGCCAACACTCGGTCGGAGTCATTCCCAGTGAGAGTTGGACTCCGCCAGGGCTGCCCTTTGTCACCGGTCCTGTTCATAATTTTTATGGACAGGATTTCTAGGCGCAGCCAGGGAATGGAGGGTGTCATGCTTGGTGACCACAGGATCTCATCTCTGTTGTTTGCAGATGATGTTGTCCTGTTGGCTTCATCCAGCAATGACCTACAGCTCTTGCTGGGACGGTTTGCCGCTGAGTGTGAAGCGGCTGGGATGAGAATCAGCACCTCCAAGTCCGAGTCCATGGTCCTCAGCCGGAAAAAGGTGGATTGTCCTCTCCGGGTTGGGGACAGGCTCCTGCCCCAAGTGGAGGAGTTTAAGTATCTTGGGGTCTTGTTCACAAGTGAGGGGAAAATGGAGCGAGAGATCGACAGACGGATTGGAGCAGCATCTGCAGTGATGCGGACGTTGTACCGGTCTGTTGTGGTGAAGAGGGAGCTTAGTTCTAAGGCAAAGCTGTCGATTTACCAGTCAATCTACGTTCCTACTCTCACCTATGGTCACGAGCTTTGGGTAATGACCGAAAGAACGAGATCGCGGATACAAGCGGCTGAAATGAGCTTTCTCCGTAGGATTGCTGGACTCACCCTCAGAGATAGGGTGAGGAGCTCAGTCATCCGGGAGAGGCTCAGAGTAGAACCGCTGCTCCTCCACATTGAAAGGAGTCAGTTGAGGTGGTATGGGCATCTGATTAGGATGCCTCCTGGACGCCTCCCACTTGAGGTGTTTCAGGCACGTCCCACTGGGAGGAGACCCCGGGGCAGACCCAGGACTCGGTGGAGAGACTATGTCTCCCAGCTAGTCTGGGAACGCCTTGGTATCCCCTCTGAAGAGCTGGAGCAGGTGGCTGGGGAGAGGGAAGTCTGGGCTTCTCTGCTTGAACTGCTGCCTCCGCGACCCGGACCTCCGGAAAAGCGGTAGAAGATGGATGGATGGATGGATGGATGGTTTCACTAAGCATTCAATAATAGTTTTGACTAAGAGCATGTCAATACCATCACAGTCCGTAGATGTTTTACTTTTAAACGATTTAACAATTTCAATGACCTCTCTCTCATCTGCGTTCTTTATGAAAATGGAGTCTTTTATAGCAATATTTTTGCTTACTTGTAGGTGCCGTAATGGGTATTTCTCGAGCCAAATTAGGACCAGTGTTAACAAAAAAGTTATTAAATTCATCTGCAGGTGAGACTGCATTCACACTCTGAGTCGTTTTGTTATTATTTTTTTTTTTTTGAAAGATTGGTTGGGTAGCTTGTATTTCTGTTCTTATTTCCAAGAATATTGTTAAGTATTATCCACATATTTTTTAATATTGTCTCTGTTTTTCTCCAGTTCTTTACTATAATAGTCTCTTTTACTACATCTCATTATATATGTTAACTTATTTTTGTATGTTTTATACCGCTGCTCTGCTTCTTTTGTCCTTTTCTTTAGAAAAGCTTTATATAATAAATTTTTCTTTTTACACGCCTTTTGTAATCCTTTGGTTAACCATGGCTTGTCGACAAATTTATGCTTTAGCTTTTTCTTTACTAATGGACAATTTTTTTCATAAAGAGTGGTTACAATGTTCATAAATGTGTCATAGGCTTCATTTACATCTGGTACATAGACTTTTGTCCAGTCTTGCTTCAGCAAGTCTTCTTTAAAAGAGCTGATTGCATTTTGTGATTTGTATCTGAAAGATTTTAAAGTTTTTTCTGTATTGGCCCCCATGTGGCCATGGATAAGTGCAAAGACTGACAAATGGTCACTTATATCGTTTATCAATAATCCACTTTCTATTTCCTTATCAATAATATTAACAAACAGGTTATCAATAAGTGTAGCAGTGTGAACTGTGATTCTACTGGGATGTGTTATTGTGGGATATAGACTCATACTGTACATAGAATTCATGATCTCTGTAATTACAGTTTGTTGAAATGGATTTAGTAAATCAATATTGAAATCTCCACAAATTACAACCATTTTCTTACTAGTAATATTATTGTACAGCTTGACTAATTTATTTCTGAATGTCTCAATGCAAGTTCCTGGCATTCTATATATACAACTTATTATTAGATTTTTTTGCTTTGTCTTGGTCAATCTCAACAGTAACACATTCCAGAATCCCCGGTAGTGCAAAGGACATTCCATTTACAAGCTTACACCTATACAGGTCATCAATACACAGTGCAACACCACCACCCTTTTTTTGAGATCTGTTAATATGAAACATTTGATATCCCTCTATTGCCATCAGAGGAGCCTGCTCTTCATTAAGCCAAGTTTCAGAGACTGCAATAGCTGTAAATTTTCTGTCTAGCTGTTTTAAATAGTCCTGAATCTGTGGAAAGTTTTTGTTAAGACTTCTGCTGTTGAAGTGTATTATTAATAGTTTACCATCTACATGCAGGTTAGGTTAATTGGAGACTCTAAAGTGGCCCTAGGTGTGAATGTGTGTGTGAATGGTTAAGGGATAGCGCCGTATCGTGACTGCTTCATCCATCCAGGTGGTGGATGACCCTCAATTTCCCCTCTGGGGATCAATAAAGTATACTAAATCTAAAAAAAAAAAAAAAAAAAAAAAAATCTAGTTGCACTTGACTTTTGAATTGCTTTTCAGTGTAATATTCACAATGATTATGAATATTATTGAAAAAATGCTTATCAGGATCAATATCATTCTCCATCTCTTGTAGTTTATGTTCAGCATAATGGCATATTTTCAGAGTTTCAATTTCCTCACTTTGTGTCAAATGACTTCCTCCAACTGGGGATAATTGATGTGTACTCAAGTCAGTCATAAGTTTTTTGTTTGTTTGTTTTGTTTAGTTTTTTGTTTGTTTGCTTGTTTTTAAGTACACTGACATGGTATGTCACAAAAGAACTATTCTTGCCAAGTGTGTGAATATGGATTATCATAGTCTCTTAATTTTCTTAATCAGTGTTCATCTATATTTATTTACATCAGTAAGATCTCTGATTATTATGGCCTTTGCTTCCTCAGGTGTTCCATTTAGTTTGATCCAAACTCTACAATTTCTTGTCCATGTTACCTGTATCTTATTTTGTCTTTTCAGCATCCGTGCTTGCTGTGCTATTTCAGCATTAGTCTTTGTTAAATGTTCATTTAGGTAAACTTCTCTTCCCCGTAGCTTTCTGGCCTGCCTCAGTATGTCATTCTTTACCCTTCTATTCACAAAGCGCATCACAATTGATTTCTTTGTTTTATTATCTTTTCTGGGTAAAGTATGACAGGCTGAAATTGCATTTACTTCAACCTTTATGTTTCTGCTTTCAAGGAACTGAAGCACCTGGTTTTCCAGGGAGACTGATTCACTCAGGGGAGCCTCCTCACCTCTCATTCCTGCTGTAACATTGGCATATGATTGGTATTTAATGTCTAGTCCACTTATAATTAGATCATCCATATGATAATATTGTTCAAGATCCTCAACGCGTTGCTCGAAGTCTGCAATTTTTTTGTCTTTTTCCTTAATTGTTAATTTTAATTCTCGGACTTCTTCCATTAGCCCTAATAATTTAAGCTGTTGACTGGCCACTTTGGTCAGTTCTTCTGACAAGAAGTTCAGAGATTTTTTGATCTTTTTCATTTCCTCCTTCTTTGGCGGCATTTTTACTGACCTGTTGATAGTAAAACAATCTCTGCTGGTGTCGCCGGTATCCGATCCGACCGACCTCAAATCCAGCTGGGGCCTCCTGCTAGTCCTGCTGCTTACCGCCACTGCAGTTGAGCTCCTGTCCAGCTGAGGTGCCGGCGGCTCCGCCACCGAGCCCCGCTGCCCACTGCCCACCGCCGCTGTAGTTGAGCTCAGATCCTGCTCCTGTCCAGCTTGGGTCCCGGTAGTTCCTCCACTGAGCCCCACCACCTACCGCCGTCTTCCTCAGTAGTTCCTCTGCCAAGCCCCGCCGCTGTAACTGGGCTCCGATTCCGGCTGTTATCCAGCTGGGGCCTCAGCTGCTCCTCCACTGGTCCCTGTCTCCTACCGCCGCTGTACTTGAACTCTGATCCGGTTCCCGTCCATCTGTTGCCTCGGTTAGTTCCTCTGGGAAGCCCCAATCACACGATTCTAAGAATCTGCGCGAAAGGCTCAGCCATCATCTACCGGGCCGATGCCGGGTCAGGGAGACGAACCGGGGACAGAGTCGCTCCTTTGTATCGGTGTTAGGTGCTGCGACTAGTGTGGAGGAACAAATAAGTTCAGGCAAGATGCGACGAGCTGGAAGGTTTCAGAGTTTTATTTTCTCCATCATCATGAGACACACTGTAGTGCTGTGCGCGGTGTTGTGCTGTGTGTGCTGTGTGTCCTGTGTGTGCTCTGTGTTGTTGAGGCATGACACACAACCTCTTTTATCAGTGATACAGGAAGAGAGAATGCATGGCACATTAGCATCACAGTAAATACACATGATTAGCATGACATTGGCTGGCTCTTTGTCCGTCTGTGCATTGTCCTCTGTATGCAAATTGTCTTTCGTTTCCTCCCCTCTTGTTGAGCGTGAATAAGAGTCAATCTGCATTGTGCTGGGTAATAATTAAAATGATGGATGATTTTATATACATATATATATATATATATATACACACACTACCGTTCAAAAGTTTGGGGTCACTTAGAAATTTCCTTATTTTTGAAAGAAAAGCACTTTTTTTCAATGAAGATAACTTTAAACTAATCAGAAATACACTCTATACATTGCTAATGTGGTAAATGACTATTCTAGCTGCAAATGTCTGGTTTTTGGTGCAATATCTAGATAGGTGTATAGAGGCCCATTTCCAGCAACTATCACTCCAGTGTTCTAATGGTACAATGTGTTTGCTCATTGCATCAGAAGGCTAATGGATGATTAGAAAACCCTTGTGCAATCATGTTAGGTCTGCAATGCTGTAAGGGCTGCAAATGGAGGATTCTTTGACGAAAGCAAAGTTTGAAGGAAAAAATTATTATTTCAAATACAAATCGTTATTTCTAACCTTGTCAATGTCTTGACTATATTTTCTATTCATTTTACAACTCATGGTGGTAAATAAAAGTGTGACTTTTCATGGAAAATACAAAATTGTCTGAGGTGACCCCAAACTTTTGAACGGTAGTGTGTGTGTGTGTGTATATATATATATATATATATATATATATATATATATATATATATACATATAAATAAAACGGTAGTGTTGTGGAGAATGTGCGGAAGGATGAGACTGAGTTTATTCCTCAGGTTCAGCTTTATTCACAATCACATACTCCAACAATTTCAAAGCAGAAAAAGAGGATGAATCATCTCACATCTGTCTTTTATACCCCGGACATCAAAACTACAGTCACATGGTGTTTAATCAAACATACAGTCACATGGTACTTAATCCCAGTCACAATGTAACTCCTCTGATCTTCACACCATCGTCCCTTAGTCTCCGGTGGTCCGGAAATCTCTCCAGGTCATCTCCTTGAAACAAAGGCCAAATCTCACACTCTCCCGTTACCTCTCGGAGGCTCAGTCCCTTTGTTCCCTGAGACGTGCAGCACACAATAAACACACAGCTGTGGCACACATATTTGAGTTGCTTAGGCTGCATATGTATATTACTGTTGCCTCACGTCTTAGAATGAACAATAAGTCTGGGCCTCCTGGGGATAACAGGAGGGTGCGAAATGTGTCTTTAGAGATGGCCTTGAGAAGACTTCCTGACCACCAGGGTTTTAGGTGGAGAGGAGAAGACCTGGGGGGTGATGTATTGTGTCTTGGGATTAAAAGACAATGTGACTCTGTACTTTGATGTCCCAGGTATAAAAAGGGGAGATGTGGGAGGATGGTTCCCTTTTCTGTTTGAGAGGATGTTGGAGACACGTGAATGTTAATAAACCTGAATTGAGAAGTAAACTCAGCCTCATCTTTTCACGCTCTCCACACAGCAATATATTTGTAGAGCATATGTAACCAACATATGTGCCCACATGACACCCCCCCCAAACGTCTAAGATGGAACAATCATAACTAGAGATGCATGACATAATAACATTACTACATATCAATCCACCCGTTGCCTAGGCCTAAGTCTTCTGCCGTATTTGCTGTAAACCGGCTTTACTGCCTCTGCAGTGTCCTCCTGCTGTGGGACTGTTGCCTGTGGATTAGAACTGTTAGTCAATCTCTGTGGGTGTTCTGGAGAATGCCTTCTAGCGGGTCTGCCGCGACGGGGGGCCCTCGCCAACTGCACGGCTTCATCCGCCAAAACAAAAGCGGGTTTGAGTCTGTTTATACCAATTACCTCCTTTCTGTCTCCCAAATCTAGCAAAAAATGCTTCTCTCCTGTTTCCAGCACCCTAAACGGTCCATCGTACGGCGGCCGCAAGGTTGGGCGATGGGCATCATGTCTGACAAAAACAAACTCCGCATTTTTTAAAGCTTTCGGCACAAAAACGCGTGGGAAGCTGTGATGAACCGGGCCAGGAAGCGTGTTTGATGCCGTGTCGCTCTGCAACCGCTGAGCGGGGGGACAATTTGGCGCAGGATTATCCGGGAGAAATTCCCCGGGCAGCCGGAGAGGCTGTGCAAACACTAACTCAGCTGGGGAGGCTTGTAAATCCTCCTTAGGTGCAGAACGTAACCCCAATAAAACCCATGGTAGCCTGTCTACCCAATTTGTATCCGTAAGCGACGCTCTGAGGGCTGCTTTCAATGACCTATGGAAACGTTCGCATAAACCGTTAGCCTGGGGGTTGTACGCGGTAGTGCGGTGGATCGTTACCTCCAGGCTGCAGGCCATCGCTGACCAGAGCTCGGACACAAATTGAGGACCTCTGTCAGACGTTATGTCCGACGGAACTCCAAAACGCGCTACCCACGCTGTTAAAAACGCGCGCGCCACCTCCTCGGCTGTGGTTGATGCCAGTGGGACCGCTTCCGGCCAACGCGTGGTGCGGTCCACCATTGTCAAAAGGTGTGTGCATCCTTGTGACGACGGAAGGGGGCCTACCAGGCTGACATGCACATGATCAAAGCGCTTAGCCGGGATGTGAAAAGGCTCCAAAGGAGCTCTAGTGTGTTTGTGTATTTTGGCTCGCTGACAAGCTACGCAGGCTGTCGCCCATTCCTTGACCTGTTTGCGCAACCCCGGCCATACAAATTTCTCTCCTACCATTTTAACCGATGCGCGCACCCCCGGGTGCGCCAGAGAATGGATCGAGTCAAAAACGTGGCGGCGCCACGCAGCTGGTACCACCGGACGCGGCCGTCCAGTGGAGATATCGCAGATTGGGGGGGCATACCATCTTGCAGCACCCTGTCCTCCAGCCTTAACCCTGTTGGTCCAGACTGGAGTGCGCACACGTCCGCATCGCTAATCTGCTCCGCGGCCATGGCTGCATAATCTAACCCTACGCGGACCGGGGCTGCGCGCGCTTCCGCCTGGCCCGCGGCCATGGCTGCAGAGTATGCCCCCACGGGGCCTGGGGCCGCTACAGCACATGAGAGGCAGTCTGCCACTACATTATATTTACCTGCCACATGCTGGACATCGGTGGTAAACTCCGGTATCGCGGCCAGCTGTCTCTGCTGCCGGCCCGACCAAGGTTCTGAAATGTTGGCCATCGCGAAAGTCAGCGGTTTGTGGTCCACAAACGCGGAGAAACGGCGCCCTTCCAGCCAGAACTGGAAGTGGCGGATGGCCAAGTGTAGAGCCAACAACTCCCTGTCAAATGCGCTGTATTTTCGCTCGCTATCGCGCAAGGTTTTGCTGAAAAACGCGAGCGGTTGCCAGGCCCCAGCTACATACTGTTCAATGACCGCCCCTACGGCTAAATCGGACGCGTCAGTGGTGAGCGCCATGCGGGCCGTTGGAACTGGGTGTGCCAACAAAGCAGCGTTTGACAGGGCTGATTTGACTTGAGAGAATGCGCGCTCCCGCTCAGGAGACCATTTGATTTTATTCGTGGGTTTTTGTTTTTTTAGAGCAGCGTACAATGGTTGCATGAGCTGCGCTGCGCTGGGGAGGAAACGGTTATAAAAATTAACCATTCCCAAAAACTCCTGTAACTCTTTGACCGTTTGAGGTTGGGGAAAATTTGTTTTTGCGCGCACTTTATCGGGCAGAGGGACCGCTCCTTCTGGTGAAACGCGATGCCCCAAAAAATCAATCTGCGCCACCCCAAACTGACACTTCGCTGGGTTAATTATTAACCCGTGCTCTGCCAACCTCCGGAAAACTGCTGTGAGGTGGCTTTCATGTTCGTCTTCGGACGTGCTGGCTACCAAAATGTCGTCCAGATAGACGAACACGAAAGGGAGGTCGCGTAGGACCGCGTCCATCATGCGTTGGAACGTCTGCGCCGCTCCCTTGAGACCAAAAGGCATGCGCAAAAACTCAAAAAGCCCGAAAGGAGTTATTACCGCTGTTTTGGGTATGTCTTGAACGCGCACTGGAACCTGGTGGTAACCGCGTACTAAATCTATTTTAGAAAAAATGCGCGCCCCCGCCAAATGAACCAAAAAATCTTGGATATGCGGAATTGGATAGCGGTCGTGTGCTGTGGCGTTATTCAACCTGCGGAAATCACCACAAGGTCGCCACGAGCCATCAGCCTTTGGGACCATGTGCAGTGGTGAAGCCCAGGGGCTTTTCGAACGCCTGATGATGCCCAGTTTTTCCAGGTTGGCAAACTCCTCGTGCGCTATGGTCAGTTTAGCTGAGTCCAGGCGCCGAGCTTTTGCAAAAACGGGCGGGCCGGTGGTATATAATGTTCCACCCCATGTTTAGCCACTGTCGCCGAAAACATTGGGACTGTGAGTGCTGAGAACTGAGTGAGGAGTGTGTGGAACTTACCACTCGCAGCTGTGACGTTGGCTTGTGCAGTTGGCGGTGCCACTCGAGCTGTGCAGGGAATAGAGTGAAAGGAGAGTGCATTAACCAGACGTCTGTTAGCAAGATCAACCAATAAACCATGTGAGCACAAAAAATCAGCCCCTAACATGTTAAAATTGACTGCCGCTACAACAAAAGTCCACTCAAATGCACGGCCCTGCAAAGACAGAGGCAGAGTCCTCTCACCGAAGGTCTTAATCGCTGAGCCGTTCGCTGCTGACACCCGGGGACCCTTAGACGGCGTCAACCGGTCCGCGTAGGAAGGCGTGATGAAGCTCAGTTGGGAGCCTGTGTCCACAAGGAAATGCCTCCCCGAGCGTGCATCCGTCAGGTAGAGCAGCTTGTTCTCCTCCCCGAGGGCCGCAGCCGCTACCGACCCCCAGTCTTGGCGTTTCCCGAGCGCTTGAAGTGGCACGGTGGGAGGCACTTGTGTGCTCTCTTTGCAAAGCGGTGATGGTAGAAGCAAAGGACGTCGTCCGCTCCGTGTCGCCTGGCCCTTGCTGCTGCCGTCGTCGGTGGGTCTGGTGCTGCAACCACTGGCCCCATGCCGTCTCCGGACGTTGCGCCTAGCTCTGCTGCCGCGGCCGAAACCGCGCTCCGTTTGTGGGCGTCGACGAGTCATTGCGCCTCCTTGCTCAGCTCATAGTAGTTTCGCTGGGCCAACAGAGGTGAGCCTGCCAGGGTCACTCTCACCGCTGGCGGCAGGGTCCTGAGGAAAAGGTGGGCGAAGATAAAGTTGTCATCCTCGGAGTCTCTCAGCCTCAGCATTTTCACCATCAGGTCTACGGGTTTGTCGTTCTCAGACTCCGTCAGCGCTAGGAGCCCCTCTGCTCGCTGTTGCACCGAGGGGGTGAAGTGGCTGATAAGCGCAGCCTTCAATGCGCTGTATTTGTTGCTGTCCGGTGGGTGATTGACCAGATGCTCCACCCTCTGGACTGTGTGGCTGTCCAGCTTCGCCACCACATGATAGAATTTTGTGTCGTCTCTCGAGATTCTCCGGAGGTTGAACTGCGCCTCGACCGCGCTAAACCAGGAGCGCGGACTATCCTGCCAGAAGTCCAGCAGCTGGAACGTGGCGGCATTTATCAGGCTGGCTTCTGCCGAGCCCCGCTCAGGAGAATTATCTCTGCTCATGCTTCGTTGTAAGGTCACCAGTGTGGAGAATGTGCGGAAGGATGAGACTGAGTTTATTCCTCAGGTTCAGCTTTATTCACAATCACATACTCCAAAAATTTCAAAGCAGATAAAGAGGATGAATCATCTCACATCTGTCTTTTATACCCCGGACATCAAAACTACAGTCACATGGTGTTTAATCAAACATACAGTCACATGGTACTTAATCCCAGTCACAATGTAACTCCTCTGATCTTCACACCATCGTCCCTTAGTCTCCGATGGTCCGGAAATCTCTCCAGGTCATCTCCTTGAAACAAAGGCCAAATCTCACACTCTCCCGTTACCTCTCGGAGGCTCAGTCCCTTTGTTCCCTGAGACGTGCAGCACACAATAAACACACAGCAATATATTTGTGGAGCATATGTAACCAACATATGTGCCCACAGTGTATATATATATGTATATATACAGTATACTGTATATACACTACAGTTCAAAAGTTTGGGGTCACTTAGAAATTTCCTTATTTTTGAAAGAAAAGCACTTTTTTTCAATGAAGATAACTTTAAACTAATCAGAAATACACTCTATACATTGCTAATGTGGTAAATGACTATTCTAGCTGCAAATGTCTGGTTTTTGGTGCAATATCTAGATAGGTGTATAGAGGCCCATTTCCAGCAACTATCACTCCAGTGTTCTAATGGTACAATGTGTTTGCTCATTGCATCAGAAGGCTAATGGATGATTAGAAAACCCTTGTGCAATCATGTTAGGTCTGCAATGCTGTAAGGGCTGCAAATGGAGGATTCTTTGACGAAAGCAAAGTTTGAAGGAAAAATTTATTATTTCAAATACAAATCGTTATTTCTAACCTTGTCAATGTCTTGACTATATTTTCTATTCATTTTACAACTCATGGTAGTAAATAAAAGTGTGACTTTTCATGGAAAATACAAAATTGTCTGAGGTGACCCCAAACTTTTGAACGGTAGTGTATATATATATATATATATATATATACCGTTCAAAAGTTTGGAGTCACCCAGACAATTATTTTGCGCTCAATGCGCCACTGGGAAAACATCATCATCCCCCCCGGCGGGTCTGCTACATCCCTTGCCCGTTCCTTCTCGCCCCTGGTCCCATGTTGCCATGGACTTTGTGACCGGCCTGCCTCCCTCTGATAACTTTACCACTGTGTTGACGATTGTGGACCGTTTTTCTAAGGCGGCCCATTTTGTGCCCCTCCGGGGGCTGCCTTCAGCACAGGAGACGGCGGACCTTCTTGTCCAACATGTGGTCCGTCTTCACGGCATCCCCACTGATATTGTGTCAGACCGGGGGCCACAGTTTGTTTCCCAAGTTTGGAAGGCGTTCTGCGCAGCATTAGGGGCCACAGCCAGCCTCTCCTCTGTGTATCATCCACAGAGCAATGGCCAGTGTGAGCGGGCAAATCAGGAGCTGGAGGCTGCACTGCATTGTGTCATCTCCTCCTGTTCTTCTTCATGGAGCAAGTATCTACCTTGGATTGAGTACGCCCATAACACCACGGTCTCCTCGGCTACGGGGATTTCCCCCTTTAAGGCATCTCTGGGATTTGATCCACCACTGTTTCCAGAGGAGGAGAAGGAGGTAGCGGTCCCTTCAGTACAGACCCATGTCAGGCGTTGTCGGCGGGTCTGGTCCATCGCTCACAGGGCCCTTCTGAGAACCACTGAACGCAACATCCAGGTGGCCAACCGCCATAGGAGACCCGCCCCGGACTATAAGGTGGGTCAAAAGGTCTGGTTGTCTACTCGGAACATTGGTGTGCTGGCTGAGAAGCGCAAGCTAACTAAGCGCTTCATCGGTCCCTACACAATCTCTCGTATTGTCAATCCTGTATCTGTGCGTCTGTCTCTCCCCCCTTCCATGCACATCTGCCCCACCTTTCATGTCTCCCAGGTCAAGCCGTACATCTCTGACCCCTTGTGCCCGCCCCCCGTGGCCCCTGCCCCCCCGAGGATGATCGATGGCCATCCAGCCTGGGGGGTGACTGCCATCCTGGACGTCCGCCGGCGGGGCCGAGGTCTTCAGTATTTGGTGGACTGGGAGGGGTTTGGTCCTGAACATCGCTCTTGGATTCGCACAGCGTTGATCCTCGACAAGCAGTTGATCCGCGATTTCCATCGGGCGAATCCAGGTAGAATTGGGCAGGTGCCTGGAGGCACCTCTAGAGGGGGGAGCACTGTCATGGCGGCCGCTGGGCCGTCATCATCATCATCATCACCACCAGCTGCGCGCACACTGGCAGGTGCCAATCAGCGGTCTTTAAAGGCCAGAATCACCGACGGCTAGGCACAGAGTCGTCTGTCGTCTTTGCCCTGCAATGAGCCAAGATCACGACCTCAAGCCAAGTCAAGGACTACACGTCAGGACTCACTCACTCACTACACTCACTAATTATCAATAAAGAATAATTGTCTATATCTACTCGTGTCAGCGTCTGTCTCTTGGGTCCCGAAACATGTCAAAAATAAACACATTGAGCATTGAGCGCAAGCCCGGACATAACTAAGGACATCCTTTCTCAGCCCTGGCCACCAGAAGGTCCTCTGGAGGAGATCAACAGTCCGACCCACTCCCGGATGGCACGCCAGTTTGGACGCATGGCCCCACTCAATTACTTGGCCCCGAATAGAGCGGGGAACAAACAAGCGACCCGGGGGATCCCCACCCGGATCTGGCTCCGTCTTCAGCGCTCTTCGGACCCTCTTGCAAATACCCCAGGATAAGGCACCCACCACACAAGAGGACGGTAGGATGGTTGCTTCCTGATCTTCGGTGGACGGTGCATCGAACTGCCGCGAGAGGGCATCGGGCTTACCGTTCTTGCTCCCCGGCCGATAGGTGATAGTAAAGTTAAAGCGGCCGAAGAAGAGAGACCAGCGAGCCTGGCATTCAAACACTTAGCCGCCCTGAGGTACTCCAGGTTGCGGTGGTCAGTCCACACGACGAACGGTTGGGCAGCCCCCTCCAGCCAGTGTCTCCACGCCTCCAAAGCGAGCTTCACCGCCAACAGCTCCCTGTCTACTATGCAGTAGTTCCTCTCTGCAGGCGTCAGGCAATGGGAGAAGTAGGCACACGGTCGAATCTTGCCATCCACTGGAGAGCGCTGTGAGAGAACAGCCCCCACCTCTGAATCTGAAGCGTCCACCTCCACCAGGCACTGCAGCTCCGGGTCCACCTGGGTCAGTACACGGGCCGAGGCGAACTCCTCCTTAAGTTTCTCAAACACCCTGGCAGCCTCCTCACTTCAGCGAAAAGGGGTTTTAGGGGAAGTGAGAGCAGTCAGAGGGCGGGCGATATTCCCGAAGTTGGGCACAAACTGACGGTAGAAATTGGCAAAGCCCAGGAACCCCTGTAATTGTTTCCTGGACGTCGGCGTGGGCCAATCCACCACTGCCTTGACCTTGGCCGGGTCGGGGAGCACCTGACTCCGGGCGATGATGAACCCAAGGAAAGAGGTCCGGTCAGTGTGAAACTCACACTTCTCTGCCTTGACGAACAGCTGGTTCTCCAGGAGGCGCTGCAAGACCCGCCGAACATGCACCTGGTGCTCCTCCAACGTGTGTGAGAAGATAAGTATGTCGTCTAGGTACACAAACACGAAGGAGTTGAGGAAGTCCCGAAGAACATCATTTATCAATTGCTGGAAGACGGCCGGAGCATTGGTTAACCCAAACGGCATCACTAGGTATTCGAAATGTCCGCTTGGGGTCCGGAAAGCCGTCTTCCACTCATCACCTTCCCTGATGCGCACCAGGTGATAGGCGTTCCGGAGATCCAACTTGGTAAACCAGGACGCCCCCTGGAGGGAGTCAAAGGCGGTGTTCATCAAGGGCAGAGTATATTTATCCTTGACCGTGATCTCGTTGAGACCCCGGAAGTCGATGCAGGGGCGTAACGAACCGTCCTTCTTCCCGACGAAGAAGAACCCAGCACCCATGGCCGAGGACGACGGGCGGATGATACCAGAGGCCAGAGACTCCTTAATATAGGTATCCATGGCCTCGCGCTCTGGGGCAGACAGGCTGTACAGGCGGCTCGCAGGAAGAGGGGCCCCAGCCTTGAGATTGATCGCACAGTCATACGGCCAATGGGGGCATAGAGACAGCACCAGTGACTTGCTGAATACTGACCCCAGGTCGTGGTAGACTTCAGGTACCTTGGACAGATCCGAGAGGTGGCGTCGAAGGTAGAGGCACCGTGACCGAAGGGGCACACGCCACAGATTGAAGGCAGGCACTCAGACAGAACGAACTCCTCGCTGTAATACTCCCAGCTTGCCAGTCAAAGGTGGGGTTATGAAGCTGAAGCCAGGGGTACCCCAGGATGATGGGTGAGGAGGAGATGGGCAGGATTAGGAACCTAATTTCCTCTCTGTGATTTCCAGAGACGATCACTGACACAGGGGCAGTCTGATGGGAAACAGTAGTCAGTGACGCCTTGGACAGGGTGACGAGATTAACAGGTGGACTTAGAGGTTGACAGCTGAGGCCCATCTGGGTTGCCAGGTCTCTGGAGATAAAATTTTGCTCAGCTCCAGAGTCAACTAAGGCATGTGTGGAGTGTTCCTTATGCTTGTGTAGTAGCCTAATAGGGATGCGGCAACTAGTGAGGGGTTTACTTTGATTCTTGTCCGTGAATCCCCCTACTGTGATCCACGGACCCCCCCTTTTAACCGATTCGGGCATTCAGCAACCCCATCAGACCCATTGCCACAATAGAAACAAAGGCCCAGATCCCTGCGGCGTTGTCTCTCAGCCGCTGACACTCCCGATTGCCCTATAATCATAGTCTCTTGTTCCGGAAGTTCCTCTGACGAGGGTAGAGCAAGAGGGCGGGGTTTACTCAAACGGGAAGCTGTCCGCCGTTCGGCCGCTCGCTCCTTTAATCTGCTATCCAGGCTAATGGTGAGGGCAATTAACTCCCCCAATTTGTCTGGTTTATCCCGTGCCGCTAGCTCGTCCTTCAACTCAGAGTTGAGACTGCGGAGGAAAATACCACAAAGCAATGGCTCCCCCCACCCAATCTCAGCGGCTAGGACCCGGAAGTCAATGGCGTAATCAGCTGCGGATCTACTGCCCTGCTGCAGACTCAGCAGCCGCTCTGTTAACACCGCGCCCCTGTCCGTATGATCAAACACATCCATAAACTCCGCCAAGAACTGCTGGTAAGTTAAAACAGGATAACCCGGTTTAGCCATAACTGTATAGGCCCAGTCTAAGGTTCTACCCCCCAACAGGTTGATGATATATCCTATTTTACCTGAGTCTGTGGCGAAGTCCCCCGGGACGCGGAGGAACACTGATTCACACTGTAGTATGAATCCTCGTGCCTCCCCAAGTTTTCCGCTGAAGTGGGCGGGGGTAGGCACGGGAGTGAGGCGAGGTGTAGATGGTACATTAGCTTGGCTAGGAGATATGCCTGCAGGGGTTGAAAAAACCCCGGTGGCCGGGGGAAACGTCTGGTGTCCTTCCAGACGATCCAGCTGGCTGTTAATTTGAGTGAGCTGGTTGAGAATAACCGTCTGTTGATGTGCTATCATGTCTACCCGAGTGCTAAGGGTGTTAAGTCTGCGCGACAGCGCACTGTCCGCTGGGTCAACTTGACGGAGTCGTACTGACAGGTTTCGGGACCCAGGAGACAGACGCTGACACGAGTAGATATAGACAATTATTCTTTATTGATAATTAGTGAGTGTAGTGAGTGAGTGAGTGAGTGTGTGGATGTCTGGTCACAGGAGCTGAGTGTTTCTGATGGCGACCTGGCAACCCTGGAACACACAAGCACAAACAATTACAGCTGTTCGTGACGGTGGAGAATTTGCAGATGGTTACGCTTACTTGCATGTGCCACAGGATGTGTTCTGCTGGCTCCGAGTGCCCGTGCGACGTGGTGCTCATGGTGCCCGCTGTAGTGGGGGTGAGGAGGAACTCCGAGGAGGAAGAGATGATACCCCGTCAGCTGGGGTAGTTTGTCTGCCGCCAGTGAGGTCCACCTGTGCACAGGGGAGAAGGCTAGGAGAAGATGAGTGTAGAGATTTCTTACGTGGCAGGTCCTGACGTGTAGTCCTTGACTTGGCTTGAGGTCGTGATCTTGGCTCATTGCAGGGCAAAGACGACAGACGACTCCGTGCCGAGCCGTCGGTGATTCTGGCCTTTAAAGACCGCTGATTGGCACCTGCCGGTGTGCGCGCAGCTGGTGGTGATGATGATGATGATGAAGACGGCCCAGCGGCCGCCATGACAATTTTTAAGGGACTAAATAAATGAACAAGGAGTGTGCAGTGTTTTACTTTTCACTGTAACCCCACAGAGACAGAAGATACGTGCATACATCTGCCTCGGCCGTGTGCCCCAGGTTTCCAGTCAGGCTGAGGTTGCAGTTCTCCACCAGTAAGCTCCCTGAGCGCCACCCGTCAGGGGTCGGCAGAAGCCATCGAAAGCGGGCTCGCTTCGTGGCCGGGGTCGGTCACGGACCAGAAGCTGCACCAGATCTTCTCTTTCCCTCCCACCCAGGAGGGACTGAGATAAAGAGCCGCAAACCCCCGCATGAGATAGAGGAAATCCTTGGGCGGCGAAAGCAACAGGAGAGGTAGCACTTCATGTCCTCATGGCTGGGAGCAACTTCCATGCCATCATTAATGAAAGTTTATGAAAGTTTTCACAGGTATTATCCTCTTTTCTTGAAGTTTCAAACCTATTCATATCTGTGTGTTGCATCCGTGTGCACTACATTAAACCATTCAGCTGATTTTTCAGCCCATTCTTCCCCGTTTGTTCTTTGTTACATAACTAACTGGACATCAACTGTGATTGATGTCTTCCTTATTACCAACCAGCATTACTATCATGTGCATTTTGGCTCACACACACACACGGGCTTTGGTCAGCGCAAAACCCATCTTAAACCATTATGACCACAGTTCACTTTAGATAATGTGCCTCTTTGCATTAAAGTAATGGGAAGGAGTGCTTTGGATTGTATAATCCAAAACACACCTCTGAATGATTAGACAGACCTCTTTGCTTCATGCGCTGGCTAAAGGTTTGTTTTTACGCTGTTGTGCTAAGGAAATGAACTTGGAAATGCCCATAAACTTGTTTTGCGTCACTGACAACCAGTGTTGGGCAGGTTACTCAAAAACTGTAACCAATTACAGTTACTAGTTACTTCTTTTCAAAAGTAATAGAGTTACTTTACAATTACTGCATGATTAAAGTAACTAGTTACTTGGAAAAGTAACTTTCACATTACTTTTTAAATGCATACTTAAATCATCTTGCACACATAGCAAGATGATTTAATTAATGGATTACATTACAGGCTTATTAATGTCGGGCTGAAAACAGACTGTTTAACACAGCTTTTAGAACACGTTCAGTCTGCTTTATCCTGCCTTGAGAGCTCTTATTGTGGGAAAAATCTGAATAAAATCAACAAGATATTGCCAATAATTTCCTCATTTTGGAGTGAGAAATAGGGTTTGTGGAGCGAGAGAGAGGGAAAAAGAGTGAGATTCATTCTAAGAGAGTGAGAGTTGGTAACACTGAATAAAGCTGTCCATGTTTATCTTACCTTTATGATATGGATTAATCCAATGTGCAGTGATCCAGAGAAAATGTCCATTATCCACAATCCAAATGTCTGCTGTGACAGAGACATGATTGAGACCATCAAATTCATTTTGAATAATCTTTATCCAGGTAGCAAGGAAATGCATTTTAATTTCCATGAATCACAGTCCAGGGTCTGAGTCACCAACTGTTCAGATGTATACCTGTGCTTGAAATCCAGCTGTGGGTGTTGAGACAAGAGTATTTCCACTTTACATCCAGCTGTGGCTGTTCAGATAGCATAGATCCACAACACGGTGTTGTTAGCATAGCATAGCACTAGCTTTGTCGGAGCTTTGTTGCTGTCTTCAAGTGCTTCTGAAGATCGCAGTAGGTCTCAACTGACATTTAGCTTGCAAACCATCAATATGCTTTTGTCCTTAACCGCGACAAAGGAAAAATAATCCGTCTATTTCCACATAAACAAAGTAGTTTCATGTTTTCCTCTGCTAGGTAGTGAAGACTAAGCTCTCTGCAACAGGTCACGTCAACTGATGGCTCATCTCAGCTACGTAGGGTCAGTTTATACATTCATTTATTTACGCTACAAATATCTATCCATATTAATAAAATGAGTAATATATCTGATCAAATTTCAGTAACTGTAACGTATTACTAAATTTTTAAACAGTTATTTCGTTACAGAGCACATTACTACAAAAGTAGTGGCGTTACAGTAACGCGTTACTTTGCTGACAACTGACTAACTGACCACGCCATTGTAATACGGCCCCATATGTCACATTTCCATCCAGAGGAGAAAGGAAAAAAAAACCCGCTGTGACTGCTGCTGACCAGAGGACTATTGAGCAAGCATCTTGGAAAGGGAAAAGCAAATTACCAAATCTATTGTGACTTTTTTTTCTGGCCAAGGATTTGCTTGTCAAACCAGGGTCCTGTTCCAGAAATCAGGTTTAGTGTCTTATGTGGGTAAGTTAACTCAGAGTTTGTGGTAACTTATTGTTTGTGGTAGTTTTTGGTTCCAAAAAGTCAGAGTATGTTTGTAACGGTGGTAACAAAGGCTATGAACATAACCTGCTCCTGAGTGGGTTATGATCAGGCTATGTTGGGGGTATGTTTAGAATATTTAAACTTAAGAAGAACCACATCCACAAACAGAAGTGTAAATGCAGAGAATCAGAGAACTAATCACTCAAAATCACTTTTAAGAAAACACACCATCACTAATTTGTTTTTAATGTGCAAGTTAGGTTAATTGGCATCAAAACTGGGGATTCTAAATTGTCCTTAGGTATGACTGTGAGAGTGAAAGGTTGTCTGTCTCTTTGTGTTAGCCCTGCGATGGACTGGCGATCTGTCCAGGGTGTACCCTGCCTCTCGCCCAAAGATGCTGGGATAGGCTCCAGCCACACACACATCCCGCGACCCGAAAAGGATTAAGTGGAAGAAGATGAATGAATGAATGTGCCTTATTTATTTCCTGAACAAACATCATTTTGCCTCTATCTTTGCATACAAATATTTCATCTCCTAATCTATTTTCTGATTTTTTTTTTAACTATTGTGATAGATTTTGTACAGATCCTATGCTGATAACTACAATGAGGGGTGTCTGGGGAGGGGTAGTACCTCTGTAGGGGTGCTTGCCATGTCCTTTTTAGGACAGCTCATTCTACATTGGTTGCCACCTGGCACCCAACTCTCACCTGTGGCTCCTCGAAGCTGTACCATGCGCAGCAGCCACACCCCGGTAAACTGCTTTGGCAGGCAGGCTGAACCAGGTGAGGGTAGCCGGTCAGGCCTCAAACCCTCCAGTGAGATACACAGTGTATGCCTACCCAAGTATGTGAAGACTGTAGTCGGCGGATTGAGCAGATGAGGTCATCTTTTGTCCCAACGGTCATGAAGGCGGCGACAGTAGGCGTTGTGGAACACAAGGGCACGGCAAGGCACTATAGATGTCGTGGTCATCCACTGCAGCCGAGGAAGTCCCTGCTCGTGACGACTCTTTTCGTACCACCAGATCCTGGCTTTTGAGGCCGAAAGAGTGGGATTGCCCCTGTGCATCGACTTTCCCAGTTTTAAAAAAACTTTCCCGCACAGGTTTTCCTTGTGTGTGTTAGTCCTCACAGCTCTACTAAGAAGAGGACTTAACACATGAGGGATGGTCATCATCAGATCGATGGACAACCAAGGAACTACAATGAAATTCTTTAAATTTAGTGATCTTAAAGGTGACACATTAAGTTCTGTTTAGCATTAACATGTCTCACATTAAGATCAGTAAAATCAGTTTCTTAAATTGCTGCACAGATTTTGGAGGATGATCTACTACACTGACCTGTTCAGTCTCTTATGGAACAGAAATAAGTTCTGCTGCAAATCCTCTGTCTTCAAACACGACAGTCACATACTGGATGCTTTGCACATATTTGTCTATATAGCTTAGTGGACACTCTGGACCCTCCATGTCCACGGAGAGACACTATGTGCCGAGACAGATCCTTGCCCTGTTCAACAGTGAATTGGTGAGCAATTCCAGCTGCAGTATTGAACCGATTCCCCACTGACAGCCTTCGAATAATCCTGTCCTCTCATGCACTTGTTTTATGTGGACAACCAGCTTTTTGGGGGGAATGAAATGAATCTGTGTCACAACATAGAAACTGAAACACAGAAATGAATCTGTGTTTCAGTCCCCAAAAAGTATGAATGAATCAAATAAAGATTCAGTCATACTTTTTGGGGACTGAAATTAATCTGTGTCCATGTAAAATTTCAATATTCTTGAAATCACAGACTTGGAGTGCTCAACCTCTCTTGCAATGGCTGAGAGGGTCATCCCTGCTTTGGCCCTCATCTGGATAACCTGTTTTTGCAGGGTTTCAGTCACCTTAGGGCAGCTTGACATCTTGCAAAGTAACCAGGAGACCTCTCACATAAATAGGGTGTGTCCAACAATTAAGTAAATTGCCACCAGGTGCCAGATTAACACCATAATTGGGATGTATCTGAAAGTGTTCTCTAATTTTGATCAGTGCTGTTCTGAAAAATTCTCATTTAAGGATTTTATATTGTGCTTGAGAATATAGATAATTCTGAAATATGCTCAAAAATCTGCCCTGAGAGTCATGTCAGCATTACTTAAAATAATATACAAGCATTGACTTTAAAATTTAGGAAATTATAGGTTGTTCTGTAATTTTGATCTCCAATAATATACTTTATTAATCCCAGCGCGAAATTCAGGGCATTCACCTGGATGGATGAGGCAGTCACTGTACAGCGCCAGTCCCTTCACCATTCACACACACATTCACACCTAGGGCCACTTAAGAGTCTCCAATTAACCTAACCTGCATTGTAACTTTATATTGCAAATTTGTGTTTTAAAAATGTATTAATTTTCAAACTCTTGATTTTTTTTTTTATTGTAACTTTGCTACTTTTTCTTGGAAATTTGGATCTTTTTCTATTTTTATTTTTATTTCTATATATTTGTTGTTTATTATTTAATTTCATTTTTTCTTTATTTTTGGAGCCACTGGTTCAGTCCCTCCAGGATTTCATGATGTTACGATTGTGTCAATTCACACAAAATCAGCCAATCAGCGCAACTATTTCACGACCTTGCAACTTTATCCAATCACCACAACTTTCCTGCAATTTTGTCCAATCCTTGTCAACTTCTGCCAGTTTCACCAATCAAATTGTGATCTTCCTCCCATGGCCACCCCTCCTCCTTCAGCAGCGGCCCAAACCCGCAAGCCCCGGATCAAAACTACCTTAGGTGTGCCAAACTTTACACCAGCTCCAAAAAGAAGAGAGTATAATAGTCCATGGGCCGAGTCAGATATTGGTACCACTAAAAGGGACAAAACCTCTATGGTGCCATTTTGTTTGTAGGACCTATATATGTGTATTAAGGCATGATAGCATTTCCAAATGAGTAGCTTAGTCATGATACATGGCACCTCCTTTTTTTAAGTAAAATTATCATGACGTCTAATATCACATGCTGGTATTTCTGAATTATTCTCCCTTTTACTGTACAAAATGCTAATGGAAATTGACCTTGGATAGTTTCCAATATTAATTTTTATTCAGTTTCTACTTTTCAGGTTTTTTTTGAGGGAGAAGGTACGATTTATTTTTGATTTCAGCACATTTTCACATTCTAGTGGAGCGCCGCGAGGCAAGTCAATATAAATGTTTATTTAAGACTTATTTTGGTTATCACTTAGTTAAGAAAATTAATTAAATGTTATCTTTTATAGTGTGCCAAAAGAAACTGGAGTTCTGGAGGATCGCAGCATTTTATTAAAAACGAAACCAGAATAATAGTGTACAACTTTATAGACAAGAATGAGTAATTTCAATGCCAATTTCAATTGATGCAATTAATTACATGAGATAATTTACCAATACCTGGTGTCATTGTAGGTCTGGATGAATGTACCTAACTGAAAATGGATTCCACCCAAGAAGCAGGGAGTGGCACGGCACCCAAGCGCGCACGCCTTGATTGCATAATCCATTGCTCATCTTCAGATGAAGAACTAGTATCTCCAAAGGACATCAACTCCTGGAAAACCCTGCTGAGAGCCGCTGAAATAAGACAGCATGCTCCGATCCTGGACCTAGCAAAAGGATTGCCAAATGATGCCATACCAGCTGTGGCCTACCACCGGAAATGCCGAAGCATTTTCACCATGAAAAGGGACCTCGATGCTATAGTTTCCAAGCAGAGGCGCACAGAAGAAAACAAAAGCTCAGCAGAAAAAAAAAAAAGTCACAGAGGCCAGCACCATCTCAGTCAAGGGTTTATGAGGCAGAGTGCATCTTCTTTGAGAAGACCAGCAAGTACTTGAAAGGAGATAGGACTAGAGATCCTCTGGTCCAGTGCACTGAACTGCGTGCCGATGAGAAAGTCCGAAAGGCTGCTGTCAGTAAACTGGACAACAGAATGCTTGCCATCGTCAACAGAGACCTCGTGGCAGCGGAAGGTCATTACCACCGGACTTGCTACCGTGAGTACACACGGGATTCAAGCACCACCACACAGGACAGTGGAAAAGGTGCCAGTGCTGCTCCAACTGATACTGATGCTGAGTATGAAGCTGCAGAGCAACAGTCATACAATGACCTTTTCTCTTACGTGAGAGAAGAACTGTTTGTCAACCCTGATGTGGTGCCAATGACCAACCTCACAGCCAGACTGGTCGAGAGCATGGTAACTCTTGGAGTGGAAACAGTGAAAGCCTCGACCAAGAAACACATCCGACGCAAACTGGTAGCTGAGTTTGGAGAAGCCCTGCAAATCTCGCAGGACCTGTCCTGGAGCAAGAATTCCTTGGAGATCAGGAAGCGAGCTCAGCAGAGACTACACTTCTTGAGGAAACTCAAACAGGCCTCTCTCCCCATCTGCATCCTCAGGACCTACTACAGAGGTGTGGTGGAGAGTGTTCTGACGTACTGCATTGCTACATGGTACTCCAGCTGCAGTATGTCAGACAAAAAAGCCCTGCAGAGGATAGTCAAGGGGGCGGAGAGGGTAATTGGAGTCTCCCTCCCCTCTGTCCAAGAACTTTTTCAGAACCGTTGTAGGAGCAGGGCACTGAACATTGTCAAGGACCGTTCTCACCCTCTGCATAAACACTTTGAACTTCTTCCATCTGGTAAACGATTCCGGAGCATCAGAGGCAGAACCATCAGACTGATCAACAGCTTCCTCCCACAAGCTGTCAGGATGCTGAACAGCTGACCCGGAATCTCACATACACACTACTGCACCTATAGACATTTTGTATATTTTAGTTAGTTATTCTTTTTCCCCAAGTATGTCTCAGGGATGTGTGAATGGATGGGGGGGTGGGAGCTATGTGGGAGTGTGTCTTAATCATGCTGCTTCTTATATGGATGCCGAGAGAAACGCAATTTCATCTTGCCTGCACTACAGTTGTATGTACAGCAATATGACAATAAAGTTTGATTTGATTTGATTTGATTTGATTTGAAATCACTCAAGATGACAATGGGAAACTACTTGTGTATCCCAACAGCCTTTCTATGCCAGAGCTTGTTAAGGCATACCAAATACTCCAGAGAAAGGTGCAACTCATGGAATCAGACAGGAGTGAGGACATCATCGACAAGGCAGCACTGCAGATGAGAGGTGACATCAAGAAGCAAGACTACAGACAGTCATGGCCACCTCAGATGTCGGAGGATGCGGTCATTCCTTCTTCAGTGACCAGGTTCCTGAACACACTGCTGACAGGCTCAACAGACCGCTCAAACCCATCTGACAGAATCCAGCGTCTCTGCAGCTCATTTGGCCAGGACTTGGTATATGCCATTACCAATGGTAAGGTGAAGCCAATGAAGCACATCACTCTGCCCTTCGCTGTCAAGTCACTTACTGGAAACGTGGAGCTGGTGCACATACTCAATCGACTTGGTCACAGCGTGTCATACTCTCAAGTCGAGGAAATTGACACGGCCTTGTGGCGTGGATCACCCACGCCAGAGGCCGTGTTGCAGTTGCTGTCATGCAAATGTGTCCACGTCTGTAAACTTCCAGACTGTGTGTGCCTGGTGAACCAGCTGAAATGCACATACATGTGCAAACTGCAGACCTGCAGCAACCAGAGGGAAGAAGATGAAGATGGCGAAGCTTATGAAGTAGCAGATGATTCGGACACAGACGAATAGATCTACTAGTTACCTGTTACAGTACTGTAATGGAATACTACTCTTTTGCTAGGAGACTACTTTGTAATCCTACAATAATTATGCATTAATCTACTGTTAAAACTGTTTACTGTGCTTCATTTGTATCTCAGATATCCTCTAATAACATTCACTTCTGCAATTATGAAGAAGCAGCAGTAGATGATTCGGACACAGACTAATACTAGCCACTATAGTACTCTATTGGAAGTGCTTTGCAATGCCACAGTATTACAATACCAACTGTCAAAATAGTTTTTTGTGCTTTATTTGTATCTCAGATATGCTGTAATAACAAGTAACTGCTCATTAATAGGGTAAATATGTGTTGGTATTATCGTTCCAAAAATTCGCAGCCTCAGATTTTATGATTTATGGGGCATCATATTCAATGCCTGATAGCTATGACTAAGCTACTATTTTGGAATTGCTATCATGGCAAAATATCATCCACAGATATAGGCCATTGGCCTATAATGGCCACAGATATAAGGCCATTCCAAAATGCATCACTAGAATTTGTCCCTTTGAGTGGTACCAATAACCCAAAAATCTGGTCTGGGCCCATGGACTATAACCCCCCGCATCACTCCCACACTGGTACCTCGCTGCCACTGCAGCAACAGCAACGGCAAAACTATCCATCATTTCAGAAGCCACCTACAAAGTCCCCTCAGACGATGTTGGTAATTGGTGATTCCATTATGAGGAACGTCAGAAGCAAGTACTCTGTTACAAAATTTTTTTCCTGGGGCTAAAGTGTCAGACATTGAGGCTCTTACCCCTGACCTATTAAATGAATACCCCCACGCTAAAACTATCACTGTGCATGTTGGATGCAACAACATCCCAGATGAAGCATCTGAGATCTTAAAGAGAGACTTCAGGAGCCTTCTGTCCACTCTTAAGAACTGTGGCAGACGTGTTTATTTCTGGACTACTTGCTCCTTTTAGAAGAGGTTGCAATTATTTTAGGAGAACTCTTAGCCTTAATGCCTGGTTGTGTTCAACATGTCCTACTTTTAACATTGGTTTTATAGACAATTTCAACCTGTTTTGGAACAGCCCATTATTTATAAGGCCAGATGGCATCCATCCAAATAGACTCGGTGCACATGTTCTAAGGGACACTCGGTTTTATTCCACTCAGCATTTTTTAGTACAGTGACTGAAAGCTTGTGTATTAACTCACCCCAAAGTACCTGGGTCTTCCAACCAGCCCTTCTTTGCTTCCACTTCTCATATTAATCCTATTAATCCAAATAATTCTCGCTGTTTAGATCAGTCTTCGATTCATAACCCATAGAGATTGTGTCTGTCTCCCATTACCCAAAACATTATAACCCAAGACAAATACAACATAACTTGATAAAGATTAAAACTGTTGAATATAAGATCTCTGTCAGATAAAGCGACCTTAATTAATATATGATCATGAATTACAATATAAATATACTCTGTCTCACAGAAATATGGCTATGTCCCAATGATTTTGTTAGTATAATGAGCCCCCCCCCCCCCCCAGACATGGTAATATTCATATTCCTAGAAACACTGGCTGAGGTTGTGATGGCCTGAGCGCTGATCCCATCCACGCTCGGGTTGTCCAGTATTTCCCCTGTTCTATCTTATTTTGGGTCTTGTCATGTGGCCTTCTCCAGGGCTTTTATGTTGACAGCATCTCGGTGGGACTTCTGGCTGTCAAAGCCAAGCCGGTGCGGTGACAGCTGTGTGTCATTCCACTAATTACTTTTCCCCTCTTTGATTGGTTTTGTTCTGTATTTAAGGGAGCAGCTGAGGCTTATTTCTTGCTGCGACCTACAACATGATCGTGCACTTCCGTGTACGTGACTGGAGTTCCTACCCCCGACTCCGGTTATCCCTGTGATTCTCTTCGTCCTTCCTCCCGTAAGTGTCTATTGTTCAGCGTAGGCTCCGTCCTCACTGCCTCTCATAGTTTATCTCCAGAGTCTGTTTTCTTGTGTCTAATTTATGTTTGTGTTTTGCCCCACGCGGCTGTTTATTTTGTTATCCTTGTCTTTTGTCAAATAAATAAGCAAACTTACTGTTGGTCTCTGCCGTCTCATGAATGCCCTGCAAGGGGTGTTCCATAACAGTAGGTCACAGCCCAACGAGACGCCAGCCTCAGTTAAGATTGTTTTTTTGGGCTTGTAGTTTTTTCCCCCTGTTTTGTTTACCAGTGTGTTTCGGGAAATGGCATCGCCCAGAAAAGGTTATTCTTTGAACTTGGGCTACGTGCTAATTGTGTTTCTCATCGAGGTATATGGCATCCTCTCCCAAGCTCGTAGCAACCCTATTCCTGGCGGCTCACGCTGGTATCTGGACCTCGCAGAGGTGACTATTAAGAGCAATCCTTGCCATGCCGATCACGCTGAGGTCAAGAAGAGGATGGCCGAAATTACGGCACTTCGGCAGAAGATCCGTGGACCGGAGAGGAGTTCCAGCAGGAAATCGAAGCCAGAGCCGATGGTGAGGCATCTCTGCATCCTGTCACCCATCCAGCCCAGGGGCCTACATCACCGAAGGGCCGCCCCCATCTGCAGTGGAGGAGGAGGACAGCCGGGATTCCCCGTGAAGAGACGCAGTGGGCAGCGGAGCTCATCCAGGGCCATGTGGCTGAAGTACGCGCTTCCTCACATCCCAGCCAGATCCTGAAATATGTGGTGGCGGCAGTTAGACTGGTGGAGATCAATCCTGAGTTTCACTATTATCCTTAGTATGCCAAGCTGCTAGCCTCCATTTCTGCACAGCAGTGACGCTTTCCTGACCTGAACTTAGCCTCGCCCTCTGCCGGAAGACGTCGCCACCCTGCCTGCAATCAGCCCCTGCGAGCTCCCCATCCGGAACCTGTTCCGGACCGCCGTGAGAACTCTGCCTCCCAGTCAGCTGTTTCCCCTGCATCACAATGGAAGGGACAGACAGCAGCCTCAGCCTCCGGGTCATCCGTTCCCGCTGTTCTGTCAGCTCCTCATCCCTGGACTGCCTCAGCAGCTCCTCCCTCCTCCTCAGTGCCCTCTTCAGCTGCTGTGAGTCCAGCGAGTCCTGCCCCAGCTGCGCCCGTTGCCGATCCCTTGCGAGCGGCTCCTCCTCGTCTTCTCGGGGGGGCCCTCCGCCACCATCCGTAGGGGAGAGGGGAAAACCAAGCCTGCTGCAGCAGTCACCATCGGTCCTCAGGAGAGCAGGCAAGTGCGGTTTTATTCTCACACTCCATATAATGAATTGCCTTGTCTGACTCTTGGGGGTGGAGCTCAGGGTTCACAGTCCCCTGAGCTCCCTCCACCTGCTGCAGCCATTAATATTGAACCTGCGTCCTCTGTGTCTACTTCCCTTCTCTGCGAGCGTCCCCTGGTGCCAGGAATAGATCGTCGGACGAAGGTAGGAGCCTGTGGCCCTGGCCAGCCTGGTGCAAGCCCTGCAGCCGCATCATGGGCAGAGGAGGAGCGCGGACTGCCTTTTGGAGCCTGTGCCGATGATTGAGTGTCCCCGGGTCTCCCTGGAGGAGCAGTCGGACCCAGCAGGTCATGGATCCCCTGCCACCACGCCATGCGGGCCGTCGGCGTGGGCTTCAGCGCCGGGGGGTCCCCAGACTGTGATGACCATCATGCTGGCTGCGGAACCCGCCGCAGTCGAGCCGGAGCTGGGAATGGACCTCCAGATTATCAAACCTGGATCGTCGGCGTCTTGGACGGCGGTAGAGCCCAAGATCAGGCAAGTGCTCTATTTTATCTTCTTATTCTCCGTTCTAGAGCATTCTTGCCTATCTCTCAGGGAAATGAGCCAGGTGCAGCTGATCACTGCATCCAAGCTTGTCTCGCTGGGCTCTGCCGCTGCCGGTGATCCTGATCCCAGTTCTCTTTGTTTCTCTGAGCCTTCTACCACAGTCACCGGAGACGAATCAGCTCCGGTTGTCATCGTCGTGGAGGCTCCAGGTTCGTGCTCGGAGGTCATCCCTGGTGCTTTGCTGGCCCAATCGGGGTCTGTCATGGGTGCTGCGCTGGTCCAATCAGGGTCTGTTGTGGGTGCTGCGCTGGCCCGATCGGGGTCCACCGAGGATGCAGCGCCGGTTTGGTTCGAGGTCGGTGAAGGAGTTGCAGATCCTCTGCCGTCTGACACTGAACTAGTCCCTCATCTTTCCCCCTATCTTCCTCCACCGGGTGCTGCTGGGGTTCCCTGTATTCGGCTCGGCATCCCCTCGCTGTCCCTCTTGGTAGGAAGGCCGCCTCCGAGCGTTCCCCTCCGGTCCTGGTGGTCTAAGGATGTGGGTCGGCCGCCCGGAAGACTGCTTCGCCGGTTCGGCGTTCTGGGTCAGCCGCCCGAAAGACTGCCTTGTTGGTTCGGCGAACTGGTCCGGCCACCTGAGGTACTGTTTCCCCGGGTCTGGGACTTGGGTAGGCCGCCCGAACTGCTTTTTTTTCTCTCAGTCAGGTGGAATCTGGATGCGGGTAGACCACCTGAACTGCCTTTTTTCTCCTCTCCGCTCTCTACCTGCTGGCATCCCTGAAGACATTGTTTTTTGTTCATGTGGGTTTGAAGGGATGCTCTTTTGTTTTCCTTTGCCTGGGCGATAGTGTTGGACTATGCCTATGTTTTTGTTTGCCTACTCTGTAGCTTTTGAGGGTTTATTTTCTTAGTGTTTATAGGGTACTTATGTATTTGGAAAGGTACTTGTATTTTAGTTTTCTTGCCCTTGAGTTTTGTTTTGTTTTTTTCTCCTTAGTGTTTATATGGTACTTGTGTATTTTTTGAAGTGTACCTGTATTTTGGTTTTCTCTTGTTTCCTTACCAGGCAGTATGTTACTTATATTTTTGTTTATTTGATTCCATTGTGCTTGAGCATTTCTTTGCAGTATTGTCTAGTTTTGGTCACTCCGGTGTTAAAGCCACGCCATTTTTTGTTCATCCTTGTTCCCCGTCGCTTGTGGGGTTTTTTTTTTTTCTTTTTTCCTCTGTGTGTCACTGTAGCCATTTTTTGTTTTTTGGTTGTCTCCCTCCTGGCCTGTTTCCCTCTCCGCCCTCCCTGGGTCGGTCCTAGTAGCCTTCTGGGTGGGGTAGGGGGGGCTTGGATGTTACGTTACGCCTGGAATGCGCCTTGTGAAAAGGGGGTACTGTGATGGCCTGAGCGCTGATCCCATCCGCGCTCAGGTTGTCCAGTATTTCCCCTGTTCTATCTTATTTCGGGTCTTGTCATGTGGCCTTCTCCAGGGCTTTTATTTTGACAGCGTTACGGCGGGACTTCTGGCTGTCAAAGCCAAGCCTGTGCAGTGACAACTGTGTGTCATTCCACTAATTACTTTTCCCCTCTTTGATTGGTTTTGCTCTGTATTTAAGGGAGCAGCTGAGGCTTACTCCTCACTGCAACCTACAACATGATCGTGCATTTCCGTGTACGCGACTGGAGTTCCTACCCCCGACTCCGGTCATCCCTGTGATTCTCTTCGTCCTTCCTCCCGTAAGTGTCTATTGTTCAGCGTAGGCTCCGTCCTTGCTGCCTCTCATAGTTTATCTCCAGAGTCTGTTTTCTTGTGTTTAGTTTATGTTCGTGTTTTGCCCCACGTGGCTGTTTATTTTGTTATCCTTGTCTTTTGTCAAATAAATAAGCAAACTTGCTGTTGGTCTCTGCTGTCTCATGAATGCCCTGCAAGGGGCGTTCCATAACAGAGGTGGTGGTGTCAGGGTAATATATGAATCCACATTACCAATGAACCCTCAGCCTAAGCTAAACTCAAATTGTAACTCTTTTGAATGCTTAATTTTTAGCTTAGCACATCCATCCTGGAGGTCAGAGCAGCCTATTTTATTTACCACAGTATATCGCCCTCCCAGTGCTTCTTTTGCTGAATTTATGTCTGAATTCTTTGAGTTCTTAACAACCTTAGTTCTTAGTTCAGACAAGATTATCATAGCTGGTGATTTTAATATTCATATAGACGTTGATAATGATAGTCATAGCGTAGCATTTCTCTCCCTCTTAAATTCAACTGGTTTTTCTCAGTGTGGTAGTAAACCAACTCATCACCATAATCGCACCCTTGACCTGGTCTTGGCCTATGGTGTTGAAATTGATGAGCTGCTTGTCATCCCTCAGAATCCTACACTGACTGACCACTATTTGATAACGTTCAAATCTGTGCTATCCGATTTCACAGCATTAAGCAGAAATATTGTTACCAGATACTTATCTGATAGTGCCGTGGCTCACTTTAAAGAATTAATCCCTTCAGCACTTACTCTATATACCATGTCTCAATATAGCAGACAGCACTGATTACTTGATGTCATGGTTCGAGCGCCGATCTCGTCCGCGCTAGGGCCATACACTATTTTTTCCCATCTGGCGTGTGTCTGTCCCTTTTGGCTCTCCGAACTTTTATTATGACAGCGCTCGGAGGGGCTCCCGGCTGTCAGAGCTGACAGTTGAGCTGCATTAATTGCCTCATCAGCTGCCCCACCTGGAGCCCTACTTAAGAGGGCAGCTGAGAGGCGAAAAGTGCGGCAGTCTCGTCAAAAACTTCCACTTGTCTGACGTTATCGAGCATTCCTCTGTTCAGACGTTGACTACTCTTCTTCTATGATCGTAAGTTTATTCTATTGTGAACCTGTTCTCCTTTGTCATAGCCTGAGTTCTCATTATAGTGTGTTTTAGCCCCCCGTGGCTTGTTATTTTGTCATTCGCCTTTTTCCTTTAATAAACTGTGCAAACTCACAGGCTGAGTGACGTCTTATGATGGCTCATGAGGGCCATCCATGACAGTAGACTGCCGCCAGACTGAGACATCTGTCGCTGTGAGTTTTGCCTAAATTGGACTTGTTTTTCCCTTTCTGGGTGCCCGTGTGCTGGGAGGATTATGTTGTCATTCAGGGGCCGCGCTCGGAGCCTGGGCTACGAGCTGGCAGAGGCCCTGGACTACGTTGATGGAACTCTCGTCACTGCTAGCCTCTACAACTCTCCCAGCCATGTACGCCGGCACCTGGACCTCGCTGAGGACATCCTTAATCGCCTTCCTCACTACTCCAACCACCTCGAAGTCATTGCGAGGAAGGCAGACATCGCGTCGCAACGGGAGATACTCCGTGGGCTGCAGGGAAACTCTGGCAGGAAGCCGAAGAGGAGGCATCCTCACTCCTCACTTCGGGATCCCATTCCTGTCCCCATTCCAGGCCAGGAGTTCCCACCGTCCAGGGGTGATCCCCGAGAGAGTGGAACGTCAGTCAGAATTCCCCCAGGGAGACTACAACAGTCAGCTGTTTCCATCCGGGACCGAGTGGCAGCAGCTCGCTCCACTGTTCACCCCACGCAAGTTATAAAGCATGTGACGGCAGCAGTCAGGCTGGTGGAGAGGAATCCGGCGTTAAATGACTATCCAGAGTTCGCCGACCTGCTCACTTCTGTTTCCGCACAGGAGCGGCGCTTCCTGGACCTCTCCCTCGCCTCGCCCTCTGCCGGTAGTCGTCGCCACACAGCTAACAAGAAGACTCAGCGAGAACCCCGTCCGGATCCTGTTCCGGGTCGTCGCAAGGACTCAACCTCTCTGACAGCTGCTGCTCCTACGTCTCGTCACGAGGGAATTCCCGCAGCCTCTCCCTCCGGGTCATCTTTCCCCGCTGTTCCGTCATCTCTTCGTGCCCGGATTGCATTGGCTGTCGTCTCCTCCTCCTCAACGTCTTCTCCGGCTGCTGTGAGTGCCACGAGTCCTGCCCCGGCGAGGCCTGGTATCGGACCATCGCGAGCGGCTCCTCCTCGTCCTCCCAGGGGGCCCTCTGTCACCATCCAGCGGGGAAAGGGAGGAACAACGTCCACTACAGCAGGCACCATCAGTCCTCCGGGAAACAGGCAAGTGCAATGTTAGTCTTCTCCTTGTTGTTGTGATTTGCCTTGTCTAATTCCTGGGGGTGGGGTTCGGGGTTCGCAGTCCCCCGAGCTCTCACCACCTGCTGTAGCCTCTGACATTAAACCTCTGTGTCTCCCTCCGCTGAGCAGTCCACGACGCCAGGCCTATGTCGCCAGACGAAGAGGGGGCCTACGGTCCTGGAGAGCCTGGTTCCAGTTCCGCAGCCACGTCATGGGCAGAGGAGGAGAGCGGACTGCAGCGTGAAGCCTGCGCCAACGACAAAACGTCCCCAGGTCTCCACTGATGAGCGGTTCGATTCAGCGGGTCGAGGATCCCCTGCCCTCACGCTGTGCGGGTCATTGGCATGGACGTCAGTGCTGGAGGGTCCTCAGGCTGCGGAAACCATCATGCCGGCTGCGGAGCCCACCATAGCCAAGTGGGAGCCAGACGATGTCCTTCTTCGTCCTGAGCCCGGATCGTCGAAGTCCTGGACGGCGACAGAACTCGAGTGCAGGCAAGTGCTCTGCTTTGTTTTCCTTCTTTCTATTTTGGAGCATTTTTGCCTGTCTCTCGGGGAGACGAGCCAGGGACAGCCGTCCGCTGCACCTGAGCTCGTCTCGCTGGGCTCTGTCCCTACCGGTGATCCTGATCCCGGTTCTTTTCCTTCTCCTGAGCCTTCTCCCAGGGTCACCGGTGCAGAGTCAATCCCGGTCGCTGTGCTGGAGGTTCCGGGTTCGGGGTTGGAGGTCGTTACTGGTGCTGCGCCGACCCAGTCGGGGTCCAACGCGGGTGTGGCATTGACCCAGTCGGGGTCCGTCGTGGGTGCAGCCGAGACCCAATCGGGGTCCATAGCGGGTGCGGCTCCGGCCCAATCGGGGTCCGTCGTGGGTGCAGCACTGACCCGATCGGGGTCCAGCAGGGGTGCAGCGCCGGTTCGGTTCGAGGTCGGTGAAGGAGCTGCAGACCCTCTGCTGCCTGACATTGGACCGGCTCATCGTCATCATCATCCTCATCATCATCATCATCCTCATTGTCATCATCATCGTCATCGTCTTCATCTTCTTCCCAGCTCATCTCCACCGGGGGCCGTTGAGGTTCTCAATCTTCGGTCCGGCTCGCCCTTGCTGTTCCCTGCTACAGGGAAGCCATTGTCGTTCTCTCCCCTGCGGTCCTGGTGGCTGAGCGATGCGGGTCGGCCGCCTGAAAGACTGCCTCGCCCGTTTGGCGTTCTGGGTCGGCCGCCCAACCAACTGGACTGTTTGCTTGGCGAACTGGTCCGGCCACCAGAGATCCTGTTTTCCTGGGCCTGGGACTGGGGTAGGCTGCCCGAATGCTCCTTTCCCCCCCATCCTCTATCTGGACATTGGATGCAGGCAGACCGCCTGAACTTGTTGTTTTTCCTCTCATCGGACTTTGCCTGCCATCACCCCAGTATGTTCTTATTCCTATAAATATTATGATCATTCAGGTGTGTTATTTGCTCTGTTCTGATCTTTGTATTCACTGCTGTTTAGCGTGTTTGGGTTTTTTTTCTCCCCTCCCCTGTCTGAGGGATGATTTGTAGTTGCCACATTTTGTCTTATAGGCCTGTGTGTTTAGTTTTAGGTCTCTTTCTGTCATTTGCATTTTTTGTCCTGTTCTTTGTATCATCCTTGCTTTATGGAGTACTGTGCTTTTTTTCGAACTGTTCTCTGTAATTGCTTTGTTTGGTCCCTGTCATCGCCTTGATGTTTTTTGGTCTTTTCTGGTTCTCTCCCTCCAGGCCTTTCCCCCATCCCCCCACCCTGGGGGTGGGGGTGAGGGGGGGCTTGGGTGTCATACAGCGCTCGTAGTTCACCGCCTCGGGGGGGAGGTACTGTCATGGTTTGAGCGCCGATCTCGTCCGCGCTCGGGCCATGCACTATTTTTTTTCCCATCTGGCGTGTGTGTGTCCCTTTTGGCTCTCCGAGCTTTTATTATGACAGTGCTTGGAGGGGCTCCCGGCTGTCAGAGCTGACAGCTGAGCTGCATTAATCGCCTCATCAGCTGCCCCACCTGGAGCCCTACTTAAGAGGGCAGCTGAGAGGCGAAAAGTGCGGCAGTCTCATCAAAAACTTCCCCTTGTCTGACGTTATCGAGCATCCCTCTGTTCAGACGTTGACTACTCTTCTTCTATGACTGTAAGTTTATTCTATTGTAAACCTGTTCTCCATTGTCATAGCCTGAGTTCTCATTATAGTGTGTTTTAGCCCCCCGTGGCTTGTGATTTTGTCATTCACCTTTTTCCTTTAATAAACTGTGCAAACTCACAGGCTGAGTGGCGTCTTATGATGGCTCGTGAGGGCCATCCATGACACTTGAATCCATTAGAATTAGATCTTTTAGTTGGTAGTACTGCCCCACTGCAGTCAACACTTGACTCCATAGCCCCTCTTATAAAAAAACTATTAAAAATAAGAGACTAGCTCCATGGTACAACTCCCACACCCATAAGTTAAAACAGAAAGTTAGATCCTGTGAAAGGCTTTGGCATGCAAATAAGACAGAAGAATCTTGTTCAGCCTGGAATGCCAGCCTTACCACCTATAAGAAATCTCTCCGTAGTGCTAGGTGACAGCCTTGATAGAAAAAAATAAAAACAACCACAGATTTCTCTTTAACACTGTGGCTCAGCTAACCAAGAGCCAAAATGCCATAGATCCCTACATCCCTCCAACTCTTAGTGCTGACAACTTCTTGAATTTTTTTTATTGATATACAGTAATTGTCAGTATTAGGAATCATATTCCAAAAAATAGCCCCCTAAAAATATCAAGCCTCTACCTAACACTTCTGTGCCCACAGGCTCAGAACTCCACTTTTCTAAATTTTCTTATTTTAATCATATGGATCTAGCTCTAATAGTGTCAGCCTCTAAATCAACTATCTGTCTTTTAGATCCAATCCCCGCTAGACTAGTGAAGGAATCGTTATCTCTGATCAGTCCATCTCTTTTGAACATAATTAATATGTCCCTATTGATAGGACATGTACCGCAGTCATTTAAAGTGGCAGTAATTTAACCTCTGCTTAAGAAAACCTTTGCTTGATTCTGGGATTTTGGCCAATTATAGACCAATATCTAACCTCCCCTACTTTTCCAAGATCCTCAGAAAAGTAGTCGCCAATCAACTATGCACCTTTTTAGAAAAAAATTCTATATTTAAGAAATTTCAGCCAGGTTTTAGGAAACATCACAGCACAGAGGCAGCCTTAGTGAAAGTTACTGATGACATCCTTATGGAATTTGACAAAGGACTTGTCTCCGTTCTTGTTTTGTTGGACCTCAGTACTGCCTTTGATACCACTGGCACATTCTGCCAGAGAGACTTGAACAGCAAATTGGCTTAAATGGAACAACGCTAAGATGGTTCCAGTCTTATCTATAGGCGCTTTTCCACTTGGCACACTTTGGCCTCGTTTGGCCTCGTTTCGCACGGTTCGGCCTCCTTTGTCCGCTTTTCCTTTCGGCACCCAATGGCCTAACAGTTCCGTTATTTCGGAACTGTTCCACTTTTATCGGCACCGATAAAAGTAGGTCCGAAGGGTACCGGCACGGTTTCATCACGCCACTGCTGGCCATTCATTGGTCTGGGCGTAGCGTCATAAGAGTGGGCGTTACGGTGACTTTCGAGAATCGCTTGCTGGTCGCCATTTGCAATTTTTTGTCAGTGAGCCCGCGAACAAGTGATATTATAAACCACAACGATAGAATGGCTTAACAGAAATCAGCAGAAATCTAACATCGCGGTCCAGCAGAGTTTCCTGTGTGTTTCGGCTGATGAGAGAATGCAGAGGGAACCAGACTGAGCTTGCAGTGGGGAGTACAAGCAGACCCACCACAAAATAGACGGAGACGCACCGGGAATTAGACCTAGCCACCCGAATTGAATTGAATGTACAGCCGCGACGCACCCAACTTCAGCAGTTGAAGCCGTGATACTGTGATATACAGGACGGTGAGTGATGTGATATTCATGCTTTGTTATTTTTTCCACCAGTGGAAAGTTCACTTAGGACAGACGAAAACTTAATCGTGTTTAAATGATGACCTAGCTTAATGCTACGTCCGTCCTTGTATGTTGCTTTTTTGTGTTGACAATATCTGATGAAATAAGCTAGTTGTAATCCTGGTTAAAAAGTTTTTTTGTTTTGTTTTTTTTTTTTACATGTTGCACTTTCGTGCTGTGCATGTACTTAATTTGTGTGTGTTTCAGTGTAGAGTCCAAACAGGATCTGCTCGGAATGGCGACGTTTTGACACCAATGTATTGTGACAGGTAAACAACACATCATATTTATAGTCAAATCTTTTGCTTTTTAAAGCGAGGTAGTCGGAAACGCAAAAGCCGATGGTGTATAGAACACATATATTAGGATGTGAAATGTCGGCATCGAAACTGCTCCCATTTAGCTGTAATTAATATTCAAAAATGATATTTTCAGGAGGAAAGAATTCAATTTAAACAGCCAAGGACCAATTTTTTTCCCGGATCCGACTACCTCGCTTTAAGTTAAAGTTTAGGTAAAGTGCCAAATTTAAAGTAGCACAATTTCCACTTAATATGAAAGGGACTGAATTGAGATTTATTTGTGTGAATATTAATTACAGAGTAACTGAAAATGAATGGCATATCCAATAGTAGCCACCATAAAATAAACCGCTTGTTTATTTAGTTTTATCAGATCACTTTGGTGATCCTCTATGAGTTGTAGTCATAATAGTGTATCTTGCACCTTGGGGAATGGGAGTTGTTCAGTCACCATTAGAATTTAGTTTATATGTGTATAGTATTTCATCTTTAAACTCATTCAGTAATAGAACACATTACAAATATTTGAGACCCATTGTAGTGCTTCCTTTTATATTTTAGCAATACAAGCACAAAACACCACCCACACTTGAAACCAGGGCGACACAGCGGTGGCTAAACTTTTAGTGATAACGTTATTTCACGCCATCACAACAACTCAGTATTTAAACTCAGTATAAATGGTGTAGAGATTGAAAGGGTATCCTGTGGAGCGTGTAAATAATGAGGCTGATGTGGTTCAAGCGGTTTATTACACGACTCACACAAGGCGCATAGACAGAATGGCATACAAGTAGGAACTCTTCCCTTAAATAACATGACATCCTTCTAGACTCTTCTCACACACAAAAGATAATCTCCCCCGACTGCAGTCAATCCATTCATCCTTGACACCTCCCTGTTATCTTACTAGGGCATCTAGAAACTTCTCACACACAAAAGGTTAACTTCACGTCCTTTGTTCCTGTCTAAGGTGGTAAACCATTATGCACTCCCCAGGCTGCCACACCACCACCCCTAGCAACTTAAGCCCCATTTCCACCAGTATCACCTGGGCTTTACTTTTTTTTACTTGTTTCGGTTTTTCGCCATTTCCACCCAAGTCCTCACGGTTTAACCGTTACGATTTTCGTGCCTGTTCAGAGGCAGGGTACAGGCGAGCGAAAAGCGAGGTGTGAATTGACGTCAATCGACTGCTAAACGCTGATTGGTCAGGGCGTAACGTCACCAAACGCGTCCGTTTTGTTTTCTGTTGAAGCTACACGTCCGCCATTTGTAATTTCAGCGAGTAACCGCGGTGACTGGATTCACAATTGTGTTCTCATATAACGATGTCCACACGCAAGTTTATTCCATGAACAAACGAGGAGGTGCGGACTTTTCTGTCCCTCGTAGCCGATGACTACATCCAGAGCGAGTTGGTGGGGCAACTTGCAATGAAAAAATATACCAGGAAGTGTCCGGCCTGCTATTATTGGCAGAGAATTTGGACTCGACACGGCCACGGAATTGGAAAACGGTGACGGTGAGTGTTGTTTTGTTATTGTCCGTCTTCTTGCCTTTCGGTCAAAAGTGCACTTTATTTTAGCAATAAAGAAAGTTGTTTGATTGTGGGCAATTGTGGTGATGGCTAGCCCGCTAATAGCTAGCTACCTCTGTACCTTGCTGCTACCTGGCATCAAGCTGCTGAATCGCGCTTTTATTTCAGTATTCACGTGAACAAAACGCTGACGTAAGCTTATTGTATTCTGGTTAAAAAGTTTTGTGTTTGCGGTACATGTTGCACTTTGTTTGTGCGCTTTATTGTGTGTTTTTTCCTTCTATACACAGTTTTCAAATCCCTTGGGGTCCGCCTCACTGGACTGCCCCGGCATCTCCCGGTCAAGTGCTGGTAAGGCACAACAAACTGAAAATTACCACCCGGTTGTTTTTATATGTGATTGTTTTCTATAGACGCATAACAAGGAATTTAAAATGTCTTTCTACGTTTATAAAAATACTAGATTCAGGGGTGTTCATAGCCACAGTGGCCCAGTGTTATAGGTGTGTTGGTGGTGAAATACTGTTGTATTTTCACAAAAAAAAAGGAGCACATGTACCGACTTCAAATCAAAATGCTTGATTGAAATTCTTCAAGTCAGCTAACACTATTAACCCATTCTGATTTATGAGGCCACAGTACAAAGAAATTCTTTTAAAAATAACCCATTAAATCAAAATACTTTTTACAATTAATCCTTTTTGAAATGAAGGGGGGCCTAACCACATCACCACAGAAGTTGCTTATAGTCCACTCTACTGAGGGGCAACAACATGACAGTTGAGCTTAAATACAGCAACGAAGCATCCTACCACAGGCTTTCAACAGTTTAATTCCATATTATTTTTTCTGACATGTTTTGATCCGGTGTTATCTAAATACAATGACTTCTGTCTTTCATATAGGCAAGCTGAAGAGGTCCAGCAACATTGCAGACCTTGCATCACTGATGGCCCAGAATCATGCTGAGGAGATGCGGATCCATGAAAGGATGCTCGAACAGCGCGAAAGACACCTGCAGTTAGCCGCATTAAGAAGGGATGAGCTGACAGAGACGGCTTCCTTCCACGGAGCCTTCCGAAACCATTTTGGCAGTCTGGTCGAAGTACTGAAAGCTCCCCATTTGTTAACATGTTTTGGGAATATTTGTAATGTAATAAAATGTTAGTCTTTTGGATAAAAGTGTGGTTTGTATATTATAACACTGGATGATAAAGGCGAATAATTACATACACATTCCATTGCCTCATATGACCCTAATCCTGCTGTTCAGCCATAAAGGTGTCAAGATTTTTAATGGTAATGTAATTGTTATTGTTAAATTTAATAAATATTACCACTGCTGTATCCATTGCTCTACATTGGGTACAGTTTTTAAGTAAAATTGTAAGCAGTTGCACAGGTGTAATTTACATTCAGCAGTAGACACTGATAAAGGTGAAAGTCGAATTGGGTAAAAGGTAAGTACATGTGAATTGAATGTTATATCGACATTCCAAATTCTGAGAATTCCAATAAATTATAAGCAGTCTAGTATAATATACAGTGGTACCTCTACTTACGAACGTCTCTACATACGGAATTTTCAGGTTACGAGATGCCTCAACGGGAAAATATTGCCTCTAGTTACGAACGAAATTTCAGGATACGAAAGGCAAAAAAGTACGCGCTCCTCGCAGCTTCCGTAGTTTACCGAACGTAAACATACCTGTAGCTGCTCTGCCATTGGCTATCGCCTAGCATCTTCCTGGTATCCCATTGGCCACGAAGTTTTGTTTTTTTTTCCAAAACTTTATGCGTTTGGTTGATCTCGCCAAAGAATATGGCCATAATACATCAACGATCAGCACGGTATTAAAACAAAACGAAGCACTTACAAGCCGACAAAAGCAAACGTCCTTGGATCAGAACATGAACCAAAGAAGGCAAACGGTGACGACGTCGACGACGATAGCAGTTAAAGGGTAAATGAACATAATTTTTATTATTCTTTCTCTTTTATTATTCTCTTTTATTATTCTTTCTCTCATTTTAAACTCTCATTTTATGTTTATTGTGCAGTAATCTAATTGTAACATGTATTTGTTACATGTTTTGATGCGTTTTTATGATTTATAAAAAATTTATGCCCGAATTTTGGGGGCTTGGAACGGATTACGGCATTTACATGTAAAACGCGCCTCTACTTACGAATTTTTCACGTTACGAGAATTCTTCCGGAACGAATTAAATTCGTAAGTAGAGGTACCACTGTAAAGCGAAAATACCCATACATGTAAACCCAAATATAACATTTTCGATGTTGTAAACGTTGACATGTATATGATAAACCTATGCTATTGTGATTCAATAGATCCATAGTGATCTTTGGTTTGAAAAAGAAAATTATAATTTGGTGTTGGGCAGTGTGACAATGTCAGTGTATTTAGTAGGATTAAAAAAAGTTTCATCATAAAATTTCTAGGTTCATTGGCAATTCCATCAAACCAAAAGTGAGTTGTCTAGCTGCAGCATATTTTTTTTTGAGTCATTTCTACGTTGTTTTAGTGTGTAATTAGCCACCACTGAACAGATAACCCTTATAAATAACAATAGATTGGAAAAATGATACACAATGGGCCTAGATTTGGATTGGCTTTTTTATAATATCAATTATTTGGTAAGTTAACGTTAACTGGAAGTATAACAAGTTTCCACATATAATTCCAAGGTCAATTGGCAATTCCATCAAATCAAAAGTGACTTGGCTAGCTGCAGCATTTTCTTTGCAGTCATTTTCTACGTTGTTTTAGTGTGTAATTAGCCACCACTGAACAGATAACCCTTATAAATAACAATAGATTGTACAATGATACTCAAATGATACACAATACAAAAAATGGGCCTAGATTTGGATTGGCTTTTTTATAATATTTTTAGTTATTTTGTAAGTTAAAGTTAACTGGAAGTATAACAAGTTTCCACATATAATTCCAAGGTCAATTGGCAATTCCATCAAACCAAAAGTGCATTGTATAGCTGCTGCTTTTTTTGGGAAGTCAGTTTATCATCAGTGTATCATTATTACACAATATACAAAATGGGTCTAGATTTGGATTGGCTTTTTTATAATATTATAAATTATTTGGTAAGTTAAAGGGGTTTAGGATTAAGCTTCTGCATAATTTTAAATTACCCTGGTGTTTCAGCATTTAATTAACCGTCTGTTAACATTTAACCGTTTTGAACAACAGAGGCGACGTAGTTTAAAAGTGCACAACATTTTATTTAAAAAACACGTTTGACATATGTATGCACATGAACACTGAACAAATGAAATGATCTCTGCTTCATATGCAGCTGCTTCAGATTCCTCCTGGGCAACCGCTATTCTCCTCTCCTGCTCCAACGTGTGTTGTCTCAATCCACGTCGTCTTCTCCTGTAAAATTCTCTTGTCTCGTTAAAGACATTCATTGTGTTAAAAACCGTGGAAATCCTCCGCTCGTAATCCGCTATTTTTTTCTGTGTTGTTGAGGAGTCAGTCTCGTCCTTTATACGTCAGCAGTGTAGCGCCACCTCGATCCCGCCCACCCCAGCAATTCTCGGCTTTCCGCGGTTGTGATGGAGGCGCAGCCGCGGGAGAAACAAGTAGTAAAGAAAAGAAAAGAGTAGCGCAGAACTATATAGTGGAAATGTGGCTTTAGATAGGACAACAGGGTAACAGTCCACATGCTGTGATAGAACCATTAACATCAGTCCACATGCTGTAGAACAATCAACATCAGTCCGCATGCTGCTTGGGCTTCAGTCTTCTGCCGTACCTGCTGTAGCCAGGATTCGCTGCCTCCGTGGCGCTGCCATGCTGGGGTGCTGATGTCTGGGGGTGAAAACTTTTTGACTGTCCGTGTGTGTGCTCTGGAGAATCTTTTCTCTGGGAAGCGCCCCATGGGGGTCTTCCACGCCGAGGGGCCCTCGCCAACAGCACTTGCTTGTCAGCCACAACCAGAATCAGAATCAGAATCAGAATCAGAATCAGCATTATTGGCCAAGTATGCACAACACATACAAGGAATTTGACTTTGGCTAAAAACTTGCTCTCGTTGTTCAGGTGGAGGATTTAAATAAGGATTCAATGACAACAGAGTATGTACAGTAAATTACAGTCTGTCCACGTTTCTATAAAAGGATGCAAATATATACAGGAATATATGCAGTTATTTACTCAGACTAACCACACTTTGCAGAAATATATGAAAAAATATACAGTCACACAGTATTTCAATGTGAACTCAGATTCAGTGATATAATGTGAATGAAGTAAAAAGCAGTGTGAGAGTTATGTGCAATGTAATAATGGATGAAAAGTCATGAGTACAGCAACAGGTAGGACTAGGTGAATGTTAGGAGTTCATCAGAGTGATGGCTTGAGGAAAGAAACTGTTCCTGTGACGGGTGGTTTTGACCTTCAGTGATCTGTAACGACGACCAGAAGATGGAAGTTCAAACAGTTTGTGGCCGGGGTGTGATGGGTCAGCACAAATGTTTCCCGCCCGTTTCCTGGTTATGGACCGATATAAGTTCTCAATGGAGGGTAGGTCGGTACCAATGATCCTCTCCGCAGACTTAATGATCCGCTGCAGTCTGGTCTTGTCCTGTTTAGTGGCAGATCCAAACCAGACAGTGATGGAAAAGCAGAGGACAGATTGGATGATGGCGGTGTAGAAGACAACCAGCAGCTCCTGAGGCAAATCAAACTTCTTGAGCTGACGCAGAAAAAACAACCTCTGCTGGGCCTTTTTCCGGACAGTGTCTATATGGGAGGACCACTTCAGGTTCCGGGAGATTGTGGTACCCAGAAACTTGAAGGAGTCCACAGTGGACACTGTGCTGTTGAGGATGGTGAGTGGGGGGAATGAAGGGGGGTGTCGCCTGAAATCCACAGTCATCTCCACCGTTTTGGCTGGGTTAAGTTCAAGATGGTTCTGGCTGCACCAGAGGATCAGCTGCTCCACCTCCCGCCTGTATGCAGACTCATTATCATCCCGGATCAAACCGATGACTGTGGTGTCGTCCGCAAACTTCAGGAGCTTCACCGAAGGGTCCTCTGAGGTGCAGTCGTTGGAGTATAGGGAGAAGAGCAGTGGGGAAAGGACACATCCTTGGGGGGCGCCAGTACTAATTTTTCGGGAGCTGGATGTAAATCTCCCTAGCTTCACCTGTTGCCACCTGTCAGTCAGAAAGCTGGAGATCCACTGGCAGGTGGAGGGGGGTACCTTGAGCTGGAGGAGTTTCTGATGAAGAATGCCTGGGATGATGGTGTTGAACGCTGAGCTGAAGTCGACAAACAGGATCCTGGCGTACGTCCCTGGGGAGTCGAGGTGTTGCAGGATGTAGTGTAGTCCCATATTCACTGCATCATCCACTGACCTGTTTGACCGGTAGGCAAACTGCAGTGGGTCCATCAGGGGGCCTGTGATGACCTTCAGGTGGTTCAGCACCAATCTCTCCAAGGATTTCATGACCACAGAGGTCAGGGCAACAGGTCTGTAGTTGTTTAATCCTGTAACAAAGGGTTTCTTGGGAACTGGAATGATGATGGAGCGTTTGAAGCAGGAAGGCACTTCACGCAGCTCCAGTGATCTGTTAAAGATCCGAACGAAAGCAGGTTTGAGTCTGTCTATGCCAATTTTTTCCCTCCTACCCCCCAAATCTAGCAAAAAATGCTTATCCCCTGTTTCCAGCACTCTAAACGGTCCATCATAAGGTGGGCACAGTGGGGGGCGGTGGGCGTCGTGTCTGACAAACACGATCTCTGCGTTTTTCAAAGCTTTAGGCACAAAAACGCGCGGAAAACTGTGGTGGGCAGGGCCCGGCAGCGTGCTTGAGTCTATGCAACGCTGCAGCAGCTGAGACGGGGAGCTGCCCGGCGCAGGATTATCTGGCAGAAACTCCCCAGGCAGCCGGAGTGGTTGTGCAAAAACGAGTTCTGCTGGGGAAGCTTCCAGATCCTCTTTAGGCGCAGAACGTAACCCCAATAAAACCCATGGTAGCCTGTCTACCCAATTTGCATCCGTCAGTGAAGCCCTCAGAGCCGCTTTTAACGACCTATGAAAACGTTTGCATAACCCATTTGCCTGCGGGTTGTACGCGGTTGTGCGGTGAATTGAGACACCTAGGCTGCGGGCCATGGTTGACCAGAGTTCAGAAACAAATTGAGAGCCTCTGTCGGACGTAATGTCCGATGGAACTCCAAAACGCGCCACCCATGCTGTTAAAAACGCACACGCCACCTCCTCGGCCGTGATTGCCGCCAGCGGAACCGCTTCTGGCCAGCGTGTGGTGCGGTCCACCATTGTCAGGAGATGCGTGTACCCCTGTGATAGCGGAAGGGGGCCTACGAGGTCCACGTGGACATGGTCAAACCTCTTAGCCGGGATACGAAATGGCTCCAAAGGAGCCTTCGTGTGTCTGTGAACCTTGGCTCGTTGGCACGCCACGCAAGCTGCCGCCCACTCTTTCACTTGTTTGCAAAGGCCCGACCACACATATTTCTCTCCTACCATTTTGACCGACGCCACACCCCTGGGTGTGCCAAAGAGTGAACTGACTCAAACACGCGGTGGCGCCACGCGGCCGGAACCACAGGCCGTGGGCAACCCGTGGAGACATCGCAGATTAAGGGGGGAATGCCGTTAAGCAGCGTCCTCTTCTCCAGCCTTAACCTTGTTGGTCCAGACTGGAGCGCGCGCACGTCCGCGTCACTAGCCTGCTCCGCGGCCATGGCTGCGTAATCCAACCCTACACAGACCGGGGCCACAACGGCACGCGAAAGGCAGTCTGCGACTAAATTCAGTTTGCCCGACACATGCTGAATATCGGTAGTAAACTCTGAGATCGCGGCCAGCTGCCTCTGCTGCCGGCCCGACCAAGGTTCTGAAACTTTGGCCATCGCGAATGTTAGTGGCTTATGGTCAACGAACGCAGTAAAATTGCGCCCTTCCAGCCAAAACTGGAAATGGCGAATGGCCAGGTGGAGAGCCAGCAACTCTCTGTCAAACGCGTTGTATTTACGTTCATTGTTGCGCAAGGTTCTGCTGAAAAAGGCAAGCGGCTGCCAAGCCCCGGCGGCGCACTGCTCCACAACAGCCCCTATGGCCACATCTGAGGCGTCAGTGGTGAGGGCTATGTGGGCCGTTGGGTCTGGATGTGCCAACAATGCGGCGTTTGCCAGGGCTGCTTTAACTTCCGAGAACGCCTGCTCTCGTTCCGGGGTCCATTCGACCTTATTCACGGGTTTCTCTTTTTTGAGCGCAGCGTACAATGGCTGCATGAGCTGCGCTGCGTGGGGAAGGAAATGGTTATAAAAGTTCACCATTCCCAAAAATTCTTGTAGCGCCCTGACCGTTTGTGGTCGGGGAAAATCTCTCACTGCGCGCACTTTGTCAGGCAGCGGAACCGCTCCTTTGGGAGAGACGCGGTGCCCTAAAAAATCAATCCCCGTCACCCCGAACTGACATTTTGCTGGGTTGATTATTAAACCGTGCTCTTCCAACCTACGGAAAACCGTCGTGAGGTGGGTTTCGTGTTCGTCTTCGGACGCGCTGGCTACCAAGATATCGTCCAGGTAGACGAACACAAAAGGGAGATCGCTCAGCACCACATCCATCATGCGTTGGAACATTTGTGCTGCCCCTTTAAGCCCAAACGGCATGCGCAAGAACTCAAATAAACCAAACGGAGTTATTACCGCTGTTTTGGGTATGTCCTCAGCGCGCACTGGGACTTGGTGGTAACCACGGACCAAATCTATCTTAGAAAAAATGCGCGCTCCTGCGAGGTGAGCGGAAAAATCCTGAATGTGGGGAATTGGGTAGCGGTCATGCGCTGTAGCGTTGTTTAACCTGCGGAAATCACCGCAAGGTCGCCACGAACCTTCAGCTTTAGGGACCATGTGTAGCGGGGAAGCCCATGGGCTGTTTGAGCGCCTGATGATGCCTAACCTCTCTAGGTTAGTGAACTCCTCGCGCGCTATGGCCAATTTAGCTGCGTCCAAGCGCCGAGGTCTTGCAAAAATGGGCGCCCCGGTGGTGGTGATAAAATGCTCCACCCCATGTTTAGCGATAGCTGCTGAAAATGTCGGGACTGTGAGTGCTGGGAACTGAGCGAGCAGTGTGTGGAACTTACCGCATGCTGCTGTGACGTTGGCTTGTGCTGTTGGCCGGGTCACTCGAGCTATACAGGGGAGAGAGTCAAAAGACAGTGCATTAACCAGGCGCCTGTTAGCCATATCTACCAACAACCCATGTGCACATAGAAAATCAGCCCCCAGTATATGGTAATCCAATGCTGCTACAACAAAAGTCCATTCAAATGTACGACCGTGTAGAGACAAGAGCAGAGTCCTCTCACCAAAGGTCTTAATGTCTGAGCCGCTTGCTGCTGCCATCTCGGGGCCACTGGCTCCTGCCAGCCGGTCAGCGTAGGTCGGCCAGATGAAACTCCTCTGTGCACCGGTGTCCATGAGGAAATGCCTCCCCGAGCGTCCGTCCGTCAAATAGAGCAGCTTGTTCTCCTCCCCGAGGGTCGCGGCTGCTACCGACCCCCGGTCTTGGCGTTTCCCGAGCGCTTGAAACTGGCACGGTGGTATACATTTGCGTGCCCTCTCTGCAAAGCGGTGATGGTAGAAGCAAAGCGTGTCACCTCCACGTTCCTTGGCCCCCGCTGCTGCTGCCGTCGGTGGTTCTGCTGCTGCCGTCGGCGGCTCCTCACCTCCTCGTGTCGACGTGCCGGGCTCCGTCGCTGCCGCAATGGTCACGAAAGCCTTGGTGGCGACGATGATCCGGTCTGCCTCTCGGGCTAGCAAGCGATAGTCCCGTTTGGCCAGCAATGACGAATTGGCCAGGGCCACTCTCGCCGCTGTCGGAAGGTTCCTGAGGAAAATGTGGGTGAAGATGAAGTGGTTGTCGTCCGTGCCCTTTAACCTCAGCATCTTCTCCATCATGTCCACGGCCGAACCGTCTCCCAACTCAGTCCGCGTTAGAAGCCTCTCTGCTCTCTCACCATCCGAGAGCATGTAGTGCTGGATGAGGGCAGCCTTCAGCGCGTCATATTTGCCATCAGCTGGTGGCTAATTGAGCAGGCTCTCGATGTGCTGAGCCGCGCTGGCATCGAGCGCTGCGACCACATAGTAGAATTTCGTACCATCCGCCGATATCCCTCGGAAGGCGAACTGCGCCTCGGTTAGGTGTAACCAGGAGCGCGGGTTGTGCTGCCAAAAATCAGGTAGTTTGATCGCTACAGCGCATGTGAAGCTGGGGGTTCCAGTCGAGGTTGGCTCCGGGGATCTTCCGTCGTATTCCATGATTCGTCTTGGGTCACCAGTGTGGAGCGTGTAAATAATGAGGCTGATTTGGTTCAAGCGGTTTATTACACGACTCACACAAGGAGCATAGACAGAATGGCATACAAGTAGGAACTCTTCCCTTAAATAACATGACATCCTTCTAGACTCTTCTCACACCCAAAAGGTAATCTCCCCCGACTGCAGTCAGTCCATTCATCCTTGACACCTCCCTGTTATCTTACTAAGGCATCTAGAAACTTCTCACACACAAAAGGTTAACTTCACGTCCTTTGTTCCTGTCTAAGGTGGTAAACCATTATGCACTCCCCAGGCTGCCACAATCCAAAATTAAAATCCTTGGTGTAATAACTGATAATAAACTGTGTTGGAAGTCACATATTAATTATATTAAAGGTAAAATATGCAAATCAGTCACAATACTGCGCAGAGTGAAATATTTGCTGAATCAACCCACACTATAGACTTTGTATCATTCATTAATGCTCCCATACATGACATCCATCCATCCATCTTCTACCACTTTTCCAGAGGTCCGGGTCGCAGAGGCAGCAGTTCAAGCAGAGAAGCCCAGACTTCCCTCTCCCCAGCCACCTGCTCCAGCTCTTCAGAGAGGATACCAAGGTGTTCCCAGACCGACTGGGAGACGTTGTCTCTCCAGTGAGTTCTGGGTCTGCCCTGGGGTCTGAGAACTACTACCAAGCAACACTGTGTTTCAGTGCAAGGAGTCAGACTGTGGAATGCTTTTGGACCTGAATTAAAATCATGTACAAAGCTTGAACAATTTAAACAAAAACTAAAGGAATAAATACTCCAAACATACACATGTGGACAAAATTGTTGGTACCCCTCTGTTAATGAAAGAAAAACCCACAATGGTAACAGCACAGTGACTACTTGTCACCCTTTAAATAGGCCGATTGATTACAAGTTTGTAGACACCTGTGATGTTAATTAGAGGACACATCTTGGTTGAACATGTCCCTATGGTCATGTTCATGTCCCTATGGCCTATTTTCAATCTTTTCTAGGAGTACCATCATTTTTGTCCAGGTCTGTTTCATGAGTTTGTTTTTTAAAATAATTCTGTTGAACCACAATTCAAAAGCATTGTCTGATTTTCATTGGTTAATTTTCATAGAACTTTTATTTATTACCACTTTTATCAGATTCAAGTTATTTCTGTGACCATTGTGGGTTTTTCTTCGATTAACAGAGGGGTACCAACAATTTTGTCCACGGCTGTATATACAACATGACATGTAAAATCACACAAAGATTATCATATCCAGTCTGTGTTGTGCTGTTGCTTATTTTTTGTCACGTTTTGTCTTGGCTTTGTTCTGATTTGTAATCACTCTTATTTTATTTTATTTTTGAATTCTTAGCTGGAACATGGGTGGGCAATATAAGCTGCGGCTTCAGCCATCACCCATTTCGGATAAGTTATGTTGAATTGTATAATCCGAGGAGTTCCTGTTTAATTTGACCTTATTGGATTTTTCCCCCCTTTGTTCTATTATTCTGTTCATTTCTTTTAATCTAATTATCCGAAATAAAGATTAATTCATTTCTCAAATATGTTTTAAACTTTCTTTAATTATCCACCACCCATTTCTGTCTTTCATCTAGGCAAGGGGAAAACGATCCACCCAAACCGGACCTTGCCTCACTATTTAGAGGTGCAGGCTGAAGATCTGCTGAACCAGGACCAGTACGAGGGGCTGATCCAGTTGCTTCTCAGTGAGGCAGTGTGGCCGGCGTGTGTTACCCATTCCAGTTTTGTTTTTTTGTTTTTTTTACAGTTTGAATTTTGCACATTCTAAATAATCTGTAATTTGCTGCTGATTGGAATAAACAATTTAGTGATTTATGTGTTTGCATCATGATTTTCTATTTTGTCTGTTCAGACACCGGTGAGAAAAGAGTCAACAGTACAAACCATTTATCAGTGACTTTGAAAATAATGGCTCATTTTTAAGAAAAGTAACCAAAACAATCATTTGCTGAAGACTGTAAAACAAAATAGAGACATCTGCAAAAGTACAAAGGTTTATTGTCTAAATTCCCAGGGCAATACTACATGAATACATGTATAGTTCACTGTTGATGCAGAGAATATATATTTATACAGTATCTACATGTAGTCAGCAATACTCAATACGATATATTTCCAGTTAATCCACGTATTTCTCCATGTAACCTTGGGACTGCTTTATTTTAATTACTTCTAATCCTAGATCCATTTGTTTTGGCTTAAAATGCATCATACTTGCTAAATATGTCTTATGCCTAACTCAGTACTGTTTACCTGTTGAAATATATATTTAACGGCTCATATGCTACTATATGGCACCTGATCCATGTTTTGTCACGACACCACTGGCTGGAGCAGATAAATTCCATGACGTCTCAACAGTCTCTCCATGATTTTGACACAGATCAGAGCAATTTATTTCACAGGAAGCTAAACATTTCTACAGACATTATAGCCACTTCGCGTTCGTGAACTTGGGGTCACATCACTGTGATGAACATTAACGCCGACCGTTTGAAGCGATATTTTTGCCACAAGAGAGCCATCTGAAACACACACACAGAATACAGATTTTAGGACCTAATATCGATAACTTGCCAACATTACAATGTTGTACGGTGGACTTAAAAGCAAAGTAGCATTAGCAATCATTAGCTTACCGTCATACGTAATGTAGTTCGAATCCTCATGGCTTCTAAATGCTCCAGTACCTTTCCAGAGTGTGTCGTATTGCGGGTTTGCCTTCTGTTCTCCGTTTTTGCCTTTATTCTGGCAAAAACAGCTAGAGAACGCAGATGCCTCGTATCCTGCCAACTTGTGTTTTGCGTAACGTTACGCTTGATTTACGCCAGTTACGCTTGTTTTACGTAGTGGGAGGGAGAGGGTTGCGCCGCCTTTTAACTATTTCCCACCCACTTCAAATGACACCTAGTGCAGTAGAAAAACATGCGAGCCGAACTGTACCGTGCGAAACGAGGCCAAACGAGGCCAAACTGGGCCAAGTGGAAAAGTACCTTATCAGATCGTTCCCAGTTTGTTCATGTCCATAACAAGTCCTCTACTCAGACCATGGTTAGCTATGGAGTTCCGCAGGGATCAGTACTTGGACCAGTTTTGTTTACACTCTACATGCTGCCTTTGGGAGACATTATGAGGAAGCATTCTGTTCATTTTCATTGTTACGCTGACAACACTCAGTTGTATTTATTCATCAATCCAGATGATCCCAGCCAGTTGGGTTTACTCCAGGAGTGTCTTAAGGATATCAAAACCTGGATGAACTACAACTTTCTATTGCTGAATACAGATAAAACTGAAGTCATTGTTCTTGGCCCCAAACATGCTAGAAGTACTCTTTTTAGCAAGATAACAACACTAGATAGCATTACACTGGCTTCTACATCCTCTCTTAGGAATCTTGGGAGTTGTCTTTGACCAAGATGTGTCTTTCAACTGTCATACACAGCAAACCATTAAGACCGCCTTCTTCCATCTGCGTAATAGTTCTAAAATTAGGTCCGTCCTGTCTCATAAAGATGCAGAGAAACTTGTCCACGCCTTTATCACCTCTAGACTTGACTATTGTAACTTACTTTTATCAGGTTGCCCAAATAAGTCCATAAAGTTACAACTCATTCAGAATGCAGCTGCACGTATCCTTATGAGAACAGGGAGAAGAGATCACATTACTCCAGTTTTAGCTTCTTTACATTGGCTCCCAATAAAATATACAATTGAATTCAAGATATTGCTCTTAACCTATAAAGCTCTTAATGGTATGGCTCCTTCTTACCTGCAACAACTCTTAGTTCCCTATCATCCAACCAGAGCTCTGCACTCCCAAAAATCCAAACTACTAGTGGTACCCAAGGTATCTAGAAGTAGATTGGGAGGTAGAGCTTTCAACTATCAAGCTCCCTTCCTTTGGAACCGTTTTCACAGTTCAGTTCGGGAGGCAGACACTCTCTTTATTCAAGAGCAAGTTGAAATCTTTTCTCTTTGATAAGGCCTTTAGTTAGAAATGCTGCCCCTGCCAGGCCTTCACTTGCATGTGCAGTCTGGCCAGGCTTGGTACTGGACTGTTTGGCTTTGAATGTTGTATTTGTTTGTTTGTTTGTTTTTAATGTAGCTACTCAACCCAGCCGGTCGAGGCAGATGGCTGTCCTCTATGAGCTATGGTTCTGCCCGAGGTTTCTGCTTGTTAAAGGGAAGTTTTTCCTCGCCTGTGTCACCGCAGTGCTTACTCTTAGGGGTCTCTGCTGGGTTCTATAAACTGAGAGTGTGGCCTAAACCCACTCTTTTCTGTAAAGTGCCTTGAGACGACCTGTGTTGTGATTTGGCGCTATATAAATAAAATTGAATTGAAATTTCAGCTGAATGGTGCTGAAATGCTCAGTCTAACCAATCAAATGCATTGCTACATCGTGTTCACTTCTGTGTTCACAGTAAGTATTAACAGAATCCTTCAGCAAAAAACAGTGTGTAATTTAAAAAAAAAACACTCATCCGCGAGGTTTCAACACCGTCCCTTCCTCCGTGTCCCCCAGCCTGCCGGGGGACGTCTCCGTTCTGATCGCATGTACGAAGTGCTGGGATTGTGTTGAAAAACGTCCACCTGCCCCAGAAGCACCCAGTTGTGGGAGCGCACGTGACAAGAGACTCCATAAAATCACAAACAAAAGAACAAGTCTAATACTACAGTCAGTGTTTGATCATTTCATACATCTTTAGAGGTAAAACCATTACTACATCTTGTCAATGAGCTTTAAAGCTGTGAATCTCTGGTCTGAACACCAATGTTGGGCAAGTTACTAAAAAATAGTAACTAGTTACAGTTACTAGTTACATCTTTTCAAAAGTAACTCAGTTACTTTTGAGTTAATGCATGATTAAAGTAACTTGTTACTTGGAAAAGTAACTTTCATGTTACTTTTAAATGCATACTTAAATCATCTTTCACACTACAAGATCAAGGGCCCCTTGTTCTCATCAGAAAAAAGAAGAAAAAGAAAACTGATGAGAAAAAAGTCTCATCTTACAGACAAAAAATGTGTCAGATTTATACAAACTATTGCAATCAGTAGAAAGTCAAAAATTTACTATAAATAAAGCTGTGAATTCACAGAGAAAATTTTGGACCCCCTGGTGGGCCGTTTTTGGCTCACAAGCCAAATGTTTGACACCCCTGGACCAGCCCATTTATATTTAGAGGATTTACTTCCATGAAATAGTTTCATGTCACAACAGCATATCAATGAATGAGATAAAATAAAATAGAAAGCACAGATAAATGAAAGTTCACCGCTTAGAAGCTGTTCTTTACTGCCACAAATCAGTCACTTTTTCTCTGTGCATAAGAAAACTTTGAATGCATTTAATGCGGACATTAAATGCGGGCTTCTTGCTCAAAAAATACTCATGTTTAACCACAGAGGTAGGAGCTGTTAGGGGCTACTTACCGCTCGGACAACAGGTGATCAGGGCTCAATATGAGAAGTCGCCACCGCCACGCCATTTCTTCCCACAGGGTTGTGATATAAACTGGGGCAGGACAGGAAACGGACTCACGGAGGAGACTGTGTGACGGCTGCGTCAGTTATGGTAAGGTCAGTTTATATTTGTTTGCTTATTTACTTGCTTGCCTTTGCCTTTGGCATGTCAACCTCCAGTGGCTTGAGGCCGCTGGGGATGGCAGATGTCCCACCAAACCCCCTTCCGTAAATGAAAGATGTGTGTCTGATGAGACAGGTGTGTGTGTGTGTGTGTGTGTGTGTGTGTGTGTGTGTGTGTGTGTGTGTGTGTGTGTGTGTGTGTGTGTGTGAAGGCGTGCAGCAGATAGACAAATAGGTAGGAGTTAGGCATAGGAATATTGTCTGCATTTTTTTTTCCGGAAAAACACAGACTCCAATAGACAATACAGACTAACAGAATAAATTATTTATTTTTCGTTTCCACTCGGCACTGGGTGGTTGAGAACCATAGGAAGTTTTCAAATGAAGGCGCTGTAAATAATTTCCAAATCTCTACTCTTTTACATGCATTCAATGCAGTTTAGCTGTTGTAATGGATATTGTGTTAAAGTCTGTATTGGCTGTTGCACAAAAGAGTTTTTCTGTATAGCAGAAGTTTCTGCTTAATTTACAAATCATTGTAATAGGAAATGTTTGACAATCCTGTGCTTTTCTTGTATTGTTATACAGAATATCACTGTAGTAAGCTGGAAAAACCATCTGCTTTAAAATTTGTAATTCTTCCCACAACTTTTAGTGCAAAAAACCTCTCCAAACATCGCAACTTTCATCACAGCATTTAAAAAAAACTCCCGCGAATTCAGGCTTTTTGGGCCGCAACAATCATAAAAACATCCCGTGAAATCCTGGAGGCACTGACTGGTTTAAAAAAAATCCTGTGTTGCATGGTAAGTAGAAAAAATGTCCTCCACACTAGCGCCATCTTCTGGATAAACTCAACACTATTTGCCAGGCTAGAAAAAAAAAAAAAACCCAACAACATCCAAGTCTTATCATATACAGTGTTATGCAAAAATTTAGCTACCTAAACCTCATATCTTTTTAATTGAAGAGATGCAAAAATGTAATACATGGAAAAACTTTTAATTGAAAGGATGTGAAATTAAGTGAAAAGAAGTACAGAATTTGGAACATAATGAAGTTAATTGAAATTGGAAGTGAAAGCCCAAAAGTTTGGGCAACCCTGGGCACTTAATTCATTAAAATTACAATTTAAAAAAAAGTCACCAAAATATGCTATTTGCTCTTATTTTGCTTACAACTTTCTGTTTTCACATAGTTGTAGGCTCTTGTGCATTACTTCCTGTCTGCTAAGTGCTGATACTCTGCCGGTAACCGGCGGCAGATCAATACTTGGTATTTATCAGCTTAATTCCTCTTCAAACAAGGTCAGAGGGGAAAAAAATTGCTGATGGCTCATATAGAAACAGTTCAAACCTCGGGGTCGACCACATCACAGTAGAAACCACAGCAAACAACCCCATAGTGATGTTGCCAATGGGGGGGGAGCTACAGACGAGCCTATCAGAGCCATATATGGGAACAGAATCAGAATCAGAATCAGAATCAGAATCAGGTTTATTGCCATTGTTCATGTAGTACACAAACTAGGAATTTGTCTCGGTACAATGCTGCAACATTAAACATGATAAGATAAGAGAAATAAACTATACATGTAATAAAGTGTAGGATAAGATTAAGTGATACTGGTCAGCAGTTAAAATATATATTAGCCAGCAGCAGATACTGTGGAGAACTATATAGTGCAGTCGGTAATGCAGGAAGAAAACAGTGATGATTGACATGAGTCTGGTTGAGCTGCTGTACATGGTGCACGAGAGTCAATAAGTCACTTAGTGTTCAGCAGTCTAATGGCAGAGGGGAAGAAGCTGTTCATGTGACGGGAGGTTTTAGTCTGGATGGACCGAAGTCTTCTACCAGAGGGGAGGGGGGCAAACAGTACGTGACCAGGGTGTGAGGGATCGGCTATGATCCGGCCAGCACGCCTCCGGGTCCTGGAGATGTACAGATCCTGGAGAGATGGGAGCTGGCAGCCGATCACCTTCTCAGCAGTGCGCACAACGCGCTGCAGCCTTAGTCTGTCCCTGGCAGTGGCTCCTGCGTACCACACGGTTATGGAGGTGGTGAGGATGGACTCGATGATGGCTGTGTAGAACTGCACTAACATCTTGGTGGGTAGCTTGAGCTTCCTCAGCTGCCGCAGGAAGAACATCCTCTGCTGGGCTTTTTTGATGAGTGAGCTGATGGTCAGCTCCCATTTGAGGTCCCTGGTGATGGTAGTGCCTAGGAAGCGGAAGGAATCAGCAGTGGTGATGGGAGAGCCTGAGAGGGTGAGGGGGGGCAGAGGAGTAGTGACTTTCCTGAAGTCTACAATCATCTCCACTGTCTTCAGAGCGTTCAGCTGCAGGTTGTTATTGCTGCACCAGGACGCCAGCTGGGCCACCTCTCTCCTGTAGGTGGACTCGTCGCCGTTGGAGATGAGCCCGATGAGGGTGGTGTCGTCCGCAAACTTGATCAACTTGACAGACTGGTGGCTGGAGGTGCAGGAGTTGGTGTAAAGGGAGAAGAGTAGGGGGGAAAGTACACAGCCCTGGGGTGATCCGGTGCTGATGCTAGTATAGTCTGAGACAGTCTTTCCCAGCCGCACATGCTGCCTCCGGTCCGTCAGGAAGTCGATGATCCACCTGCAGAGGGAGTCAGGCACGTTGAGCAGGGACAGCTTGTCCCGGAGCAGAGCGGGGCGGATGGTGTTGAATGCGGAGCTGAAGTCCACAAACAGGATCCTGGCGTAGGTTCCCGGGGAGTCCAGGTGCTGCAGGATGGAGTGGAGGGCCAGGTTGACTGCATCGTCTACAGACCTGTTGGCTCGGTAGGCAAACTGCAGCGGGTCCAGGAGAGGGGTGGTGATGGACTTGAGGTGGGACAGGACCAGGCGCTCAAAGGACTTCATGACTACAGAGGTGAGCGCTACAGGTCTGTAGTCATTAAGTCCAGTGATCCGTGGCTTCTTGGAGACAGGGATGATGGTGGAGGATTTGAGGCAGGACGGCACGTGGCATAACTTAAGGGAGGTGTTAAAAATGTTTGTGAATACAGGAGCCAGCTGTTTCGCACAGAGTCTCAGGGTGGAGGGAGACACGCCGTCTGGGCCGGGGGCCTTGCGCGGGTTCAGTCTGGAGAACTGTTTGAGCACATCCTGCTCACTGATGATAAGGGGAGGGGGGGAGGAGGGGGGGGGTGCCTTAAATGAAGTAGGGAATGTGGAGGCTGTGGAGCTGGAGGGAGGGGGGGAGTTGGACACAGATGACGAGGTGTCAAAACGGGCATAGTGTTGGGACAGTCTTTGACAAAGGGCTTTGTCATCCTGACCTTTAGGAGCCTTAGGTCGATAGTTGGTGATTTGCCTCAGTCCTCTCCACACGGAAGCCGAATCATTAGCAGTGAACTGCTGCTGGAGTCTCTCTGAGTATAGAGATTTAGCCCTCTTCAGCTCTCTGTTTAACCGGTATTTAACCTCCCTGTAGCAGTCCCTGTCTCCACTTTTCAGCGCTGCTTCCTTCTCCTTCCTGATCTGTCTGAGCTTAGCTGTGAACCAGGGTTTGTCATTAGAGTAACTCACCCTGGTGCGTGATGGAAGAATGTTCTCTTCACAAAAGTGGATATATGAGTTCACAGTGTCCGTGTACTCATCCAGATCATGCGTGGCTCCTTTAAGCATGCCCCAGTCAGATATTTCCATGCACGTTTCCAGCTTCTCCTCAGCATCACTGGTCCGTATCTTCGTAGTGCTCACAACAGGTTTAGTGAGCTTCAATCTCTGTCTGTATGTGGGAATGAGGTGAACCATCACGTGATCAGATAATCCCAGCGCAGCTCGAGGGACAGCGCGATATGCGTCTTTCACTGTGGTGTAACAGTGATCCAGTGTGTTTAATCCTCTGGTGGGGCATTTAATAAACTGTTTGTAGCGGGGGAGATCGTGGCTCAGATTGCACTGATTAAAGTCGCCAGCCACAATAATCAGCGAGTCTGGAAAACTCCGCTCTGTGTGTTGAATGTGATCCGCGAGCACGCGCTGAGCTTCGCGCGTGTCCGCGTCGGGAGGGGCGTACACTGCAATCATTATGAAAGAAGCAAACTCCCGCGGGGAATAGAAGGGCTTGCAATTGATAACAAGAAATTCCAAGGCAGGAGAACAGTGTTTGGAAATTACCGTTACATCAGAGCACCAGCTGCAGTTGATGTAGAAGCAGACACCGCCTCCTGTGGTCTTGCCGGAAAGCTCTGTGTCACGATCAGCACGGAAGAGCTGAAAGCCGTCGAGGCGCAGCGCGCTGTCCGGTATATTTTCCCGGAGCCAGGTCTCAGTAAAGCAGAGGACAGCTGAGGAGGCGAGGTCCTTAAAACGCATCAGCAGTCTCAGTTCATCTACCTTGTTAGAGAGAGAGTTGGTATTGGACAGAAATATGCCAGGCAGCGCCGTTCGCGAGCCTCTCCTGCGAAGTCGTACGAGAGCACCCGCTCGTCTTCCTCTCTTCCGCCGTCTCACTTTCCGAGCCAAACAATAAACCAGATCGGCGGCAGGGGCTAGAAAAACTGGGAGGAGGTCCGTGGGGGTGAAAGTCCTGATATTTAGAAGTTCTTCACGGGTATAAGTGCAAGCAGACACACAATTGACAAACAAAAACAAACAAAGAGCGCAGCGAAGCACCATGTCGACCGCTGTGGGCGCCATCTTGGATCTTATCCAAGCCTCACTGTTTTAGTGCACAGGAAGTGCACTAAAACAGTGAGGCTTGAGGTAACTGTTGCTGTGACATACTGTATTTAAATTGGCATTTTAACATTTTATACAATCATGACATCTAAAAATTTTGTATGAAGATATAAAGTTTTCATGTCTATAACTTTGATATCAATGAAATGATAACTATACCAAAAAGACTGTAGTCATCTTGATAAACAAGGTTTATGCACAGTGTTGCAATTTAACAACCAGGCATTTCTCTTACTTTTTGAAGATAATATCAGCTCCCTCTTAAAAATGTTGACGGTGAACTTCCCCAACAGCACACATAACAGTACTATGTTGGGCCAACGTCAGCAAGTTTGCCTCGGGGATACATCTTAGAGGTTTTTGTACATTGGCAAGACATTGACTAGATATCGTCTAGCCATGCAAATGATGCAAACTTTGTACATTGGGCAGACATATGTGTGCTGTTGGGGCTGTAGCTTGGGAGACACTCTAGTGATTGAGGAGACCCATTGCATTGGTCTACTCTGTCCCATGGCCAGAAACAACTGTGAGTCCAGCACATCAAAGCACTGTGAGGAAGGTTCAGAAACACTTAAAAAAAAAACGTGTCAGTTAATAAAGAGAAAGTCAGTGCTCCTTAAGATGGAATAAAGCAGACAGATGTGTTTTCTTGCTGAAAGTGGAATATAACTGGTTTGGAGTGTGGGTCTTGCTGCTGCCCCCTCTTTAAATACTGAGTACCAAACCAGCCTACTTTCATCAAGACCACATGATCTCAAGTGTAATCTTGCTTTCATATAACAGTACTGTTATGTTTGATATGGAGCCAAGGACGAGGCCAGGTGTTGAACCGAACACACGTTTATTAAACGGTGCAACACCCACATAGCCACCAGGCAGAGGAAATAGCCAAGAGGCCGTCCCTCCTGCCTGCAGCCCTTTTATTCAATTCAATTCAATTCAACTTTATTTATATAGCTCCATTTCACAACAACAGTCATCTCATAGCACTTTCAACTGTAGGGGGAACCCCCACAGTTGCAGAAAGACCCCAGCAATCAGGCGATCCCCTGTGAGCAAGCGCTTGGCGACAGTGGAGAGGAAAAACTCCCTTTTTTTTCAATATATTTTTATTAAAATCCATTTCAGAAATTACAGAGAAGTTTGCATAATACTTCTTGAAACAAGAAATAGAGATACACTTATTAAGCACATATACATATATGTATATAAGATCTAATAGTGCATCAACAAGTACTTCACACTAAAACACCATATACACTACCGTTCAAAAGTTTGGGGTCACTTAGAAATTTCCTTATTTTTGAAAGAATAGCACTGTTTTTTTCAATGAAAATAACTTTAAACTAATCAGAAATACACTCTAATATCTAATATACATTGCTAATGTGGTAAATGACTATTCTAGCTGCAAATGTCTGGTTTTTGGTGCAATATCTACATAGGTGTATAGAGGCCCATTTCCAGCAACTATCACTCCAGTGTTCTAATGGTACAATGTGTTTGCTCATTGCGTCAGAAGGCTAATGGATGATTAGAAAACCCTTGTGCAATCATGTTAGCACAGCTGAAAACAGTTTAGCTGGTTAGAGAACCTATAAAACTGACCTTCCTTTGAGCAGGTTGAGTATCTGGAAAAAATTATTATTTCAAATACAAATCATTATTTCTGACCTTGTCAAAGTCTTGACTATATTATCTATTCATTTTACAACTCATGGTGGTAAATAAGTGTGACTTTTCATGGAAAACACAAAATAATTGTCTGGGTGACCCCAAACTTTTGAACAGTAGTGTATATATATATATATATATATATATATATATATATTTTTTTTTTTTTTTTTTTTTAAACCCCTAGAACAACCCCCCCCCCCCCACAACCCCAGCTCACAAAATCAGTGGAGGAAGTACCTCAACAGGTGTATAATAGGAGACAAAAACACACACACAAAAAAAGTACAAAAATATATATATACAGTATATTACAAGGCACATGCTGACATAATTAGATGGGTAAGACTTTTAGATTAGAAAAGTAAGATATAAAACATTGCCATTTCTGGTAAAACCTTTCTGTGCATCCTCTTATCGTATATTTTATTTTCTCAAGTTTTAGAAAAAACATCATATCCTTGAGCCATAGGGAAATTGAGGGATAGCTGACAGATTTCCAATGCAACAATAAAGTACGCCTTGCTATTAAGGATGTAAAGGCCACAATATCCCTTTGTGCCGAATTCAAAACTACCGATGAATCGGGGATCCCAAATATGGCAATAAATGGAGAAGGCAGCAGAGTCACTTGAAGAACCGTGAAGATAATTGTAAAGTAACTAGACCAAAAACTGTATAATACTAATACTAATACTAATACTAATATAATGTATACTTTCCCAGGGCTGATCAGGAGGTATAGAAGGAAAGTTGGAGAAACACTTAGAAACAAAGTTACGAATTGGAGAAACAACGAAACAAATGGGTGCCGGGTAAGTTATAGTTGGAAGATAAATTGGTAAAGCTATCAAAAAGCCTGGATGTATATAAATTCCTTATATGTTCAATACCCCTGTCATGCCAATCGGAGAAAGACGAATCTGAGAGAGACGGAGGAAACAAATGATTTTTAGTTAAAGGACACAAAGAGGAGGCAGCTTCAAAATCAAAGCGCCGCCTAAACTGAAACCAGATTTTTAATGTGTTGAGAACCACTTGACTGTCCGTATACAAAGAGGGTTTTGTAGGCAAAGAGGAAAAAATTAATGCAGGTATTGACGACCCACGACAGGATGATAATTCCATTCTACACCATGGGGAGCAATAAGACTTTAACCAATAACAGACTTAATGTATATGTGCCACCCAATAATATGATTGAAAATCAGGTAATGCAAGTCCCCCGCTAAGTTTACATCTTTGCAATAATTTTTTATGAACTCTAGGCGGTTTACCATTCCAGATAAAGCCACAAATTATCTTATCCAGAGAATCAAAAAAGTTTTTAGGTAGAAAAAGAGGATTTGATTGAAATAAAAAAAGAAATTTTGGTAAGATATTCATCTTGACAACGTTAATCCTACCCAAGAGTGAAAGAGGGAGATTTCGCCAGTGCTGGACGTCAGAGGTTATTTTGGCAATAAGGGGAGAAAAATTGGCTGAAGCTAGGCTAGAGAAAGAGCGTGTCATATTTATACCTACATACTTGAATCCTGTATGACTAAGTTTGAAGGGTATGTCAGACTGCTGAAGATCACAGGCAGTCGTATTGATGGGAAAGCATTCGCTTTTTTCCAAATTCAATTTATAGCCGGAAAGGAACTGAAATTATTTAAGATACTCAAGACATTGGGGATGGAACTAACTGGATTTGACACATATAACAACAAATCATCCGCATATAACGACAACTTGTGCTCAGTTCCATTTCGGAAAATCCCGCTAAATGAATTGGAAGACCGCAACGCAATGGACAGAGGCTCAATGGCAATAGTGAAAAGCAAGGGCGATAATGGACAGCCTTGTCGTGTACCATGTCCAAGAGGAAAATAATCGGAAAACATATCATTACTTTGAACCCTTGCTTTCGGGGATGTATAAAGGAGACAAATCCAAGAAACAAATTTCTCATTGAATCCAAATTTCCTCAAAACCGCAAACAAATATTCCCACTCTACCCTGTCAAATGCCTTTTCAGCGTCTAGCGATATGACTATTTCTGGTGAATCAGATGACTGCTTTGCATAAATTATATTAAAGAGAGTACATATATTAAAAAATCATTGTCGTCCCTTAACAAAACCGTTCTGTTCTTCAGATATAATCAAAGGGAGAACCTTCTCCGAACGGGATGAAATTACTTTGGCTAACACTTTCACGTCAGCATTAAGCAATGATAGTGGTCTATAAGAGCTACATAGAGTTGGGTCTTTGTCCTTTTTATGAAGTAAAACAATAGAAGCTTGTGTTAGAGTTGGAGGAAGGGTACTTCGTTCTAATGATTCATTAAATGTAGCTAAAAGTAATGGTGCTAATTTTTCTATAAACTTTTTATAAAATTCAATGGGAAACCCAACAGGGCCAGGTGCTTTGTTTGATTGCATTGCTTTAATTGAATTAATTATTTCGACAAGGCAGAGTGGGGAATCCAGTCTTTTTGCTGTATCCGAGTCAATTACAGGATTTGAGAGGTCATGAAGAAATGTGTTCATGTTATATGAATCTGTTGGGAACTCCAACGTATATAGAGAAGAATAAAATGTTTTAAATGTGGCATTGATTTCATTAGGATCCATCGTGATTATATGTTGGATATTCTGAATACTACTTATAATCCGAGAGTTTGCTTGACGCTGTAGCTGATGTGCCACTAGACGGCTTGCTTTGTCGCCATATTCATAATGAGTTCCACGACTTTGTAATAATAGCCGTTCAGCTTCTTGGGTTGAAATTAGATCAAGTTCTGATTGTACCTCCATGCGCTGTTTAAATAATTCTGGTGTAGGATTTAAGGCATATCTTTGATCAATATTACTGATAGCTAAAGTGAGTTCAGTAAGCTTAGCGAGACGTCTCTTATTAGAAAGTGCAGAGTAGTAAATGATTTGTCCTCTAAGGTAGGATTTAAGTGTCTCCCATAGTAGTGAATATGAAGTAGAATCATTTTTATTAAACAACAAAAACTCATCAATTGAATTGGAAATAAAATCACAAAACTCTTTATCTGCCAAAAGAAGAGAATTAAACCTCCATGAGGGAAGATTACGTTTATAGGCACCCAACTGAATATCTAATAGTAATGGTGCATGATCAGATATTATTATACTTAAATAATCAGAGGAAACTACACAGGAATTTAGAGTACAGTCAATAAAAAAGTAATCAATCCTAGAATAAGAATGATACACCTTAGAAAAAAAGGAGAATTTTTTACTTGTTGGATTGCGGGATCTCCAAGGATCGACAAAGCCATTCTGTGTCATGAAATCAGAAAATGTTTGAGACATTAAAGACTTATTTAGATTACGGGGATTAGATCGATCTAGTGATGGATCAAAGACACAATTTAAGTCGCCCCCTAAGATTAACAAATGTGAATTCAAAAATGGTAGTCTACTTAATAATTTATTCGCAAATTCAACATCGTCAATGTTTGGGGCATATACATTAACTAACAAAACCTTTTTCTGCATCAAAGTACCGGCAACTATCACGTATCTGCCGTTTTTATCAGCTATAATGTTAGTAACTGAGAATTGTACATTTTTATTTATGAGAATAGCAACCCCCCCTTGATTTAGAGTTAAATTCTGAATGAAAAACTTGGCTCACCCATGAGCAGTACAACCGATGGTGATCTTTTATCCGAAGATGGGTCTCCTGCAGGAACACTATTGAGGATTTTAATTGTTTTAAGTTATTAAAAACTTTTAATCTTTTGACAGGATGACCCATGCCCTTAATATTCCAGCTAATGAATCGCAGAGATGCGCCTAGCAAAGCTGTACCAGGGCCTATAGTGGTACTAGCCATTCACACGTAGAAAAATAAAAAAACAACAGAATTATTACCGTGAGCTGAGGTAAAACACCACCCACCCAAGAAAACCCCAACACAAGAACACCCAAAGTCTCCATGTTAAAAAAAAACAAAACACCCAAAAAACAATGGAGACAGCAGTGTCACACACACGACAAAAAAGGTTGTTCTCAGTAAAATAGGAACAACTCAGGAGACAAAGCCGAGCAAACAGAGGAAGAAGTGCCAGTGGAAAACATGACTTCTGCCGACTTCCAAAAATTGAATTATAGTACGTGCAATGATTAAGTTACATACTGCTTTGTTCCAGTATTATAATCTGAACAATAAAGTAGGAAAAGGTAATGATAATGTTAAACTCAACAATTCTCTACGAGATTCTAATGATCACTCTCAAAATAAAGCAAATAAGCACAAATGTCCAGGTAATAGCAACAAGTCTAGAGTCTGTACAGATATATGGATTGTAATGAACGGTTCACAGCTCACCCAGAGATCAAAGTCTTGACGTATTCCTTCGTGTCTTCCGGTGAAGTGAACTTCTTTTCAGTCCCTTGGTAAGTAATGCGTAGCTGCGCCGGATGGAAAAGTCCGTATTTGACTCCCTCGATGCCACCGAGTAGCCGCTTGACCTCGTTGAATGCGGCCCGAGCCCGTGCTATCTTGGCGGTGTAGTCCAGAAAGACCGACAAAGTCATACCCCCGACTTTAATCCGCTGGAGCTCTCGCGCACGCCGTAATATATCAACACAGTCACTGTGGTAGTGAAGCCTGCACACAATGGCTCGTGGTCGGTCACCCGGTTTAGGTTTAGGCTGAAGAGTACGATGAGACTGATCCTCTAGCGGTTCCTTATCCAAAGAAAAAGCATCTTTCAGCAACGCAGCCACAGCTGTAGGAGAGAAAGAGCCAGGGCCCTCTTCAACGCCAATGATCCTTATGTTATTGTGTCGCGATCTTGATTCTAGGTCTTCACATTTGTCTTCCAGCATAGCAACCTTGGCAGTGAGGCGCTCAACGCTTGTTCTCATGTCAGCCATGCCATCCGTACATCCTGTGAGCGCTTCTTCCATGTCCCCCATGGTACCCGTTAGCTTAGCCAACTTAGCATCGATAGCAGCATTGTCGCTAGCTAACTGTGATTTTATGGACTGCAGCTCAAGCTTAAGAGGTGCCAAAGCGTCTCCGATAATCTCTTGTAGCTCCTTCTTAATAATACCAGCAATGTCTTCTTTCAGAGAGGAAAGCAACTCAAATTTCAAGGCTTCAGCGTCCAAAACAGAGGCTGGTTCAGCATCTTGAGCTAGCGACTCGGAAGTCGGGGCCTGCAGGCAAGGCCTCAGGTGCGTCTGAATAATGCAGGTTTTTCCTTTCCCCGACATTGCAAAACAATTCAAAAGTATCTCTTGAGGTACACAGCGAAAAAGAACCAAGAAAAAACATTAGGTTTTTGGAAAACTGCACAACTGAATAACAATTTTATACGAAGTTGGCAGGAGCCACCGAATCTGTGTCCTACTCCATTAACTGCTCAGCTGAAAAACTCCCTTTTAACAGGAAGAAACCTCCAGCAGAACCAGGCTCAGGGAGGGGCAGTCATCTTCTGCGACTGGCTGGGGGGTGAGGGGATAGAGAAGATGAAAAGAACAGACATGTAGAGAGCAAACAGCACGATGGGGTCTCAATCTATGGGAGAGAACAAACAGATGTTAATGACCAGCAAAAAAAAAAATTTCATTGAGAGTGAAGAAAGGAGTGAGGCCCAGTGCATTATTGGAAGTCCCCCGGCTGACTAAACCTATTAGCAGCATAACTAAGGGAGGGTTCAGAAACACATGATCCCTCCCTAATTGTAGGCTATATCAAAAAGAAAAGATTTAACCCTATTCTTAAAAACAGAGATCAAGTCTGACTCCTGAATCCAGATTGGCAGCTGGTTCCACAGGAGAGGAGCTTGATAACTGAAGGCTCTGCCTCCCATTGCACTTTTGGAGATTCTAGGTATTACAAGTAATCCTGCATTTTGGGAGCGTAGTGCTCTGTTAGGATAATACAGTAGTATCAGATCTTTTAAATAAAAAGCCTGATTGTTTAGAGCTTTGTAGGTAAGAAGAAGGATTTTAAACTTAATTCTAAATTCTATGGGAAGCCAATGAAGGGAGGCCAGAGCCAGAGAGATATGATCTCTCTTTCTAGTACCTGTTAAAACTCTTGCTGCAGCATTTTGGATCAGCTGAAGACTTTTTAAAGATGTTTTAGGACAACCTGATAATAAAGAATTACAATAATCTAATCTTGAGCTAACAAAAGCATGAATCAGTTTCTTAGCATCACTCTGAGACAAGATGCTCCTAATCTTGGCAATATTACGCAAATGATAGAAGGCAGTCTTAGAAACAAATTTAATATGTGAATTGAAAGACAGCTCTTGATCAAAAATAATTCCAAGGTTCCTCACAGAGCTATTAAGAGAAAGAGTAACCGCATCCAAACTGAAAGTTTGATTTGGAAAGGAATTTCTAAGGTTTTTTTGGACCAACAAGAATGACTTCAATCTTATCTGAATTTAATAGCAGGAAATTACAAGTCATCCAAGTTTTGATTTCCTTAAGACAGGCTTCCAACTTGGCTAATTGATTACTATCATCTGGCTTCATTGACAGGTATAATTGTGTGTCATCTGCATAACAATGAAAATGTATACAGTGCTTTCTAATAATGTTGCCTAACGGAAGCATATATAAACTAAAAAGAGTAGGGCCTAGCACAGATCCCTGTGGAACTCCATGACTGAGCTTTGAGTTGAAAGAAAACTCATTACTGACATGAACAAACTGGAACCTATCAGATAAATAAGATCTAAACCACTGCAACAAAGTTCCATTAAGTCCAACATAGTGTTCTAATCTATCAAGTAGAATATTATGATCAATAGTATCAAAAGCTGTGCTAAGGTCTAAAAGGACAAGTACAGAAACAAGTCCATTATCAGATGCGATGAGGAGGTTGTTAGTGATCTTCGCTAAGGCTATTTCAGTACTATGATGGATTCTAAACCCAGATTGAAACTCTTCAAGTAAACCATTTCCCTGCAGGTGGTCAAATAATTGCGTAGCAACAACTCTTTCTAAGATTTTTGAAATGAAAGGGAGATTAGAGATTGGTCTATAGTTAGCTAAAGCTCCTGGATCCAGCGTTGGATTTTTGAGTAAGGGTTTAATTACAGCCATTTTAAAAGCCTGCGGTACATGGCCTAAAGTTAATGAAGAATTGATTATATGAAGAATAAAGCTACCAATAAGTGGGAAGACTTCTTTAAATAACCTGGTAGGAATAGGGTCTAAAAGACAAGTTGAAGGCTTGGATGAGGAAACCATTTTGTCTAACTCTAAAAGGTCAATTGGAGTAAACTCATCAAGACAGATATCAATCGAAGCAGTTGTAGTAGTTACTGTATTTAAGTTAACTGTGGGAAGAATCTGATTGATTTTATCTCTGATGGATGAAATTTTATTATTGAAAAAAGTTCATAAAGTCCTAACTAGTAAGCTCTAAGGGAATGCTAGGATTGACAGAGTCCTGACTCTTTGTCAACCTTTTATAGTCACGAGAGGTGGCTTCCCGGAAGGTGGAGTCACCACCCCGTGCCACACAAACAAGAACATAGAACATATAACAAAAACCATATAAATAACTATACAACAAGTACCACAAAGCACAGTTTAGTAATTGACAGTAATACAGAGTAATATGCTCATGTCCTCTTCTGGAACTTGTTTGGTAGGTCATGTGATAAATGCTGTCTAGCCATCCACTAGTTAGTCCGTTAGCTGCTCTGAGGGAGTCCTAGGGGGAATCGGGACTGTGTTATCACCACATTATGAGTGGCTTTGACATGTTTCTGGTAGTATTTATCCAAAATGCAGACACGAGAGCAGAGCAGTTTAATGAAAAAAGTTAAGTATGTTATTGTGCAAAATAAGACAAGAACAGCTGGTGCTGGTACCCCTGTGGAGACAGAAAAGACATTCATAAGTTTATGGCAGTTTGACACCAGGATGAATCTGAGGTTGGTCTTTCGTACTGTTACAGAGTGTGTTTCCTTTGGTAAGATAAGATAAGATGAGATAAGATAAGATAAGATAAGATAAGATAAGCCTTTATTAGTCCCACAATGGGGAAATTCCAGGATTGCAACAGCACAGGGACAGCAACACTCAGAGCAACAATCAAGAAGACAAGGAAAACAAGAGCAGTGAATATACATATGTACACATAAATATATAAATATATATACACACAGTGCGGAGCATTGTAGCTAGATGGAATAAACAACATAACCGTCTACTTAGTTATCCTACATAGTATGAATATGTACCCATACATATTGTCACCCTCCGTAGCGACTGATATTGTCCTAGTTGTATACTGGAGGGGACCATTGTGTAAGTCTATTGCGTCTTTTGCATTCAATACTATTAGGTCGTCACGCTTCCAGTAATGACCTCCAGTAATGCACTGGGCCTCACTCCTTTCCTCACTCTCAATGAAATATTTTTTTTGCTGGTCATTAACATTTGTTTGTTCTCTCCCATAGATTGAGTCCCCATCGTGCTGTTTGCTCTCTACATGTCTGTTCTTTTCTTCTTCTCTATCCCCTCACCCCCCAGCCAGTCGCAGCAGATGACTGCCCCTCCCTGAGCCTGGTTCTGCTGGAGGTTTCTTCCTGTTAAAAGGGAGTTTTTCCTCTCCACCGTCGCCAAGTGCTTGCTCGCAGGGGATCGCCTGATTGCTGGGATCTTTCTGTAACTGTGGGGGTTCCCCCTCCAGTTGATAGTGCTATGAGATGACTGTTGTTGTGAAATGGCGCTATATAAATAAAGTTGAATTGAATTGAATTGAATTGAATTTTTTTGCTATCTCTGCGAGCAGCCCTGCTTAGGTTCTTAGTCTGACAGCCGTAGGTAGGAAGGACCTGCGAAACCCCTCGGTTGCGCACCTAGGATGATGTAGTCTGCTGCTAAATGAGCTCCTCAGTGCGTTCAGTATATCCTGCATAGGGTAGGACTCGGACTCCAGCAGAGATGACAGTTTAGCCACCATCCTTCTCTCTCCTATCTCCTCCACTGGGTCAAGGCATTGCCCCAGGACAGAGCTAGCTTTCTTGATCAGTTTGTTCAGTCTCTTCCTATCGGCTACTGTAATGCCACTGCCCCAGCAGACCACTCCAAAAGTGATGGCTGATGCCACCACCGTGTCGTAGAATGTCTTCAGCAGCACCCCTTGTACACCAAAAGACCTGAGTCTCCTCAGTATCAACAGCCTGCGCTGTCCCTTCGTGTAGAGTGCATCGGTATTGTGTGACCAATGAATGTTAATGAGCTCCAGTCAGCTGCTTGAGAACTTTGTGATGGTGAGTATGGTGGAAGATTGGTGCAGGTGAGAGAAGAGATACCCCGGGTCCAGGGACTTAAATGTGAGGATGATGGAATAATTTGCTCAAGACTTACAGAGGGGAGAAAATGATCCATTTAGGGATGATGGTCTGCCAGAGTAGAAGTCTGCCCTCAGGGTTCCAGATTCCATCTCAGAGAAGCTTCAGGAAATGGCCTTGAGAAAGAATGAGAAGGTGGGGATATTGCGTGGCAGAAATTGGTGAGGGAAGGTAACATTGTAGGTGAGCACACTTAGGTAGGAGTGTCTGCTGACAGCAATGATAATAATAATAATAATAATAATAATACATTTTATTTCTAGGCTCTTTTCAACCCCCAGGATCGCCTTACAAAAGAGCATTAAAACATTAAAAGGTCCAACAGTCTTGTAATGAGAGTGGGGGATGAGGTCATCTTTATAAGTGGGGCTGATGAGGAACTTGTGGGAAGATTAGAGCAGCTGCGCAGGATCAGGCCATCAGTTATGGTGAGTGAGTGAGTGAGTGAGTGAGTGAGTGAGTGAGTGAGTGAGTGAGTGAGTGAGTGAGTGAGTGAGTGAGTGAGTTCAAACCTGAAATACCAAATACTAATTGAGAGAGTAAATCCAACGTCAGTGTTGGCTCATCCACAGTTAGCGAACAAAGTGTCGTGGCTAGTGGCTAACCCTGAAATACAGTAGCTTCAGCCTATTTCCTCATAGTTTCCACACACTTTACTTACTTCTTGGTATTTTCACATGAAATAAAGAGTTTTCTCTGTCACCACATACTGTAGATATGGTTTTCTAATCACGATGATAGATCCATCTTTGGCCATTCCATTTTGTTGTTGGCTTGTTCACAGTAGTGAATGAGCTGACATGGTTACCAGTCAGTGGTGAACCACAACTTTGTTTCGGTGCATTTTACACTAGTTTCCACACACTTCGTCTGCTTCTCGGTATCTTCAGATTAGGGCTGCGTGATATAATGAATATATTCATTATATAAATACATTCTACTATGCATGATACAAAAATGTTTTTATCACAAAGCTTGAGCATTCTCCTCTCCTCTCTCTTCTCACGCAGCTGCACTCAGGGGCTTCACCCCCCCTCCCCACGCCATGTTTCATTTCATGGTCATTGCCAGGTGTTTTTTCCCGCACTTTTGTTCTTTAGAAACTCTTTCTTTTAAGCCTGTTTTCGTAGAGCAGAGACATTTGTTTTTATATGCACAATCTGGCAACACTAGCAGAGTGTGGGGAGAGGGGAAAAAATTAAATGGCACACACACATACCAGCTGCAGTGCAGCAGACTTGAACGAAAGCATTAAAAAGGACTACAGTGATCCCTCACTTATCGCGGTTAATGGGTTCCAGAACCGACCGCGAAAAGTGAAAAACCGCGAAGTAGCGTCACCCCTAATGACGTCATCCATAAATAATACGTACGTTCATTCTCTCACTCTCTCTCTCTCATATGATACGTGTGTGTGTGTGTGTACATGTGTACATACATACGTAGATGTAAATAAAGTGTACATAAATATGTTTTTAGAACTCTTTTATTCTTATAACAAGATACGTAACTCAAGATGAAGATGATTTACTTCACAGGTTAATGAGAGCTTTACTGCTCCTCAGGTGACGCCTCATCGTAAGGTGCTAGAAGCGCAGGATCATCGAGGGCAGCTTCCGATAGAGCTGGAGAAGCTGCAGGAGGCGGCGTAGTGGCTCGACGGGAAGACTATTTCGCACAAAATGGCACAAGAGAACAGCAAAAAGTTCCACGCTGCGAGACTACGTAACACGAGCGATAAACAACAATGAATGCGGTCTTCCTTCGATGCATTGGCGTTCGGCAGGGAGAGGAGGTGGGTGAAACATCTCGGCCAATCAGCTTGCAGGGTGAAACGTCTCGGCCAATCAGCTTGCGAGATTTCCGAGCCGAGCCAACACGAGAACAGCGAACAGAGAGGTGGATTTTTTGAGTTGTGCGGCCCTCCGTGTTGATACCTGATGGTCTAATGTAGTCTCCCTGCCTTCTGCTAGCGCCCGCCCATTATTTCTCGATTTTGAATTTTTGATGAATATTTTTGAAAAATCCGCGATGCACTGAGGGCGCGAAAGGTGAAGCGCGAAGTAGCGAGGGATCACTGTAGCTCCAAAGGTAAAAATTTAAACAAATACAGTTTTGTGCAAATTATGTCACACTACCACTAATTTCTTTCACTACTTGAGATGTTATCCACTATAATATGAAGAATGCATTAAGAATTGCTCTCAACATCCCAGGTAGCCCCTACAAAAGAATTAATAAATAAAGGAACCAGCCTTAAGAAAATTACTATACATATGGCTTCTTCATTTGGAAAATTTATCCCATACAACAAAAGTGCAAAATAGAAAGAGATCACAACTGCAGTTACAAATTATACTGCCAAAGATATGGCCCTTATTACTAAAAACATGATCAAACAGAAAAAGTGGACTTTAACTTATATAGTTTTAAAATATCTTTCTCTAGAATTCTTGCTTAATGGACTTTTTATTATGGTCAGTCCTTTTTTGTTTTGTTTTGTTTGTAATGGTTTTATTACAGGCCACATTAGGAAGGCCTACCATTATTTATTCTGATTTGCTGCAAATTTATGAGTTGGATTGTCTGACTGGTAACATTCCACATCTGAAAAGCCAGTTTCAAAAGCTGGGGATCAGACCACCAAGGTCTCTACCTTCGACCGTTACCTGATCCACGTAGCACCGGACCCCCATGGTCCCACCTACAGGTGGTGAGCCCACTGGAGGGTGGACCCATGTAACTCCTTTGGGCTGAGCCCAGCCAGGTCCCATGGGCAGAAACCCGGCCACTAGACACTAGCAATCAAGCCCCTCCCCCAGGCCTAGCTCCAGGGCAGGGCCCTGATAACTCCATACCAGGCGTGGTACACTGAATCCTTGATTTTGTATTCATCATGGAAGTCTATTGGATCACTCTTAGTCTGGCCCTTCACTCAGGACCAGTTTGTCTTGGGAGACCCTACCAGAGGCATATTGCCACAGACAACATAGCTCCTGGGATCACTAGTACACGCAAGAACTACTAAATATCAGGACTCTCACCCCCATGGACCTTCTTCCAGTTTTTTTAGCTCCTGCCGCTGATCTGATCCATTGTTTGGCCAAAAAAGCAAGACGGCGGAAAAGAGGGAAGAGAGGAGGGATTCTCGCTCGGCTACGAAAAAGAGGCTCGCGAACAGCCTTGCCTGGCATATTTCTATCCAATGCCAATTCTCTCCTGAACAAGGTAGAAGAATTAAGACTGCTGATGCGTTTCAAGGACCTCGCTTCCTCGTCTGTCATCTGCTTCTCTGAGACCTGGCTTAATGAGAACATTCCAGATAGCGTGATCAGCCTCGAGGGTTTCCAGCTGATTCGTGCTGACCGCGTCACAGAGCTGTCCGGTAAGTCTATCGGAGGAGGAGTGTGCTTCTATATTAACAACAGCTGGTGCTCTGATGTAACGGTGATTTCCAAACACTGTTCTCCCGCCCTGGAATTTCTTTTCATTAACTGCAAGCCATTTTATTCCCCGCGGGAGTTTGCCTCATTCATTCTCGTCGCTGTGTATGCCCCTCCTGACGCGGACACGCGCGAAGCTCAGCGCGTGCTCGCAGATCACATCCAACTTACGGAGCGGAACTTTCCAGACTCCCTGGTTATCGTGGTGGGCGATTTTAACCAGAGCAATCTGAGTCACGAGCTCCCCCGCTACAAACAGTGTATTAAATGTCCAAACAGAGGAAATAACACGCTAGATCACTGTTATACTTCAGTAAAGGACGCATATCGCGCTGTTCCCCGCGCTGCGCTGGGACTATCTGATCACGTGATGGTTCACCTCATCCCCACATACAAACAAAGACTGAAACTCACTAAACCTGTAGTGACCACCACAAAGAAATTGACCAGTGAAGCTGGAGAGAAACTGAACACATGCATGGAAATAACTGACTGGGACATGTTTAAAAGAGCCACACATGATCTTAATGAGTACACATACACTGTGAACTCATATATCAACTTCTGTGAAGAGCACATTCTCCCATCGCGCACCAGGATAAGATATTCTAATGACAAGCCTTGGTTCACAGCTAAGCTCAGACGGATCAGGAAGGAGAAGGAAGCAGCGTTGAAAAGTGGAGACAGGGACTGCTACAGGGAGGTCAAATATCGGTTTAACAGAGAGCTGAGGAGAGCTAAATCTGTATATTCTGAGAGACTCAGCAGCAGTTCACTGCTAATGACTCGGCTTCTGTGTGGAGAGGACTGAGGCAAATCACCAACTATCGGCCTCAGGCTTCTAAAGGTCAGGATGACAAAGCCCTTTGTCAAAGACTGTCCCAACACTATGCCCGTTTTGACACCTCGTCAGCTGTGTCCAACTCACCCACTCCACCCAGCTCCACTGCCTCCTCAGCCCCTAATTCATCAAGAGCGGTCCCCCCCTCCTCCTCCTCCTCCTCCTCCCCCCCTCCCCTTGTCATCAGTGAGCAGGACGTGCACAGACAGTTCTCCAGACTGAACCCGCGCAAGGCCCCCGGGCCGGACGGTGTGTCTCCCTCCACCCTGAGACACTGTGCGAAAGAGCTGGCTCCTGTCTTCACAGACATTTTTAACACCTCTAACTAACTAACTACTAACTAACCTGCACTTATATAGCGCTTTTTCTAGTCACAAAGACCACTCAAAGCGCTTTCACTAATACTAACCCTCTATTCTAAGGGCCTATAGGAAACATATCTAGGGACAATTTAGAACAGCCAATTAACCTAACATGCATGTCTTTGGATTGTGGGAGGAAACCGGACCCCCCGGAGTAAACCCACGCAGCACAGGGAGAACATGCAAACTCCATACAGAAAGGTTCCAACCCCTGCCAACCTGGGGATTTGAACCAGGAACCTTCTAGCTGTAAGGCAACAGTGCTAACCACTGCACCACCGTGCTGCCCAGCAATGTCACGTGCCGACCTGCCTCAAATCCTCCACCATCATCCCTGTCCCCAAGAAGCCACGGATTACTGGACTTAACGACTACAGACCTGTAGCGCTCACCTCTGTAGTCATGAAGTCCTTTGAGCGCCTGGTCCTGTCTCACCTCAAGTCCATCACCACACCCCTCCTAGACCCGCTGCAGTTTGCCTACCGTGCTAACAGGTCTGTGGACGACGCAGTCAACCTGGCCCTCCACTCCATCCTGCAGCACCTGGACTCCCCGGGAACCTACGCCAGGATTCTGTTTGTGGACTTCAGCTCCGCATTCAACACCATCCGCCCCGATCTGCTCCAGGACAAGCTGTCCCTGCTCAACGTGCCTGACTCCCTCTGCAGGTGGATCACCGACTTCCTGACGGACCGGAGACAGCATGTGCGGCTGGGGAAGTCTGTCTCAGACTCTGTTAGCATCAGCATTGGATCACCCCAGGGCTGTGTACTTTCCCCCCTACTCTTCTCCCTTTATACCAACTCCTGCACCTCCTCCCACCAGTCTGTTAAGCTGATTAAGTTTGCGGACGACACCACCCTCATCGGGCTCATCTCCAACGGTGACGAGTCCACCTACAGGGAAGAGGTGGCCCAGCTGGTGTCCTGGTGCAGCCACAACAACCTGCAGCTGAATGCTCTGAAGACAGCGGAGATGATTGTGGACTTCAGGAAAGTCACATCCCCCCTGCCCCCCCTCACCATCACAGGCTCTCCCATCACCTTTGCAGATTCCTTCCGCTTCTTGGGCACCACCATCACCCGAGACCTCAAATGGGAGCCAACCATCAGCTCCCTCATCAAAAAGGCCCAGCAGAGGATGTTCTTTCTGCGGCAGCTGAGGAAGCTCAAGCTACCCACCAAGATGTTAGTGCAGTTCTACACGGCCATCATCGAGTCCATCCTCACCTCCTCCATAACTGTGTGGTACGCAGGAGCCACTGCCAGGGACAGACTAAGGCTGCAGCGCGTCGTGCGCACTGCTGAGAAGGTGATAGGCTGCAAGCTCCCATCTCTCCAGGACCTGTACATCTCCAGGACCCGGAGGCGTGCTGGCCGGATCATAGCCGATCCTTCACATCCTGGTCACGTGCTGTTTGCCCCCCTCCCCTCAGGTAGAAGGCTTCGGTCCATTCGGACTAAAACCTCCCGGCACATGAACAGCTTTTTCCCCTCTGCCATCAGACTGCTGAACACTAAGTGACTTTTGACTCTCGTGCACTATGTACAGCAGCTCAACCAGACTCATGTCAATCATCACTGTTTTTCTGTTGCATTATTGACTGCACTATGTGGTACTTCACATTATACATGCTAATTTTTTAAAACTGCCTTGACTAGTACTACTCATTATTACTAGTATTATTATTATTATTACTTATTATTACTTATTTTTCTACACTTATTGCACGTTTCTAGTCCTTTAGTTTTTTAGTTTATCCCTTTTTCTCATTATGTTTTTAATGTTGCAGCATGGCACCGAGACAAATTCCTAGTTTGTGTATCACATGAACAATGGCAATAAATCTGATTCTGATTCTGATTCTAACCCCCCACCACCACCACCATCACCACGATAAGGTGGCGATCCATGGAAGGATTGTGGAGGAGTTTAAGTATCATTCACAAGTGAGGGAGAATGGAGCGAGAGACTGACAGACGGATCAGAGCAGCATCTGCAGTGATACAGACATTGCACTGGTCTGTTGTGGTGAAGAGGGAGCTGAGCTCTAAAGCAAGGCTGCAGATTTACCAGTTCACACTCAAAAACTGCCAAATTCAACATTGTTGCAACTACTGATAAATCTGCACTTTTTCCATTTTAATTTTCAACTTTTTTCATGTAAATTTGCAGCTTTCACTCTCTAAATTATAACTTTTCACTTGTAATTTTACATTTTTTTACTTATAAAATTGCTAAAAATTTACTGGTAAATTTTCAACATTTTTAACTGTAAATTTTCTGACAGTGAAACCTGGAGGGGGTGATTGGGAGGAACGGCCTGCCCAATCTGAACCCGAGTGGTGTTCAGTTATTGGGCTTCTCTACTAACCACAGTAACAAACACCATGTTCACGAATAAGGGTGTCCATATGTGCACCTGGCACCAGGACACCCTAGGCTGCAGGTCGGTGATTGATTTTGTTATTGTGTGTAACAATATATGAGTTAATAATTATGATCAGGTATAAAAATTATTTCATTCATTCATTCATTCATTCATTCATCTTACCCGAAAAGGATTAAGCGGAAGAAGATGAATGAAAAAAATAAAAATTATTTATTTTATATTAATGTCTTGGGACCTGAGATGAATTCTCGGTTCATACACCCAGGAAAAATCAATATAACACTCGTGGGGCACCAGCTTCCCTTTTGGAAGCAATTCAATCTTTAATTTTTTATCTTATACCTGTTTAATCACTCAATAAATTAATTAATAATCAGACTCAAAATTTTAGTGAATTCGATACTGGGGACTTAAACCAGACTCAGAATGAAATAAATTCTCAACAACTTCTCTCATTTTCACATATTTATTAAATGAAATGATGATTAAAAGACATTGAAATGATTTCATTAAGCATAAAATTAAACTTGTAAATGATAGATTAACAATGTCAACATTTGCAGAATCAGGGTTAACTGTAAAATGAATTTAGATCAGTTTGAGTTAACGGATTGTGTAAAACAATGCAAATTTATGTGGAAAATGAAATTAATTATATGAAAAGTTCTGGATTACGCTAAGAAAATGAAAACGGGATTTTAATGAAAAGAAAGATTATATTACTTGCTCTTTAATTTTGCATCTGATCAGATATTAAATTATTCCCAAATCTCAGACTTTCCATTCAGCAGATGAACAAGAATATCACTCACGTGATTCCGGGCCTGATGGTTGAAAATGAAGATCCTCCTGTGTCGCCGTCCAGAAGTTTTCAATGTGGAAAAGTGCCAAAACCCAGAATATTTGTCCAGCAAATATTCAGTTGTCACCAGATGAGATTTTGATGTGTTGATCACCTGGGCTGCGGTCCAGCCCAAGATGTCTACTCTTCGTGGCGTGCTGATTTCTTCAGCTGCGCGTGATGGCGGGCTGTGTTGAGAATCTGCGGCTTCCCATGAGGAATTCAAGGCTAATTAAAAATCTGATCCGATAGCAAAATTAACAGATCTTCGGACTTTAGATAAAAGAACTTCTGGTGTGGAATGATCAATAAAAATTTATAAAAAATAAAGTCAAGATTAAAGCTTACATTAAAATTAAAATGGTGGCTTTACAGAAAGTTTAACTGGAAAAGTTATAAAAATAAACTTCTGAGATTGGAGTTTTTAACTCCTAATTAGGATTGAGCTCAAGAAAAAGAAAGAATTAGTTCCTAGGCATTTAAAGAAAAACATTAAAAGTACATGAAGTTACAGAACCCAAAGTTATGAGTTATCTGCTGTGTAGACAATAAGACAAAAGAGCTGAAAGAGACTGAAGTGATGATGCAGTTCCCTTTTATCTGTGGAGAATTTTCGCGGGCCTCCGTGATTGAAAGGAGCCCCCAGCCAATAGGCTTCCTTCGTGGGTGGGCTTTATGAACTTTAGTCCAATGAACAAACAGTCTTTTGTCTGGATCAAACAACACTGAGAGCTGTTGTCAAGCAAAGATTGGCTGCTGGCGGTCACATGATTTGAGATGCCTTCACAAACTCTAATACACAAGTTTCAATACTGCAATATTCCTCTATACATTTATGTATAACTCTAACCTATTTCAGTGTTCATGCAACTTATAATCAGTACTTCTAAATTAACATGCAAGAATAAAACATTCATTTAAACATTTTAGCATGCACATATTTAATTGAAGATTAATATATTTCAAACCTATTATTGATTGTCCAGATCAAAACATCAAGAGTCCATTTGCTTTTCATGGTCCTGGAAAAGAAGGAAGATGTTGAGAAGTGAGTTAATACAGATGTGATTAAAAGGTTTGCTGGTTAAATCTGGCATGTCCCAGAGTTGCCAGTAAGGGCAGTGTTGAGCTGTGGATCTTTGTGGGCCATATGATGTACTCCAGGTTCTGTTCTATGTCTCCACATTTATGGGCCATAAAGTCAAAACAGGAAGTGCATTAGGATGAATTCCTTAGACTGGTTTTAACAAAGGAATGTGAGTTCAATTGCGGCCTGGGGGATGAAAGAGCAGTCCTTGACTGTCTTTTTCATGGGTAAAACAATGTCTTTAAGCTGAAGAATAATTCTATTGATGAGCCAAAGTGAGATGATGCTACACGTGTCATCAGACCTGCGACCATATGTCTTGGACACTCTGGTAAAGAGAGGTGCAGAGCTGATAACTGATCACCACTTGGTGGTGAGTTGGATCCGATGGCAAGGGAGGATGCCATTCAGACCTGGTAGACCCAAATATATAGTGAAGGTGTGCTGGGAACGTCTGGCTGAGGCCCCTGTCCGGAAGGTCTTCAACTCCCACCTCTGGAAGAACTTTGACCACATTCCGAGGGAGTCTGGAGACATGGAGTCTGAATGGGCCATGTTCTCCACCTCCACTGTTGAAGCGGCTGCCCAGAGCTGCAGCCACAAGGTCGTTGACACATCTTGTACTGGCAACCCCCGAACCAAGTGGTGGACACCAGTGATGATGGGGGCCATTAAGCTGAAGAAGGAGTCCTATCAAGCTTGGTTGGCTTGTGGGACTCCCGAAGCAGCTGAGGTGTTCCAGCAGGCCAAGCAGAGTGCAGCTCGGGTGGTTGCTGAAGCAAAAACTCAGGTGTGGGAGGAGTTTGGTGAGGCCATGGAACAAGACTTTCAGTTGGCCTGGAAGAGATTCTAGCAAACTGTCTGGTGGCTCAGGAGGGAGAAGCAGCTCCGTGTCCACACTGTGTATGGTACGGATGGGGCACTGCTGACTTCGACTGGGGATGTCATCGAGCGGTGGAAGGAATACTTTGAGGATCTTCTCAATCCCACTGACACGCTTTCCACAGAGGAAGCAAGGCTTGTGGACAAGGGAGACGACTCACCCATCACAGGGACTGAGGTCACCAAAGTAGTTAAAAAACTCTTTGGTGGCCGGGCCCCAGGGGTGGACGAGATTTGCCCTGAGTACCTCAAGGCCCTGGATGTTGTAGGGCTGTCATGTTTGACACGCCTCTGCAACATTGCGTGGAGGTCAGGGACAATGTCTTTGGCATGGCAAACCGGGGTGGTGGTTCCTCTCTTCAAGTGGGACCAGAGGGTGTGGTCCAACTTTAGAGGGATCACACTCCTCAGCCTCCCTGGGAAGGTCTATGCCAAGGTACTGGAGAGGAGAGTCCGGCTGTTGGTCCAACCTCGGATTCAGAAGGAGTAATGTGGTTTTTGTCCTGGCAATGGCACATCGGACCAGCTCTTTACCCTCTCAAAAATCCTCAAGGGTTCGTGGGAGTTTGCCCAACCAGTTTACATGTGTTTTGTGGACTTGGAGAAGGCATTCGATTGTGTTCCTCATCGTTTTTTGTGGGAGGTGCTTCAGGAGTATGAGGTATTGGGCTTGTTATTACGAGCTATCCGCTCTATATATGAACGTTTTGAGAGTTTGGCTCTTATTGTCAACACTCGGTCGGACTCATTCCCAGTGAAAGCTGGACTCCGCCAGGGCTGCCCTTTGTCACCAATCATGTTCATAATTTTTATAGACAGGATTTCTAGGCGCAGCCAGGGTACAGAGGGTGTCATGCTAGGTGACCACAGGATCTCATCTCTGTTGTTTGCAGATGATGTTGTCCTGTTGGCTTCATCCAGCAATGACCTACAGGTCTTACTGGGACGGTTTGTTGCTGTGTGTGAAGCGGCTGGGATGAGAATCAACACCTCCAAGTTCGAGTCCATGGTCCTCAGCCAGAAAAAGGTGGATTGTCCTCTCCGGGTAGGAGACAAACGCCTGCCCCAAGTGGAGAAGTTTAAATATATCTGGGTTTTATTCACAAGTGAGGGGACAATGGAGCTAGAGGTTGACAGACGGATCAGAGCAGCATCTGCAGTGATGCATATGTTGTACCTGTTTGTTGTGGTGAAGAGGGAGCTAACCTCTAACTCATTCCATGGAGGGCCAAGACCCTGCAGGTTTTACCTCCACCCAGTGTCTTCAACAGGTGATTTCACTGAATTTCTTCCCACTGGTTGCTGATCAGTGAAAACACCTGCTGAAGACACTGGGTAGAAGCAAAACATGCAGGGTCTTGGCCCTCCATGGAATGAGTTTGACACCTCTGCTTTAAGGCAAAGCTGTCGATTTACCAGTCAATCTACGTTCCTACCCTCGCCTATGGTCATGAGCTTTGGGTAATGACTGAAAGAATGAGATTGTGGATACAAGCGGCTGAAATGAGCTTTCTTCGTAGGTTATAGGATTGCTGGACTCACCGTCAGAGACAGGGTGAAGAGCTCAGTCATCCGGGAGAGGCTCAGATTAGAACCGCTGATCCTCCATATTGAAAGGAGCCAGTTGAGGTGGTTTGGGCATCTGATCAGGATGCCTCCTGGACGCCTGCCACTTGAGGTGTTTCGGGCACGTCCCACTGGGAGGAGACCCCGATGCAGACTGTCAGGAATCTGAAACTCAAGACTCACAAAATAATAGTACTCTGTTAGGTTCGTACCTTAATAAGATTCGAGACACAAAATGTGTTCAAAGTTTTTACTTGTACAAGGAGCAACACACCTCTGATTACAGATGGGAAATGCGCGCTGTCATACAAAGCCAGCACGTCCCTTTTATACTGAGCAGGTCAGACACAGGAAACATCTACTGCAACTTTATGGGCACCTTTGTGGTGACTGATAAGACCGTGAAACAGTCAGGCTTTGTGGTGACTGATAAGGCCGTGGAACAGTCAGGCTTTGTGGTGAAACAGTCAGGCTTTGTGGTGACTGATAAGGCCGTGGAACAGTCAGGCTTTGTGGTGAAACAGTCAGGCTTTGTTGTGTAACGCAAAGACAACTCCGTGTCAGCACATGACTTCTTGCACACCAGTTTCTAAACTTTAAGTAAATACAGATTATTCCGGTCTGTTGAGGTATGTCTGTTACAGGGTGAGTTAAACCTTCCTGATGCAGCATTGTTGCAGCCATTGTAAGGGAAAAAATACAGAAAAGTTCAGCTAAAAACTAATTATGAAATGATAACATATTTGTACATATATACAATTTCTGACACAGACCCAGGACCCGCTGGAGATACTATGTCTCTCAGCTGGTCTGGGAACGCCTTGATATCCTCTCTGAAGAGCTGGAGCAGGTGGCTAGGGAGAGGGAAGTCTTGGCTTCTCTGCTTGAACTGCTGCTTCTGTGACCCAGACCTTTGGAAAAGCAGTAGAAGATGGATGGATGGATGGATGGATTTTCAGCCTTTGTAACGTGCAATTTAAAAAAATAATAATTTAAATTTGCACATTTTTACCGCGTAATTTTACAATTTTTTCTTGGAAAATTTCAAAATTTTCCTCTTGAATTAACATTTTTAATTGTAAGTTTTCTACTTGTTTTATTTGCAACTGTGCAAACTCTATAACTTGCAAATCTGTAACATTTTTACTCATAAATTCACAAGTATTTGGAACTTTTCATTCTTAAATTTACAAGTTTTTCACTTGAAATGTTGCAAATTTTACTCTTAAATGGATAACTTTTTGCTTCTAAATTATACCTTTTTACATGTAAATTCACAGTTTTTTACTCTTATATTCACAACTTTGTAACTTTTAAATGAACAAATTTTAACTAGTAAATTTCAAACTTTTGGGTGAGTAAATAGCCATTCTTTTATTTCAAAATTTTCACCTTTTTACTTGTAAATGTAACTTTTAACTCATGAATCCAAAACTTTTCTCTTTAAAATTTATATCTTTTCACCCTTAAATTTGCAACTTTTTTAGTTGAAACAGAGTAACTTTTTACTCTTAAATTTACAACTTTTTAACTTCTAAATGTACGTTTTACTTGTCAGTTTGCAACTTTTTACTCTTAAATTTACACATTTTTCACTTGTAAATTTGCAAGTTTTTATTTGTACATTTGAAAAATTTTAACATGTAAATTTACAGTTTTTTGATGAGTAAATTAGCAATTCTTTTATTTCCAAATTTGCAACTTTTAACTTGTCAGTTTGCAACTTCTTTACTCATTCACAAATTGTCACGTCAAATTTTGTTACTTTTTACTGTTAAATTTATAATGTTTTTATTTTAACTTTGAAGCTTTTGACTTTTAAAGATTTGTTACTTTGTTTCTTTTTAAACAATCAAACTTTTCAACTTTTTTTCACTTGAAAAGTTGTAACTCTTAAATTTGCAACTTTATACTCTGAAATTTTCAGCCTTTTTAATTTCTAAATGTATGTTTACTTGTCAGTTTGCAACTTTTTGTGTCATGAATCGCCCTTCAGGGCAGAGAGGAGAGAGCCACATGCTGGACTACAGTTTATGGTATTTATTAACCAGAATACAAATCCCAAACAGTGCAAAACAGAAAATCCAAACAGAAACACAAAGCAGATTTACAGCGTGCCACAATAGGGCCAGGTTTCTGGTGGAGACGATAACTGAGACTCTCGCAACGAGAAATGAAAATAACGGCCCTTAACTAAGCCTAGAAACAATCAAACACAAATAGTACCCGGTGTGAATGACATGAGCAGGCTGGGGAGAAAATGACAATCAGCTGTGAGTCATGAGGAGAGGAAGTGGAGCTGACAGTTTGACAGGAGCACGGCCCACAATCACAGAGTGCCCCTGACAACTGTAGCTCCTGAGAGAGAAAGAAAGAGAAGACTCTGGCAAAATTAAAGTAGAAACAAATAAAGACTACTAAACCCAAATATAGAAAAAAAAACTACACTGAATGTAAACAGGAGAATAAATCATACAAACAATCATGAAAACAAACTAGAAGTAACATTACAGACAAGTAACTCCAAAATATAATATCATACAAAAAACAGACAAAGCAGGGTGGAATCCCCCCCCCGCTCAGATCGTGACAGAGCCCCCCCCCCCAAGGGGTGGACACCAGACACCCCGAGCAACGTCAAAAGGAGAACAAGAACCCACCCACACTAAGAGCCCACCCTACCAAAAGACAAGAAATCAACCCCACCCTGGGCAGGAGGAGGGGGATCCAGGCACAGAGGGACTGAAACAAACCAGAGAAAATCATAAGAACTCCCATGACTCACATCCCAACAGAACCCAGGCTAAGAGGAGACAAAAAACAAAAAACCTCACTCAGAATTCACACCAGGCAGAACCAGGGACCTAGGCCCCCTGGACCAAAGAGTTAGACAGTTCAGAGGCCGGCCGAAGTCCCAGATCTGGCCAACGGCAAGGTGGTACTAGTCGGGTGGCCTGCCGGAGAATATGAACCACCCAGCCCAATGGCACAGTCTGTCAGGCAGTCGGCCAGAGTTCTTTAACCACCAAAACAGGAAAGGTGGTCCAGGGGGTGGCCACCCAACCGGGACGACCAGAGACAAGGAGGATGGAGGACTAGAGGGAACCATGACGACATCAGGCAGAGGAGGGGGAACCACGACGGCCTCGGGCAGAGGAGAGGGAACCACGACAGCCTTGGGCAGAGGAGAGAGAACCATGACTGCCTCAGGCAGAGGACAGGGAACCACAACAGCGTTTGGCAGAGGAGAGGGGACCACGACGGTGTCTGGCAAAGGAGAGGGAACCATGACGCCCTTGAACTGACCAGCAGCACCCTCGGTGGTCCTGGATTTGGACAAGGTAGCACCCTCGGTGGTCCCAGATTGGGACAAGGTAGCACCCACAGAGGCTCCAGACTGGAGTGAAGCAGCACCTGAGGTGGCTCCGGGCTGGAGCAAAGCTACACCCATGGAGGACCCAGACTGGGCCAATGCTGCACCATCAAAGGCACCAGGTTGGAATGGAGCACCCACAATAACCTCCACAGAAAAGGAAGCAGCACCGTCAAAGACCTCAGCTGGAGGGAAAGCAGCACCCACAGAGGTCCCGGGCTGGGACGGAGCATCCGCACAACCTCAGCGACCATCTGGCAGATCTGGAATATCCTTGGCGACCCTGGGGAGAAGCTCAGGCAAGAGATACAAAATTACAGGGTCAGGGTCACTGGCGGCAGTGGAGCCCAGCGAGGTGAGCTCAGGTGCAGCTGACGGCTGCACTTGGCTCTCCTCACCAAGAGCCAGGCAAGATTTCTCCAAAAGAGAGGCAACAGAGGGAAATGAGAGCACTTGCCTGGGCTCAAGCTCCACCACCATCCAGGACTCCGTCGAAGAGATGACGACTCCTCGGACCCGGCCCTCTGGAGGTTCAGCTGAGACTCTGCTCCGGTGGCCACAGCAGCAGGCATGGTGGTTGATGCAGTCCTCGGACCCCCTAGAAATATGACTAATGCAGGTGGCTCACCCGACGTGGACACAGGGGCTCGGCTTCCTGCTGGCGCTGGATCCTGTTCTGGTGAGGCCAGGGGACGCTCCATCGTCGGCACAGGCTTCAGCTTGTTTGCAGTGCTCTCCCTCCATCCAGACTGTGACTGCAGGACTGGGACCAATCCCTCCAGGACTGCAGGCTCCTCCATCGTCCGGCAGCTTAATCCCGGGGCCGGCGGACACTCAGGAGGGAGAGGAGGAAACATGGAGGTAGCAGGTGAACAATTAATGTTTGCAGCAGGCGGTGAGGACTCAGCAGACTGCACCGGCTGAGCCCCACCACCAGGAATCAGGCAAGACAATTAATTTTTTGGTAACTGGAAATGAAAAGACACGGCTGAATTCCCAGGGCATGATGGTTTCTGATGCAGCAGGCCCACCATCTTCCCTCTCAGTGGCTGCAGCAGTAATGGACCCCTCAGAAGAGTGTGGAGTAGCCGCCCCTGCAGGCTCAATTGTGGGCAGAGCTGGGGATGAGCCAACCAAACTGTCAGCAGCAGGGGAAAATGCCGTGGAGATGAGGGAAGCAGTATCAGTGGAGGAAGAGGGAGTTGATGGGACAGCCAGTGCAGAGGTGCTCGGATGAGAAGAGGAGGCTGCTGCAGAAATTTTTTGACACGGCAGAGGAGGAACTCTTGGCAGAGAGGTGGAGGCATTCTTCCGGCGAGGTCTCCTGGGGTGACGTCAGGGAGCGGGAGGTGGAGATGTCGGCTCATGGTGAGGTAGAAGAGGATCCGGTGAATGCTCATCCAGCTCCTGGGTGAGGTCCGGGAGGAGCCATGGTTTATATTCAAGTCGGACCTCTGTCTCCACTAGTTCGACCCGCCTGCACTCCTCCAACTCCTCGGCTGATGGTGTGGGCCACTGTTCATGAGGAGAGGGCAGGGCTGCTGTGTTGGGGCTACACAGTGTCTATTCGGGACCTCCGGAGACTGTCTGATGACTGGGCGAGGGTTCAGGTTCCGGACAGGACGAGCGAGTCTTCTGCCCATGGGTGCACTTCTTTTTGAGCCCCGGTGGCACATGTTGTGGGTGGCACATCGGGAGGTCTTACTCTCATCCAGTGACCTTGGGAATAGGGAGAACGGGCGAGAAATGGAAATGTGTGCGCCTCAGGCATGACAGGCAAATATAGGTGCTGTGGCAACCGGGGGGAGAGTTGAAAGGAGGAGATGCAGAGGTAGGTGCCCGAGCACCAGGGGGGAGAAAAGATGTTAAGAATGTGCCTTCACACCTGGGACTGCAGGTGTTAATGTATTGTGCTGTTATGTATGCTATTGTGATATGTACTCTTGGTGCCAAAGAAGAGAAGTGTAAGATATATAAAAGGTTCACTTTGGCACCCAGAAGTGAATCTGGTTTTGAGGATGGAGGAATAAAGTCTGAATCTGCAAAGCTCGTGTTTCGTCTTATCAGTCCTCCACACTGGTGACCTATGACATGAGAATGGGAGACAAACCGAGCACCTCTGCGGAACTACCCATGCTAGGGTTTTCCCCCGCTGCATTCACTGTGGCGGTAATGCTCCCGGACTTTTGGCTCCACGACCCAGCCACCTATTTCATCCACGTGGAAGCCAAGGTTGCTCTCCGCGGAGTCTCTGCTGATGACACGAAGTACCATTATGTGATGGCTTTGCTGGACCCGCGCTCCACTCAGCTCACCATGAGCCTGCTCTGAGCCCCCCCCCCCCCCCCGCCAGCCCAAGGGAAGTACAACGCTCTCAAACAGCTGCTGTTGTGGCATTACACCCTCTCCACCGGAGAGAGCGAGCAGAGAAGCTCCTCGCACACTTGGAGTTAGGGGACAGATCATCTGTAGAGCTAATGGAGAATATGCTGGCTTTGCTGGGCGCAGATGACAGATCTTTTCTCTTCACCCATCTCTTCCTGAGGAAACTGTTAGTTTCAGCACAGACAATTCTGGCCAACTCACCACTGCTGGCTGCCAGGGACTACCGCTCGCTGGCGGAGGAAGCGGATCACATTATCCTGGCGAGCAGGTGTTTTGGAATCCAGGCGGTGAGACCAGGGTCTTCGGCGGAGCACACCGACGACAGTGAGGAGCCGAAGGTAGTGGCCAGGACAGTCACTCGGGGACACCAGAATGGGACGACCTGTTCCTACCACCAGCGTTTTGCCGCCGACATGCGGCATTGTCTCCCATCATGCTGCTTCAAAATGCCAGAGAAACGGACCAGCCAGCGGTTGGTAGCAGCTATGACCGCTAGCAACAGGGAGAAACAGCTGTTCATCGAGGACACACGTTCCAGGAGACGGTTTTTGGTGGACTCTGGTTCCCAGAAGAGTTTCATTTTTCAAGTCAGTGCTGATGGGCTGGAGGAAGGCTGCAGCCCATCACTAAAGGCCGCCAACGTATCCCCCATCAAGACTTTTGGAGAGAGGTCAGTGACTGTTTGCATGGATACAACTATAAGTGGGACTTTGTGGTAGCCGCGTGTTTGGCTCCTATCTTAGATGCTGATTTTCTGTGTGCTTATGGTCTCCTTGTCGATGTTGCTAACAGACGTTTAGTGGATGCTGTGTCTTTTGCCTCACTGCCTTGTATGGCTCGGGGAGCTGGGCCACCAACACATGCCAATTTTTTAGCCTCGAGGGTATGTATCAGCATTTGCTTTCCGAGTTTCCCACACTCATGGTGCCCACCTTTTCCGCTACTGTGACCAAGCATGGAGTCAAGCCTTTTATCACGACTAAGGGCCCTCCGGTTTTTGCGCGTCCATGCTGCCTGGACACAGCTAAGTTAGCCAACGCACAGGAAGAGTTCACCAACTTGGAACGTTTGGGGATGGTTAGGCACTCCAATAGCCCTTGGACATCCCCGCTGCACATGGTGCCCAAGTCCAATGGTTTGTGGCAGCTGTGCGGTGATTTCCGTTGCCTAAACAATGTCATTGTTTGGGGACGGCAGTGGCTCAGGAGGTAGAGCAGGTTGTCCAATAACCACATGGTTGGCAGTTCAAATCCCACTCTCCCCAGATATCCTGCCGTTGTGTCCCTGGGCAAGACACTTTACCCCAATTGCTCCTGGTGGGTCTGGAAGCGCCATGTTAGGCAGCATGCCACCATCAGTGTGTGAATGTGTGTGTGAATCTTCTTCTTATCTTCTTATCTTATCATGTTTAATGTTGCAGCATTGTACCGAGACAAATTCCTAGTTTGTGTACTAAATGAACAATGGCAATAAACCTGATTCTGATTCTGATTCTGATTCTGATTCATTGAACATAACCGCTACCCCATCCCACACATCCAAGATCTTGTGGTGCACCTGGCCAGAAGGCGCATTTTTTCTAAAGTGGATCTTCCTCCGCGGCTACCACCAGGTCCTGGTTCACCCTAAAGACGTCCCAAAAATGGTGGTGATAACACCTTTCAGCCTTTTCGAGTTTTTACGCATGCTGTTCGGGTTAAAGGGTGCTGCTCAGACTTTTCAGAGGATGATGGACGCAGTGCTCTGTGACGTGCCGTTCGTGTTTGTCTGCTTAGATGACATTGTGGTGGCTAGCGTGTCAGAGGAGGAGCACCTCTCCCATCTGAAGCAAGTTTTCCACATGGAAAGGAAGCACATGGGATGATAGTTAACCCAGAAAAGTGTCAGTTTGGGCTGCCGGTGATCAATTTTTTAGGACACCACATCTCGCCAGAGAGTACAATCCCGCTGCCGGATAAGGTACGAGCGGTCTCAGATTTCCCACATCTGCAGACCATGAGGGCACAGCAGGAATTTTTGGGGATGGTCAGTTTTTACAACCGTTTCCTTCCCGGGGCAGCCCAACTGCTGCAACTGCTGTATGGCATGCAAGAAAAAGAAACCCGCAGATAGCACTGACTGGACCCCTGATCAGGTCCAGATATGTGTGTGTTTATATACTTGCATATTTATTCCACCTAGCTGCAATGCTCCATACTGTGGGTGTTTATATATTTACATATTTATTCCATCTAGCTACAATGCTCTGCACTGTGTGTTCATATATTCATATATTTATTCCATCCAGCTACAATGCTCTGCACTGTGTGTTTGTGTGTGTGTGTGTGTATATATATATTTTATAGTAATATGTACATATGTATATTAGCTGCTCTTGCTTGCTTGTTTTTTCTTGCCTTCTGATTGTTGCTCTGAGTGTTGCTATCCCTGTGCTGTTGCAATCCTGGAATTTCCCCGTTGTGGGACTAATAAAGGCTTATCTTATCTTATCTTATCTTATATTTACAGGTGCCAAAGCGGCGCTCGCTAGTGTGGCTCTGCTGGCCCACCTGTCCCCACTGGTGTGGACACCAGTGCTCCAGCGCTCACTACAGACGCGTCTGACGTCACGGTAGGAGAGGTGGTGGAGCAGTATGTAACCCTTGCCTTACGTTAATTAGGTAAAAGAAATTATTAAGTGTAGACCAGTTGCTAGGCTCGTAAGGATTACAATAGGGAATTAAAATGAGTGTGGCATAAAATAGCTGGAGGCAAGAAATGAGCAATAATGGCTGTTATTTTTAAAGGTAAAGAGAACAAAATAATCAAACAATTTACAAATATACAAATATAACAACGGCCGGCATGAAATAAAACCCCAAAAAATGTCTTACTGAGCTCAGTGTTTGTTTGTCTTTTTGTTTTAGTCGTTTGACCAGTCAAGATATCTTGTATTTCCAAGTTCAGGTTTCTTTTCCTCTTTTAAAGCTGCGGCTTAAGTTGTTACCACTTTGATTTTTGTGCACTGGAGAGAGGAAGGATGTTCTTCAATCGAGATCTTGGTTCAGGTCTCGGTTCAGGCCTTGGTTCGGGTCTCGGTTCAGGTCTCGGGTCAGGCTCGCCATCTCCATCCGGAGAGAATCCAGGATCCAGAAGATTCTTAATCGGCAACAAGAAAAAAACCTAGCCTGCACAACAATAATGGTATTATTGTATACAGCTAAAGTAATTCATTTTTCAATCTCTTCTCATATAACACTATAGCTTAGTGTTTAAATTCTTCTCTCATATCACTATTGTTACAATTCAGTAATATAGTAATATCTTACAATTCACATTTCACATCTTACATGAATTTTTTTTTTTCTCAAAATCTCTCTGGTAATACATGAAATACTTTTTTTTTAACTCATGTAACCAAATAAATGAATTTCTCTTTTTATCTGTACATCATTTAACAATGAAATTATGATTAATATTTTTAACCTTTTCTTGGTAAATCATGAAATGAAATACAATTAATTTATCACATGTCCAGGGAATGTACTGTCCCATTACTTCCAATATTCCCTTTTAAAATCAGTAAAACCCTGTCTGAGCTACTGGGTTTAGCATAACCTATGAATTTACATAGGAAACCAACAAAATGTGCTTTTAGCATCAAACTACACATTACATTCAACCAGAAATAGTGCAAAAAGAACTAAAAGTACTTCAGCATACTGTTGTGAACTGAAATCACATTTAGAGAAACATACAGAAACAAAAATAGCCTTTTCCATTGCTTTTAAACAGAAAAGATCTACTCGTGATTAGCATTAGCATAACACTAACATTAGCAGGGCGCTAGCATGCTTTCTTTTAGCACACACTCGGTTTTCACTCACCAAGATGAGGTATCAGCATGAACACAGCAAAAGTCACAGCCTCATGGCCTCTCTGATATAATGTCCGGCTCAGGAAACATGCACGCAGGCTCAGGGTAGATTTAACAGCTTTATTCAACAAGCAGGTGTGTCTGGATGGATGTGTGAGATAAGTGTATGTGATGAGGGTGAACGCCGATGCACAGGAAGCAGAGCAGTGCGCCGTACAGCTGGACAACCCTATGGAGAGAGCAAAGGACAGGGGTAAAGGGCACCACACCTGAACAGGATTAATGAGCTATGTGATGCTTACTTGTGGGTGGCAGGTGGCTGGCGTTGGCCAAGGGAGAAGCCCGGAAGACAGCGTCCTGCAGAGCCTGTGACGATGGTGAGGATTGGGTGGCGATGACGGGGTATCCGCCGCCAGGGAATCCACCTGTGCACAGGGGAGAAGACTTGGAAAAGGTAAGGGATGCTTACAATGAAGCGTAGTCTCGCTGATGATCAGGGTGTGATCCAAGCGCGAAGAAGTGCCGATGAGAACAGACGGCTCCAGGCCGCTGCACAGGGCTGAGTGGGCTAAATAGCCTGCGGCTGACGAGGCGCAGGTGTGTGCGCAGCTGAGGCAGATGATGAGCGGCGAGTTGTGACAGTACTCCCCCCCCCAGCAGTGCCTCCTGGCGCTGGTTTGTCCGGGTGCGCCCGATGGAACTCCGTGATGAGACTCCTGTCCAACACCAAGGAAGAGCGCACCCAGGACCTCCATTCAGGGCCGAATCCCTCCCAGTCCACCAAGTACTGCAGCCCGTGACCTCGGCGCCGGGAGTCCATGATGGAAGCGACTCTCCAGGCCGGATGGCCATCGATCATCAGAGGCGCGGGCAGCACCGCGGGCGGAGGACAGAGGGGATCGGAGACCATGGGCTTGATTTTGGACACGTGGAAGGTGGGACATATACGGAGGGAGGGGGGAAGGGCCAGACGCACAGCCACTGGGTTAATAATTTTCGAAATGGAGAAGAGACCAATGAAGCGTGGGGCCAACTTTCTCTTCTCAGCCTTGAGGTGGATGTCCTGAGAGGCCAACCAGACTCGTTGGCCCACCTGGTAGGCAGGGGACGGTCTCCTGTGGCGATTCGCCGTGGTGCTGTTGCACGTCGCCGTGCGTAAAAGCGCATCGCGCGCCTTGGTCCACAGAGTCCGACAACGTCTCAGGTGTGCCTGGATGGATGGGACGGCCAGCTCACCCTCCTGCTCCGGGAACGACGGTGGATCATATCCCAAGGACGCCTTGAAGGGGGACATCCCAGTGGCAGAAGATCATGCGGTGTTGTGGGCGTACTCTACCCAGGCCAGGTGCGTGCTCCAGGAAGACGGGTTGGAGGAAGTGACGCAGCATAGGGCAGCTTCCAACTCCTGGTTGTCCCGTTCGCACTGCCCATTGGACTGCGGGTGGTGGCCGGAGGAGAGGCTTACTGTGGCCCCCAAGGCGTTGCAGAAACACTTCCATACCTCTGAGACAAACTGGGGCCCCCGATCCGAGACGACGTCCATCGGTATCCCGTGCAGCCTGACCACGTGTTGAACCAGAAGGTCCGCTGTCTCCCGTGCCGTAGGGAGGCCCCGAAGTGGCACAAAGTGGGCAGCCTTGGAGAAACGATCCACGATGGTCAGCACAGCGTCAAAGGTGTTAGAGGTTGGGAGACCGGTGACGAAGTCGAGGGCAATGCGGGACCAGGGCCTGCCTGGGATCGGCAGGGGCTGGAGCAGGCCCGCGGGGGGAGAATTACCTGACTTGCCGGTGGCACACACAGGGCACGCCCGGACGTAGTTGGTGGCGTCCCTCTGAAGACCTGGCCACCAGAAGGAACACTGGAGGAGATCCACTAGCCGGGAAACACCGGGGTGACAGGTGAGTTTGGAGGTGTGAACCCAATGGATGACCTCCCCCCGGACTGTAGATGGAACAAACAGCCTTCCCTCCGGTCCACCGCCAGGGTCCAGTTCGGTCTCCTGACCAGGAAATCGCCCCTACCACACACGAGCTGGGCAGGATGGTATGACCTGGCTCCTCTGTCGTCTCGGGGGCAAACTGCCTGGACAGGGCATCGGGCAGGCCGTTCTTAGAGCCAGGGTGGTAGGTGATGGTGAAGCAGAACCGGGCGAAGAACAAGGACCAGCGCGCCTGGCGGGCATTCAGACGTCTGGCAGATCTAAGATATTCCAAGTTCTTGTGGTCCGTCAGCACCACGAACGGCAACGCAGCCCCCTCCAGCCAGTGGCGCCACTCCTGCAGGGCGAGCTTGATGGCGAGAAGCTCCCTGTCCCTGACGTCGTAGTTCCGCTCGGCTGGAGACAGACGCCGTGAGAAGAAGGGGCAGGGTCGCTTGACCCCATCGGTGGGTGATCGCTGGGATAGCACTGCCCCCACTCCCGTATCAGACACGTCGACTTCCACCAAACACTGCAGCGCGGGGTCAACCTGGGTGAGGACTCGGGAGGAGGAGAACTTCGTCTTCAATGCCTGGAACGCAGCTGCAACCTCTTCGGTCCACCGGAAGGGGTTCTTGGGGGAAGTGAGACGGGTCAGCGGGGCAATGATGGCACCGAAATTGGGCACAAAGCGGCGGTAGAAGTTGGCGAAGCCAATAAACTGTTGGACCTGCTTCCTGGAGGTCGGCGTGGGCCACTCAACCACCGCTTTGACCTTCGCGGGGTCAGGCAGGACCTGGTTGTGTGAGATTACAAATCCTAAAAAGGAGGTGGTCTTGGCATAAAACTCACATTTTTCGGCCTTGACGTACAGCCTGTTTTCCAGCAGCCGCTGTAAGACCCGCCTCACATGAACCTGGTGTTCCTCCCATGACCTGGAGAAGATGAGGATGTCATCCAGGTACACGAACATGAAGAGGCCAAGAAAATCACGCAGGACGTCGTTGATTAGGCATTGAAATACAGTGGGGGCGTTGGTCAGTCCAAACGGCATCACCAGATACTCGAAGTGACCACTAGGTGTTCGAAAGGCCGTCTTCCACTCATCCCCCTCCCGGATCCAGACGAGGTGGTATGCGCTGCGGAGATCCAGCTTGGTGAACCAGGTCGCCCCCTGGAGGGAGTGGAAGGCAGTGTCCATTAAGGGCAGGGTGTAACGGTCCTTTTCCGTGATGTCGTTCAGGGCCCGAAAATCGATACGGGGTGGAGCGACCCATCCTTCTTGGACACGAAGAAGAACCCTGCGCCGAGCGGGGACGAGGAGGGACGGATGATTCCCGAGTTGAGAGACTCCTTGATGTAACTATCCATCGCCTCTCGCTCCGACAGGCTATAGAGGCGTCCGGATGGCAAGGGCGCCCCTGGGCGGATGTTGATGGCGCAGTCGTAGGGCCGGTGAGGAGGAAGAGACATTGCCCTGGACTTACTAAAAACTAGACCCAGGTCATGGAACTCCAGGGACACCAGAGAGAGATCCGGAGGCGCGCCGTCCTTGGCCGGAGGGGGAGAGGACGGGGCGCAGGCTGCGGACTGTAGGCAGGTACCCATACAGAAGGAGCTCCAGGCGGCGATTCTTCCTGTCTGCCAATCCAGCACAGGGTTGTGCAGATGCAACCAGGGGTACCCTAGGATGACAGGCGACACTGAGGAGGACAGAACGTACAGGGTGAGATCCTCCCGGTGGTTACCTGAGATAATAACAGGAACTGGCTGGGTGCGATGAGTCACTCGTCCAAGGGGCGCACGGGAGAGGATGACCAGGCTGAGAGGAGCAGCCAGAGGGTGGCAGGGGATGCCCAATTGGGTTGCCAGGGTCTTTGAAATGAAGCTCTGCTCTGCTCCTGAGTCCACCAGTGCGTGTGTGAGGTGCCCCGTGGCATTGTGACAAAATCGAATGGGCAGTGATAGGCTAGTGAGGGGATTTGACTGGTTAGAGTCCGCGAGGCCCCCTACAGTGACTCGCAGACCTCCCCGTTTGGCTTCTCCGGGCACTGCTCCACGGTATGTTGATTGCCTCCGCAATACATGCAGAGGCCCAACTCCCGGCGGCGCTGTTTCTCCGCTAGGGGGAGCTTTGACCGACCAACCACCATCGCCTCCGATTCCTCGGAAGACTCCGGCGGAGGTACCGCCAGGGGGCGGCCTTGAGGCGTGCGGACGGAGCCTCCATGCGAGCGGCTGATTAACTTCCGCTCAGTGGACCGCTCGCGCAGCCTGTTATCTAAACTTTTGGTTACGGAGATTAGCTCCGAGAGCGTCTCCGGAAGATCTCGACCGGCCAGCTCATCTCTCAGACCCGAGCTGAGGCTGCAGAGGAAGATGCCACAAAGTGACGCCTCACCCCAGCCTACCTCCTCTGCTGCAACCCGGAAGTCGATAGCGTAGTCCGCCGCTGACCGACTTCCCTGTTGGAGGCCACGGAGGCGGTCAGTGAGGACGCTATCACGCCGGGAATGGTCGAACACCTCGAGAAAGCTCTGCACGAACTGGCTGTAGGAGAGGTCCGCGTAACTGGGCTTCGCCATAACGGCGTAAGCCCAAGTTAACGCTCGCCCCTCCAGAAGATTACCAATATAGCCAATTCGACTGTGGTCTAAGAGAATATCCCCGGGAATGCGCAAAAACACTGACTCACATTGCATGATGAACCCCCGCGCTCCGCTGAGCTTCCCGCTGAAGCGGGCCGGGATTGGGATAGGTGTGAGTCGGGTTGGCGTTCCCACGGCAGACTGGCCAGCCACTGGAGCGGCGGGAGCTACCCCCCCCCCCGACGAGCCGAGGGGAACGCCTGCTGGGGGTCCAAGCGGTCTAACCGGTGAGTGATATTAACCAACTGGTTCAAGATCACCTGCTGTTGGTGGGCTATTAAATCCACCCAAGCCTCGAGGGTGGAAAAACGGCGTGCGAGCCTGCTGTCTGCTGAGCCGCTCTGCTGGAGCCGTACTGACATAATGTCCGGCTCAGGAAATACGCACGCAGGCTCAGGGTAGATTTAACAGCTTTATTCAACAAGCAGGTGTGTCTGGATGGATGTGTGAGATATGTGTATGTGATGAGGGTGAACGCCGATGCACAGGAAGCAGAGCAGTGCGCTGTACAGCTGGACAACCCTATGGAGAGAGCAAAGGACAGGGGTAAAGGGCACCACACCTGAACAGGATTAATGAGCTATGTGATGCTTACTTGTGGGTGGCAGGTGGCTGGCGTTGGCCAAGGGAGAAGCCCGGAAGACAGCGTCCTGCAGAGCCTGTGACGATGGTGAGGATTGGGTGGCGATGACGGGGTATCCGCCGCCAGGGAATCCACCTGTGCACAGGGGAGAAGACTTGGAAAAGGTAAGGGATGCTTACGATGAAGCGTAGTCTCGCTGATGATCAGGGTGTGATTCAAGCGCGAAGAAGTGCCGATGAGAACAGACGGCTCCAGGCCGCTGCACAGGGCTGAGTGGGCTAAATAGCCTGCGGCTGACGAGGCGCAGGTGTGCGCGCAGCTGAGGCAGATGATGAGCGGCGAGTCGTGACACTCTCAAGCTCGTGCTCCCATCAACTTAAGACAATAAAGGTTTCAAATTAGCATTTGGACAGTGTTTAGATTTATTTATAGCACTTTTCTATATTAAACTCACCAAGACGACCCACAGGTTTCTACACGGACCGTCTACAGCCTCTCTCATTCGTTCTCAGAGCGCAAAAGGCTGAAAATCGGGTACGTGCCTCGGCACTCTGCTCGGAAGGCAGGACTAATATCGCTCTTAATGAATGAAAGGATCAAGATCACCCAACGTGACCATGAAACAGGAAAATAAAAGTTGGATAACGAGGACCACACTTCCTCTTCCCAAAATAACTGTTTTTCAAAATAAAATCACACAAATGCATTAATACAAATGAAATATGAGAAAAAGGGTTATTTTCTCAGCTGGGTTACAAGTACATCTGCAGTTCATGGCAACCTCTCACCTTTTTCAGCAGTACTTTGCACGGCAACAAGCGTAAGTGTAGCACTTTTGGCAGAGAGCTGTTGGCCCTCCACATGGCCACACATCACTTTCAGTTCTGGCTTGATGGTCATGAATTTACCACGTTTGTTGACCACAAACTCCTAACCTACGCAATGTCCAAACTCTCAGAACCGTGGTCAGCCCGGCAACATTGGCATCTAGCCGCAATTTTGGAGTTCACTACCGACATTCAACATGTAGCCGGTAAACTTAATGTTGTGGCTGACTGCCTGTTGCGCGCGCTAGTTTCCGCGGCCTACATGGTGTCGAAGACCCTTTGACCTTGTACCCCATGCTTGAGGTTAGGTTCATCAGCTGCAGTTCCTAGATGAATTTTCCTCAAAGGAAATTCTGTCACATGTATGTGTGTGTGCTTGGTTTCTTAGGGGACTAACCGAGCTCCACTGTCTCCATCTACCAGGCGACCTCCGCTTACCTGTGTCCAGAGTTTTGACTGAGTGACCTGTCCGGTCAGAAGCTCCAGACACCCCTGGAATTAACGACAGCTCCCCTATGGTCTCTCTTTGCTCTTGGTAATCTGGGTGGATGTTTAAGATCAGGAAAAACTGATCTACAGGAGGTCTGTTTAAAATTACCTTCACAGAGTAACCCTTAAAAACTCATAAAAATGTAACACCTCTTGTGGAAAAATATCTTCTTGAAAAACCAGAAAAGATGGACACTGAAGCAGTGAACTCTCAAACTCCCATACTGTCTTTTAATATGCTGTAGAATTTATTGAAAGTTGCAAAGCGCAGCCAAAAAGTTATTCTTGCATAAAACAGTCAATTCAATCAAAAATAGTAAAATTCAAAATCACCAAAATCAGTCAAAATGATCAAAATCAAAATCCATCAAAAATTTGAAAAACTCCCAAAATCATAGAAACCCTTTGAATAATAAAACCTGGTAAGATCATCTGGTTAATTTGTGGATATACAGTGGGGTAAAAAAGTATTTAGTCAGCCACCAATTGTGCAAATTCTCCCACTTAAAAGATGAGAGAGGTCTCCAATTTTCATCATAGGTATACCTCAACTTTGAGAGACAAAATAAGAAAAAACAAATCCAGAAAATCACATTGAAGGATTTTTAATGAATTAACTGGTAAATTCCTCGGTAAAATAAGTATTTGGTCAATAACAAAAGTTCATCTCAATACTTTGTTATATACCCTGTGTTGGCAATGACAGAGGTCAAACGTTTTCTGTAAGTTTTCACAAGGTTTTCACACACTGTTGCTGGTATTTTGGCCCATTCCTCCATGCAGATCTCCTCTAGAGCAGTGATGTTTTGGGGCTGTCGCTGGGCAACACAGACTTTCAACTCCCTCCAAAGATTTTCTATGGGGTTAAGATCTGGAGACTGGCTAGGCCACTCCAGGACCTTGAAATGCATCTTACGAAGCCACTCCTTCGCTGCCCGGGCGGTGTGTTTGGGATCATTGTCATGCTGAAAGACCCAGCCACGTTTCATCTTCAATGCCCTTGCTGGCATTGCTGGCTTACATGGCCCCATTCATTCTTTCCTTTACACGGCTCAGTCGTCCTGGTCCCTTTGCAGAAAAACAGCCCCAAAGTATGATGTTTCCACCCCCATGCTTCACAGTAGGTATGGTGTTCTTTCTCCTCCAAACACGACAAGTTGAGTTTTTACCAAAAAGTTCTATTTTGGTTTCATCTGACCATATGACATTCTCCCAATCCTCTTCTGGATCATCCAAATGCTCTCTACCAAACTTCAGACAGGCCTGGACATGTACTGGCTTAAGCAGGGGGACACGTCTGGCACTGCAGGATTTGAGTCCCTGGCGGCGTAGTGTGTTTCTGATGTAGCCTTTGTTACTTTGGTCCCAGCTCTCTGCAGGTCATTCACTAGGTCCCGCCATGTGGTTCTGGGATTTTTGCTCACCATTCTCGTGATAATTTTGAGAGATCTTGCGTGGAGCCCCAGATCGAGGGAGATTATCAGTGGTCTTGTATGTCTTCCATTTTCTAATAATTGCTCCCACAGTTGATTTCTTCACACCAAGCTGCTTACCTATTGCAGATTCAGTCTTCCCAGCCTGGTGCAGGTCTACAATTTTGTTTCTGGTGTCCTTTGACAGCTCTTTGGTCTTGGCCATAGTGGAGTTTGGAGTCTGACTGTTTGAGGTTGTGGACAGGTGTCTTTTATACCGATAACGATTTCAAACAGGTGCCATTAATACAGGTAACGAGTGGAGGACAGAGGAGCCTCTTAAAGAAGAAGTTACAGGTCTGTGAGAGCCAGAAATCTTGCTTGTTTGTAGGTGACCAAATACTTATTTTACTGAGGAATTTTGTCTCTCATAGCTGAGGTATACCTATGATGAAAATTGGAGACCTCTCTCATCTTTTAAGTGGGAGAACTTGCACAATTGGTGGCTGACTAAATGCTTTTTTGCCCCACTGTATATCTAAAGAAGCCTTGGGAGGAGAGAGAGAAAGGAAGATTAACTGCTGGTCATCCCCTTCGAAGGTTCTCTCCTCCGTGAGAAGGGAAAGAGGAGAGGGGGTTTGGAAGTGGATGCCCCGGGGGAATAAATCTCGATGCGCCGGCTCCCTCACTCCCATCAGCGGGACCTGTAGTGTGTGAGGCAGCGAGCGGGAGGAGCCGTCAGCTGGATGCCCCCACTTCCTCTTCTGTTCTTCTCTCAAGTATTGATTTTCCCTTATTGCAGCAGAAGCAAAAAACAGTTCTTAAAAAGTGAAGAGTTGAGATGGTATTTGGCTCATCTTCTTAACAGCGGTCTTCTCCTCTTCAGTCTTCTGCCATGGGATGGTTGGTGTCCTGAAGTCCGCTGAAAATGAACATTTCAGGGTTTGCAGACTTAGATTTTATAATAAAGTCAGAATCAACTTTGATTGGCCAGCTTTCTCTCCCCATACATATTCTTTTAGCTTCTGTGATTGGCTTAAATTCAAACTTTATATAACAATTACCTCATATTCTGCACATGTCCCCCTCCTAATTTCCAGTAATAGCCATGTGACACGTACCCCATGCACTCATGACCATCTGGTTTTACTTATCTCAGCACTTTTTCCCTCAGTTCTGCTCACCTCATCATTTTTCATCATTAAGATAGCTCAACTTAGCTGTCTTTGTTACTTTCAATTCCTTTTTTCCTTCAGGCTGCTCTCTTTCAACATCCTTTTCCCAGTCAACAGGTCTGCAAAACATACTTCACAATCTGAACCCACATAAACCTTTCTTTGTGCATGTCAAAAGTGTACGATTACACTTATCTCTTTGTTGATTACATACTTCTTAAAACAATGAGTATACATTTGTTTTACTGATTACACACAAGATAGTGCATTCCATGGCATATGTTTCCAATATTGTGCTTTGCATTCAGTCCTCCATACTTCACCAGCAATGTCTGCCACTGTCCTTTCTGGCCACAGGAGTTTGTGCTCTCTGATAGCTCTGTGACCTTTGCTGACCGCCCCCCCCCCCCCCGGCGCTTTCTGCACTCTCGGAGCATTTGGGGCAGGATTCCCCACTTTCTTCTCATAGGGATGATAACAGTGTGATTGGGAGGGTCGGTTACTCTCAGCCTTTTTACGGTTATTGGGGTCATGCCGTGGGATACTCGAACATCCCTTGGTTGGGGCATCCTGCCCCCCACCCCACCTCTTTATGGGCCCGCGGAGTAGTGACCAGGAGAGTGTCATCTTCATCAGCAGTAAGGGAGATGACATCTTCCCGCAGAGTTGAACCGTGACATGCTGCTGCTAGAGTGGTGTGACGCCGGCTGGATGAAGCTGTGCCCGAGCTAGGCGGGAGTGGCCCATCAGGCTGCTCACCCACAGCCTCATCAATTATGACAAGCTGGCCTGGGGTCAGGGGTTGACTAGTAGATGAATTAAGCTGGGTAGAGGTCGGTTGAGGAGATGCAGCAGTAAGACTGGGGACCCCTGAGTTGGCAGTCACAGCTGTTGCAGGGGCCCAAGCCGCAGACGAGCGGGACCCTGAGGAATGGGGAGGTGTCAGCCCCTCGGCGAATGCTTGTGTCAGCTGTGAGAGAGCATCCATGGCATCATTGTACAGGCTTTCATTCGGTGGAGGCTGTGATGGTGTGGCCTGGATGTAAGCCAGCCATGCATCGTTGTGAGAAAGGTGGGTGGAGAAAGCCACAGATCCATCAGGAAGTTCCCAGGTTCTCTAGTATTGTGGGTAATAGAAACCATTATCATACTTGCTAGGCTTCCACTGTGGTCTCAGCTCTTGGTTTTCCGTAGTAAGAAGCAACTTCCCCATTGTTTGTATGGCCCACCTGCAGCTAGGCGCGATTAAGGGTATTGTGATGCCTTCGTTTGGAGTGAAAAGGCCATCCGTGGGTACTGGTGGAATTGTGGTGGGGCCTAGGTAACAGCTGCTGCACCACAGCACCCCTCCAATGTCCCATAGATACTTGACTTCGGCCAGGGGTGTGCGGCAGAATAAGCAGGCGACTCTCCCATCCTGCAACAGACAGGTGAAACACAGAGCACAATTTTGTAATTGGCGTTCCGGTTAAGCAGAAAGCATGCTGTTGTTGGCTGTAAGCAATATTTTCAGGAGGTTTCATTCCCCTCTTTCCTGCAGAAACATAGTTCTTCTCGTCAGTTACAGACTGCAAAGGTTTTGGTGCTGCGTTGATAATGGCAATCTCCTGAATGTGGCCCTCTACCTTTTGGGGGGAAGAAAGCTGCATAGGACATCAGCCATGTCACCATGGCTGAGGCACAGATGAGGTTCATCCACCATATCACTGTGAGGACCCCCCAGACCACTCCCCAAAAGACAACAGCTGCCAGCCTACTGAACCAGATGTTGCGGCCACTTTTCTTCAACTTCATCTCCAACCATAGTTGACAGCCTAGCAGTGCCACTGCCATCAACCCTTCACAGGCCGCCTTTGCTATGACACATGCAGAGTAGATGGAGAGCATATCAATAATCACCCAGATGAGGATTATTGCTGCATGGGCGACACCTTCAGAATTACACCATGGTGTAATACGGCCCAACATGTAGGTGACGAACAGGGTCAGGGCATAATCATATTTGCCAAATATTATGTTGACCAGAATGATGCGGGTAATTGCAGCCAATGTTGTCACAACTCTCAGGGTATGTCCCTTAGACCAGTTCCCAGTACAGCAGAAACATGCCCAGATAGCTTGCAGTACCCAAAAGTGCAGCTTAGCTCTCGTTAATTCAGTAACCCAAGGCGGTGGAGGTGATGTAGTCACTCTGTAAAGGCCGTCCACTGCAGTAATTCCTGTATCAGTTGCCATGTTGCAGTAGCTGTGCTGTGCCAGTAGATTATGATGCTGGGGCTGAGGGGTGGTGGTGAGTTGGATGTTGTGAGGTTGCCGGACCGTGTCCAAATGAAGTCTGCAACTGTGCGGTGCGGAAGTTTTATAACTATACTTCCTCTTTTAGTGGGAGAGATTTCCCCCCTCCTCTCTTCAGCGCCCTCTTTCAACGAAAGATGGTTGAGACAGCAGCTCGGGCGCCACCCTTGATGATTACCAGCAGAATTATCCCTGTTATTAGCAGGCCTAGGCCAAGTAACAGATATGGCCAAACCCAGCTAAACAGCATTCCCAGCCATGTAGAGATGACTTGTAGCCCTTCCTCGATTATTTCCACCATCTCCCTTATGATCGTGGAAACTGCTCCTTTAATGGTCCGCCCTGCCATCTCAAGGAAAGTGCACTCATGTTCAGACTCACCCGTGCCACAATGTAGCCAATGCTCAGCAGGAGAGTGACAAGTACCATTATTGTAAATCAGATTGGGACCCAGCCATGTATAGACGATTTCTTCTTTTCCTTCACAGGGGCTCTTCTTGAATGCGTAGCTCTCTGCAACATAAAACTGGGGATTGTCAAAGACTTGTGGGCTGATTTGACCCAGAATCTCCTTCCTTTTGTGCATGGAATGACCTATAAGAGCTTTGGTGCACCCAACATTTTCAGGGAACACCCTAATCCATTTGTTGTTAATTTTCTTCCAGACAGCTTGCAAAGCATATGTATCATATTCTCCCTCATAGTATACTTCACAATCCATCTTCCAATTAGGGACCTGTCCACAATTTCCTCTAGACAGACTGATGGTGCAGGATGTATTTCCTTTGTTACAGGTCCTTTTCCATGGCACTGTGTTGATATAATTAATGTAGGTGAATGACCAAGGCCAGATGTCCCGATGCTTTGAGTATATAGTTGCTAGAAACTGATACTTCACCCAATAGTTGGAGGATTTAGTGAGACATGGCAAGACCCATTGCTTCACCTCCTTCTCTTCCATTCCACACCATGTCAGACTTTCACCTTATACCTGTTCTTCACCCCATGACTGCAGAATGCCTTTGATGGTCTTGTTTTGCTTCAACGATGTACAGTCATACAGCCATGTGCTCCAGGTGCCTGTCCAAACTTGCTTAAGGGGGCATCGGGGAGATTTTATCAGCTACATATTCAGTGCCATTGAGTGAGTCAAATGTCTTGCTCACTACGCATTCATCAATCTCCTTGAAGTCTGTCTTTGGAACTTTCAGCAGATCATCTGGAGTAGGCAGTCTTTGTACATAAAATAAGGATTTAAGAACTTCACCCAGGCCCTTTGGCCTGACGGGCATACTGGGTGCAAATGTGCCTTGAAAGTAGTTTAAGTTGAATATCCACAGCCAGGGCAGGTTTTCGTTCAGCCAGTCTTCATGGAATGCTGCCGGTTCAGTCTTGAAGGCTGTGCCGGGTATCAGTATGGTCAGGGGTTTATACACCCATGTGATAACCATATAATGCTTACCACTTGGGCATTTGCTGTTGATGTTCCAGAAGCGTGGCGCTTACTTGTTCCTTTTTTCTTGCGTGCAGTATGTGACCAATCGCTTGCTGTAAGTTGTTTGAGCTTTAGAGACAGGCTTAAAGTCATTCACAATTTCTTCTGTAAATTTCATGGTTGTACTTGGCAACGGTGGTACTGTAGTTACCTTACTGGAGCGAGACACCCCTGGAAGTGGGGTCCTGGTGAATAGAGGCTGAGGCATTGGACGTGCTGTGATAGCTGCCGTGCTATTATGGCCAGATACTAGAACGACCCTTCTCACTCTCTTCTTAGGTCTTTCTGTACCTGGACAGATGAGGTTATAATAACCCCAGAAAGGCCCATAATTTGGGAATATTCCCACGCAGGTCTCGTTGCGATAATGGGCCGGTCAATGGACAACTTCAGCCTCCCAGTACCCAGTGTTATTTCTACCTGGTACGGGTATACAGTTCCAAGTGCAGCATCATGCTGAAGAGTACAATTCTGGCTTTATCCAGTTACACCGGACTCGTATTCGTTTCTTCTTTGTGAAGCTAAGAGGCCTCAATAGGCCTCCTCCTCCTGTGAGTTCTTGCAGATCTTCGATGGCCCATTTCCCAGGTTGTGCCCCTGTGATGTTAAACTTTTCTTTAAACCACAGAGTGTCATTCCATTTGTCTTTCCATTCTTCAAAGCTGAGCTTGGATGTCTGCTGTTCCATCTCGGTTAAGTTGAACTGAATCTCATTACTGAGCAGTGCAGTGTAAATCCTTCTTCTTTATGCAGCCCAACAGGTTTGTTCAGACCTCTTGGTGGTGACAAACTGAACCCTTGTGTGTGTGAGGGCCCATGGCTCATAACCCAACCAGTATAGTATGGAAACCAGCACTACCATACTGATGGTCATGGCCAAAAACTTGAGCAAGAAAATAAGACAAAATTTTTTCTTACTCATTATTTGAGGCTCCCTTATTCTGAGTTTCTTCTTAGGGAGCTCAGGCATGGTGTTGTGTCCTGATGATACTTTCCTTTTTCGATCCATATTTGGTGTGGAGGAAGCTGAGATCTGTCTTCAGAGATGCCCTTTGTCCAATTGAGCACCCATGATGACGAGCGTAGCTCTTATGCTGTACCAGTGATGTCACTACTTCTCTTTTCCATCTCTAGGGGGTGTTGTCACCCCTTGGTCGGCGTACACTGGTGCAGCTAAAACATAAAATAAAATAATAGCCAAAAATGGAAAAATGTATGTTTATGTATATGTGTATGTAGGGTTCTTGTGGATGTCATGGTGAGATTTCATTTGTTTGGGCAGTGCATGTAAGGCTTGGGAAGTGAATGAATTCATGTATAAGATGATGGATGATGTGCGTGTAATGCAGTGTATGTGTTAAAGTGCTGTGGTGGTCTTGAGATATAAATGTATCTACGTGTGAAGAGTGTATGCAGAGGTTGGGGTCAACGAATCACGCCTCCTCTTTTGGAAAAAAGGCCATTTCATGCTCTTGGCCAGAAGCCTTCCAAGTCGACCCTTACCCTCAGTTGCTTTAGTGCTGTTCTGCCACTCAGGCTCATCAAAGACCTCGATGTCAGCACCCACAGAGTAGATGCTCTTCAATGGTACGGACACCATAGAGACTGTTAGCTTGATCTTGTGAGTATCTTCAGGCCTAGTTGGCTCTGGGGACCAGTCAACCCAGGTCCTGGGTATTTGCACCTGACCTTCCCTCATCCAATCCTCAGATGTGACTGTGTACGTATATCGCAGTTTTTGCTTGAGGTTTGATCCCTGGATGCATCATGGCATCAAGAGGTGTTATCCAGGCATACAGGGATGTTTCCCTGATATTCTTCCCTTTGGGGACTGGATCAAGATCTTGCAAGGGGAGGTAGGGGTTGTCAATAACTTCTTTGATTAATGTAGCCCATCTAGTGAGCTGCCAAGGCCCTTCGAAGCCATGGTTACGAGCTTGCGCCTGTTGTGCATCAGGAAGTTAACTCGGAAGCGATGTTTAATCAGGGTCCTCAGGGTCACGATATACCCTGAAGACCTGGGGATAATGCAAAGTGCCCAAGGGTGGGGTCTGTTTGGCAAAGCATAAGGGTTGTAAGGCAATCCAAGCTGTATTGCTGCATCCAAGGTGGTCGGCACCCCGGTCAGGTCGGCTGAGGGGGCGCTTGCGATGGCAGAGCAAGACCCCGAAAGCAGCCAAACCAGCGGAACTGTGGGACAGCAGGATGCAAAGGGTGCCACCACTGAACCGGGGGCGGTTATTTCACCCGGGGCGATGTTGTGTACCAGCACCCATCCGCTGTATGTCTGCTCCAGGGTTGGTGAAAGCACTTGCAACTGACTCACTATCTTCCTGACCTGCCATCCCTCTGCTCTCACTGCCAGGACAAGATTTTCCCAACCCATGGCGCTCATACAGATGGAGCAAGGTCTAAGATACTGCCCATCCCGTTGACAAGTGCACCCTTGAGGCCCTGTACTGATGCTGCCTCACTGACCCCATTGCATCATGAACACCACCCTAGGTAGGGTTTCTAGGTGGCACTGGCCACAAACATGGCCGTCCAGAACTTTGACTGGCTTCCAGGTCATGCCATGAAACACAGAAGTGCAAACAGAAACTCTCATTGGTTTTCTGAAGGCTTGGCCTTCCCATGATACTTCAAGAAGGGAGGGCTTCAGACATATCACACACAGATTTCTTGCTTGGGTCCAGGTTAAGGTTTCAGTTTCTGTAGATAAGTATCCTTTTTTAGCATATTGCAGCAAATCCAGGGCTCTGGCAACCCACAACACATGTGATGTTCTTCTCATAATAATCAAGCCCTTCACTGTTGCCAGTTTGACGAAGGGAGGTATTGTAGAGGCGTTGTTGGACATTTCAGCTTCTGGTTTTCTCTTAAGCAGAAATTGGTTTCAACTGCTTCACTCCTTGGATCTCGTGTTCTTCCAAAAGGACAGTATTATTGTCCAAAACTTGCTTAACAATGTCGGCCCGGTCGTACTTTGGCTTAACTGCAGCAGTGGCAGGTTGGTGTGCTCTGATCCACACTCGTTGACCCACCTGAAAAGGCACCTTAGGTTGCTGTGACTCCTTTTTATCTTCAGGGAGTCACGGCCCCACTTCCAGAGATGTAAAAGGGCGTTGGTTTAGCTCTTGAGGTGGAGGGGGCCTACCTGCACGATGCCTGTCATTCAGTTGTTTAGCCATTTACAACAATTTGGTACTCCATTCTCTGGTGTTCTCATTTTTTGCTATCCAACTCTTCACCAACCCAATTGTTCTTTCCACTACCCCATTTGCTTTTGGAGCGTATAGAGGGGAATAAACTCTGATTACCCCAAACCGCTGACACCACTGATCCACCTGTGCATTGTGAAAGTTAGTGCCATTGTCTGTTCTCAGTTCTTTTGGCACCCCCAAACATTTGCAGGTCTCTTCCAACATCGTAACCACACTGTTGCCATTTGCCTTTTGCACAGGCTTTGCAATCATGTAGCCGGACATGGAGTCAACCAAGACTAGGATGTATTTCTCACCCTTCTTACCGTTCACCCCTATGGGTCCGGCCACATCCATGCAAAATGAACCCCATGGCACAGTGCTATTTATTGTCAACCCATCCACCCTCTGTCCTCTTCTTCCTGTGTTGTATTTTCCACACACTTCACAGTGCTTGAGGACTTGACAGATGCGATGTGTAGGAACCCAGAGCTGCAATTTCACCAACTCTCTTCGTGTAGGAACTGTACCTGCGTGACCCAGTGACTCATGCACTGTGGTCACTACTCCCCTCGTGGAACCTTCCGGGATCACCCTTCCCTTGGGTGCTTCTTCCCAGTTTTCTTGACCTACAAGGATGATTCTCCTCATTTGCACATAATGATCAACCTCACTGTTTCTTTGCCAGTGAAGACCTGCCCTATTGTGAGCCTTCTGGTGCACTACCTCAAGCTCCATATTCAATCTGATTTCTGCAATCTTCCTCCATAGGTCTTGATGCGCCACCGGCTTTTCTTTTGCTCCTTCAAACCCATTTTCTTACCAAATGGTTAAATCTTCTTGCAACACTCGAGCACAATAATCACTCTCTGTGATTAGAGTTGCCCTTTTTATTTTCCTCTTTTCCAACTCCAAAAGTCCTTCCAGGACTGCCGTCACTTCACCTGTTTGTGCCATACCGAGTACTTTACCCTTCTTTCTCCACCTCTCTTTTTCTCCCTCCTTCAGGATAAAGCCCCAGTATGCTTTGTCGCCAGGCCCTTTCTTTGACCCGTCGGTGTAGAGTGTCCATTTCTGTAGATGCTCTTTATCTTTATCATGTTTTGCTGTCTTTTTACTGACTGGTTGTGCAGAACCTATTTCTAAGTCAGGGTCTTGCAGCAGATCTTCCCAGCGCCCCCATCTTGCATTACTGGCTTTGGTGCTTTCTACTGTGGCCTTTGTCAGATACCTGTGCACCTGACTTTGAGTGACAACTCTAATACCTTGCCCCTGGGCCAACTCTTTGAGATGACCCCTATTCTGTCCTGATAATACGGCTGGGTATTGTAGACAGATAGTGAACAATAAAGACAGCAGGCTGATTCCAGGTTGGCTGATTTACTGAAATCGTTTTTGTCTTGTTGTCTTTTTTGTAAAACTGAAACACAATGAAATATACATAGTACAGAATGTTACATAAGAAATAATAATACAACACTCTGTATATAAACAGTTTCTCTTATTACAGGCACTTAACTCAGGTAAGTAATTTGCTTTACAGATTCAAACTAAGGTAAGTAGTATCTCACAGTTTCCACAGGTTACAAAGTTAAGGTAAGTTAAATCAGGTGAGTATTACGAAATTATACTAATACATTTTTATTTTACAGAGGACAGCTACACAGCTAAGTAAGCAGGTAAGCATAGCCAAATGAATAGCTAACTAGCTTTCACACAAAGCACCATTACAACACAATATAACTTGGGCTAACAAGGGCTAAATGACTCAGCAGTTAGCTAAATACCATTGCAACGATTAGCCATTAACACCTTTTAATCGTGATCTTTTTATAGCTTAAATTTAGCATTTTTTTAACATCATATTCCAAACTATAGTCATCTTAAACAAGTATTACAACAATTTTCAGCATTAACTTACTGTTGGTTCCACTCCTAGGTTAGTACAACCAAATTTCTGGCGAGCACATTTTCACATTGCTTTCATCATGGCAGATTGAACAGAAAAAGGGTTTATATAGGAAACAGGAAGTAGCTACAATTAAAGGTGCAGTAACGCAAACCACCACTAGAGGGAACATAACCCCACCCAATATCTGACAGGTCAGCACACTCCCCGCTTGGTATACATGTATACCACTATTTACCCTTCTCTAGTGACATCAATAGCACAACATCAGAGATGGGTCTAAGGTACTCTTTAACTACCCCTTGGCTAGAGGTCTTAACTGTGACCTTACGGACCTTGTTGTCTGAACTAGGAATGGCCTTAACTATTCGCCCTAGAGGCCACATGTTGCGCTTTGCTTGATTGTCCTTTATCAAAACAATGTCACCTTCCTGGAGACTGGACTTCTCGGAGGTCCACTTCCTCCGTGGTTGAAGTGTGGCCAGGTACTCCGACCGCCACCTCTTCCAGAAGGAGTCCGCCAAGCTCTGGACCTGGCGCCACTGGACCTGGCTGAGGTGATCCAGGTCGAAGTCTCCCAGGGGTGCAGGACTGACACTCGCCTTCTGGGTGAGCAGAGTGGCAGGTGAGAGGATTTCAGGTACCTCTGCATCGTTGGAGACTGGGACTAGCGGGCGTGCATTCATGATAGCCATAACCTCAGCCATCAAGGTTGTAAGAACTTCATGAGACAGTCGGGTAGCACCATCCTTTGCAAGCAGTCCATCCAGTATGCGTCTTGCCACTCCAATTAACCTCTCCCAGGCTCCACCCATGTGTGAAGAATGGGGAGCATTGAAGGTCCATGTACATCCTTGCTCTTGCAGATAGTTCTTGATCTCAGGATCGTCAGTGTTGATTTGAAGCTCGCGGCATGCACCAATGAAATTAGTGCCTCTATCCGACCTTAAGTGCTTGACAGGTCGACGGATGGAGTCAGTCTGGAGCACCCAGTTCAGGCCTAAGCTCCTTTGAAGGGGCAATGGGTCTGCTCCCAGGTCGAGATCTTTCAGGTCACTTGCTCGTTCCTCCACTGGGAAAGCCTCCATGACCCTCGGACTGTTTGAGGCGATCTTGTGGAGTTTTAAGTTGCTCTCAGCTAGCAGAGCCTTGGTTCGCTGCAGGAGATCGATCACCTTATGCTCCTTGGCCAATGACATGAGCCCATCGTCGACGTAAAAGTTCCTGAAGATGAACTCCTTTGCATCACTACCATGCTCAGCTTCTCCTTGCTCTGCAGCTCTCCTTAGCCCATAAGTCGCAACTGCTGGAGACGGGCTGTTGCCGAATACATGCACAGTCATCCAGTAGTCAATGATGTCCTTGTCTGGATCATTGTCTTTGTGCCAGAGAAACCTGAGGAAGTGGCGGTGGTCCTCTCTGACCTTGAACCCATAGAACATTTGCTCTATGTCGGCGGTAGCAGCAATTTGTTCTCTTCTGAACCGTAATAGGACTCCTATTAGTGTGTTGTTCAGGTTGGGTCCACTGAGAAGCACATCATTCAATGATGTCCCCTTGTACTCCGCGCTGGAGTCAAATACAACTCTTATTTTCCCCGGCTTCTGGGGGTGGTATACGCCAAATGTCGGCAGATACCAGCACTCCTGCCCGAGCTGTAGTGGAGGAGCTGGCTCGGCCTGTTGGTTGTCAATGATCTTTTGCATAAAATCAAAGAAGTACTGTTTCATGTCAGGTTTCTTCCTGAATGAGCGTTGGAGGGATTGGAGTCTTTGAGCAGCCTGCTCTCTGTTGCACGGAAGACGCTTACGAGGAGTATGAAAGGGTAGTGGCGCCACCCAGTGGTTTTCATTGTCCATATACACCTCGTCTTCCATTATTCTCAGAAACTCACTGTCATCTACTGACATGGCTGGTTTGTTGTCGGCTGATGTTGTCTGGAACATACTTTCACCAAGACCATCCCTACATGTCTCTGGAATGGCTTCCTCACTGCGAGTTGGGAACTGAAGGCTGCACTGAATCGGTTCACTGGGTCTCTCCTTGATGTGAATGCTGTTAGTGCAGGGCTTAAAGAAGGAAGGGCGTCCATTTTGGAGGACATGGGTCTTATAAGCATTGACTTCCTGAGTCTTGTGAGCGCCACCCAGACACAGCTCTCCCACTATGACCCAGTCGAGATCAAGGCGCTGAGCGTATGGCGAGTTGTGTGGTCCGTTGCGCTGTTCTCGCACCTTGTGCAAGCTCAAAACATCTCGGCCTAGTAGCAGAAGAATGGGTGCACTGTTGTCAAGTGCAGGGATTTTGTCAGCCACTGGTCTGAGGTGAGGGAAATATTGTGTGCACTCAGGGGTCGGGATCTCTGACCGGTCACCAGGTAAGTATTCACACTCCAGCAATGTGGGCAGTGTGACCTTGGTCTTCCCATCGAGAGATTCCACAATGATGTTGGTTGCTTTCCTTCCTGCAGTCTCCACTCTGCCTGAGCATGTTTTTAGCGTGTAGGGGGATGCCCTGCTGTTAATACCCAAAAGACTGAAGAACTCAGATTTCGCTAAAGACCTATTGCTTTGGTCATCGAGTACAGCATATACTATGTGAGACTTGCTTGGATTATCAGCATGGGAAACCTTGACCAAGCAGATTTTAGAACAGGATCTAGGCTGGGGTGCATCGCCACATATCTCTGTGCACTTAGAAGTGACAACAGGAGTTGCTGCAACTTCACGCTCCCCGCTTTGCTCCCTTCCTTGCTCCCCGCTCTGGTCATTCCCAGGTGAGTGCCCAGCCTGCCCATGAGGCGACCATGGTGCTGGACCAGGATGCATCGCTGAAGTGTGCTTGTCACTCTCACACTCTCTGCATTTGAGTGCGGTCTTACAGTCTTTGGCAATGTGCTTGGTGCTGGCACAACATCTAAAGCAGATCGAGTTCTCCTTTAAGTACGCTTTCCTCTCATCCAGGTGCTTTCCTCGGAACCCACGGCATTTTGTGAGCAGATGTGGTTTGTTGTGGATTGGACATTCTTTGTCCGGTTCAGTTTTCTTCACAGATGTGCTGTCCTGAGATGCACCACCTGCGGCTGTGACATCAGTTTTCCTCACTGTTACAGCGGATTTGTAGATGTGTTTTTGGTCTTTCTCACCTTTTGACTGATTGGGAGTAGAGGAAAGGTTGAATGCGAAACTGGGGTCATTGCGAGTCTTAGCTTGAGAACATACAAATTCCACAAAGTAGCTGAATGGTGGGAAAGGCACATGATAAACTTCCTTGTACCTGGATCCCTGTGTCATCCAGCGTTCACGAAGTGAGAATGGAAGCTTCTCCACAATTGGATTTACCCCTTGAGCTGTATCAAGATACATGAGCCCAGGTAAGAATCCCTCTGACTTAGCAGCTTGTAGCTCTTTTAACAAGTCTCCTAACTCTCTGAGCTTGTGTATCTCTTTGTTAGAGATGACTGGGAAGGCGTCCAATTTTTTCATTAGGGCACTTTCAATCACCTCTGGGCTTCCATAAGTTTCCTCCAAGCGCTCCCATACCGTCCACACACCTAGTCTAGGATTGTTTACATGCACAGACCTGATCCTCATGGCTTGAGCTGACGACTTGGGCCCCAACCATTTGATCAGTAGGTTGAGCTCTTCTTGCTCCGAGAGGTTAAGCTCCTTTGTGGCTGCTAGGAAGGAGGCCTTCCACGCCCAGTAGTTTTCTGGGCAGTCGTCAAAGGTAAGGAGTCCTGAGCTCACCATCTCTTTTCTCATGAGATACTGGGCCAAGACATGGGTTTGTGTTGATGGAGGTGAGGATTTGTTTCCCTGGTTGGGATGAGAGGCTGGAGGGTTAGCTGCAGTGTCTTTCCTTTTAATGTCAGGGAGAACAGGTGAATGTTCCTGCTTTGGAACAAATGGCTTTGGGGCAGAATGAGGAACGTTGTGTCCAACCATCATGGGCTTGTGTTCATTTCTGTCCACGAAAGACTCATACAGTGAATCTAGTTCTTTAATGAATGGCTGTGTTTCCACGTAGCGTTGTGTGCGTCTCACTGGATCATCAAGGGCTAGATTCTGTAGCTCACCAAGAGAGTCGCTGTGTCCTGGATCGAGCTCTGCTGCTGCAGCTTCTTCCAATATAGCTGCCTCTCTTGATGCTGCAGTTGCTTCTTTCTCTTGTTGCAGCACGTGAAGATTTGCGTCTATTGAAGCCCTTTCTTTAATCATGGCAGCCTCTACTGAAGCCCTTTGTTTCATCATGACTGCCTCCTTCTCTGCAAAGGATGCTTTAACTTTAGCTGCTTCAGCCTTAGCTCTGGCTCTTGCTGCAACGATGCTGGCAGATGACCGGGTTGATGCTCTGGAGGACTTGTGTGAATTTGAGGCTTGAGACCTTGTCTCCAACTGAGACGGACGGTCCTCCTCACCAGCGTGGCTCATCTTGGCTTGCTTCTGTATGCTGTTCACCGTATTTCAGCTGCCTATCCCCGCTGCGTGGTCAACATTTTACTATTCTGTCCTGATAATACGGCTGGGTATTGTAGACAGATAGCGAACAATAAAGACAGCAGGCTGATTCCAGGTTGGCTGATTTACTGAAATCGTTTTTGTCTTGTTGTCTTTTTTGTAAAACTGAAACACAATGAAATATACATAGTACAGAATGTTACATAAGAAATAATAATACAACACTCTGTATTTCTCTTATTACAGGCACTTAACTCAGGTAAGTAATTTGCTTTACAGATTCAAACTAAGGTAAGTAGTATCTCACAGTTTCCACAGGTTACAAAGTTAAGGTAAGTTAAATCAGGTGAGTATTACGAAATTATACTAATACATTTTTATTTTACAGAGGACAGCTACACAGCTAAGTAAGCAGGTAAGCATAGCCAAATGAATAGCTAACTAGCTTTCACACAAAGCACCATTACAACACAATATAACTTGGGCTAACAAGGGCTAAATGACTCAGCAGTTAGCTAAATACCATTGCAACGATTAGCCATTAACACCTTTTAATCGCGATCTTTTTATAGCTTAAATTTAGCATTTTTTTAACATCATATTCCAAACTATAGTCATCTTAAACAAGTATTACAACAATTTTCAGCATTAACTTACTGTTGGTTCCACTCCTAGGTTAGTACAACCAAATTTCTGGCGAGCACATTTTCACATTGCTTTCATCATGGCAGATTGAACAGAAAAAGGGTTTATATAGGAAACAGGAAGTAGCTACAATTAAAGGTGCAGTAACGCAAACCACCACTAGAGGGAACATAACCCCACCCAATATCTGACAGGTCAGCACAACCCCAGTACTTGGCTACAACAGCCAGCTCTTTCTCTTCTAGCGGATACTTCTTTTCCACCGAGGACAGAGTGTAGCTCCAGAGGGCCACTAAACCACCATTTTCATTTGCCACAGTGACAATCACATCGTCTTCATCACAACTCACCTCAGCCACTAAGCGAGTGGTTAGGCTACGGGGTTCCAAGATGACTGCATTCTGGATGGCTTTCTTTAAACCTTCCAGATGTTGTTGATCTGATGCTGACTAGTCCCAATTCTTCTTTTCATCTGGAGGCTTGTTTGTTTTCCTAAGTTTGGCGTAGAGAGTCCTGGCATACTTCTGGTAGCCCAGAACGTGATCTCTGACGTGGTTGCAAAGTCCCCAAATTTTCTGCAGCTCATTTTCTGTTGTGGGAGGCCTGATTTGCTCCAACTTTTCCCGGTAACCGCCCAAGAGTCCCAGCTCAGATGAGATTTGGAACCCCAGGTAGTCTACCTGGAAGCAGGCAAATTGGCATTTTGTGAGGTTGAGTTTTAACCCCACTGCTGTGAGTCTATCAATGACCATTTGCAGTTTTCTTAGGTGTTCTTCTTCTGTGTCATCTGCAATGAACACATCATCAATGTAAACTGTGGCCTCCAGGCCTTGCAGTACATCCATTACTGCTGCCTGGAACACATTTGGTGAGTTTCTGTTGCCCTGGGGGAGACACTGCCAAACACAGGATTGGCCTTTGTGGGTGAATGCTGTTTTACCCTGTGATTCTTTAGCCAATCTCAGTGAGAAGAACCCATTTGCTAAACTGATACAGGATTTGTACTTTCTCACCTGCAGAGTCTTCAGGGTGCCTTGTGGTTTGATCAAACTTGCTTTATTAGCCACTGTTCTTCTGTTGAGGGCGTTGAAATTAAATACCAGCCGCCAACCTCCTCCAGCTGAATCTGTTTTTTTTTACTGCTTGAATGGGGCTGTTGGTTGGGGGATTTGATTCCTTTCTAATTATGCCTAGAGCATTTAATTCCCTCACTGTTTTGTCCATTTCTTCAACAGCTGAAGGGTTCAAGGGATACTGTTTGACGGCAGGATGAATCCCTCCTTCGATGGTGTGGATGTACTTTGTGCCTATGTCCCCACAATCATTTTTGAAATAGGCCACATTTGCAGAACGAAGGATTTGCTTTAATTCTTCTTTGCCCTGAGGGGACAGGTCGCTCTCCTCCACTTTTTGTTCCCTCACCGAGGGCACATTTACAGGCTTGTACCACCTTTTGTCTGTCAAATTACTCATGTACAGCAAAAGATTACTGAAGTCTATTTGTACCTTGATGGACTGAAGGTGCTGTATCCTCACTCTCAGTCTCTTCTTCTGGCCTTCAGGATCTTGTAGATCCTTCAGGTCTCTGTGTGAAATCAAGTTGTGTGGCCCTTTCACAAAAACAATGTCGTTCCACACCCCATATGGCATTCTTGTAGTCCGCCCATCTGCAAGTATTACTGTTAGGTGCCCTTTTGTTTGTAGGGGTTGGCAGGTCATCAACACCTCTGTTCCTGTATCTACCAAGTAGCGGACCCCATTAATGTTGGTGTAAAACATTTCTTCATCTTGGTAGACATCTTTCAAAATGACCTGCCCCCGGACTGCCATTACTTTTTACCCCCCGAGAGGGTCTTCTGATGTTCCTCTTGGTGGGCTTTCTTTTGTTCTGGGGTCAGTTTCTGATACTCTTCTGGTGGCAAATAACTACTTTTCTTCTTTGTCTCACCTTTAAGGCCTGTAGCTGAAGAGGCCTGTGCTGTTGCAGTCGGTCTGGGTCTTGGCCCTTGGGGTTGTGGAGGTGGGGGAGTTCTTTAAGGTGGTTTACTTTTGAGTTTTTGTTGCTGTTCACCATGCCTCCTTTTCTTCTCATAAAACTTGCCTTCCAAATCCCATTGAGACCCTTGTTCATCTAGCTGTCTCTCACTGACAGAGGAGGGCAAGAGTTTCTGTAATGTCACCTCTCATCTCCTACCTTCGGTGATTTTCCTCAAAATCTGTACCCACCTACTGCGCGGTGCATAGCTTTTAACTAGGTGCCAAACGTGGGTAAGTATGCTACCTGCGTCTAGCTGTTGCTTCATCTTCGCCACCATGCTGTCTTCATCACTTCATCCATCATCTTCTAGCACCATTCTCAGATAATAAGTTTTAGCTGGTTCTGAATCATCTAAAGGCACCCTACTGTTGGTCACATGGCTCAGCCATATTTTCTTGGCTAATTCGTTGTGAGTAGTACCTTCCACCACCTCCCAGACACCTTTCAGGTAGTCTACTATGGCTTGACCTGCCTTGGGCGATGGTACCATTGTGTTCAGAACCTTGATGTCTCGATAGGCCCCCTCTCTTTGCAGTTGGGATGTTGGCCTAACAGTTGGGCTTGATTTTTGAAACTTTTCTTCATCTACTTGCCGTACTTGCTTCTGAGAAGGCTCTTCCTCATCATCATCTGCAGAGACTTGTTCTTCTTCTGACACCTCTTTTGCATATTTTCATGCAGCCTTCATTCTTCTCAGCATAACATCATGTGTTATTTCAAAGAAGGCTATTCTGAATGGTTTGGTGAGTTCTTTTGCTTTGTCTACTTTAGCATAGGATGGCATCATTAACAAATTTGCCCACTCACCATATGTAGCTGTTACTGGCAGGGTTTTGAACGTTTCTCGTTGCTGACCCCAGCTTGCTGGGATGTCAAATTCAGCTTGTCCAGCTTCTGGCATGTATGTGCATTGATCCTTTGTTTCAATGAGGCCAAAACTGATGTCACGGGCATTTTTTCTGAAACTTTTTCAATATCTTCTCGGGGGGTTTCTTTCTTTTCACACCTGCGACTGCCGACTCTCAAACACTGCAAGGGCCGCAGTGGGCGCTCTTCAGATAGCACACTTTTGTTGTCACTTTCGGGGTAGTTTTGCTCAGGTTGCTCCTGCTCCCTTTCTGGGGGGTCGGGATCTTCTTCAGAGTCTTCATGTTGTTGTTGCTCCCTACCCCCTCTGTGTACTGCTTCATCATAATACCTGTCTGGACTGCCCTGAGATTCGTCAGGATAGCCTTCTGGGCTGTGTTCTGTCCACACCCCAACTGTAGCTCGTCGAAGGGGCTTATTTGTTATGTTAGATGGCTCCCTACCCCTTGAGACAGATGACTTTACTTGTGATAGTCGAGTGGTGACACTTCGGTGTGATGTAGAGGGGATGTTCAGCTGAAACTCCCTGGGACCGGGCTGGATCACCCAGCGAGCGGAGTCAAGGCCCTTACAGTTCCATTGATCTGCTGCACCACCTTTCCCTGCAGTTTCTATAAGGTATCTTCACCTGGTTGAGCAGGGGTAAGCAGGACTTCTTGGCTGTCAGAGGTTCTCTCCTTCTTTATTTTAAAAGCAGTGTTTTCTCTCAGACGTATACTCGAACAGTGGGTATTGAGTTTTCCACCATGGCCGCCGACCAGCCAGGGGACGTGAACATTTCCACGCTCCAATCCGCAGGTATCAGACTAAAACTGGAAAACAGGGCGGTACAAGAGGGTTGCCCCCCTTGCTTTGCGATGTCTCCACCGGCCGTCCCCGCCCAGTGGTTCTGAGTTCTTGGTGCCGCCGTGTTTTCGAGGCTATCCACTCTCTTTCACACCTGGATGTATGGGCCTCGGTTAAGCTGGTGGGGTTTAAATTCATCTGGCCCCGCTTACACAAGGATGTGAAGGAGCGGGCTGCAGTGTGCATCATGTGCCAACGGGCTAAGGTCCAGAGGCACACCAAGGCCCCCCTCGAACCTTTCCGGATTCCAAGCAGGAAGCTCAACCACATACACGTGGATTTGGTGGGCTCCCTTTCACCATCGCAGGGGTTCACGCACCTTTTAACAATAGTGCACCACATCACGCATTGGCCAGAGGCAGTTCCACTGGCTTCCACCATATCCGCTGATGTTGCCCGTGCATTTTTGTCATCCTGGGTCGCACGTTTCGGTTCCCCGTTGGACATCACTTCCGAAAGGGGTCCCCGGTTCAGAACTCTGGTCCATGATGGCCGAGAGCCTGGGGGTAAAAATCCACTGCACTACCGCATATAACCTGCAGGCTAACGATTTGTGTGAGAGGTTCCATAGGTCACTTAAAGCAGCGCTAAGACCCTCATTGGTGGACGCAAATTGGGTTGACTGCCTGCCTTGGGTCCTATTGGGGTTGCGCTCCGAATCCAAAGAAGATTTGGCAGCTTCCCCAGCGGAGCTCGTCTTTTGTCAACCATTACGGATCCCAGGTAAATTTTTGCTGGAAAGTTCCACACCCAATACTGACTCGTCTGCCTGCATTTTTTCCGGGGCAGGGGCTAGCAGTGTTCTGGGACCGGTGCACCATTGTTTTCCCCGCACTTTAGTTCCGAAGCATTTGGAGAGCGCCAAGTTTCTTTTCGTTAGGCACGACACCCACCAAACCCTGCTGTGTCCGCCTTACGATGGCCCTTTCAGAGTTTTGGAAACCGGGGCAAAAAATTTTGTGTTAGATTTTGGGGAGCATAAGGAAACCATCTGTATAGACAGGCTGAAGCCCGCTTCTGTGTTGGCAGATGAGCAGGTGGTACTGGCCCAGGCTCCCTGGCATGGTCACCTGCCTGCAGTGGGTCCACAGGTTTGTTTTCCTCCTTCAGAGAGCTGTTTGCTGGAGACCAAATCTTTCCCCTTCCCACCTTTTCCCCCTACAGAGGACTGTGCACCGGAGACCGAGTCTTCTCCCTATCCACCAGAACAGGAAGGTCCTTTGGCCAGCCCGGCGGCTCCATGTTACAGCCGATATGGGCAATTGCTTACGCCTAAGGCACCGGACAGTTAAAGCCCCTTCTGGGTGTTCAGGGGGTGGGCCATGTGGGTGGCACACCGGGAGGTCTTACTCTCACCCAGTGACCTTGGAAATAGGGAGAATGGGTGAGAAATGGAAATGTGTGCGCCTCAGGTGGGAGAGGCGAATATAGGTGCTGTGGCACCCAGGGGGGGACAGTTGAAAGGAGGAGATGCAGAGGTAAGTACCCAAGCACCGGGGTGGGAAGAAAAGATGTTAAGAATGTGTCTTCACACCTGGGACCGCAGGTGTGAATGTATTATGATGTTAAGTACACTATTGTGATGATATGTACTCTTGGTGCCAAAGAAGAGAAGTGTAAGATGTATAAAAGGTTCACTTTGGCACCCAGAAGTGAATCTGGTTTTGAGGATGGAGGAATAAAGTCTGAATCTGCAAAGCTCGTGTTTCGTCTCATCAATCCTCCACAATGTAAATTTACAGTTTTTTAACTAGTAAATTGGCAATTCTTTTATTTCCAAATTTGCAACTTTTAACTTGTCAGTTTGTAACTTCTTTACTCATTCACAAATTGTCACTTCAAATTTTGTTACTTTTTACTCTTAAATTTATAAATTTTTATTTTAAATTTGAAACTTTTGACTTTTAAAGATTTGGTACTTTGTTTCTTTTTAAACACTCAAACTTTGAACTTTTTTTTTACTTGAAAAGTTGTAACTGACATGGTTTTGGGACCCAGTGAGCAGACACAGACTCAAAAGTAGATTCAATTATCTTTATTATGTGTAGAGTGTGCATGTGCGTGCGTGTATGTGTATATGTGCAGCCAGGGCGAGCAGAGCGTCGTGCAGCCTGGCAACCCTAGGGATGAGCAGAGACAGAGAGGATTAGTGTCTGACTCGGGCGGGAATGTACAGTGATGTGAGGAGCTTACTGTCAATGAGATGGGGAACAGGCTCAGGTTGGTCCCGAAGGCTCCTGCCAGGAAGACAGCATCCACTGTCCCGGTTGTGAATGGAGATGATGGTGATACAGTGCGATGTAGTGCCGCTTGGTCCGCCGCCATGGGAGAGAGGTCCACCACCACGGATCTCCGCCTGTGCACAGGGGATAGAGCGTAAAACAATAGTGAAGGAGAGGATGGCTTATGTGTCGTGGAGACATAGCCCTTCCAGGAGGACAACGAAGAGAGGCGAGTTTCTTTGGAGAACGTAGACTATGAAGACAATGACTCAGAAGAGGGCGAAGACGAGTGCCGGTCTCATCAGACCAAGGAGAGAGACGACTCCGTGCTGATCTGTGGGCAGCATGGCCTAAATAGCTCCGGTGATGAGGGAGAGCAGGTGTGCGTGCAGCTGTGGAGAATTAGGCAGGCAGAGAGAATCATCACAGTAACTTAAATTTGCAACTTTATACTCTGAAATTTTCAGCCTTTTTAACTTCTAAATGTATGTTTACTTGTCAGTTTGCAACGTTTTGCTCGTCAATTTACACATTTTTCACTTGTAAATTTGCAAGTTTTTATTTGTAAATCTGAAAATTTTTAACATGTAAATATACAATTTTTTTACTAGTAAATTAGCAACTTTTTATTTATAAATTTATAACTTTTAGCTGGTCAATTTGAAACTTCTTTACTCATTCACATATTTTCAGTTAAAATGCTTAACTTTACTTTTTTACATTAACTTTGCAGCTTTTCACTTTTAAAGATTTGTTAAGTTGTTTCTTTTTAAACATTCAAAATCTTTTTTTCACTTGAAAGGTTGCAAATTTTTATTCTTAAATTTGTAACTTTTTACTCTGAATTTTTCAGCCTTTTCTACTTCTCAATGTGCAACTTTTTACTTGTCAATTTGCCACTTTTAAATTTATAAATTTTTACTTGTAAAGTTTTCACTTTTTTACAATAGTAATTAGGTTGTAAGGGTTTTTCCATCCTTTCCTCTGTTGTTTCAGCCTCTAAAACCAGAGTGGCTGCAGATCTCCACACCAAACTCTGTACAAGAACAGAACCTGCAAAGTTCTACAACCATTAAAGTGTTTATTGGAGGTTCAAATTTTTAAAACATTTGTCCTAAAATGTCTTGGAAGTTTACCTTTTAAATGTTAGATTAGATTATTTGTTTATTTGACAGGGACAGTGCAATAAACATAGACAATTAATCAAATGACAATCAATCTGATGTGTTGCACAAAGAGTGTGCAAATGTTAGAACAGATTTAATTTTGGTTTACACCACTGATAGAAAAGTTTCACATTTGTTTCATATTTGTTATTTGCTTTGTCTCAGAGTCTGTGTGAAAGTGTCAAGGATGCAGCTGTATTATGTTATCATCTTGTTTTAGTTCACTTTGTGAGCTTCCTGTGTGACTGGTGCTGAGTGAGAGTCATGGTTCCTGAGAAAGAGATAATTTGTACATCAAGTTTTGACCAGATGTATTGAACCAATCACTATGGACAATTCCTTCTCCACCTCTCAGATAATGAAGGGCTTAAAGAACTGAGTAATGTGTGTTTGCATCAGAATGGTGCACGAATAGGCTCTGAGATTATTTTTGTATTGTTCTCCACTGGCCAGTGTAATTAAATTTGCTGGAACTCTGATCCAGCCTGGTTTTTGACTGAAGGTTAAGAGGAATTTTTCGAATATACTTGGCGCCCGAGCTACAGGGACTCCAAATACCTCTCCTGCTGCTTCCGATGTATTTGGACCACAGACAGCGAGGGCACAGCTGCGGAAAATCCCTCCCCCACCTTCCCCAGTGGGTCGGCTTTGTGGCAGTGAGGCATGGTCCGGAGACGCTGGGAGCAGAGCCGGAGACTGACGGAGCCAATCCACAGGCGGATCACAGTGAGTAAATTTAAATGTTAACGACGCCCAGTTCAAGTCCGCAGTCAGTCTGAAAATACGAGTAAGAGTTGTAAGTCAAGTGTTAGATACCATAAAGTCTAAATCGGTTTTTAGATGAGGAAGAGCTTGGCAGTCCCGGTTCTAGGCCGAGGGAGAAGTGCATTTCTACTGTGTAAAGTAGACCCATAAAATAGCGTGCAGGGGTATCAATAAAAAAATCAATGCAAGACCTTTTTTACATCACAAGTGAGCATAGATTAAGGGAAAAAATCAATTCAAGACCTTTTTTAAATCACAAGTTAGCATAGATTAAGAAAAAATATCAATGAAAGTGTCATGAACGCGCCCATGAACGGGCACAAAATAGGACACCACACATACACTGTAGCTTTCCGCACATTTATTAACACAAAGGACAGCACAAAAACTCCCAAACTAACTTGTAAACCAAAATAAGAAAGTAAACACAATACCGCTCCCAAACTAACTGGTGCACATGTAGGAAAAATAAGGAATATATTTAAAGTGCTTCAAAAAGCAGAACTGGCGAGCACGTAGAGAAAATAATTCAGTTCAATTCAACTTTATTTATATAGCGCCATTTCACAACAACAGTCATCTCATAGCACTTTCAACTGTAGGGGAAATCCCCACAAATGCAGGAAAAACCCCAGCAATCAGGCAGTCCCCTGTGACCAAGCGCTTGGCAGCGGTGGAGAGGAAAACTCCCTTTTAAAAGGAAGAAACCTCCAGCAGAACCAGGCTCAGGGAGAGGCAGTCATCTGCTGCGACTGGCTGGGGAGTGAGGGGATAGAGAAGATGAGAAGAACAGACATGTAGAGAGCAAACAACATGATGGGGACTCAGTCTATGGGATAGAACAAACAGATGTTAATGATCAGCAAAAAAAAAAAAAAAAATCATTGAGAGAGAAGAAAGGAGTGAACCCCAGTGCACTATTGGAGGTCCCCCAGCTGTCTAAACCTATTAGCAGCATAACTAAGGGAGGGTTCAGAGACACATGATCCCTCCCTAATTAAAGGCTATATCAAAAAGGAAGGTTTTAACCCTATTCTTAAAAACAGACATCGAGCCAGATTGGCAGCTGGTTCCACAGGAAAGGAGCTTGATAACTGAAGGTTCTGCTTCCCATTGTACTTTTGGAGATTTTAGGTATTACAAGTAATCCAGCATTTTGAGAGCGTAGTGCTCTGTTACGATAATAGGATAATATCAGATCTTTTAAGTAAAAAGGGGCCTGATTGTTTAGAGCTTTGAAAGTGAGAAGAAGGATTTTAAACTTAATTCTAAACTCTATGGGAGGCCAATGAAGGGAGGCCAGAACCGGAGAGATATGATCTCTCTTTCTAGTACCTGTTAAAACTCTTGCTGCAGCATTTTGGATCAACTGAAGACTTTTTAAAGATGTTTTAGGACAACCTGATAAAAAAGAGTTACAATAATCTAATCTAGAGCTAACAAAAGCATGGATCAGTTTCTCAGCATCACTCTAAGACAAGATGCTCCTAATCTTGGCAATATTATGCAAATGATAGAAGGCAGTCTTAGAACCAAATTTAATATGTGAATTGAAAAACAGATCTTAATCAAAAATAACTCCAAGGTTCCTCACAGGGCTATTAAGAGAAAGAGTAACCACATCCAAACTGAAAGTTTGATTTGGAAAGGTATTTCTAAGGTTTTTTGGACCAACAAGAATGACTTCAGTCTTATCTGAATTTAATAGCAGGAAATTACAAGTCATCCAAGCTTTGATTTCCTTTGGCTAATTGATTACTATCATCTGGCTTCATTGACAGGTATAATTGTGTGTCGTCTGCATAACAATGAAAATGTATACAGTGCTTTCTAATAATGTTGCCTAATGGAAGCATATATAAACTAAAAAAAGTAGGGCCTACCACAGATCCCTGTGGAACTCCATGACTGAGCTTTGAGTTGAAAGAAAACTCATTATTGATATGAACAAACTGGAACATATCAGATAAATAAGATCTAAACCACTGCAACGAAGTTCCATTAAGTCCAAAATAGTGTTCTAATCTACCAAGTACAATATTATGATCAATAGTATCAAAAGCTGCACTAAGGTCTAAGGACAAGTACAGAAACAAATCCATTATCAGATGCGATAAGGAGGTCATTAGTGACCTTCACTAAGGCTGTTTCAGTACTATGACGGATTCTAAACCCAGATTGAAACTCTTCAAATAAACCATTTCCCTTCAAGTGGTCAAATAATTGCATAGCAACAACTCTTTCTAAGATTTTTGAAATGAAAGGGAGATTAGAGATTGGTCTGTAGTTAGCTAAAACTCCTGGATCAAGCGTTGGCTTTTTGAGTAAGGGTTTAATTACAGCAGTTTAAAAAGCCTGTGATACATGGCCTAAAGTTAATGAAGAATTGATTATTTGAAGAATAAAGCTCCCAATAAATGGGAGGACTTCTTTAAATAACCTGGTAGGAATAGGGTCTAAAAGACAAGTTGAAGGCTTGGATGAGGAAATTATTTTGTCTAACTCTACAAGGTCAATTGGCGTAAACTTATCCAAATAGATATCAATTGAAGGAGTTGTAGTAGCTACTGTATTTAAGTTAACGGTGGGAGGAATCTGACTGATTTTTGATTTCTTCAAGTTAAATAGATTTCATCTAAATTGGTGGAGTGCCATTTTCTTTCTAACTGATGAGTCTTTTGTTTTAAGCTACGAGTTTCTGTGTTGAACCAAGGAGTCAGAAATCTCTGATTAGACTTTCTTTTTTAAAGGGGTCACCACGTCTAGAGTCTGATGCAGAGAAGCTGTAACACTATCTACCATGTTATCAATTACAGAAGGAGCAAGCTGTCTATAGCTTATTTCCATTGTGTTGACACATGGCATAGAGGAAACAATCTGCATAAATTTGGTAACAACATCATCTGAGAGGCATCTACTGTAGTAATATTTTTCTTTAGGAGCCAAATAGTCAGAATTAGTAAAATCAAAGGTTAACAGACAATGGTCTGACAGTACAGGGTTATGAGGAGACACTACCAGATTTTCTATTTCTATGCCATATGCACAAGGTGTAAGATGTGGTGGAGATAATGGGTAGAATTTCCTACTTTCTGAGAAAACCCCATTGAGTCTAATATTGAATTAAATGCCATATTAAGGCAATCACTATCTACATCTACATGTATATTAAAGTCCCCTACTATAATTATTCTATCTAATTTCAGCACTAAATCAGCTAAGAATTCGGCAAATTCGGATAAAAACTCTGAGTCATAGATGTGTGGACAGAGGATTCAGTGCACTGCCTCCAGGAATGCTTTAACTGTACAGACTGGGAGGTTTTCACACTGTCCTGCGGGGATGATTTGGACTCTTTGGTGGACGTCACATGCTCATACATGGCTTTCTGTAGAGATATGATCGTTCCACGTAAACGTGTCAAAATATATCCCAACAACAAGCCATGGGTTACACAATCAGTTAAATCCTGCTTACAGAGGAAAGCACTTGCCTTTAAACAGGGGTCTGTTTCTAAACTACAGGTTGCCACAAAAGAGCTGAAGTCCGAAATTTTAAGAGCAAAACAGAATTATAAATCAGAGTTGGAAAGCAAGATGGCAACAGAGAAACTTGGTTCAGCCTGGGCCAGTATGAAAACTATTGCAGGCCTTCAGAGCACAGAGCACAGTCATCGTGTGTTTTTAGATGGTTTTAATTCAGACACAGAGCTGGCTAATAATCTTAATTGTTTTTATGGTCATTTTGATTCCTGTGATTTTAGCACAGAAGCCCAAGATTTGAAACAGAAACTCAAAGACAATCAGCACTTTAATATTGAGGTGCAGGATATTAGAAGGGCGTTCTGTGCTGTAAAAGTGAGCAAAAGTCAGGGTCCTGATAATATATGTGGGCGATTGGTAAAGTCCTGTGCACATGAATTGAGTCCTGTATTTCACTACATTTTCAATAAGCCCTTACAGACACAACATGTGCCTAAGATCTGGAAAGATGCCGTGGTTGTCCCTGTTTCAAAATCCAGCTGTCCTAAAACGGTAAACGACTTTAGACCAGTTGCTTTGACTTCAATTTTAATGAAAATGTTTGAAAAACTGGTCAGATTTGAGGTCCTAAAGCAGACTGAGCATACACTGGATCCTCTGCAGTTTGCCTATAGGCCTCACAGAGGAGTGGAGGATACCACTGTCACTCTGTTTAACATGCTTTTTAAACATCTGGATTTTAAGGGGACACACGCCAGGCTTTTATTTGTGGACTTTTCTTCCGCCTTTAATACAATCCAACCTCATATTTTAGTTGAAAGGCTCCTGCAACAATTTGATTTGAGCAATAATCTGGTGGGTTGGATTCTGGATTTCTTAACCAACAGGACGCAGAGAGTAAGGGTCAATGGTACATTGTCTGACCTAAAGTGCTCTTCTACTGGCTCTCCTCAGGGGTGTGTGTTGTCACCACTATCCTGTACACAAACATGTGTCGGAGCAGACATGACAACAGACACATTATAAAGTATGCTGATGACTCAGTCATTGTCAGTCTCCTCCAGGATGGTGAGAGTGGCCACGGCCCAGTAGTTGATGATTTTGTTCACTGGTGTGAGGATTCCTACCTTCAGCTGAATACAACAAAAACGAAAGATATGATTATTGACTTTAGGAGGAAAACTCCCAGGCACAAAGTCACCATACTAAAAGGCTAGACCACCGAATGTCTACAATCGTACAAATATCTTGGGACGATTATTGATAGTAATTTAAACTTTGAAGTGAACTGTGAAAGGGTGTGCAAAAAGGGTCAGCAAAATTTGCATTGTTTGAGGAAACTTGCACGCTTCCAAATTGACCGAACCATAATGACAATGTTTTATCGGGCTTTTATTGAATCTGTTTTATCCTTTTCTTTAGTGTCATGGTTTGGTCAGATAAAACTGAAACAGAGGAAATCCTTGGATCAGGTAGTTAGATGGTCCAGTCGTTTGCTTGGTGAGTCACAGCTGAGCCTGACATCCCTGTACACCAGACAAGTACAGAGGATGGCTACCTCCATTTTAAATGATGACTCCCACCCTTTGCACTGCCACTTTCAGCTTCTTCCCTCAAGACGGAGGTTTGCTGTCCCAAAAAGTAGAACCCAGCGCTACAAAAACAGCTTTGTCCCTGCTGCTGTCAAAGAGTTGAACAAGCTATAAAAATATATTGTACATAATTTAGGTACCTATTTATTAACTTCATTTTATATTTACTTATTTTTGTATGATGTCACTTGGGTTCTAAATATTTTATTGGGTTTTAGACCTTTGAGTTTTTTAACCTCTGACTAGTTTTTAACTTTTAATATAACCCTTCTCTCTTACCTCTGGTTTCTCCCTCATCTCTTTGTCTTTTTATACCCTGATTGATGGAGTCTAGAGTATTTTTATCATGTTTATAGTCAGCTTCATGTGTGCCTGTGTTTGTGTCTATGTTGAATGTAATTAGTGGCTTGTAAATATGGATGTCACCAGACTGCAAAACAAATCTACCTACGGGTACAAATAAAGTAACCTGAACCTGAACCTGAAGCGCCGGTAAAAATTGGCGAAGCCCAGGAACTGCTGGACCTGCTTCCTGGATGAGGGGGTGGGCCACTCGACAACCGCCTTGACCTTAGCAGGGTCGGGGATGATCTGATTATGGAAGATGATAAACCCCAGGAAGGAGGTCTTGTCAGCGTAGAATTCACACTTCTCCGCTTTAACATAAAGTCTGTTCTCCAAAAGGCGCTGGAGGACCCGCCTCACGTGAACCTGGTGCTCCTCCCGCGACCGGGAGAAGATCAAGATATCGTCTAGGTAAACAAAGACGAACACCCCCAGGAAATCGCGGAAAACATCATTAATTAAGCGCTGGAAGACGGCTGGCGCGTTCGTGAGCCCAAACGGCATGACAAGATACTCGAAATGTCCGCTGGGCGTGCGGAACCCCGTCTTCCATTCGTCGCCCTCCCGGATCCGGACGAGGTGATATGCGATGCGGAGATCCAGCTTCGTAAACCAGGTGGCCCCCTGCAGAGTATTGAAAGCTGAATCCATCAACGGCAGCGTATACCTGTCCTTAACTGTAATGTCGTTCAGCGCCCGGTAGTCGATGTGTGGCCAGAGCGACCCATCCTTCTTGGCCACGAAGAAGAAGCCAGCACCGACAGGAGACGAAGAAGGCCGAATGATGCCGGAGTTCAGCGATTCCTTGATATAGGAGTCCATGTCTTCGCGCTCCGGCGCTGACAGGTTGTACAAGCGACTGGAAGGCAAGGGCGCCCCCGGGCGGAGGTTGATGGCACAATCGTAGGGGCGGTGGGGGGGGGGGGGAGACAGCGCTTTAGACTTGCTGAGAACTATGCCAAGGTCATGAAACTCCGGAGGGACTAAGGAGAGGTCTGGAGGAGGCACGTTGGAGGAAGGAGGAGGGAGTGACGGGGCACAAGTGGAGGACTGGAGGCAGGTGCCCAGACAGAAGGTGCTCCAAGAGAGGACGCTCCTCGACTGCCAATCAAAGGTTGGGCCGTGCAGGCGCAGCCAGGGGTAGCCCAGAATGACAGAGGTGGCCGAGATGGGCAGCACATAGAAGCTGAGGTCCTCTCGATGATCTCCGGAAATAATGACCGGGACTGGGGCTGTCCGGTGAATAACCCGCTCCAGGGGGGTGGCAACGAGAGAGACCAGATTCAAGGGAGCTGGCAGAGGAAGGCAGGGGATGCCCACACGGGTTGCCAGGTCCTTTGAGATGAAACTCTGCTCCACCCCCGAGCCCACCAGTGCGTGAGTGAGATGTTCAGTGTGGTTGTGATAGAATCGAATTGGCAGCATGCACTTGGATAGGGGGTTAGGCTGGGATGCGTCCGCGAGGCCCCCTATGGTGACTCGTGGACTCCCCCTTTTGGCCGAACCGGGCAAGATTCCAAGGGGTGCTGGTCATCTCCGCAATACATGCAGAGCCCCAGCTCCCTCCGGCGCTGCTTCTCTGCTTGTGGGAGCTTCGCCCGGCCAATCAGCATCGCCTCTGGGTCGTCGGCGGACTCAGGCGCGGGCAACGCCAGGGGGCGAGATTGAGAGGAGCGGGGAGGAGTACCGCTCGAGTGGCTGGAGGACTTCCGCTCGGCGGCCCGTTCTCTCACCCTGTTGTCCAGGCTGATGGTGAGGGAGATCAGCTCGGAGAGCCGCTCCGGCAGATCCTTGCAGGCCAATTCATCCCGAAGGCTGGCATTCAGGCTACGGATGAAAATGCTGCAGAGGGCAGCATTTCCCCATCCAACTTCCGACGCCACAACCCGGAAGTCGACAGCGTAGTCGGCGGCTGACCGGCTACCCTGGCGAAGATTTAGCAACCGGGTTGTTAGCACGTTATCACGGTCCAAATGGTCAAACACCTCGTTAAAGTCTCGGACGAACTGGGCATAAGTTAGGTTAGCATAGCTGGGTCACACCATGACGGCGTAGGCCCAAGCTAACGCTCGCCCTTCTTAGGAGGTTGGTGGTGTAATCAATTTGGGTGTGATCTGTCGGGAAGTCCCCGGGGACACGCTGGAACACCGACTCACATTGGAGAATGAACCCACGCGCCTCACCGAGCTTGCCACCGAAGCGCGTGGGCGTGGGGATTGGAGTGAGCTGGGCCGGTGCCCCCGGGTTGGCCTGGTCAGCCAGAGGAGCGGCGGGAGCTAGGCCGCCCTGAGGACCCAGAGGGAATGCATGCGGGGGATCCAGACGATCCATCCGGCGGGTGAGAACGGTGAGCTGATTCAATATCACCTGTTGCTGATGTATTACCTGATCGACTCGAGCCTCTAAGTTGGTTAGTCAGTGTGCGAGCCTGCTGTCTGCTGGGTCGCGCTGCTGGAGTCGTACTGACATGAGTTCAGACCCAGGGAACACGCACACAAGCTCGAGTCAGTTGCAACAAAGGTTTATTAAATAGTGAGTGTGTGTGGTTGTGTGAGTGCGGGAGTTGATGTGCTGCTGGAGGACAGGATGCAGCGAGGGCAGAGCAGCGCGCCGTATGGCCAGACAACCTTGCAGATGTTTCCGGTGGTGAGCCGCAGGTCTCCTGCCTGGAGGACAGCACTCCAATGCGCGCTCGGTGCAGCGGGTGAGAGAGTGAAGCTGACGAGGAGAGGTTCCGCCGCCAAGGAATCCACCTGTGCACAGGGGAGAAGAACTGGAGAAAAGGTGAGTGATAGGATGATGGCTTACGTGGGAAGCGATGGTTGAGGGTCTTAGGAGCGTCAAGGAGAAGGCGAGTGTGGGAAGCACAATCTCAGATGAGCAGACGACTCCAGGCTGAAGCGCAGGGCAGAGCGAGCTAAATAGCCCGGGCTTGATGAGATGCAGGTGTGTTCACAGCTGGAGCTGGAGATGGGCGAGAGTGAGCTGTGACATAAATGAGGAATTAATGGCTCTTAGACTTATGCTGACCCAAAATAGAATGGTTCTTGATCAAATAACTACCGCCCAAGGGGGCGTGTGTGCAGTTGTAGGAGATTATTGTTGTACTTTTATCCCTGAAAATGATGCAGATGGTCACATGATTGCCTCGGCCATGCACAACCTGACTGCCTTACAGGCTGCCATGGCCAAGGACAGTATTACTGATAAACAAACCTGGTTACGTTGGTTACTGTCTTCATGGAGAAGTCTCATCATAAGCCTGTCAATGATTTTGGTGGTATTATTTTTAGCCTTTTATTGTGTCATTCCCTGTATCCGTAGTATGATGATGAGACTTGTTCATGTTAACTTAGTGATGTACCATGGAGCAGTTGCCGGGGGTGGTGGCGATGATGAACAAGCAGCGTGAGCTCAAGGTGTCTCTCCATGACCCAAGTACAGAGTAAAAGTATGATTGACATGCAGAAAACCGAAAGGAGTTGCATGATCATGATGTGAAGTTGAAATGTACTACTTGCAAATACATTTATGAAGTTTGAAACATTACCTTTACTTTTATTTTGTTTTTATGTTACTCTTATTTCTGTTCTTTCATTTTATTATTACACTTTATTATTAGGATTATTGTTTTGTTATATATTGTTTTGGTTTTATCCTTTATGTCTGTTTTTATATAAGCTGCAATGACACATAACTATAACATACACATATACCCTTTTTATATATTTTTTATCATCATTCTGTTTTTCACTGTTTTCACCATTGATTACTTTCATCATTAATTAATGAGTTTATTGTTCCATTTCTCCTCCTAAAGGACTAAAACATTTAGCCGGTGCCTAGGGAAGCATGGCTGATGGCGGACTTTCCCCGTCGATAGCTGGTTAGGATCTGTTGCACACAAATGCATTGGAGCTTAGCATAGCTGCCAGATGGGGTTTTAGATGCCATAAATCATTCTCTTTTCTTTCTTTTTTTTTTTTGATGCCTTGCATGGCATCAAAGGGGGGAGAATGATAGAAAAGTTTCATATTTGTTTCATATCTGTTATTTGCTTTGTCTCAGAGCCTGTGTGAAAGTGTCAAGGATGCAGCTGTATTATGTTATAATCTTGTTTTGGTTCACTTTGTCAGCTTCCTGTGTGACTGGTGCTGAGTGAGCGGCATGGTTCCTGAGAAAGAGGTAATCTGTACACCAAGTTTTGACCAGATGTACTGAACCAATCACTATGGATTATTCCTTCTCCACCTCTCAGATAATGAAGGGTTTAAAGTACTGAGTAATGTGTGTTTGGGTCAGAATGGTGCACGAATGGGCTCTGAGACTATTTTTGTATTGTTTTCCACTGGCCAGTTTAATTAAATTTACTGGAACTCAGATCCAGCCTGGTTTTTGACTGAACGTTAAGAGGAATTTTTCTAACAACCACCTAAAGGGAGAAATTTTGATTTGAAGTGCCAGTTTAGTATGTCATATTTCGGATGTTTAAATCAGCTCTCTGTACAGCATTGATGGTAATAGTGAAATATATCAGTAGTGATTTAGTCAATAGTGAAATATATCAGTCGTGATTTAGTCGAGAGTAGCATATATAAACTCTTTTTAGTTTATATATGCTTCTGTTAGGCAATATCATTAGAAAGCACTGTATACATTATCATTGTTACACAGACGACACACAACTATACCTGTCAATGAAGCCTGATGATTGTAATCAATTAGCCAAATTAGATGCCTGTCTTAAGGAAATCAAAGCCTGGATGACTTGTAATTTTCTGCTACTAAACTCAGATAAGACTGAAGTCATTCTTGTTGGCCCCAAAAAACCTTAGAAATTCCTTTCCAAATCATACTCTTAATTTGGATGCCGCCACTCTCACTCTGAGTAGTTCTGTGAGGAACCTTGGAGTTATTTTTGATCAAGATCTGTCCTTTAATTCACATATTAAATTTGTTTCTAAGACTGCCTTCTATCATCTGAGCAATATTGCCAAGATTAGGAGTATTTTGCCTCTGAATGATGCTGAGAAACTGATCCACGCCTTTGTCAGCTCTCGACTAGATTATTGTAACTCGTTATTATCAGGTTGTCCCAAAAATATCCTTAAAAAGTCTTCAGTTGATCCAAAATGCTGCTGCAAGAGTTTTAACTGGTTCTAGAAAGAGAGATCATATCTCTCCGGTTTTGTCCTTCCTTCACTGGCTTCCCATAGAATTTAGAATTAAGTTTAAAATCCTTCTTCTCACTTTCAAAGCTCTTAATAATCAGGTCCCCTTATATATAAAAGATTTGATATTACCCGATCATCCTAATAGAGATCTACGCTCCAAAAATGCTGGATTGCTTGTGGTGCCCAGAATCTCCAGAAGTACATTGGGAGGCAGAGCCTTCTGCTATCAAGCTCCTTCTCTGTGGAACCAGTTACCACTCTGGGTCCGGGAGTCAGACTCGGTCTCTGTTTTTAAGAACAGGGTAAAGTCTTTCCTTTTCAATATAGCCTACGATTAGGGAGGGACTTTGTGTCTCTTAACCCCGCTTCTGTTCTGCTGTTAATAGATTCAGATTGCTGGATGACCGCCAATAATGTACTTGGTTTTTTACTGTTTTATGTTTTTAATGTCTGTTCTTTTCGTCCTCTCTATCCCCTCACCCCCAGCCAGTCGCAGCAGATAACTGCCCCCTCCATGGGCCTGGTTCTGCTAGAGGTTTCTTCCTGTTAAATGGGAGTTTTTCCTCTCCACCGTCACTAAGTGCTTGCTCACAGGGTATTGTCTGATTGCTGGGTCTTTCTGAAATTGTGGGGTTTTCTCTGCATTTTGTAGCGCTATGGGATGACCTTTGTTGTGATGTGGCGCTATATAAATAAAGCTGAATTGAATTGAATTAATAATTACTGTGTTTGTGCAGGACAATCCAACCTTTAGGTCATCAGGGCATTTAATCTTTATCTTTTCTGAACAGAAACGTTTACGTCACGATGAAAGAGCTCCAAGTGTCAGCTGATTACAGCCACTCCTGCTCACCTCCAACTTTTCTTATCTTTAAGTTTTAACATTATCTAAAATATGCAAATTGGAAAAAAAAACACCCAACAAAAAAACAGGACATTATAGAGATCAAAACTATATTTTTCCAGACACAAAAGGAGAGGGATCAGAGGGGGTTGGGAAGTGCAGTGGCAAATAGCTAATGGCTAACGGCTAACAATGCAAACATCGTCTTTAATAGTTTTACCCATGGGTAGATGGCACACCAGAGATCAGTAAGAGAAAAGGATAGATTGTGTGTTTTTAAATGACAGATAACAAAAGTATCAGGAATTTCCCAGAGCTAAGTGTTATGTCCACAAACCTGGCAATGACGACCGACAAGGATGCTGGTGTTTACTGAACTTTATTACAATAAAAAATAAGGAATACAGGCACGTGTACAATGGGGCCGGCTGCAAACCACTGAGCATCTCTATGTAACTCTGTACAACAACTGCCAGCTGAGATGGCGGGTTGCCATCAGTGACGTCATCCGCAGGATGCGCCCCTACTTCTAGATATGGCCAAACTCATACACTACATGCCCCCCCTTGTAAAAAATGAAAAAAAAAAAACTATTATTACTGTTAGCAGATAGCCCTCCCCAATTTAATAGCCAAATTGCCACTATTCAAACACTTGCATATATGGAACACATAAAACATTCTCATTCAATATCAATAGACCACACAATTAGATTTACAGTAGCTGCTCACCTACTGTATATTCTATGCATATTAATTATAAAGAACACATTGTTTTATGGAGAACACACACACTTGTTTTTATTTTACTCAACAATATTGTCGTCAGTTTGTTTTTTTTTTTTTGTAGAACATGAACAAGACTACCTAATGGCTAGGGTCCGCGGGTAGACCACTGCGGGACCCAACGCGGCTGGGTGGGTTATTCTGCCACCGTGTCAGCCGCTCTCCTACCTGAACCGTCTTTTTCTTTTTAAGGACAGTCTTCCACGGGCAGAACAGTTCTGCCTGAGGGGCTTTGTAGAGGGCCCGTGGCGGCCATATCTCTGGGGCTGTCGGACCCCCGGGTCTGGGGCTAATCTTCATAACGCTGGGGCCCAGGTCCCACACTGCGGTAGCTGACTCCTGCGCAGCCTCGCAGTCTGGAGCAGCCACCTGGACATGCTGTAGTTGGTTTGCATGCCAAACCGAACCATCTGTCAGCCAAAAGCACACTGTTCCCAGCTTCATCGCGATCCTCAGCGGCTCCCATTGTTTCGCTGGCTGTGGCCCGGTCGGTCGTCATCCCGGTGTCTCGCCGGCGTGAACCTGAACCCAGTCCATGACTTGGAGCCGTGCCTTACATGGTTTCATGCATTGTTGTGCTCCTGGTGGGTTTGTGCGCTCGTTCGGCTTGGGACCTCCGTCATGCTGCGGCGGTTTAGTAGTTATCGTGTTCGTTGCGGACCCTTCACCCGTTGTCTCCGTCACTGATTGAGGGTCATCGTGGGTGCAGAAGATGTCCGGTGCCTCTCTAGTGTCGGTTATTGAGGCGGACTCTTCACCTGTCAGCTCAGTCATAACCTCCATAGCTTGTTGAGCGAGGGCACGGAAGTAGTCCGGTTCCTCCTCTCTATAGTCTGAAATGCTCTGCTGTGCTGTGTTGGGAGCTTTATTCATGCCTAGCTGCTGTCGCTGTGTTTCGGGGTTTTCTGCATGCTCAGGCTCCCTTCCCTCTGATTCTGGTTCTGGCTGAGTGAGGGACATAGACGAGTCCAGCTACCCCCCTCTGGGCAACTCTCCTTCTGAGAGGGCGAGGTGGACGCTCTGGTGTCGGTGCTGCTCATTAAGATAAGATAAGATAAGATAAGATAAGCCTTTATTAGTCCCACAATGGGGAAATTCCAGGATTGCAACAGCACAGGGATAGCAACACTCAGAGCCACAATCAGAAGGCAAGAAAAAAACAAGAACAGCTAGTATACATTATTATTTTTATTATTACTTCGTCCCACCCCACATCGTCATCATCGAGGTCCACTGTGCTCCAGCCGCCACATCCGGACCATTCAAACCCAGCGCTGTCTTTGATAGTGAAGCCCAGTCTGTAGAACAGGTCACATCCCATAATGTTGTCACCATGCGCTGCCACTTGGAACATGAAGTCATACATGATTTTGGCCTTGTAATAAACAGTCAGTTCCACTGTTCCGACATTGCACAGTCTGTGACCACCGTATCCGTACAGCAGCTTTGGGTTCTTGTTGATTTTGTGGTTCAGGAAAAACTTCTTCACCGTGGCCCAGTTTAACATCGACTGCACCGCCACCGTGTTGAGCAGGAGTGGTATGGCCACTCCGTTTAATTCGACCATGTCATACGAATAACCATTGATGTCATTGTTTACCGCACGAATGGTCATTGTTGGGGGGCATGCTGGCTTACTTAGCAGGCCCTACTTTGCTGGTGACTGGCACACTCTGGCGAAATGGTTCAGGTGCCCGCACCTACATCGTTGTCCTCTAGCTGGGCAAAAACGTGCTCTGTCCTGGTGCATCAGGGACGCACAGTTTCCGCAGACAGGGCCTGTCGGAGTGGACCTTCAGCTGACTGCATTCGTTTCGTACTCTTCTGCCGTGTCCTCTTCTCCCTCCATGTCCCCCATGTTAGCTAACGTCATCTGTTTGGGTAGCTTCTGTGTTTGGCACCCATTTAGTTCCGAGGTTATCTTCTTCACTGCCTCTAGCTGGAATGCTAGCTCAATCGTGTTAGCTAGTGTCATGTCGTTTGGCACCATTAGCATCTTAGCTTGTAGCCTAGCATTGCACGTGTGTTTGGCTAACTGGTCCCGCACCATTTTATCTTCCAACAGTCCAAAACGGCACATGCTAGCCAAATGTCTTAGGTCAGCGACAAATTGCTGCACTGACTCACCGACTCTCTGTTGTCTCTGGCGAAAGCAAATCCGTCATGCTATCACGTTGTCGGGTGTAGCAAAGTAGCTAGCAAGAAGTTCGACGGCATCCACATACAACTCCTTCGATCTTAACATGCGGAAAATTCTTTGGCCTTCTATTCCAAGGTTGTTGGACAAGGAGTGCTCTTTTTCTTACTTTGTTGAGTTTACCCAGGTCCAGCGCTGTGACTTACACTACCGTTCAAAAGTTTGGGGTCACTTAGAAATTTCCTTATTTTTGAAAGAAAAGCACTTTTTTTCAATGAAGATAACTTTAAACTAATCAGAAATACACTCTATACATTGCTAATGTGGTAAATGACTATTATCGCTGCAAATGTCTGGTTTTTGGTGCAATATCTACATAGGTGTATAGAGGCCCATTTCCAGCAACTATCACTCCAGTGTTCTAGGTACAATGTGTTTGCTCATTGCGTCAGAAGGCTAATGGATGATTAGAAAACCCTTGTGCAATCATGTTAGGTCTGCAATGCTGTAATTGCTGCAAATGGAGGATTCTTTGACGAAAGCAAAGTTTGAAGGAAAAAATTATTATTTCAAATACAAATCATTATTTCTAACCTTGTCAATGTCTTGACTATATTTTCTATTCATTTTACAACTCATGGTGGTAAATAAGTGTGACTTTTCATGGAAAACACAAAATAATTGTCTGGGTGACCCCAAACTTTTGAACGGTAGTGTAGGTCTCAAATGTGTCCAGCCAACATGGCCACGGGACTGCTGGTTCACCTGGGGACTCCAGAAAGGGCTGTAGCGGTAATAAGCACACCTCCATGGTTTAATCTCTCGTCACCAAATGTTATGTCCGCAAACCTGGCAATGACCGATGAGGATGCTGCTGTTTACTGAACTTTATTACAATAATGAATAAGGAATACAGGCACGTGTACAATGGGGCCGGCTGCTACCCACTGAGTGTCTCTATGTAACTCTATACAGCAACTACCAGCTGAGATGGCGGGCTGCCCAATATATATGACTTAGTGACGTCATCCACAGGATGCGCCCCCACTCCTAGATATGGCCAAATTTGTACACTACACTAAGTAACACCATTTTTAATGTTAAGTAAAAACTAACTGATGCTTATCACCAGGCTTGTTAATAATAACAGCCTGACTACAGATTAAAAGCTCACCGCAATTTCAGAATCAGCCTTCAAATAAAGCTGACACGTTGTGACAGTTACATTTACAGCCCCACACACACACACACAATATTAATTATCATAAGCTAACAATAATCATAAACTAAACAACTCAGCATCACAGCTGTGTGGTTCTTCACTGGTTTCCCTCAGACCACAGATTAATTTCTGCCTGGTGGCCGTTATTTCTCCTAATCTTCCAGATTGCATTGAACTGCAACTTTTTTACAACAAATTTAATACATTTGACTAAGATACAGTGGATGTAAAAAAAAAAAGTCTACACACCCCCCTGTTCAAATGCCAGATTTGTGTTATGTAAAAAATGAAACCAAGATAAATCATTTCAAAACTTTTTCCACCATTAATGTGACCTATAACCTGTACATCCCAACTGAAAAACAAACTAAAAGCTTTTATGGGGAAAAATAAAAAAATAAAAAACTTACAACCTGGTTGCATAAATATGCACACCCTTAAACTAATACTTTGTTGCAGCACCTTTGGCTTTTATTACAGCGCTCAGTCTTTTTAGGTAGGAGTCTATCAGTGTGGCACATCTTGATGTGGCAATATTTGCTCACTCTTCTTTGCAAAAATGCTCCAAATCTGTCAGATCGTGAAAGCATCTCCTGTGCATGACCCTCTTCAGATCACCCCACAGATGGACAATCAGATTCAGGTCTGGACTCTGGCTGGGCCATTCCAAAACTTTAATCTTCTTCTGGTGAAGCCATCCTTTTGATTATTTGGATATGTGCTTTGGGTCATTGTCGTGCTGAAAGATGAAGTTCATCTTCATCTTCAGCTTTCTAGCAGAAGCCTGAAGGTTTTGTGCCAACACTGACTGGTACTTGGAACTGTTCATAATTCCTTCCACCTTGACTAAGGCCCCAGTTCCAGTTGAAAAACAGCCCCAAAGCATGATGCTGCCACCACCATGCTTCACTGTAGGTATGGTGTTCTTTTGGTGATGAGCAGTGTTATGTTTGCACCAAATATTATTTGGCGCAAGGTAATTCCAAAAGGTATATTATACCTTTCAGAATTATGGCCAAGAAGTTCAATCTTGGTTTCATCTGACCGTAACACATTGTCCCACATGCATTTGTGATATTTGAAATGCGTTTTTGCAAAATGTAGCCAGGCTTGGATGTTTTTCTTCATAAGATAAGGCTTCCATCTTGCCACCCTAGACGGGAGATTGTTGTCACATGTACTAAACAGCCAGTACTTGCCAGAAATTCCTGCAGCTCCTTCAGTGTTACTGTCGGCTTCTTGATAGCCTCCCTGACCAGTTTTCTTCTTGTCTTTTCATCAATTTTGGAGAGATGACCAGTTCTTGGTAATGTCACTGTTGTGCCATATTTTCTCCACTTGATGATGACTATCTTCATTGTGCTTCATGGTATATTTAATGCCTTGGAAATTCTTTTGTACCCTTCTCCTAACTGATACCTTTGAACAATGAGATCTCTGATGCTTTGGAAGCTCTCTGCGGACCATGACTTGTGCTGTAAGATGTGACTACAAAAATGTCAGGAAAAGCCTACTAGAACAGCTGAACTTTATTTGGGGTTAATCAGAGGCACTTTAAATGGTGGCAGGTGTATGCTGACTCCCATTTAACATGAGTTTAAATGTGATTGTTTAATTCTGAACACAGCCACATTCCCATTTATAACAGGGTGTGCATACTTATGCTAACAGGTTATTGTAAGTTTTTTTTATTTTTTCCCTTAAAAGATTTCAGTTTGTTTTTTAATTGGGTTGGACAAGTTATAGGTCACATTAATGGTATAAAAAGTTTTGAAATGATTTATCTTGGTCTCTTTTTTTTACATCACAAAAACCTGGCATTTGAACAGGGGTGTGTAGACTTTATACAGTATCCACTGTACACATAAATCCAATTTTTTAAAATATTTTTCACATTTACTCATAAATCTGAGTTTTTAAACATATTTTTCAGCTTTTTAATTTGTGAATTAGCAGTTTTTTAAAAACTCATCACCATTTTTCCTTCCATCTCAATTGCTGACTGTAAGTGGTTTCATTGTCTTTTCTTCCATTATCAGATTCTCTACTTTCTTTCTGTTTTTCAGTCAGAGTTTATCAGTCCTTTTTTTTTTGTTTTCTGAAGCGTTCAGATGTGCTGAAGTGATAACAGGAATCTCCAGTGGTTTTATCAGCTCACAGATCAGCTGATCATCAAATTTCATCATCATAAATTCAGGTTTTAGCTGATCAGGCGGGTCTAAGCCATGAAGTTGCTGAGGAGGAACATCTACTCTCTGATGGTGAGAAACTCTGACAGTTATACATAATCTGCAGTCAAATTTTATTTGTAAATTTGTAAAAATGTTTTACATAAATTTGTGACTTTCTCAGGTAAATTTATGTTGGTTTTCTTTTTTTTTTTCAGTTTACTTTTTGTAAATGTTAGATTTTTTTTTTTTTAATTTCGGAGAAATTAGCTACTTTTTTTATGACTTGGCCATTACTTTTCCCAGAAAAATTACGATGTTTTCTAGTATTTCTAGTATTTCTAGTATTTTGCACATATTTCTACAACTTGCGACTCTAGAGCAGCTAAAAAAATAAATAAATCAAATTTAAAACACCAAAATGGCAAATTTACTAGCAAGAAAAAAAAAGTTCAAAATTTGCTAGAAAAAAATTCTGAAATTCACATGAAGGCATTGGAAATTATTTTAGGAAATACCTAGACAAAAGCTGCAAATTTCTATAAAACACCCTGTAAATGTATAAGAAACAATGACACAAATTTATATGAAAAAAATACAATTCTTGTGAGTTTAAAAAAAACTTCACAGAACAGTTTGATTTTTTTTTCAAAAAAGTAAAATCTGAGAGAAAAAAACAGTTCATGAGAATTTAATCAAACTGAGGTTGCACTACATTTTCTCGTCATCAGTCATCTTGATAGATGAGATTGTAAAAATTCTGCCATGTATTAATTCCTGTCATTTTTATTTTCATACAATAAGATATGAAATGGCTTTTGAGTTGAATGAATGAATGAATGACTGAATTAATTAATTAATTAATTTGGTAATAATAATAAACACACATACAATACAATAAGAACACACAAAAGAACAACCAAAAGGGTGTAGGCTGAAGCTAGTGCTTATATAGTGCCTACCCCATTACAATTTTAAAATCAATAACATAAAAATTTAAGTGTTTCCCAAAATCAACAAAGAAAATCAAATAGAACAAGTAGACCAAAAACAAACAAACAAAAACCTTTAAGTTATTACAAATTTATCTCCTAGCATTTACAATGAGATACTGGGAGATTTTCTTATCTTTGTACAATTTTTTGAATTGCTTCAGAGTTGAACATGTTTTAATATTTTCAGAGCAACAGTTCCACAGTTTAACTCCAGTGACAGACATGCAATGATACTTTGTATTCATTCTAACCTTTGGCTTATTAAAAACAGAGTTACCTCTTAGCTCATATTTGCTTTCCCTTTTTTTAAACAGTCTCTGAATATTAACAGGTAATTGGTTATTATTTGCTTTGTACATGATTGGAATGACATTATAATCTACCAGATCTCTAAATTTAAAAGTACGTAATTGAATGAATTTTGGATTTGTTGGTTCACGGTAATGTTTCTTTGATACAATGCGTACGGCTTTTTTCTGTAGTAAAAACATTAAGTTTGTGTTTGTTTTATATGTGTTTCCCAAGATCTCCACACAGTATGTCATAAAAGGAGCTATCAGTGAATTATATAAAATGCAAAGAGATTTCTGACACAGGAGATCCTTAACTTTATACAGTACGGCAGTGGATTTAGACATTTTAGTTTTGACATAATTTATGTGCGATTTCCAGTTTAGTTTGTTATCAACAATGACCCCTAGGAACTTGGTTTCGAAAACTGTGTCAATTTCAACATTGTTTATTTTAATTTTTCTGTGATTATATAATTTGTGGTTTCCAAATATTGTACATTTTGTTTTTCCAAGGTGAATAGATCATTTATTGGCAGTGAACCATTGATTGATTTGTTTAAGTTCATTTTCTACTGAATCCAGAAGCTGCTTAAGATTTTCTCCACTACAAAAAAAAGTTGTGTCATCTGCAAATAAAATACACTTGAGCAATTTAGACACAGAACATAAATCATTAATATACAAAATAAACGGCAATGGACCAAGCACAATTTGTATTTGACACAATTTGTGTGTCAAATTGGTCTATTGATGCGTCTAGTGCGGTGCGCTGTGTGTCTGTGTGCTTGCCACCTCTCGCTTTCAGCCTCTGCCGCTGGCTAGCTACTGCAAAAAGGAAGCCGAGTGCATAAGTCTTCCCTGCCAGTACATAGCCTCTCAGTAGATAAGCCCTATGCAATGCCTTCTCGTGGCGACACACGTAAACTGAGCACCTTGCGGTCTCAGGCCAAATTGCAAGGGACTCGGAGGAGGTCTGCTCCCAGACATGTGGCATGCCAGGCCCACCAGTGTGTGGACACATCCTGATGCCCATGAACAGACCCCCAGCTATGGGTCAAATAGTCTCACTGCCCTGTGAGTGCTAGGGATAGCATAAGGCTAAGGGAATCAACCCTGACAGAAATATCGGAGTGGAGCCCCGTAGGCGGAGTCATGGTCAAATTCTGCCAAGACTCCAGCAACTCCTGCATCCAGTGTCATCTCCAGCCGTCTCGACTACATCCTGCCACTGGAATCTGATGACCCTGGAAGAGAGAGTGAGGCTGACGCTGCGCAACTCTCCCTCACTTTAATCCAATTTTCTATCGCAAGTCTCGTCAATCCATCAATCCGTTTCAAAAGTCCTGTGGCGATGGGCGAGTGGCAAAGCAGCAGGTGAGGATACACTGGCAGCTGTAGTCATGGACCTGCACACAGGCGGCTCAGGCCTAATGATCGCTCCTCACTGACAGAAGCAGCAGTGGGGTTCGGTGTCTGTCTGAGTGACTGAGCAGCCCTTTTTAGGATTGCACTGCTCACCTCCACAGTCTGAGGAAGGAGCTAGAAAAGGTGCCCTAAACATTGCCTGCTTCACGACACCCTGGCCAGCTTACCGTGGTGGGAGGGGATCCCACACTAGCGGTAGAAACAACAGAGGAAAGAAAAAGGTGACACCACTCAACACTGGCACATGGAATGTGCGCACACTTTTAGACAACCCGTCAGCTGATCGACCTGAAAGAAGAACAGCTCTAGTTAGCAGGGAACTTGCAAGATACAACATTGACATTGCAGCTCTGTGTGAAACCAGGCTTGCAGAAGAAGGTCAGTTAAATGAGTCGGGAGGTGGATATACATTCTTCTGGAGTGGCCATAGCAAAGATGAGCGCTGCGAAGCAGGAGTTGGTTTTGCTGTGAGGAACAACCTTGTCAGCAAACTCTCCAGCCTCCCAAAGTGCGTGAATGACCGCCTCATGACAATGCAGCTTCCACTGCATGACAGCAAGCAGGCTACTCTCATCAGTGCCTATGCACCAACTATGACAAACCCTGATGAGACTAAAAACAAGTTCTACGAAGAACTTGATGCTCTCCTGTCTACTGTGAAGCACAACAACAAGCTCATATTGCTCGGGGACTTCAATGCCAGAGTAGGACAGGACAGTTCTGCCTGGGAAGGCATCACAGGCAAAAATGGAGTGGGCAAGTGCAATAGCAACGGTCTTCTCCTGCTACAGACCTGTGCCAAACATAGCCTCCTCATCACAAATACTGTCTTCCACCTGCCCACTCGAAACAAAACCTCATGGAGGCACCCCTGCTCCAAATACTGGCACCCCATCGACTATGTCATCACCAGACAAAAAGATAAGCAGGACATCAGAGTCACAAAGGCCATGTGTGGTGCTGACTGCTGGACCGACCACAGGCTTATTGTCTCCAGGATGAAACTGTACATCAGACCTAAGAGAAGGCCACAGGGGGACAAGAACAAAAGCATGAAATGACTTGATGTGTCCCAACTGAAAACCCACTCCAAGGCCAATGCACTCACGGAAGACCTGGAACGCGAACTTGCAAATCTGAGATTCACAGCCAATGCTGAGAAAGACTGGGTGCTGTTTAGGAATACTGTCCACTCATCTGCACAGAAAATCCTGGGCCTCTCAACACGGAAAAAGCATGATTGGTTTGATGAAAATGATGAGGAAATCAAAGGTCTACTAACAGAGAAGCATAGCTTTCATTGTGCCCATCAAAATGATCCCTCATCCGTCTCAAAGAAGGTGGCTTTCACCAGCGCACGCAGAACAGTACAACTCAAACTTTGAGAGATGCAAGACTCATGGTTGAGTGCCAAGGCAGATGAAATCCAGGGCTACGCAGACAGGAATGACTCAAAACGATTCTACGAGTCTCTCAGTGCCCTGTACGGACCCAAGCCATTAGGAACCTCCCCACTTCTGGGCTCAGATGGTTCAACCATCCTGACAGAGAAGACCCAAATCCTCCAAAGATGGGCTGAACATTTTGAAGGAGTCCTGAATCAGCCTTCTGCTATAAACAATGAGGCAATCGACAGGATGTCCAGGTTGAGATCAACGATGCCATGGATGAACTTCCTACTGTTGTTGAAGTCCAAAAGGCTGTTGGCCAACTGTCAAGTGGCAAAGAACCAGGGTCAGACACCATTCCAGCTGAGATATACAAGACAGGTGGCCCAGCACTCCTTGAGAAGCTGACTGAACTGTTCCAGTCCTTCTGGACCCAAGGCACCATTCCTCAGGAACTCAGGGATGCATCAATTGTCCACGTGTACAAAAGAAAGGGCAACAGACAAGTATGCGACAACCATCGAGGTATCTCGCTACTCTCCATAGCTGGTAGGGTCCTCGCAAGACTCTTGCTAAATCGTCTGATCACTCACCTAGAACAAGGCCTGCTGCCAGAATCACAATGTGGCTTCCGTAAGGGTAGAGGGACTGTGGACATGATCTTTGCAGCTCGTCAACTCCAGCAGAAGTGTCTAGAACAGAACTGCGAGCTTTACACCACATTTGTTGACCTCACCAAAGCGTTTGACACTGTCAGTCGCCAGGGACTATGGAGAATAATGTCAAAGTTTGGCTGCCCAGACAAATTCATTCTGATGGTGCGCCAGTTCCACGATGGCATGAACGCACACGTCCTAGACAATGGTGAGACATCAGAGGCTTTTCCAGTCACAAATGGCGTTAAACAAGGTTGAGTGCTCGCACCCACCTTGTTCAGTATGATGTTTTCAGCCATGCTCACTGATGCCTTTCAGAATAGCTCCACTGGGATAAGCCTCAGGTACAGGCAGGATGGAAGGCTCTTCAACCCAAGAAGACTCCAGGCTATCACCAAGGTAAAAGAGACTATACTGAGGGACTTCCTCTTTGCCGACGACTTTGCCTTAAATGATAGCTCAGAGAGTGAGATGCAGTCAAGCATGGACAAATTCTCCATGGTATGTGACAACTTTGGCCTCACCATCAGCACCAAGAAGACCGAAGTTATGCACCAGCCAGCTCCAAATGGTCAACAGGCAGAACCAACTATTACAGTGAAGGGACAGAGACTGCAAGTTGTAGGCCAATTCACATACCTAGGTAGCACCCTCTCCCAGTCTGCAACAATAGGCCTCACAGGCGAGGCCTATGAGGCCTCGCCGTCACAGGCCCGTGGCTCTGAGAGAGATCCGTTGCTGCCAGAAATCCACGGAGCTGCTCATCCGTAAGCTGCCCGTCCAGCGCCTGGTGAGGGAGATCGCTCAGGACTTCAAGACCGTCCTGCGTTTCCTGAGCTTCGCCGTCATGGCTCTGCAGGAGACCAGCGAGGCCCACCTGGTGGTCTCTTCTTCGCTAAGGGGGTCACCATCATGCCCAAAGACTTCCAGCTGGCCCGCCGCATCCGCGGAGAGAGAGCTTAGACTTTCTGCTGCACATTCACCAACCAACCATAATGCTCTGCACTGTGTCTATATATATACATTTATAGTAATATGGACATATGTTTACTAGATGTTGTTTTTTCTTGCCTTCTGATTGTTGCTCTGAGTGTTGCTATCCCTGTGCTGTTGCAATCCTGGAATTTCCCCATTGTGGGACTAATAAAGGCTTCCATCCATCCATCCATCTTCTACCGCTTTTCCGGAGGTCCGGGTCGCGGAGGCAGCAGTTCAAGCAGAGAAGCCCAGACTTCCCTCTCCCCAGCCACCTGCTCCAGCTCTTCAGAGGGGATACCAAGGCGTTCCCAGACTAGCTGGGAGACATAGTCTCTCCACCGAGTCCTGGGTCTGCCCCGGGGTCTCCTCCCAGTGGGACGTGCCTGAAACACCTCAAGTGGGAGGCGTCCAGGAGGCATCCTAATCAGATGCCCATACCACCTCAACTGACTCCTTTCAATGTGGAGGAGCAGCGGTTCTACTCTGAGCCTCTCCCGGATGACTGAGCTCCTCACCCTATCTCTGAGGGTGAGTCCAGCAATCCTACGGAGAAAGCTCATTTCAGCCGCTTGTATCCGCGATCTCGTTCTTTCGGTCATTACCCAAAGCTCGTGACCATAGGTGAGAGTAGGAACGTAGATTGACTGGTAAATTGACAGCTTTGCCTTAGAACTAAGCTCCCTCTTCACCACAACAGACCGGTACAACGTCCGCATCACTGCAGATGCTGCTCCAATCCGTCTGTCGATCTCTCGCTCCATTTTCCCCTCACTCGTGAACAAGACCCCAAGATACTTAAACTCCTCCACTTGGGGCAGGAGCCTGTCCCCAACCCGGAGAGGACAATCCACCTTTTTCCGGCTGAGGACCATGGACTCGGACTTGGAGGTGCTGATTCTCATCCCAGCCGCTTCACACTCAGCGGCAAACCGTCCCAGCAAGAGCTGTAGGTCATTGCTGGATGAAGCCAACAGGACAACATCATCTGCAAACAACAGAGATGAGATCCTGTGGTCACCAAGCATGACACCCTCCATTCCCTGGCTGCGCCTAGAAATCCTGTCCATAAAAATTATGAACAGGACCGGTGACAAAGGGCAGCCCTGGCGGAGTCCAACTCTCACTGGGAATGACTCCGACCGAGTGTTGGCGATACGAACTAAACTCTCACAACGGTCGTACAGAGACCGAATAGCTTATACCCAAGCTTTCTAATAAAGGCTTATCTTATCTTATCTTATCTTAATACATACCGAAGTCAACCACAGAATAGCCAAGGCCAGCATTGCATTCGGCAGACTCCGCAAAATTGCATGGGAAAGACGGGGCATTAGCCTAGAAATGAAGCTAAAGGTCTACCGTGCTGTTGTGCTCCCAACACTCCTTTATACCTGTGAAACATGGACGGTGTATGCAAGGCATGCCAGACAGCTCAACCGTTTCCACCTAACCTGTCTTCGAAGGATCTTCAGCATCAACTGGCAGGACAAGGTACCCGATCTGTACATCTCCAGGACCCGGAGGCGTGCTGGCCGGATCATAGCCGATCCCTCACACCCTGGTCACGTACTGTTTGCCCCCCTCCCCTCTGGTAGAAGACTTCGGTCCATCCAGACTAAAACCTCCCGTCACATGAACAGCTTCTTCCCCTCTGCCATTAGACTGCTGAACACTAAGTGACTCTCGTGCACCATGTACAGCAGCTCAACCAGACTCATGTCAATCATCACTGTTTTCTTCCTGCATTACCGACTGCACTATATAGTTCTCCACAGTATCTGCTGCTGGCTAATATATATTTTAACTGTTGACCAGTATCACTTAATCTTATCCTACACTTTATTACATGTATAGTTTATTTCTCTTATCTTATCATGTTTAATGTTGCAGCATTGTACCGAGACAAATTCCTAGTTTGTGTACTACATGAACAATGGCAATAAACCTGATTCTGATTCTGATTCTGATTCTGATTCTGATACAGAAGTCCTTGAGCGAGCTAAAATGGAAATGGTCCAGACCATGCTAATAAGAGCGCAAGCCAGGTGGGCAGGTCACGTTGTCAGGATGCCTGATGAACGCATTCCAAAGCAGCTGTTCTACGGGGAACTCTCAGAAGGAAAAAGGTCGAGAGGCAGACAAAAGAAATGCTACAAGGACACCCTGAAGGCCTCTCTGAAATCCCTCAATATAGACATGGCCTCCTGGGAAACTCTAGCACAAGACCGCTTGGCCTGGCATATGAGCATTAAGGATGGCTGTAGAAATCTCGAAGCCAGACGTATTGCTGGAGCTAAAGCCAAGCGCGAACTGCGCAAGACTAGACAGCCCAGCACATCAGCTAACGTGATGATGCATGCCTGCCCCACATGTGCCAGGACATTCCGTGCCAAAATTGGACTGATCAGTCACCTCAGCACTCACCATCAACCATCAACTCATCAATAGGATTACGAGGTCATCATCGACAATGATGGACAAACAACAATTTATGGTCAACTGTAACAAATGCCTTTTGTAAGTCCAGAAATATTCCAGCTGTGTATTCTCTTCTATCTGTTGCATCCGTAATCTGTTCAACAAAGTCCATGAGTGCCAGTCAGGTGGTCCGGTTCTTCCTGAATCCATACTGTTGTTCGCAGAGTATATTGTGCTTATCAATGAAATCATTTAGTCTCTTAACAAATATTTTTTCCAGTATTTTGGAGAACTGAGGTAACAAGGAGATAGGCCTGTAGTTTGACAATAAGTGTTTGTCACCGGTCTTATACAGAGGAACGACTTTTGCTATTTTCATATTCTTTGGAAATTTACCAGCAGTAAGTGACATGTTGCATATGTAAGTCAAGTGTTTAACAATACAATCAATAATACATTTAACCAAGAACATACTGAAATCATTACAATCAGTTGCTTTTTTTGTCTTTGAATTTGTTAACAATGTCAAGAATTTCTTTTTCATCTGTTTCTTTCATAAACATTGAGTAAGTGTTTATGTTGACAACACTGTCAGCGCCACTTGTATTTGCTGATCATACAGTGGAGTTGGCGATCTTTTTTCCTATATTAATAACAAAATATTCATTAAACATGTTGGAGATCAAGCTATTTTCACTGATTATTCCATTTTCTGAATTTAAATAAGAGATGAGGTTGGAATTTAGTTTTCCTCTCTTTGTTATATTACACCTTATTACACCTTCCATATATTACATGTATTAGTTTTGTTATTTTCCAATAATTTACTGTAATATGTTTTTTTACTCGATCTTAAAATACTAATGAGTTTATTTTTATAAGTCTTGTATTTCTTTTCTGCTTCCACAGTTCTTAATTTCAGAAACATTTTGTATAACAAGTTTTTCTTTTTACAAGCATTTTGCAGGCCCTTGGTGATCCAAGGCTTATCTCTGTATTTAACTTTAGTTTCCTTTACCACTAGAGGGCAATGTTTATTATATATTTGTGATAAAATAGAGACAAATTCTCCATATGCTGTGTCAACGTCGTCAACATAAACACTGCTCCAGTCTTGTATTTTTAGATCATTTCTAAGATTGTTGATTGCGGTTTCTGTTACAAGTCATTTAAAAACCTTATCTATTTCAACGTTATGTGTTCCACCAGTGTGTGAAGAAACAAAAACAGGCAGATGGTCCATCACATCATTGACGATAAGGCCAGCAGTTACATTCCCCTCAGTGACATTTGTGAAAATGTTATCAATAAGCGTTGCTGAATTTGTTGTCATTCTAGTGGGGTATGTTACTGAAGGGTAGAAACCCATAAAAAACATGGAATTTATGAATTCACTTATTTGGATATGGTCATTTGGATTTAATAAGTCAATATTGAAGTCTCCGCAAATAAATACCAGCTTCTTATTACCTACTGCACTGAAAAGCTCAGACTATTTTTCTTTGAAAATGTCAATATCGGTACCCGGTGCTCTGTAAGTGCAACTTATTATGATGTTTTTTGTAGTTGTAATTAATTCCACAGTTACACACTCCATGATGTTTTCCATTTCAAAAGACATATTATCTACAACCTGGCTTTGGTAGCAGGACCTGATATATAAAGCAATACCACCACCCCTTTTTTTGACCTGCTTGTGGTATATAAATCATAGCCTCTCATTTGCACTGTATGAAGTTGTTCATTTTTTCAGCCAAGTCTCAGAAATTGCAACAGCAGAAAAATTTGTGTTATATTGCAACAAACTGTCCTGGATTTTGGAAAAATTCATGTTGAGACTTCTACTATTAAAGTGTATTATTGACAATGATTGGTCAGAAATTGTATTTTTTAGTTGGTCTGAGCTAAAGTATTTACACTGATGTTTTATACTGTTGAAAAAGTGATTTTCAGGATCGGTTTCATATTCAACACTGTGTGGCTTATGCTCAGTATATTCGTACCCTTTAAAAATGAGGTTGTTTCCTATAAAAGTTTGCATCTTAATTCTTCCAGTCAATGGAAACAAATGCACAGTTTATATCTCTTAATTGATAATGAAATGTCAATCATTTCTGGTTGATTTTTGGCTCCACTGATTTTGGTGTACTGTTATGGGGATGGTGTGGGTGAATAATGAGTCTGTCATACCTTAAGTAGGCTATGTCCCCCCGTGCTCTTGCAGCTTTCAGCTCTGGCATTAATTCTTTCCTCTTCCTTCTTACCAAATCAGTGAAGTCCTCATTGATGAAGATTTTTGTTCCTTTGAGGGACTTGGCTTTTTGAAGAATGGTCATCCTGCCCTTGTGCCACAGAAACTTGACCACAATGGGCCTCGGTCTTTCTCCTCCAAGTTTCCCGGTGCGGCGGACTCTCTCCATCTCGATCCCTGGGGGTTACTGTAGTTTCTCCATGACAATATTTTTAATCTTCTCCTCCGTGTAGGCCCAGGTCTCTCCTGGTGCCTCCACAACACCATCAAAGACTAGATGATTTCTCTGGGATTGTCCTTCCAGGTATTCAAATTTGTCGGTGATAGTCAACAGACTGTCACACACTTTAAAAACATCTGATTGCAGCACATTGTTGCGGTCTGCTTGTTTAGATAAATCAGCTTTTATGTCATCTACGTCTTTTTGAGTGAACTGTAGACTGGTTTTAATGTCCTGCAACTCTCTCGTCATCATGTCCACTCTTGCATTAGCTGAGTCCATGATCACTTTGATGAGGCTTTTGAAAGTTTCCTGTTGTTGGTTTAACAATGCAGAAAACAGTTCTTTTTGATGTTGCAGTAAGTCATTTACCTTTGCGAGGGACACATATTCCTCCTCAGATTTGGCCTCTGCTTTTGGCTTAGGTGGCATTTTGCTGCAGTTTTGCAATAATTTGCAGTGGACAAGGAGACAAGAGTCTGTTTCCAAGAATATTTCAGTGTTGATGAAAAATTCAAGCAGCAATAACAACAGGAATGCGTGTAAGGCCTGGTGCCAGGCCTGAAGCCTGATGGAGGTGGCTGCAGGGCCTGGTGGTGGTAACTGCCTGTGAAGCATGGTGGTGGTAACTGCCTGTGAAGCCTGGTGGTGGGAACTGCCTGTGAAGCCTGGTGATGGTGGCTGCCTGTGGAGCCTGTTGTTGGTGGCTGCCTGTGAGGCCTAGTAGTAATGGCTTCCAGTCAAAGAGCAGATTTGGTTTAATTTTTACTAAAGAAACTTACATTTTCATTTTCTTTCTAGCAAATTTCCTAGAAAATTTTCTTAAACTTTAAACACAAAAGGGAAGCAGCAGCCTTTTAAAAATGTCTGTCTGTCATGTGTCTGAGCTCATGTTTTCACTGAGTTCAGACCATCGCTTTATGCCTTAGTATGTATGTCTGATTAGTTTGATTTTGTTAGTTTTCTGTATACATTTTGGGTTTGTTTACACTTGTGACTCTCCTTTTCCCAGACACTCCCTCTAGCTCCTCACAGTCTGGTCTCCTCTCAGCTCAGCTGTGAGGAGTTGGTCCAGTTAGGTCACCTGCTTGCTCAGTCAGCCCACACCTGCGACTCACACCTGTGTCTCATGCCTCTTTATGTATTTAAGCACTGCCGGCTCATTGTGTCTTTGAGGCTAGATTGAATGTACCTAGACTGGTTATTCTCTGGATAATTCTCTCCCTGATGATTTCCTTATTTCCTCCTGAGTCAAGCAGGCTCAAGAGTGATCCAGTATTTAAGTTTTTCTCGTTTGGCATTTTTGTATTGTTTGCACTGTTTTTGGACTCTTATGTTCTTTTTTGTTAATAAATATCACTAACACAATTCAGCGCCTGGGTCTGTCTTCCTGCCCCGAAGGGGTGTATATGACAGAATCTATCTGCCAGTTAAAAGACCCAGCTGTTGTGTTAGTACATTTTTTCCTTTTTGCCTTTTTTTCCACTCACCTGCTTCTTGGAGCACATCATGTCCCCAGCTCACCGGCCTCATTTTAATAAAGGTAGATCGGCAGTGGGGTCTCCCAGTCTGGAAGAGGAGTGGGCAGCGGGATTTATCCAAGACTTTGTGAATGAAGCTCTCGCTGCCCGGGTACCCAAGAAGACCTGGGAAAGTTTGGATGGAGCTGGGGGAATTCTGGAGGCACACCCCGTCCTGTGGAGTCATCCGCAATACACAGAGCTGCTGTCCATGGTCTGTGCACTCCAGAGATCATTTCTGGGTCTGCCGATGGGGGCTTTTTCAGTGGAGCTGAAGCGAAGGCACTCTCCACGGCAGAAGGCCATCTCTTCTCCCAGTTTGCCACCCTCAGCTCCACCACCACTCCAGCTTCATCCTGCTCCAGACTGTCAGAGGAAACCTCTCACCTCGTTGGCCGCCATTTCCTGGACATTGAGCCCAACAATTCCCACAGCAGATCCCCGCTCGTCTTCTCCTTCGCCGGCTGTCACGTCAGCCCAACCTCCCTCTGTCGCTGCTGCAATCTCCGTCACCTCAATGTGTCCTCCTGCTGCCGAGAGGTCCTCCATTTTTCCACTGGCTATGTCATCCTCCGTGAATACAGGGGCGGTTCCTCCACAATCCTCAGGGGAGCCTACACTCGCTATATACACGAAGAGGGATGACGCACCTCCAGCTGCAGCAGGCAACATCACACACCAGGAAAGCAGGCAAGTTTCATCTTATTCCATTCCAATTTATTATGATATGCCTTGCCTGATCCCTGGTAGAGAGGCTCAGGGTGTGCAGTCCTCTGAGCTCTCTCCACCTGCTGCAACCCATAAATCCCCACCTGTCCTCTCCATGTCTCCTCTGTTTGTCCCTGAGTGTCTGCTGGCCCCAGAACAAAGCCGCTGGACGATGGAGGAGCCCGTGGCCCTGGAGGGCCCTATTCCAGTGCCAGCACAGAGCCAAACCCCAGCTGCCGTGCCGGACGAGCCACCAGCGTGGTCCCCTTCGCCTGGAAATGTTAAGACTGTAATTACCATCATGCCTGCTGCGGGGGCCGATGCAGCAGATTTTGAGGCTGAGCTGGACCTCCAGAGGGCCGAGCAGAAGGTTACATCATCGCCTGGATCTTCGGAGTTCCGGACGGCGGTGGAGCTTGAGTTCAGGCAAGTGCTCTCCTTTGTTTTTCCATTATCTGTCTTAGAGCAATCTTGCCTGGCTCTTGGTGAGGAGTGCAGGGTGCAGCCGCCCGCTGTGCCTGAGCTCGCCTCTTCAGGCTCTGCTGCTGCCGGTGACCCTGATCCCCCTTCACTGTTTGTGTCTGAGCTTCCTCCCAGGGTCACCGGGAATGTTCCAGCCATGCCAGAGGACTTTGTGGGTCCAGGCTCGCCGCCCGAGGTCACCAGTGGTCCAGCTTCCCCCACTGTGGAGGTCATCACAGGTGCTCAGCCCCAGCCCGGGACCTCCTTGGGTGCAGCTCCCCCTCTGCCTGAGGCTGTCGTCTGGGTTCTTCCTCCACGATCCAAGTCGCCGTGGGTGTTGCGTCCTGGCCGGGGACCCTCGTGGGTGCTACGCCCCAGCCTAAATCTAACATGGGTGCTGTGCTCTGATATGGGCCCGCTATGGGCGCTACGCCCCAGCCTGGGGTCCACCATGGGTGCAGCATTGGCCCAGCCCGGGCCCACCATGGGAGCAGCATTGGCTCAGCCCAGGCCCACCTAGGGTGCAGCATTGGCCCAGCCCGGTCCCACCAAGGGTGCAGGGTTGGCCCAGCCCGGGTCCACCGAGGGTGCTGCAGTGCTCCAGCCCAGAGCCACCACGGGTACTACAGAGCTCCAGCCCGAAGCCACCACGGGTGCTGCTAAGCTCCAGCCTGGAGCCACCGTGGGTGCTTCAGAGCTCCAGCCCAGAGCCACTGAGGGTGCTACAGAGCTCCAGCCCGGAGCCACCGCAGGTGCTGCTAAGCTCCAGCCCAGAGCCATCGCGGGTGCTGCAATGCTCTGGTCTGGAGCCTCTGCAGGTGCTACGGTCTTCGAGCCCAAGACCATGGAGGGCGTCATGGTCCCCCTTCCTCCACCACCAGACACCGTCGTGGCCTCCACCCTCCGGCCCTGCTTCCCGTCATTGGGCCTTCCTGTGGGGAGCCGCCTCCTTGGTCACCCATCTGGTCCTGGTGACTTAAAGACTCTGGCCGGCTGCCCAAAAGACTGTGCCGCTGGGTCGAGTGGTCCATTTTCTCTAGCTCGCCACCCGACTCATTTCATCTGGCCATCTGGCTGGCCTGGGACTTCGGCCGGCCACTCAAACTGTCTGGGGGACCCTAGGCCTTGATGTTGCGCAGGTGCGGGTCTTGAGCGGGTTTGTTTTTTTCCCTCCTAACCTGTTTCCCACACCTCCCTCCCGGGGTGGTTTTTTGCTGTACTTCGTTTTCTCGGGAAGGAGAGGGGTCTTTTGGGTGTCTGGAATCCACCCCGTAAAGGAAGGGAGGCTCTGTCATGTGTCTGAGTTCATGTTTTCACTGAGCTCAGACCATCACTTTATTCTTTAGTATTGTATGTCTTATTAGTTTGATTTTGTTAGTTTTCTGTATACATTTTGGGTTTGTTTACACTTGTGACTCCCCTTTTCCCAGACACTCCCTCTAGCTCCTCACAGTCTGCTTCCCTCTCAGCTCAGCTGTGAGCAGTTGGTCTAATTAGGTCACCTGCTTGCTCAGTCAGCCCACACCTGCGACTCACACCTGTGTCTCTTGCCTCTTCATGTATTTAAGCACTGCCGGCTCATTGTGGCTTTGCGGCTAGATCGAATGTACCAAGACTGGTTATTCTCTGGATAATTCTCTCCCTGATGATTTCCTCATTTCCTCCTGAGCCAAGCCAGCTCAGGAGTGCTCCAGTCTTTAAGTTTTTCTCATTTGGCATTTTTGTATTGTTTGCACTGTTTTTGGACTCTTATGTTCTTTTTGTTAATAAATGTCACTAACACAATTCAGCGCCTGGGTCCGTCTTCCTGCCCCGAAGGAATATTAATTAAATATTTAAATAATTTCCTTAAATGCAGATTTTCTGCCTTGTATTTGTGATTTAAAAAATAGAAAAATAGAAAATAGATTTTCTGCCTTGTATTTGTGATTTAAAAAATAGTTTTGTAGTTTTTTTTTTTCTTGGAAACTTAGTAGTCCTTTTTTTTTGTTTAAAAAGTATGACTTTTTGTCACTTAAAAATTTAGATTTTTTTTCATCATGAATCTGCAGATTTTGAGAGGTTCAAACTTGTAACTTTATTTTATTTTACTTTATTTTGCTTTGTCAGTTTTCAACATCCTTACACGTTTGTGACCATTCAATCGTATATTAGTAAAATTAACTTGAAAATTTTTTACTTTTTTCAGATTTACAAGAAAAAAAACTATTTATAAGCAAAAAGTTGCTAATATATGAGCAACACGTGAAATTTATAAGAAAGATGTAGATTCAAAATTTTACAAATTAGCAAAAGAAATTTTGCAGGTTTGAACCTCTCAAAAGCCAAGATTAATGTAAAAAAAGAAAATGCCAATTTGCTTTTTTTTTTTTTTTCTTGGACATTTATATTCTTTTCTTTGAATTTACAACTTTTTTTCTTGAATTTTTCAATGTTTTAAATTTTCTTTCATCAAGAATCTTCAGTTTTTCTTGCAATTTTCTAGCTAAATATTTAGCTGGTAATTAGATTTAACAATAATTATACAACAGATCGTTCTGGCTGAGCAATTATGTTTGACAATAGGGATTCCAGGAGTTAACATATTCCACAATAATTGCACTCCAACGCTTCACTGGTTATGTACTCTGCTTCAAAGGTGTTATTTACAATCAACTCTGCAGACTTGAGAATTGCAATACTGTATTGGATACCTTAATTTCCACAGTGAGGCACTGTTTGAAAAAAATTATACATCTGACCCAGAAATCCCACCCTTTTGAAAAAATCTTTATTGAGTTTACAAAGTCTGCCTTTGTATAAATATCATTAAGCTATTTCACCTCTGTTTAAACAAAACAAGCAGTGCTAAAGTTGGATTTATTGTCTCACTTAACAAACCACAATACCTTTGTGGTGACCTTTTAGAGTTAGACAAAATAGTTTTCTCATCCAAGCCTTCAACTTGTATTTTAGACCCTATTCCTACCAGGTTATTTAAAGAAGTCTTCCCACTTACTGGTAGCTTTATTCTTCATATAATCAATTCTTCATTAACTTTAGGCCATGTACCGCAGGCTTTTAAAATGGCTGTAATTAAACCCTTACTCAAAAAGCCAACACTGGATCCAGGAGCTTTAGCTAACTATAGACCAATCTCTAATCTCCCTTTCATTTCAAAAATCTTAGAAAGAGTTGTTGCTACGCAATTATTTGACCACCTGCAGGGAAATGGTTTACTTGAAGAATTTCAATCTGGGTTTAGAATCCATCATAGTACTGAAACAGCCTTAGTGAAGGTCACTAATGACCTCCTGATCACATCTGATAATGGACTTGTTTCTGTACTTGTCCTTAGACCTTAGTGCAGCTTTTGATACTACTGATCATAATATTCTACTTGATAGATTAGAACACTATGTTGGACTTAATGGAACTTCATTGCAGTGGTTTAGATCTTATTTATCTGATAGGTTCCAATCTGTTCATGTCAATAATGAGTTTTCTTTCAACTCAAAGCTCAGTCATGGAGTTCCACAGGGATCTGTGCTAGGCCCTACTCTTTTTAGTTTATATATGCTTCCATTAGGCAACATTATTAGAAAGCACTGTATACATTTTCATTGTTATGCAGATGACACACAATTTTACCTGTCAGTGAAGCCAGATGATAGTAATCAATTAGCCAAGTTGGAAGCCTGTCTTAAGGAAATCAAAGCTTGGATGACTTGTAATTTCCTGCTATTAAATTCAGATAAGATTGAAGTCATTCTTGTTGGTCCAAAAAACCTTAGAAATACCTTTCCAAATCAAAGTTTCAGTTTGGATGCGGTTACTCTTTCTCTTCATAGCTCTGTGAGGAACCTTGGAATTATTTTTGATCAAGATCTGTCTTTCAATTCACATATTAAATTTATTTCTAAGACTGCCTTCTATCATTTGCGTAATATTGCCAAGATTAGGATCATCTTGTCTCAGAGTGATGCTGAGAAACTGATCCATGCTTTTGTTAGCTCTAGATTAGATTATTGTAACTCTTTATTATCAGGTTGTCCTAAAATATCTTTTTTTTGTAACTTAGATTTTTATTCATTTTTCATCATATATATTGCATTCAGATCACAGTCTACATTTAAAAACACAGGGGCTAGAGTAAGAAAGAAAAAAAGGAAAAAAAAAATTTAAAAAAAAGGGGGGGGACAAATGTTGGAGCATCAAGTTTTTAGTTTCCATCTCTTAATTCTTCTGGTTTTTCCAGTGTCTTTGGTTATTCTTTCAATTTCTGTCTCGTTGTTGCACTTTGTAGTGTGTCCATTTCCGCCATTTTTTTTCATATAGTCCTTCTTGCATTCTTTGTCGATATGTTAGTTTTTCCATCATACGTATGTCCTCAACAATGTCAGTCCATTGCTCTTGGTCAGGAAGAACTTCTGATCGCCATTTTTTTGTGATTGTTTTTTTACATGCAATCAACAAGATTTTAACTAGATATCTGTCCTCAGCCTGTATTACATTGTCTCTTTTAAGATCACATAAGTACATCAGGTTACAGTTCATTGGTATATTATATCCTAATATCCTCTGTATTGTCACATGTATAGATTTCCAGAATGATGAGATTTTGCTGCATTTCCAAAACATATGTGAGTGGTCTGCATTTTGAGCCCCACATCCCCTCCAGCATAAAAATTGGGTATTCGTATATTTTCCTTGAATCTGTGGTGTAATGAAAAAGCGAATCAGGTTTTTCCATCCAAATTCCCTCCATGTCCTTGAATTTCTTCGATCCAAGATGGCGCCCACAGCGGTCGACATGGTGCTTCGCTGCGCTCTTTGTTTGTTTTTGTTTGTCAATTGTGTGTCTGCTTGCACTTATACCCGTGAAGAACTTTTAAATATCAGGACTTTCACCCCCACGGACCTCCTCCCAGTTTTTCTAGCCCCTGCCGCCGATCTGGTTTATTGTTTGGCTCGGAAAGTGAGACGGCGGAAGAGAGGAAGACGAGCGGGCGCTCTCGTGCGACTTCGCAGGAGAGGCTCGCGAACGGCGCTGCCTGGCATATTTCTGTCCAATACCAACTCTCTCTCTAACAAGGTGGATGAACTGAGACTGCTGATGCGTTTTAAGGACCTCGCCTCCTCAGCTGTCCTCTGCTTTACTGAGACCTGGCTCCGGGAAAATATACCGGACAGCGCGCTGCGCCTCGACGGCTTCCAGCTCTTCCGTGCTGATCGTGACACAGAGCTTTCCGGCAAGACCACAGGAGGCGGAGTCTGCTTCTACATCAACTGCATCTGGTGCTCTGATGTAACGGTAATTTCCAAACACTGTTCTCCTGCCTTGGAATTTCTTGTTATCAATTGCAAGCCCTTCTATTCCCCGCGGGAGTTTGCTTCTTTCATAATGATCGCTGTGTACGCCCCTCCCGACGCGGACACGCGCGAAGCTCAGCGCGTGCTCGCGGATCACATTCAACACACAGAGCGGAGTTTTCCAGACTCGCTGATTATTGTGGCTGGCGACTTTAATCAGTGCAATCTGAGCCACGATCTCCCCCGCTACAAACAGTTTATTAAATGCCCCACCAGAGGATTAAACACACTGGATCACTGTTACACCACAGTGAAAGACGCATATCGCGCTGTCCCTCGAGCTGCGCTGGGATTATCTGATCACGTGATGGTTCACCTCATTCCCACATACAGACAGAGATTGAAGCTCACTAAACCTGTTGTGAGCACTACGAAGATACGGACCAGTGATGCTGAGGAGAAGCTGGAAACGTGCATGGAAATATCTGACTGGGGCATGCTTAAAGGAGCCACGCATGATCTGGATGAGTACACGGACACTGTGAACTCATATATCCACTTTTGTGAAGAGAACATTCTTCCATCACGCACCAGGGTGAGTTACTCTAATGACAAACCCTGGTTCACAGCTAAGCTCAGACAGATCAGGAAGGAGAAGGAAGCAGCGCTGAAAAGTGGAGACAGGGACTGCTACAGGGAGGTTAAATACCGGTTTAACAGAGAGCTGAAGAGGGCTAAATCTCTATACTCAGAGAGACTCCAGCAGCAGTTCACTGCTAATGATTCGGCTTCCGTGTGGAGAGGACTGAGGCAAATCACCAACTATCGACCTAAGGCTCCTAAAGGTCAGGATGACAAAGCCCTTTGTCAGAGACTGTCCCAACACTATGCCCGTTTTGACACCTCGTCATCTGTGTCCAACTCCCCCCCTCCCTCCAGCTCCACAGCCTCCACATTCCCTACTTCATTTAAGGCACCCCCCCCCCCTCCTCCCCCCTCCCCTTATCATCAGTGAGCAGGATGTGCTCAAACAGTTCTCCAGACTGAACCCGCGCAAGGCCCCCGGCCCAGACGGCGTGTCTCCCTCCACCCTGAGACTCTGTGCGAAACAGCTGGCTCCTGTATTCACAGACATTTTTAACACCTCCCTTAAGTTATGCCACGTGCCATCCTGCCTCAAATCCTCCACCATCATCCCTGTCCCCAAGAAGCCACGGATCACTGGACTTAATGACTACAGACCTGTAGCGCTCACCTCTGTAGTCATGAAGTCCTTTGAGCGCCTGGTCCTGTCCCACCTCAAGTCCATCACCACCCCTCTCCTGGACCCGCTGCAGTTTGCCTACCGAGCCAACAGGTCTGTAGACGATGCAGTCAACCTGGCCCTCCACTCCATCCTGCAGCACCTGGACTCCCTGGGAACCTACGCCAGGATCCTGTTTGTGGACTTCAGCTCCGCATTCAACACCATCCGCCCCGCTCTGCTCCGGGACAAGCTGTCCCTGCTCAACGTGCCTGACTCCCTCTGCAGGTGGATCATCGACTTCCTGACGGACCGGAGGCAGCATGTGCGGCTGGGAAAGACTGTCTCAGACTATACTAGCATCAGCACCGGATCACCCCAGGGCTGTGTACTTTCCCCCCTACTCTTCTCCCTTTACACCAACTCCTGCACCTCCAGCCACCAGTCTGTCAAGTTGATCAAGTTTGCGGACGACACCACCCTCATCGGGCTCATCTCCAACGGCGACGAGTCCGCCTACAGGAGAGAGGTGGCCCAGCTGGCGTCCTGGTGCAGCAATAACAACCTGCAGCTGAACGCTCTGAAGACAGTGGAGATGATTGTAGACTTCAGGAAAGTCACTACTCCTCTGCCCCCCCTCACCCTCTCAGGCTCTCCCATCACCACTGCTGATTCCTTCTGCTTCCTAGGCACTACCATCACCAGGGACCTCAAATGGGAGCTGACCATCAGCTCACTCATCAAAAAAGCCCAGCAGAGGATGTTCTTCCTGCGGCAGCTGAGGAAGCTCAAGCTACCCACCAAGATGTTAGTGCAGTTCTACACAGCCATCATCGAGTCCATCCTCACCACCTCCATAACCGTGTGGTACGCAGGAGCCACTGCCAGGGACAGACTAAGGCTGCAGCACGTCGTGCGCACTGCTGAGAAGGTGATCGGCTGCAAGCTCCCATCTCTCCAGGATCTGTACATCTCCAGGACCCGGAGGCGTGCTGGCCGGATCATAGCCGATCCCTCACACCCTGGTCACGTACTGTTTGCCCCCCTCCCCTCTGGTAGAAGACTTCGGTCCATCCAGACTAAAACCTCCCGTCACATGAACAGCTTCTTCCCCTCTGCCATTAGACTGCTGAACACTAAGTGACTCTCGTGCACCATGTACAGCAGCTCAACCAGACTCATGTTAATCATCACTGTTTTCTTCCTGCATTACCGACTGCACTATATAGTTCTCCACAGTATCTGCTGCTGGCTAATATATATTTTAACTGTTGACCAGTATCACTTAATCTTATCCTACACTTTATTACATGTATAGTTTATTTCTCTTATCTTATCATGTTTAATGTTGCAGCATTGTACCGAGACAAATTCCTAGTTTGTGTACTACATGAACAATGGCAATAAACCTGATTCTGATTCTGATTCTGATTCTGATTCTGAATTTGTTGATGTGTGTTGTGTTTTCCATATTTCCTGCCAGCTTTCTTCTGTTATGTTTAAATTTAGCTCTTTCTCCCATTTCTCCTTTATATAGTTACTTGAATGTTTGTTTGCCATAAGTTTCTGATATAGCTTTGAAATAATTCTTATTTTATTTCCTGCATATGAGCTCAAAATGAATTGTATAATCTCGCTCACATCTGTTTGGAGGTTATGCCTAATCTTCTTCATATAATAGTCTCTCATCTGCAGATATCTGAAGAATTGCGATCTTTCTAGTTTAAATTTTCTTCTGATGTTTACAAAGCTCCCGAGATCTTTTTTTCCGATATTGCCCCATGTTGTGATTCCCTTGTTCACCAGATTTTTGTATCCCCTATCTTGCTTTGCCGGTTCAAACTGACTGTCAAATGCTACCCATTTCAATAGTTTTATGTCTTCCTTTATATTATACTTTTGTACTATTTTATACCACAGTTCCAAAGTAAATTTAGTGATTGGGTCTATTTGTTTGATTTGCTTATATGCATCTTTATCTCCTATTATGCTTTGTACTGGGAGTCCCTCAATTTCCTTTTCCATTTCTTTCCATTTTGCCTCATATCCTTCGTCGCACCAACATATGATATATCTTATTTGTGCTGAGTAGTAATATTCCTTTAGACTCGGTAGGCCCATGCCTCCTTTCTCTTTTGGTAACTGGAGAGTTTTATATTTCACTCTTGTCTTTTTACCTCCCCAAACAAATCTCGATATCATCCTGTCCCACTTTGAGAACTGGGCACCTGGAATCTCTGTTGGTAGAGCCTGGAAGAGGTAAAGTAATCTAGGTTGTATGCTGATTTTGACTGTCTCAATTTTTGAATTCAGATCCATATTTAAGATTGACCATCTATCAATATCTTTTTTTATTTCTTGTTCCAACCTATCATAGTTTGCTTTATAGATTTTGCTTAGATCTTTAGGTATGTTCACTCCAAGGTATTTTATTTCTTTTTGTTTCCAGTTTAGTTTGATCTTATCAGTTATCTGGTTTAAAGGGTTATAGTGGAATGTCAGTATTTGTGTTTTTGTTATGTTTATCTTGTATCCTGATAATTTTCCAAAATTTTCTATCAAGGTCATCATTTCCATTATTGATTCATCTGGTTGTTCAAGGTAAACTATAATATCGTCTGCAAATAGCCCAATCTTGTGTTCCGCCCCCTTTATTGTTACACCTTTTAATTTCTTATTTTGTCATATCGCTTGAGCCAGTGGCTCTATGAACAGAGCAAACAAGGTGGGCGATAAGCAGCATCCCTGCCTGGTTGATCTTTGTATATTTACTTTGTCTGTTAAGCTACCGTTTATCTTGATTCTTGCAACAGGTTCTTGATACAGCGTCCTTATGCATTGTACTGATTTTTCGTTAAATCCAAAGCGTTCCAGCACACTATATAGGAATTTCCAGTTAACCCTGTCAAATGCTTTTTCTGCGTCTAAACTCATTATTACTGCACTTTTCTTTTCTTTATGTATTTGATTAATTATATGTATTGTTCTCCTGATATTGTCATATGTTTGGCGTCCCTCTATGAAACCAGTTTGATCATCTTCTATCAATTCCATCAAGAATGTCTTTATTCGTTTACATATAATTGTTGTATATATTTTATAATCCACATTTAATAAAAAGATTGGTTTATAGTTTCCGCATTGTTCTCTATCTTTCCCTGGCTTTAAAATAACTGAAATAATGGCTTCGTTCCATGATGGAGGTATTTTGTTGTTGTTCAACGTCCAATTAAATGACTTTAGGAGCTGTGGCGTGAGTTCTTCTATAAACAGTTTATAAAACTCAGATGGGTACCCATCACTACCTGGTGATTTACCATTTTTAAGTGACTTAATCACATCTCTAGTCTCTTGTGTTGTTATTTCTGCTGTTAGCTTTTCATTTTGTTGATTTCCTATTGATGGCAAGTCCAATGTGCATAGAAATTTTTTAATATCCTTAGTATTTGTTTCTTCAGGTTGCGAGTATAGTTCTTGATAGAAATTATGGAATATTTCTTTGATGTTTTCTGGGTTAACTGTGGTTTTATTTGTGATGGGGTCTTTAATCTTATATACATTATTCACTGTTTGTTGTTTTCTTAACCGTTTTGCCAGCAGTTTTGTGGCTTTTGGCCCCGTTTCATAATATTTTTGCTTTAGATATCTATTTTTCCTTTCAATTTCATCTATTTGTGTTTCTTTTATCTTTATTTTTTCTTCTTTAATTTCTTGGTATATTTTTGGGTCATTTGTGCTTTGATGTTTACGTTCTAATTCCCTCAGTCTCTCACATCTTTGTTCATATGTTTCCAGTTTAGACTTATTTGCTTTTCCTGTTTCAACAATTAATTTACCTCTTAACACGGCTTTTAGTGCATCCCATAGTATTGTTGGGTCCACTTCTTCATTGTCATTCTCTTGGATATACTCGTTTATGTTTACTTTTATTCTTTCTTTCATTTTCTCATCATTTAACAGTCCTACATTAAGTTTCCATGTTGTTTGTCGTTTTCTATTGTTTAAATATATTTCCATGTATATAGGATTATGATCTGACATTTCTGCCCCTCCAGTCCGACAATTTCTCACCCTGTGTCTGTCACCTTCATTCATAAGGAAGTAATCTATTCTAGAGTGTACTTTATGGATTGCTGAATAATGTGTATAGTCTTTTTTGAGTGGGTGCAGGTCCCTCCATATGTCTACCATACCCATTTCTGCCAGTGAGGTTCTTATGAACTTTGTTACATGTTTTTTTGTCTTCTTAACACTTGTTGTGTCAACTTCATGATCCATGACAGCATTTAAGTCTCCTCCACAAATTAGGACTCCTTCACTGTGTGTTGCTATGAGATCAAACAGATGTTGAAAAAAACCCTTGTCACTTTCTGGTGGGGCATAGATGTTCACTAATGTGATCTGCATACCATCTATTCTTCCCTTTATTATTACATACCTGCCTTCTTTATCCTGGATTTCTTGTTCACATTCAAATTGTATTTTATTTGAAATTAGTATCATAACCCCCCTTTTAGTTCCTCCCTTAAATAAACTGTAGTAGGAGTTCTTATAGCCAAATCTCTTTAGTTTCACATGTTCTGTCTTGCTCAAATGTGTCTCTTGCATAAATATAATTTCGGCTTTTTCCTTCTTGAATTTTCTTATTATTCTTTCCCTTTTAACAGGTGAGTTCAGACCATTCACGTTTAGTGTCATTATCTTAAGATTTTTACCCATATTTATGTTTTTCCGTTTTTTTAACTTGTGCTCCTAGCCCCTTTAACAACAAAAATAACATATTTATATAAAAACACATTAACAAATCTCGACCTCTGTACTTTGGGCCTTTCTTCTGCCCACTGGTCCCTGTTGGAGGGTGGAGGGAATGTCCTCACAGAGTGAAGGGCCCTCCCTAGACCTGTATTTACTATCCAAGTAATAGTCATTAGTCTAGAAATGTCCAACAAAAATCACTTAAACCTCTCCTAGCCGTTTGTTTCTCTTTTACCTTGTCTTCTTGGCCTTCATTTCTTCTGTGCCTTTCTTAATCTTTGTTATGATCTAGGCTTTCAGTTGAAAGCCTTGCAGTTTTTCCTGGGCCCGCTGCTCCACATCTCTCCCCCTTCTTCTGCCGCTCACTTGTCTCCACTCCGGCTGTCGTGATGTGTTCAGTGCTGCCGCTGCCCCAGCCGCTTCCTCCGGTACACTCACCACAAAGCCCCGCTCCGTCATGTCCCGCACTGCCTCTCTGGCCGTGTTGTAGGTTTTTACGCCGTCCTCCCAATGAATCCTCATCTTCGTTAGCGGCGTTTGGAATCTAATTTTTTTCTCTTTCAGCGTTTTTTTAATGTTGGCGTATTTCTTCCGCTGCTGCACAATTTCTGTCGGGTAGTCATGATCAAAGAATATCTGTTTGTCGCCGATTCATATCTTTTTTTTCCACGCTTGTGTCAGGATTCTTTCCTTTATGTCATATTTCAGAAAGTTTACCACAACTGACCTGGGTGGAGAGTTTGGCTTCGGGTTCTGTGCCGAGGCTCTGTGCGCTCGTTGAATCTGCAGATCCGCTTCACCGGGCAGCTCAAGCTCTTTTTTTAAGAACTGATCCATGAATTTCGTCGAGTTGCCTTCATTGCCCTCCGGGATCCCGAAGATGCGTATATTGCTCCGTCTGGACCTGCTCTCCAGGTCGGTTATTTTTTCCTGTATCCTCTGTGTTTGCGCCGTCAGGGTCTGCAGCCGCTCGCTTGCCTCGGTCTTCCAGTCTTCCAACTCCGATATTCGGGCCTGTGCTTCTGTCATACACGCCCGTTGAGAGCGCAGCTCCTCCATGTTTTCTGCTAGCTTGTGCTCCATTTCTCTTCGGAGGCCCATAATTTCCTCCTTCATCTCTTTTTTCAGCTCCTCCTTAAGAGCCGCTAAATCCTGTTGGAGTTGCCGCTTGAAGTCTTTTAACTCTTTACCTAAATTGGAGAAGCCAGTGTTCATGGTATCGAGTTTGGCGTCCTCCATTTTCCCTGCTGCAGTCACCTCGTTTTTTTGGGCCTCGTGTTCAGCGATTTCTCCTGCGTTGTTGAAGAGGAATTCTTTAATTTTACCCTGCTTTTGTCCGTGTGCCCGGCTCCTTCGTGTTTTCATCCCTTGGCTTATTGATCCGTTTATGTCGAGTTGACCATTTACCAATGATTTTTAATCCGACTAGGGAGAGCTCTGTTTAAGCATTATGTCTCTCCGCCATCATCCCGGAAGTGTCCTAAAATATCTTTAAAAAGTCTTCAGTTGATCCAAAATGCTGCAGCAAGAGTTTTAACAGGTACTAGAAAGAGAGATCATCTCTCTCCGGTTCTGGCCTCCCTTCATTGGCTTCCCATAGAGTTTAGAATTAAGTTTAAAATCCTTCTTCTTACTTACAAAGCTCTAAAAAATCAGGCCTCTTTTTATTTAAAAGATCTGATACTACCGTATTATCCTATCAGAGCACTATGCTCCCAAAATGCAGGATTACTTGTAATACCTAGAATCTCCAAAAGTACAATGGGAGGCAGAGCCTTCAGTTATCAAGCTCATCTCCTGTGGAACCAGCTGCCAATCTGGATTCGGGAGTCAGACTTGATCTCTGTTTTTAAGAATAGGGTTAAAACCTTCCTTTTTGATATAGCCTACAATTACAGAGGGATCATGTGTTTCTGAACCCTCCCTTAGCTATGCTGCTAATAGGTTTAGTCAGCCGGGGGACCTTCACTTATGCACTGGGTCTCACTCCTTTCTTCACTCTCAAATATATTTTTTTTTTTTTTTTTTGCTGGTCATTAACATCTGTTTGTTCTCTCCCATAGATTGAGACCCCATCATGCTGTTTGCTCTCTGCATGTCTGTCCTTTTCATCTTCTCTATCCCCTCACCCCCCAGCCAGTCGTAGCAGATGACTGCCCCTCCCTGAGCCTGGTTCTGCTGGAGGTTTCTTCCTGTTAAAAGGGAGTTTTTCCTCTCCACCGTCACCAAGCGCTTGCTCATAGGGGATCGCCTGATTGCTGGGGTCTTTCTGCAACTGTGGGGGTTCCCCCTACAGTTGAAAGTGCCATGAGATGACTGTTGTTGTGAAATGGCGCTATATAAATAAAGTTGAATTGAATTGATGGACTCTTAGTTTCATCTGATAATGTCAAGAAAAAGCAAGCAAAGTTTTGCCAAAGCCAAATTGCTAGCATGCTAACGAGCCACCAGCATCGACCACCCTTCTGCGGTACCGATTCAGCACATGACCTGTATGTTTTATAAACACTGACTTTTGCACTTGACAATATTTAATTTGTTTACGTGTGTGAAATGACAATAAACATCTTCATGCTAATTGAGGTGTTATCAACAGTTACTGGCTACATTTAGAAGGGACTATTTTTTCTCAGCTGTGCAAAATAACTGGTTAAACAAACAAGTCTGCAGGCAGTAGCTGAGAAGAGCTCTGTAGGGGTTTTTCCTGTTAACCAATGCAGCAAATATGCCATGATAGGGTAGCTCCAAGTTAGAGACCTGTTCAGTAAGTTAAACATAGGTTCAAAGAGCATTACTCATATGTTAGAAATAATTTGGGGGTACGACAGACATTAGTCTCAACGTATTTCTACTTTTGAGTCAATATGAATTGGTGAGAAGTAACGTGTAAACAAACAAATAACTTCCCTACAACCTTTCCTCTGCGAATGTGGGATGTAGCAACCATACGGTGGATATGTCAGAGGAGCTTGGCAAACTACGTCGTATACCAGCATGCTTCAGGGTGCTTCAGCATTCTTCAGCGTGCTCTTAACTTAGACAAAACTTAGCCATAACTGATTCAACGTACACCAGCATATTCATATGTTTTGCAAACGCTGCCTAAATCATCTAGGTGTGACAGGGCTTAAACGTAGGACACAAAAACGCCCAAATAACGAAATAAATTATTTTTAGTTAAATATTTACTGACAAATGGGCAACACTGATGCAACAGTTGCAGTCAAACGGGTCCTTCTGCTGTGTATAATAATGTTGGGTGTTTTGTAGTTAATTCAGTTGATTACAGTTTTAAAAATCCTTTTAATAACAAAATATTGCTAAAGTATAAAATGATGTACTACAATGGGTCTCGGATATTTGCAAACATGTCCTTTTATAGTACTGCATGAGTTTATTGACAATACACAGAAATTCAATATTACGCTTAGCGTCATCACTGAACAATGATATAAACTAAAATAATTATAATGATGACTGAACAACTCCCATTCCCCAAAGTGCAAGATGCCCTAAAGTGGGCAGCACAGTGGTGCAGTGGCTAGCACTGTTGCCTAACAGCTAGAAGGTTCCGGGTTCAAATCCCCAGGCTGGCAGGGGTAGGAACCTTTCTGTGTGGAGTTTGCATGTTCTCCCTGTGCTGCATGGGTTTACTCCAGGGGCTCCGGTTTCCTCCCACAATCCAAAGACATGCATGTTAGGGTAATTGGTTGTTCTAAATTGTCCCTAGATATCTGTCTCCTATAAATTGTCCCTAGATAGCTGTCTCCTATAGGCCCTTACAATAAAGGGTTAGTACTAGTGAAGCACTTTGAGACTAGAAAAAACGCTATATAAGTACAGTTCCTTATCCCTAAGATACATTATTATCTTGAATATAAGTGATAAAAGATGACACAAACAAGTGATCTGGCAAACAAATAAACAAGGGATCTGAAACAGTTGCTAATATTGAATGTCCTGTGGCGGTTTGGGATAACCCCCACAACAGACTGGGACAGACACAGCGCTCGACTGGAGCAATTAACTTAACAGTGAAATGTGTGTATTGATGTCTACAGGCAGCCCCGCTTCTTCTGGCTTTTTCCGGTTTTGTACTGTGATGTTAATGCGCCATTCATGCATTGTGTTCATGCATCCTGTCCTTACTGTGTCTCTCAAATGCAAATGTCTCATGCCTGTTCTGCAGTCTCTTTGATGATACCATGCCTTTCATGTATTGTCTAGGACTGGGTATATAAGCTCACTGAAATCCATGTTCACGCTCTCACCCTGACTACTGCTGCTGACACACACTCTGTGTCTCTCTGCTGAGAGCCTGAGGATTCCGCTCCAGCCTGCTCACACTTAGGGCTGGAGCGGAGTTCCTGTGACGGCGGTGATAATAAACTCTATCTAAAACCTTCACTTCGCTGCTTATTTTTTATTGTCGCCGCACTGGTGACCCGACGCTGAAAAGAACACGCTACCAGTGAACGCCGCACTGTTGACCCCGAGAAAGCACACGCTTTGTGCGACGCAACCTTCTGGTCTGGACAGTTACGCTGGTGACCCCGAGAAAGCGCACGTTTTGTGCGATGCAACCTTCTGGTCTGGACAGCTACACTGGTGACCCGTTCTTCATGGTGAGATCTGCACATCTGAGATCGACACTGAACGCACCATGGCCGAGCGAGTGACAAAGATCGTCTCCTCCCTCTCACCGCTCCAACGCATCTGCACGAGCTCGAGGGACAAAGATCGTCTACTTCCTTTCACCGCTCCAACACATTGAACAGGGATGATTAAGCTCCCTGACCCTGGTTCTACTCTCCAGCTGGCCCACCCACACACGGAGCCCCGGCACACGCACCGGGGAGTTACGAGGACGGCGCACCACGCACGGGACGCATACGGCTCTACAGACCCCATCCTCCTTCGCCGCTGCACACAGGCCCTTCAGGGTTGCTCGTTCACCTGAGGCACGCACGCAGCTTGCTCACTGGATTTACTAATGGTCTTAGCACATAGGGAATTCAGCAGTCTGCGGTTCCCGAGGGCTTTAGGGTCGCGCCCACACCTAAAGTCAACACGACAAGTCCCTTTGCTTTTATTTTTTTCTTACAGCCGCCCCTGTTTTCTCCATGGTCGCTGTTAATCCTCGCCGCTTCCTTGTTCTTCATGGCCACTATTAATCCTTGCGGGACTTAATCGCGAGAGGAGCCAGTGACTAATTTTTCTTCTTGTGATCTCCGCACGTTCAACGGGACAGCCCCTCGACATCGCGGATCAACAAGCAATTTTTGCGCGGCTCAGATGATTTCACCGTCTCCGGCCGGCACTTACTACCCCCCACCCCCCTCCACCTCCGCCTGCACAGAGCTTTCACTGCTCGCTGCCAAATCGGGACTATCGAGGCCTCGGCCCCCTGCCGAGCCCTCTGGGAGGGAGCGTGTGGTGGTTTGGGATAACCCCCACAACAGACTGGGACAGGCACAGCGCTCGACTAGAGCAATTAACTTAACAGTGAAATGTGTGTATTGATGTCTACAGGCAGCCCCGCTACTTCTGGCTTTTTCCGGTTTTGTACTGTGATGTTAATGCGCCATTCATGCATTGTGTTCATGCATCCTGTCCTTACTGTGTCTCTCAAATGCAAATGTCTCATGCCTGTTCTGCAGTCTCTTTGATGATACCATGCCTTTCATGTATTGTCTAGGACTGGGTATATAAGCTCACTGAAATCCATGTTCACGCTCTCACCCTGACTACTGCTGCTGACACACACTCTGTGTCTCTCTGCTGAGAGCCTGAGGATTCCGCTCCAGCCTGCTCACACTTAGGGCTGGAGCGGAGTTCCTGTGACGGCGGTGATAATTAACTCTATCTAAAACCTTCACTTCGCTGCTTATTACCTCCGCCAGGCCGAAAAGGCCAGGAGGAGGTAATGTTTTTGCCGGGCTTTGTCTGTGTGTCTGTCTGTCTGTCTGTCTGTCTGTCTGTTTGTCTGTTGGTTAGCAAGATAACTCAAAAACTCTTGGACGGATTTCCATGAAACTTTCAGGCGTTGTTGGAAATGGTACAAGGAAGAACTGATTAAATTTTGGGGATGATCCGGATCACCGTCTGGATACAGGAATTTTTTAAAGCATTCTTTAACACTGTGACATACGGCTATTTTCAACATGTGCGCAGGCGCAATGGAGGGCGCTGGTCATCGTGTCTGACCAACATAAACTCCGCGTTCTTCAACGTTTTAGGCACAAAAGCACGCGGAAAACACTGGTGGGCTGGGCCCGCCACCGTGCCTGTGTTTGCGCGACGCTGCAAAAGCTGAGACGGGCAGCTGTCCGCCGCCGGATTATTTGGCAGAAATTCCCCGGCCAGCCATAGGCGCTGCGCAAAAACGAGCTGCTCGGCAGCGTGCTGTGTGTCTGTGTTTGCGCAACGCTGCAAAAGCTCAGACAGCCAGCTGTCCGCCGCTGGATTATTTGGCAGAAATTCCCCGGTCAGCCATAGTAGCTCTGCAAAAAGAAGCTCTCTGCCGGGGAAGTTTCCAAATCATCTTTGGCCGCGGAGCGCAACCCCAATAAAGATAAAGATTAGATGTACCACGAAGGTCGAGTGCAAGCAAGATGTTTGTGTCTGTGAACATTCCGTCTTTTGGCGAGTTGATACGTAACAATGTTTACAGTTTGATGAGAAGGTTGCTGCCATGTAACAATCATCTTATATCAGCAATTGTCAACTCGTCACTCACACTTCACTCCAGCAGTTGGAAGTGGTGGCGTTCCATTTTATACTGAGTCCAATATTGTATGTTATTGTTGTTACAAGACCGCCGACTGTCTGCTGATCTGTATATACTTTTATTTATTTATTTTCTACTCCTTTTAGTTCTGCATTTAATATGAACCCTGAGTTTGAAATAAACGTTTGAATTTTGAATAAAACCCACGCCAACCCGTCTACCTAATTGGCATCCGTCAGTGAAGCCCTCAGTGCTGCTTTCAGTGATCTAAAACGCTCGCATAACCCATTGGCCTGTGGGTTGTACGCAGTTGTGTCATGACTTCTTTTGTTTTTTCTTTTGAATTCTTGGATGGAACATGGGTGGGCAATATAAGCTGCGAATTCAGCCATCACATATTTCGGATAACTTATGTTTAATTGTATAATCAGAGGAGCTATTGTCTAATTTCACCTTGTTGGATTTTATTACCCCCTTTGTTATATTATTCACTTTCTTTTAACCTGTACTCTTAATCTATTCGAAATAAAGATTAATTCATTCATTCATTCAATTGCAACGCCCCCAGCCTGGGAGTTTGCAGATGCAGGACATGGACACAACACCAACACTTCAGTTTATTACCTCCGCCAAGGAGGTAATGCTTTTACTACTGAACCACTAATCCTATCATTGTGAATCCAATTGCTACTCAGATGTTTTCATGGTCAAGGAATCTGACAACGTACACACAAACACTGTATGGGGGGAACTGTGGCGCTTGGCGGAGGTCTGTGCTCTCCGAGTGCTTTTCTAGTTTTTTATTGCCTCCGCAGTCCCATTCATTTTCAATATTTAGGTATTCTGTAATTAATATTCACACAATCAAATAAATCTTAGTGACATTTACTCCCTTTCATATTTATTAAAGTCCAACATGTGATTGCCAACATATAGGCTACACCTCATTATATTCCACTTTCAAACACAGCCTACATTTGGGCCTGTAAAGCCTGATTGGAAAAGCTGTTTCAGACAGGAATACTTGCGTTCTACGGGAAATGCACTAGTTTAATAAAGGAACTGTTGTATAAAAGCAATATTACACTTGAGGTTGTACGGTAGCAATGAATAGAGTACTATGGGTGTGACACATCTAATGCATGACTCCAAACATATATACAAGATGACATGTAAAATCACATAAGGATTGTCATATCCAGCCTGCGTTGTGTTGTAGCTTAGTTTTTTGTCACATTTTGTCTTAGCTTCGTTCTAAATTGTAATCGCACTTGTTTTGTTTTTTTCTTTTGAATTCTTGGATGGAACATGGGTGGGCAATATAAGCTGCGGCTTCAGCCATCACCCATTTCGGATAACTTATGTTGAACTGTATAATCAGAGGAGTTATTGTCTAATTTGACCTTGTTGGATTTTCTTTCCCCCTTTGTTATATTATTCTGTTTCTTTTAACCTGTACTTTTAATCTATCCGAAATAAAGAAAATAAAGATAAATAAAGATCAAAGATCATAGCATGTAATATTACTTAAATATTTAGATTTATGTAAAGCTGGGTTCACACTATAATGTTTGGACCGACTTTTACTGATGTTTTGAAAAATCAGAGAAATCGGTCCAAATGTTTGTGAAATTACGTTCATGAGCAGTTTTTTTTTAATCCAGCGCGGACCAACTTTTATGAACTTTTACAAACTTTTACAAACTTTTGCTAGCATTTCCCAGCATTCCATTCAGCATTGTCAAACTTTTGCCAACTTAGGCTAGCGTATGTGTAGCAGTTGCCAACTTAGGTTAACTTAAATTAAGAATACTCAGCGCAGTTCAGCAGACATCAGCGACGCTCACATAAAGATCAGCGTTTGTGGAGGCTTCCTACCATCCTGGACCTGCTTTTTTGGGTGGATTCACACTGCAACGTTTGGACCAACTTTTACTGACATTTTGGCAAACGTCTGGCTCTGCTGGCAAAAGCTGATAAAAGTTAATGATAGTTGGTGTTTGTTGGCAAATGCTGGCGAAAGTTGTATTCGTTGAGAATTTTCAGCATACTGAAAATTTGCCGACGTTTGGAAATAAATGATGAAAATTGTGCTCAGTTTGTAAAAATTTCTAAGCGCTGGGCTAAGTTATGCAGAGTTCACCTAAGTCAGCCTAAGTTAAGCTCCTTTGTCAAACGTTCACTGAAATGCTGGTGAAAACAGATGTTTTTAGATCGAGACTCACTTCAGACGGGCACAGACAAAAGAGAAATAGAGAGAAGGGGGGATTTAAAAAAACAAGAATATATACTGTATGTAAGAGTACAATGTACAGTATTTGTTTGGTGATAACATGGTGTATATGGCATGGTTTTTTTTTTAAGCTATGGGATAACACACACACACACACACATATATATATATATATATTCATTCATTCATCTTCTTCCGCTTAATCCTTTTCGGGTCTCGGGGGGGCTGGAGCCTATCCCAGCATCTTTGGGCGAGAGGCAGGGTATACCCTGGACAGATCACCAGTCCATCGCAGGGCCAACACAGAGAGACAGACAACCATTCATTCTCACAGTCGTACTTAAGGACAATTTTAGAATATATATATATATATATATACAGTATATATATATATATATATATATATACAGTATACATAGTGCTGAGCATTAAAGCTAGATGGAATAAACAGCATAACCGTCTATTTAGTTCCCCTACATAGTATGAATATGTACCCATACATATTGTCACCCTCCATAGCGACTGATATTGTCCTAGTTGTATGCTGGAGGGGACCATTTGTGTAAGTCTGTTGTGTCTTTTGCATTCAATACTATTAGGTCGTCACGTTTTTTTTGCTATCTCTGCGAGCAGCCCTGCTTAGGTTATACAGTCTGACAGCCATAGGTAGGAAGGACCTGCGAAACCTCTTGGTCGCGCACCTAGGATGATGTAGTCTACTGCTAAATGAGCTCCTCAGTGTGTTCAGTATGTCCCGCATAGGGTGGGACTCGGACTCCAGCAGAGATGACAGTTTAGCCACCATCCTTCTCTCTCCTATCTCCTCCAGTGGGTCAAGGTGTTTCCCCAGGGCAGAGCTATGGAGCTTTCTTGATCAGTTTGTTCAGTCTCTTCCTATCGGCTGCTGTAATGCCGTTGCCCCAGCAGACCACTCCAAAAGTGATGGCTGATGCCACCGCCATGTCATAGAATGTCTTCAAGAGCATCCCTTGTACACCAAAAGACCCGAGCCTCCTCAGTAGGAACAGCCTGCGCTGTCCCTTCTTGTAGAGTGCATCGGTATTGTGTGACCAGTCTAGTTTATTGTTCAGATGAACACCCAGGTACTTGTAGGATGTCACCATCTCTATTATTTCATCATCATTCTGTTTTTCACTGTTTTTTATCATTGATGATTTTTTTTATTGATTAATGAGTTTATTGTTCCATTTCTCCTCCTAAAGGACTAAAACGTTTGTTTTAGTACCAGGGTACTGAGTGAGAGTCATGATTCTTGAGAAAGAGACAATCTGTACACCAAGTTTTGACCAGATGTACTGGACCAATCATGATGGACAATTCTTTCTCCACCTCTCAGATAATGAAGGGCTTAAAGAATTGAATGATGTGTGTTTGAGTCAGAATGGTGTGCGAATAGGCTCTGAGACTGTTTTTGTATTGTTCTTCACTGGCCAGTGTAATCAAATTTGCTGAAACTCTGATCCCGCCTGGTTTTTGACTGAAGGTTTAGAAGAATTTTTCTAACACGCTACTCTTAAATTGATAGAATTGCTCCAAAATTAAAAGAAAACAAAAGAATATTGCAAACTATCTTGCCTAGCCGCCATCTTTGTTCGCTACGCAAGCCACCTCCAAAAGAGTTCGGTCAAAGAGAAAATGGTTTGCAGCGACTGTGTCGTTCAGTTATGGAAACTAACAAACAGTTCCAAACAGTTGCAAACTGTTTTGTCAACCGAACACACCCCAGATAAGTGTACTTAACACATAAAATAATCAGAATGCTATTCTAGTCAGGAAGTTCTCTGCAGCTGGACACAATAAAAAGAATAAAATCAACTTTAAATCATGACATATTCTCATTAAAATTTGTTTTCATAACGTTATATATGCATAATTTACTTGTCTGATAACAATAAATACAAGGAACCATTATTTGGACATCCCTTTATTACAACAGGATGATATCCAGTACTAATATGGTGCCTAAATTTGCCGTCAAAATGTTAGTTGTGAGTACTCTAGCCTACTATATCTCTGTGGTCGACACAGGCAAATGTCCACACACTCCATGAGACATCATGTCATCATCAAAATATATATACTGTATATATATATATATATTTTTTTTTTTTTTTCAATTTTTTTTTTTTAAACGGGCATTTGATTAGTTTTTAGTTGTTTGTGGGTTTGGTTGCTCCAGGTGATGGGTGTGGTCTGGTGAGTGGTTTGGGATTTTGTGTCTTTGCAGTGTTATTTTTCTACCACTAGGCTGTGCTGTTGCACAAACGTGTCTTTTGCCAGTACAGATTACTGGTTGCTTTGGAAACAACAGCTGTTGGAGACGCAGATCTTTTTTTTTTTTCTGTCTGAAAAAACATTTTCTTGGTCCGTGGAATAAAGTTTTTATTCATGAAATTTTCAGTCAGAGTTTGTCTACTCGCTTCCTGACACACACACGCGCGCGCAGATGTGTGTGTGTGTGCATGCGTGTATGTGCGTGCATATATATATATACAGTGGTGTAAAAAAGTGTTTGCCCCCTTAATGATTTCTCATTTTTTTTGTATGTTTGTCACACTTAAATGTTTCAGATCATCAAACAAATTTAAATTTTAGATGAAGATAACACAAGTAAACACAAAATGCAGTTTTTAAATGAAGGTGTTTATTAACTGTCCCAGTTGCCATATGGCGACATAACCCCTAGTGGTCAAGAGTGGTAAAGATTTTTTGTCATGAAAATAGTTCAGATTTCCAAGGCTATAACTTGAAAGTTGCAAGAGATAATGGCTTACTGTCAATTAGAAAGCTGTAGAATATGATCCAAAGTTTCAGATAGGAATAAATTTACGCATCTACTTTGCATAATGTTGCAGCAGCTATATAAATTACATAACTGAGTCAAAAGTGGACTTTGGCCATATTTACACAAAGAATGGTTCGGTTTTTTGACACTATTTTATCTACAGGGGCATTTTGTTATTTTATCTTCAAAGTATATGAACCACAATATCAGTATAATGTAACGAAACAAATAAATTTGTCACTTACTTTTGGCAAAGGGGGGCTGGCTGACCGCCGTGGTCACTACGTTTTCGTCCGTTGTGGTTGTTATTTTGCATTCTTTCAATCATTTACGCTCTCTTTCACATCTACAAAGTCTTATGATTATCCCATGTAAATTTCGTTTGTATCCTGCGGCTCTTTTCCTTGTACGAAGCCGTTTATGTGACGGTGTATGACAGCGCATGGCGGCCATATTTGCTTTCTGGGCTCAAAGAAGCAAAACAGGAAAAGTAAATAAGGATTTCTTCTTCTTGGGTGTACCAAGACCGGAGTGGTGGCTCAGTTGGTAGAGCATCCACCCCACACCTGGGAGGCAGGGGTTCAAACCCTGGCCACGTCATGCCAAAGACCATATAAAAAAACGGAACTTCCTGCCATCCAGCTTGGTGCTCAGCAATAATGGAATGGAGGAGGGAAATCTGTGGTGGCGCCTTGCATGGCAGCGGCCCTCTGATTCTACACATGGGGTGTGTGATTAACACTGTAGATAGGTAAAACACAATTTCGTTCTACTGTACATGATTGGTTGTATGGTTGAATGACAACAAAGGGTGATTTAAGTTAAAGTGTCATCCATGAGTCCTCCAGCATGTGCCTGCCACCTTCTGAACTGGCAGATCAGTACAAATCGCCAGAACAGCTGGGGAGTTAAGGGGAAAAAAATTCCAAACCTACATGGCCCTGTGTGAAAAGGGGATTCTCTGATACAATTGCAGTGCCATTATAGGGTCAAATAGAGTGTGTGTGTGTGTGTGTGTGTGTGTGTGTGTGTGTGTGTGTGTGTGTGTGTGTGTGTGTGTGTATACACATACATATATACAGTCGTGTTAAAAAGTGTTTGCCCCCTTCATGATTTCTCATTTTTTTGTATGTTTGTCACACTTAAATGCTTCAGATCATCAAACAAATTTAAATATTAGACGAAGATAACACAAGTAAGCACAAAATGCAGTTTTTAAATGAAGATGTTTATTATTAAGGGGAAAAAAATTCCAAACCTACATGGCCCTGTGCGAAAAAGTGATTGCCCCTAAACCTAACCCTTCTTGTGGCAAGATTTCATGGACAGATAGCGTCCCCACTGCCGCAGGCACAGCGCAGCGCCTGTCATGTAATGTTATATGACATGGCCAAAAACTCCCCAGTTGATTTAAGTTGAACAAAGGATTCCACATCACAAGGTGGCAGACACGTATAACTTACTGCTCTTGCCTTGGAAGACTTATGGCGGACATAGAACCATCCTAAAACCTCACTTCTGGACACCACAGAAGAAGAATTTGTAAACGAATGAAGACAGAGTAGGCATTTGCTCCCAAATTTGCCAACTATGATTCTAAAAAGAGATTAGCTTATGAAGGTAAATATATACATTTTGTTATAACAGAGGGTGGGCGAAGCTGGTTGATGTTCACCTGCCATCGCCCCCAGCGCCACGTGACCGGAGAGAACAATTGTGCCGGTTCCGTGTTGTCATATAAGATAAATAGCGGCGGGATAAAAATGAAATTGAGGTGGAATAATCATAACAGTTTCTGGATGTGAGGGGGAAAAATAAAATGACCAACAGAAGAGAAAATAATGACCAGGATGCCGCAAAAAGACGAAGCGAGCCAGCCGCCGGGCCAGCGGTAAGTGACAAATTTGTTTGTTTACGTTGTACTAATTTTCTGGTTCATATACGTGGAAGATAAGATAACAAAATGCCCAAAACAAGAAACGACAAAAAAACAAAACCATTCTTTGTGTAAATATGTCCAAAGTACACTTTTGACTGAAAGTTATGTAATTCAATCTGGCTGCCATGGCATTATGCAAATTAGGTGCGTAAATTTACTTCTATCTCAAACTTTGGATCATATTCTACATCTTTCTAATTGACAGTAAGCCATTATCTCTTACCACTTTCAAGTTATAGCCTTGGAAATCTCTGACATCTGAACTGAATATTTTCTTGAAAAAAACATTGACCACTAGGGGCTTATGATGCAGTGAAGCACCTGTGGCAGTCATTGGGCTAATAACTGGTTGGGCCACCCTTAGCAGCAACAACTGCAATCAAGCATTTGCGATAACTGTAAATGAGTCTTTTATAGCACTGTGGAGGAATTTTGGCCCACTCATCTTTGCAGAATTGTTGTAATTCAGCCACATTGGAGGGTTTTTGAACATGAACCACTTTTTTAAGGTCATGCTACGACATTTTAATCAGATTCAGGTCAGGACTTTGACTAGGCCACTCCAAAGTCTTCATTTTGTTTTTCTTAAGCCATTCAGAAGTGGACTTGCTGGAGTGTTTTGGATCATTGCCCTGCTGCAGAACCCAAGTGCGCTTCAGCTTGAGGTCACAAAAAAGATGGCAGGACATTCTCCTTCAGGATTTTTTGGTCGACAACAGAATTCATGGTTCCATTTACCATAGCAAGTCTTTCGGTCCTGAAGCAGCAAAACAGCCCCAGACCATCACACTACCACCACCATATTTTACTGTTGGTATGATGTTCCTTTTCTGAAATGCTGTGTTACTTTTATGCCGGATGAAATGGGACAGACACCTTCCAAAAAGTTCAACTTTTGTCTTGTCAGTCCACAGAGTATTTTCCCAAAAGTCTTGGGGATCATCAAGATGTTTTCTGCCAAAACTGAGACAAGTCTTTATGTTCTTTTTGCTCAGCAGTGGTTTTCATCTTGGAACTCTGCCATGCAGGCCATTTTTGTCCAGTCTCTCATGACCTTATAGTGGGGTTATGAACATTGATCTTAACTGAGGAAAGTGAGGCCGGCAGTTCTTTGGATGTTGTTGTGGGGTCTTTTGTGACCTCTTGGATGAGTCGTCGCTGCGCTCTTGGAGTAATTTTGGTCGGCCAGCCACTCCTGAGAAGGTTCACCACTGTTCCATGTTTTCGCCATTTGTGGATAATGGCTCTCACTGTGGTTCGCTGGAGTCCCAAAGCTTTAGAAATGGCTAGAAAATTGAATTCAGCTTTCCAAAGATGTGATAAACCAGAGTTAATTTATGTTTTAACAGGGGGATAATCATTTTTTCACACAGGGCCATGTAGGTTTGGATTTTTTTTTTTTTACCCTTAATAATAAACACCTTCAATTAAAAACTGCATTTTTGTCATGAATGGCCCCTTCAGGGCAGAGAGACAGACCCACGCGCTGGACTGCAGTAGTGACATTTATTAACCAAGGCAAACAGAAATTCCAAAACTGTGCAGAGAACACAAAAATACAAGCAAAGGGAACTTCCAGGGAAAGCACTCCAGAGTCAAAATTGCTCTGGAGGTGACAAGGAGACAGCTTAGTAGAATCAAGACTGCCGCAGTGAGAGAATAAACCGGCAGTGGTTAAATAGCTGACAACGTGAAACAAATGAGCAGCAGGTGCGGGCAGATGAGCGGGCAGGTGACTTAATTACACAATTGCTCACAGCTGAGATGGCTGGGCAACAGACAATGAGTTGATGGTGGGAGTATCTGGAAAAGGAGGAAAGGCACTCGTACCACAGAACCAAAATATAAACAGAAACTGACAAAATAATAATAACAGACATGAAATACTCAGAAATAAATTAAGAGTCTGAGCTCGGTGAAGACACCCCAAGGTAACACCCAAAAAGAACCCCTTTCTCCCCCCAAGACAAAAGGTACAGCAATAAACCACCCCAGGAGGGAGGTGGGGGAAAAAGGTTAGGAGGGAGCAAAAATACGGACCCCGCTCATGACCCACACCCCTGCTACACAAGGCCCCTGGGCCCCCTAAGCTAAAGAACTAAGCAGTTTGGGCGGCCAGCCGAAGTCCCAGGTCAGACAGACGGTGAGGTGGTATGAGTCGGGTGGCCTTCCGGAGAATATGGGCCACCAAACCCAACGGCTCAGTGTATCAGGTGGCCGGCCAGAGTTCTTAAGCCACCAAAACAGCCAAACAGAAGCCAAACAGAAGGGGTGACCCAGGAGGCGGCTCCACCACGGAGAGGCCCAATGAAGGGAGGGAGGGCCAAAGGAGGGGGACCACGACAGTGTCTGGTAGCGGAAGAGGAACCATGATGGCATCTGGCAGAAAAGGGGGGACCATGGCGGTGTCAGGCAGAGGAGGGGAGGCCTCGACGCCCTCGGGCTGGCCGGCAACACCCTCGGTGGTCCCGGACTGAGACAGGGTTACACCCGTGGGGGCTCTGGGCTAGAGCAAAGCCGCACCCGCGGTGGCTCCGGGCTGGAGCAACACTGCACCCTTGGTGGCTCTGGGCTGGAGCAACGTTGCACCCTCGGTGGCTCCGGGCTGGAGCAACGTTGCACCCTCGATGGCTCCGGGCTGGAGCAACGCTGCACCCTCAGTGGCTCCTGGCTGGGGCAATGCTGTACCCTCGGTGGGCCCCAACTGGGCTAATGCTGCACCCTCGGTAGGCCCAGACTGGGCCAATGCTGCAACCTTAGTGGGCCCGGACCGGGCCAACACTGCACCCTCGGTGGACCCGGACTGGGCGAGTGCTGCACCAATGTTGGGCTCTGGGCTGGAACGTAGCACCCATGGTGGGCCCATACTGGAATGCAGCACCCAAGTTGGCTTCAGGCTGGGGCGCAGCACCCACTACGGTCCCCGACTGGGACACAGCACCCACAAAGACTCGGACAGAGGAGGAAGGACCCAGATGACAGCCTTGGGAAGTCGGGGACCATAGAGGAGGAGCTGCACCCACGGAAGTCCCGGGCTGGGACAGAGCACCCGCAACGGCCTCCACTGCGGGGGAAGCTGGACCCACAGCGACCTCAAGTGGTGAGCCTGGACCCACAGAGACATCGGGTGAAGCTGGAACCTTCTTGGCAACCCTGGGGAAAGGCTCAGACAAAATAGGAGGAAAGACAGGGTCAGGGTCACCAGCAGCGGCAGTAACGGAGCCCAGGGAGGTGAGCTCAGATGCAGCGGATGACTGCACCCCGCTCTCCCACCCAAGAGCCAGACAAGATCTCTCCAAGACAGATACAAGAAACACAAAGGAGAGCACTTGCCTGAGCTCCACTGCCATCCAGGACTCCATCGATCAAGACGACGATGACGTCTCACGCCCGGTCTTTTGGAGGTCCAGCTCTAACTCTGCTGTGGCAGCCTCCGCAGCAGGCATGATGGTGAATGTAGTCTCAGTGCCCCCAGGCAAAGTGACCCATGCTGGTGGCTCGGCCTGCGTAGCAGCTGGGGGTCGGCTCACCGCTGGCACTGGAACTAGGTCCTCCAGGACCACAGGCTCCTCCAACATTCGGCGGCTCAGTGCTGGGGCCAGCGGACACTCAGGGGCAAAAGGAGGATACACGGAGAGGGCTGGTGAGCAGTTGGTAGTTGCAGCAGGCCATGGGGACTCAGGGGACTGCAAACCCTGAGCTCCACTACCAGGAATCAGGCAAGGCACATCATCAGTAAATAATGGAGAATGAAATGGCACTTGCCCGTTTTCCCGAAGCTCGACATTTCCTGCTGCAGCGGGTGAAAAGTCATCCCACTCCGTGGCTACGGTGAAAATGAGCCCCTCAGAGCATGGTGGAGGAGCTGCCCCTGTTGTCATGGAGACGGATAGAGACGGGGAAAAAACAGAGGACCTCTCGGCAGCAGAAGAGGGCACCGAAGTGGTGCAAAAAACAGCAGCTACAAGACAGGATGAAGCTGACGATCCAGCCGGAGAAGAGAGAGATGAAGACTGTACTGCTGAGGGGGGGCTTCTGCCTCGGTGTCGAGGAAATGGCAGCCAGAGAGGCGGGAGGATTCCTCCGGCGGTCCGGAGCAGGACGACGGTGTCGTGGAGCTGATGGAGCAGGAACGGGCGCCAGAGACTGGTGAAAAGCTGAAACAACAGAGACGCAGGAGCGCCTCCCCTTCGGCGTGAGCCCAGGCTTCTCCGGGGAATACCTCACCATCCCACCATTTTCGCCTTGCAGCACCACCACCAGAGAAATCCTCTCCATTCCCTCAGCATGCTCCAAAAGGTGAGGGCGCCGGCAAACAGCTGCCTCTGCGAGCCCCAGATACCACAACGCATCCTTCGGGGCAAAACCGACACTACAGAGATTAGCCCGTCTATCTCCATAAACTTGGCAGCACTCCCACTCCAGGCACATTGGGTAGCTGCATCCACCTGCTGAGTCCATGATGAGCTCCAACGAACAGGTGAGTGAAAAAACACAAACAGGGAAAAAATTCACTAACTGCAGCAGCTGGGTCTTATTCCTGGTGGCAGTCTTCTGTCATGAAGACTGCTGCCCATGTTGGATTGAAGCCCCAGCTTCAATCCAATGTGGGTCCACCAAGGGTGCAGTGTTGGCCCAGCCTGGGTCCACCGAGGATGCAGCATTGGCCCAACCCGGGCCCACCATGGGTGCTGCAGAGCTCCAGCCCGGAGCCACTGCGGGTGCTGTAGAGCTCCAGCCCAGAGCCACCACAGGTGCTGCAATGCTCCAGCCTGGAGCCACCGTGGGTGCTGCAGAGCTCCAGCCCGGAGCCACCACAGGTGCTGCAGAGATCCAGCCTGGAGCTACCGTGGGTGCTGCAGGGCTCCAGCCCAGAACCACCACGGGTGCTGCAATGCTGCAGTCCGGAGCCACCACGGGTGCTGCAATGCTCCAGCCCAGAGCCACCGCAGGTGCTGCAATGCTCCAGCCCATAGCCTCCGTGGGTGCTACTGTCCTTCAGCCCGGGACCACTGAGGACGTCGAGGCCTCTTCTCCTCTGCCAGACGCCGTCGTGGTTTTCCCCCATCAGCCCTTTATCCCGTCACTGGGCCTCCCCGTGGGGGAGCCACCTTCTGGGTTACCCCTCCGGTCCTGGTGGTTGAAGAATTCAGGCTGGCCACCCGACACACTGAGCCACTGGGTTGGGTGGCCCATATTCTCCGACAGGCCACCCGACTCATTCCACCTTGTCGTCTGCCTGGCCCAGGACTTCGGCCGGCCACCTGAACAACTGGGTTCTTTGGCCTAGGGGGCCCAGTGTAGCGTGGCACTCTATTTAGCACTCTATTTGGCCCTGAGCAGGCTTCACTTTCTGTTTCCCCCTACTTGCTTCCCCCACCTCCCACCCTGGGTGTTTTTTGCTGTACCTTTTCCTCTTGGGGGGGGGGGGTGTTACCTGGGGGTGTCTGGAATCCACCACTTGAAGGGGGGGGCTCTGTCATTAGTCTGGGTGCAGTATTATCATAGAGCCCAGACTCTCAATTTATTTTGAGTATTGTATGTCTGTTATTATTATCTTGTCAGTTTTTCGTATATATTTTTGGTTTGTTGTCACTTGTGCCCTCTCTTCTCCAGACACCTCCTCTAGCTGCTCCCAGTCTGCTCTCCTGCCCTCAGCTGTGAGTGGCTAGGTCACCTCCCAGCTCAGCTGCCTCACACCTGCCGCTTAAATGTCTGCCTTATTTAATTACTGCCAGTTCACTGTTTCCCTGCTGCAGCATTGCATTGTTATGCATTGTTTGGACTTGTTTGGACTTCTCCCCCTCTGTGTTTCTCCTCATCTCCTCCAGAGCTGTTTCAGCTCTGGAGTGTTATCTGTACTGTTTTGGTATTTTTGTTAATAAATGTCACACTACAGTTCAGTGCTTGGGCCTGTCTTTCTGCCCCAGAGGGGCCAATTCATAACACATTTCCATTGTGGGGAATCAAACAGCACTGATGTGGTGTCAAAAAGTAAATGACATTTAATGGGATTTTATGTTATTTTATGGAGAGAGTTGTAACAGTCAAAATATAATCATGTCATTTTATTAATATGATGATTCGCTCAATAGTTTGTTATTCCATCCACATTCACATTTTAATTGTAGACTTAGTGTTGGATTATGTGCATTATATTATTATTTTTTTAGATGAATGAATGAATGAATGAATGAACAGGGCAAAAGGGTATGCAGAAGTAACTACATAGGAATATAAAACGAAAATAAATACTGAAACATATGCCCAAGGGAGATGTGTTCACTCCAAAAGCAGGTCCAGAATAGCAGGAAGCCTCCACAAACACATATGAGCGTTGACTAACGCTGATGTCAGCTGATCTGCGCTGACTATTTCTCTGATTTTTCAAAACGTCTGTAAAAGTCGGTCAAAACGATATAGTGTGAACCCAGCTTTAAATTAGGTGGACTTAGGTAAATTCTGTATAACTTAACCCAGCACTCAGGAACTTTTACAAACTGAGTACAACTTTCACCAACGTGTATTCCTAAATGTCAGCAAATTTTCATCAGGCTGAAAATTTTTCAAAGAACACAACTTTCGCCAGAGTTTGCCAACACCAACTATCATTAACTTTTGCCAGCAGAGCCAGACGTTTGCCAATAAATCCCTAAAAGTTGGGCCAAACGTAGTGTGAATCCACCTTAACATTTAAATTCAACATTTAGATTTAACACTTAGATTTAGATTTAACATGTAGGTTAAATTTAACAATTAGATTTAACATTTAGATTTATGTTTAACATTTAGATTTAGATTTAGATTTAAAATTTAGATTAAATACAACATTTAGATTTAACCTTTAGTTTCAATATTTAACATTTTTGATTTATTTTAACATTTTGATTTAACATCTAGCATATAAATTTAATATTTAGATTTTTATTGAACATTTAGATTAAATTTAACATTTAGATTAAATGTAGTACACACAGGTGGACTACATCTTATGCGGAAGGAGAAGTCTGAAAGAGATAGAAGACTGCAAGGTGGCAGCAGGGGAGAATGTAGCTAGACAGCATTGGATGGTTGTCTGTAGGATGACTTTGGAAAGCAAGAAGAGGAAGAGAGTGAAGGCAGAGCCAAAGATTAAGTGGGGGAAGTTACAGAAGGAAGAAGGTTGCACAAAGTACAGGAAGGAGTTGATGCAGGCTCTGGGTGGTAGGGAAGGATTACCAGATGACTGGAAAAGTCCAGCAAAAGTATTGAGGGAAACCGGTAGGAAGGTTTGTGGTGTATCCTCCGGACAGAGGAAGGAAGACAAGGAGACTTAGTAGTGAAGTGAGGAGTTACAGGAAAGTATTCAAAGGAAGAGGTTAGCAATGAAAAAGTGGGATAGTCAGGGAGATGAAGAAAGTAGACTGGAGTATTTGGAATCTAGGTGCATGGCAAAGAGAGAGGTGGCAAAGGCAAAGGAAAAGGCATATATAGTGACATGTATGAGAGGCTGGACACTAAGGGAGGAGGAAAGGACTTGTATCGATTGGCTAGACCAAGAGATTAAGCTGGAAAGGATGTACAGCAGGTTAGGCTGATTAAGGACAAAAAGGGGAATGTACCAACAAGTGACGAGAGTGTGTTGAGAAGGTGGAAGGGGTACTTTGAAGAGCTGATGAATAAAGAAAATGAGAGAGAGGAGGATGGATGAAGGAAAGATAGTGAACATGGAAGTCCCGAGGATTAGCAAGGCAGAAGTGAGGGCAGCTTTGAAGAGGATGAAGAATGGAAAGGTGGTTGGTCCAGATGACATACCTGTGGAGGTATGGAGATATTTAGAAGAGATGGCAGTGGACTTTTTAACCAGATTGTTTAACACAATCTTGAAGAGTGAGAGGATGCCGGAGGAGTGGAGAAGAAGTGTTTTGGTACCAACTTTCAAGAACAAAGGTGATGCTCAGAGCTGTAGTAACTAGAGAGGCATAAAGTTGATCAGCCACACTATTAAGATATGGAAAAGAGTTGTTGAAGCCAGGTTAAGAGGAGAGGTGACAATCAATGAGAAGCAGTATGGTTTCAAGCCAAGAAAGAGTACTACAGATGCAATGTTTGCTCAAAGAGTGTTGATAGAGAAGTATAGAGAAGGTCAGAAGGAGTTGCATTGTGTCATCGGGAATCTAGAGAAAGCATATGATAGGGTGCCAAGAGAGAAAGTGTGGTGAGGTAGATGAGTTTAAATAACTGGATTCAATCATCCAAAGCAATGAAAAATACACAAGAGAAGTGAAGAAGAGCGTGCAGGCAGGGTGGAGTGGGTGGAAACGGGTGTCAAGGGTGATTTGTGACAGAAGGATAGCAGTAAGAGTGAAAGTGAAGATTTTCAAGATGGTAGAGAGATCTGCTATGATGTATGTTTGGAGGTGGCAGAGGTGGTTATGGAGGTGGCAGAGTTGAAGATGCTGAGATTTTCATTGGGAGTGACTAGGAGGGACAAGATTAGAAATGAGTATATCAGAAGGACAGCTCAGGTTGAGTGGTTTGGAGACAAAGTAAGAGAGGCCAGGCTGAGATGATTTGGACATGTGCAGAGGAGGGATAGTGGATATATTGGACAAAGGATGTTGAAGATGGAGCTGCCAGGCAGGAGGAAAAGAGGAAGACCACTGAGAAGATTCATGGATGTAGTGAAGCAGGACATGGAGAGGGTTGATGTTAGAGAGGAAGATGAAGGGATAGGGTGAGATGGAGGCAGATGATCCGCTGTGGAGACCCCGAAAGGGAGCAGCCGAAAGAAGAAAATGAAGAAGATTTTGATTAAATGTAACATTTAGATTGAATGTTTAACACTTAGATTTAACATTTGAATGGAACATTTACACACATGGACAAAATTGTTGGTACCCCTCTGTTAATGAAAGAAAAACCCACAATGGTCACAGAAATAACTTGAATCTGACAAAAGTGGTAATAAATAAAAATTCTATGAAAATTAACCAATGAAAATCAGACAATGCTTTGGAATTGTGGTTCAACAGAATTATTTTAAAAAACAAACTCATGAAACAGGCCTGGACAAAAATGATGGTACCCCTAGAAAAGATTGAAAATAATGTGACCATAGGGACATGTTCAACCAAGATGTGTCCTCTAATTAACATCACAGGTGTCTACAAACTTGTAATCAGTCAGTCGGCCTACTTAAAGGGTGACAAGTAGTCACTGTGCTGTTTGGTGACATGATGTGTACCACACTAAACATGGACCAGAGGAAGCAAAAGAGACAGTTGTCTCAGGAGATTAGAAAGAAAATTATAGACAAGCATGTTAAAGGTAAAGGCTATAAGACCATCTCCAAGCAGCTTGATGTTCCTGTGACTACAGTTGCACATATTATTCAGAAAGTTAACCTGTTGCACTCCTGTGTACCACGGACGGACACGTCTCTGCGTCCTAGAGCGCACGAGGGCGCTCTCGTGCGCTCTAAGACGCACAAGGGCGCTGCGTCCAAGCGCACACTGAAAAAAAAAGCTGCATTTCTGTTCTTCCACTACAGACACAGCCGCGAACAGATTAGATCATCTGATTGACCTCTCATTCGACTAATAAGAGCCTTGAATTGGGTTTCTGAAACCTTGAAGAACCAATGACTGAAAACCTAGCAAGAAGGACCCGCCTACCAACGCTGTGAATGCAGCAAGCCAATTGAAGCACAGAAGTTCGCAAGCTGTTTTGTGCAAGGCTGGGTGAAGACAGACTGCTGCAGCAGATGAAAAAAGGACCCGCAGGAAGAACCGTCACAGACCCAGCAGCACGGAGACCACCCACAAGTGCAACCTGTGTGACAGGGACTGCCATTCGCGCATCGGCCTGTTCAGCCACAGGCGGTGCTTTTTTTTTTTTTATTCCAGCAGAATAGACGTTTAGGATTCTTTTCCATGGTCATCATAGACCGACGGAGGCCGACAACGAAGGTCGTAAATCATTCGCCAAAACCGCAATCATGGAAGCGCAAAACCACAATAATGGAATTATGTTTTGACCGGGTCGCAAGACCAGAACCATGAGTCCGTAACAAGGGACCAGCGTCGCGCTCGTCTGACAATGAGGAAGAGAAATTCGCCAGGACACTGCTGCTGTGAAGAGGTAAGTGTTATAAGCTAAATTATTCTTTATCCCTGAAAATTGTAATCAAAAATTACTTTTGACCGATCGGTAAATTACAACTGTGCGCCGCACGAAGTCCGAAGTCCGTGCGCCGCGGTACCCGGTTTGTGCGCCGTGTCCGGACCGTGAACGCCCCCCCCCCCCGCTACTCTTCTGTAGCGAGGGGGGGGGAAGCCGCGGTGACTGCGCCGCGGTCGCCACATGACTATTCCGTCATGTAGCGATGGCCGATGTCCGTCCTCTGTAGCGAGGGGGGGGGGGGACAATCCCCCCCCCACACACATACACACACACAGCCCTGTGTCACCTTTCATTAGAGCCCAAGATGAAGCTTCTATATTGAATCATTCAAAAGTTACAGACGTTTTTCCAAACTGTGCCATTTGGCACAATTTGGCACAGTTCAAAAACACCTGGGAACTACCTGAGGAAAAAGCTGTGTAATATATTCATTTTTTGTGGTATTGTTACAAAATTTTGACCTCAGCTGGATAACACTTGGTTCTACATTTCTGTTGCATTTTCCAGCCCGGATCTGAAGCTGTGTGTTATTTGCAAGCATTTGTATCCAAAAAAACACCCAAGCCAAATTTATTTTCTTCAAGTTCAGTATGTTTAGATGACTGTAACTCAGTGGCCGGAGCACTTAGAGAGATTATGACTGTTTTGCCAAAAAATTCAAAGTGTTTTCTTTTAAATGAGACCAACTCCATGAAGATGCTGCAAAGGGTTGAAGAACAGCTTTCGATTTACTTTGGGCACATTATTTTTTGGCGTTTTTAGGGAAATTGACCGGAGTGCAAGGAGTTAAGATCCACGGGACTGTAGCCAACCTCTCTGGTTGTGGCCACAGGAGGAGACGGATAATACGAATGGTAACAAAAGAGCCCAGAACAACCTCTAAACACATTCATGGTGAACTCCAAGGTCAAGGTACATCAGTGTCAGATCGCACCACCCGTCATTGTTTGAGCCAAAGTGGACTTCATGCAAAAAAGCCAGACTGGAATTTGCCAAACTGCATGTTAACAAGCCACAAAGCTTCTGGGAGAATGTCCTATGGACAGATGAGACAAAACTGGAACTTTTTGGCTAGGCACATCAGCTCTATGTTGAGAGACGCAACAATGAAGCATACCAAGAAAAGAACACTGTCCCTACTGTGAAACATGGAGGAGGTTCTGTTATGTTGTGGGGCTGCTTTGCTGCATCTGGCACAGGGTGTCTTGAATCTGTGCAGGGTACAATGAAATCTCAAGACTATCAAGGTATTCTAGAGAGAAATGTGCTGCCCAGTGTCAGACAGCTTGGTCTCAGTCGCAGGTCATGGGTCTTGCAACAGGATAATGACCTAAAACACACAGCTAAACACCCAAGAATGGCTAAGAGCGAAACATTGGACTATTCTAAAGTGGCCTTCTATGAGCCCTGATCTAAATCCTATTGAACATCTGTGGAAGGAGCTGAAACATGCCGTCTGGAGAAGGCACCCTTCAAACCTGAGACAACTGGAGCAGTTTGCTCATGAGAAGTGGGCCAAAATACCTGCTGAGAGGTGCAGAAGTCTCATTGACAATTACAGAAATTGTTTGATTGCAGTGATTGCCTCAAAAGGTTGTGCAACAAAATATTAAGGGTACCATCATTTTTGTCCAGGCCTGTTTCATGAGTTTGTTTTTTAAAATAATTCTGTTGAACCACAATTCAAAAGCATTGTCTGATTTTCAATGGTTTATTTTCATAGAATTTTTATTTATTACCACTTTTGTCAGATTCAAGTTATTTCTGTGACCATTGTGGGTTTTTCTTTCATTAACAGAGGGGTACCAACAATTTTGTCCATGTCTGTAGATTTAACATTTAAAATACTCAGATTGCCTCCTTTCTAGATGATATGTGACTTCTACATGATATAAACTTATATCACTGATCATCACTCTGAAATGCAGACCAAAACTTCCCCCTCCCATCCTCAGGTGTGCTGCAGTGCATTGTGGGTCACCTCCTCTGCAGGTGAACCTCCTCCTCCTCCTGGCTGTGACTCCATGTGGGCAGTCTCCTCTCAGGTGTCCTCATCTCTGTCCAAGGGAGGAGGAGACATCAACAGCAGATCTCTGTCTCCATGGAAATGGAAGTGAGTTCACATCTGGACCGCATCTGTATGGCTTTATTTCTGATTAAAGCATTGTTAACATAGCAGCAGCATTCAAACATGTCATGGAAAAAATGTGAATTCCTGAGTGTCTGTTTTGGATTTTTCAGGATGATCTATGTGAAGGGCCAGATCCCGTCAGTCCTCTGGGAGGCTGAGTGCAGCAGCAGCTTCTGTTTCAGCCCTGAATCCCCTCAGCAGAAGAGGACCAACCTCAACTCGGTTCCCATCTACCAGAACATCCTGGTTCTGACCCGGCAGGGCACCGGTCGCTGTTACAAGGTAGCGTACCGCTCTTTGGCCGTGGGCTGCACTTGCGTCTGGAGCCAGACAGACCAGAAGGAAGTCCACATGAAGCCATAATAAAATCCAGACCTTATTCAAGTCGATTTTCCTCAAACTTCAGACTTTTCCCACATAAATCGGCTTGTAAATGTTTAATTTGTCTCATAAATTTGATTTTTTCTTATATGACCTTTTTAGGGCTCCAAGCAGGAAACTTATTACTTTTGTTCTGCTTGATCTTTTTATTATGATTCTTCTCCACTGGGGAGCAAAAACAGTAATAAATACAAACATGAAGTTTTACAGTCTGCATAGTTAGTTAATTCCCCTCCACAGCATGTGAGACACCATGTGGTGTATAGGGACAGCATCTATCTACGTTTCATGAACTTAGGCCACACAGCTACTGTGAGTAGTGAAAGCTACAGTGGGAGGTCAGTCCTCTGGTAGCTCTGTACGTTAACTTTCCTTTCCCCGTTCTATTATGCTGAGCACCAAGCTAGAATGTGGAAAGTACCATTTTTCTGTTGTCTTTGGTATGACCCGGCTGGGGCAGCATATTTTCAGAAATGTGCAAGTGAACATAAAATGAACTCCTCCAAGACCATTCATCTCAATTTCTTGAACTTAAGCAGAGATCATCTTGATAATAAAATCTTGTTAAAATTTTTCAAAAATGTCAGCCTGTTATGATTTCATAGGTCAATAAAGTTGTACGGTTTCTCTTTGGCATGTGCTTGCTGATTTATCTTCTGATGTAGTGATACAATCTTGATGAAATGTCACAGTCACAACAGTGTTCTTCAGAATCACACTGAATTTCATGCAATTCTGATCATGTTCCAAAAATTATCTTCATGAAATGTCTATTAGACTTTGTGTCTCATCAATAGAACATTTTCTTAGTGTGTGAGAATGTCAGTGTGTGAAGTAAAGTAGTCATCCGATGTAGTGGATTGTGCTGGAGCTCCCAGGATCAAATATTCCCAGGGAAGTCTTACTGTCATGAGCCGAGAGCTGGAGTTCTCCGCCAGACTCGGTCTCATGGCTTTCTCTGTTTTATTTACTTATTTGTTGCATTTTATGCCTTTTGGGTTTTATGTATTCATGTTCTGCTTGCCATTTTTCTGTTTGTGTTACACTTTCATTTTTGTATTTATTTATATTTTCATTTTTGGTATATGTGGGTTGTTATTTTATTCTTTATATCTTTAGTATTATTCTTTTACTGGTTGACAGCTGTCAGGGGCATGAAGCTTCGTGTGGGCATTGCCCTGTCAGCTGTCAGTCTTGGTTTGCCTCTCTCTCACTACCCCAGCTGATCCGTATAGTGTATCATTGTCTTCTCCTGCCCATTCAGGTCACCACACCTGTCATTTATTATGTAAATGGGTTTTGAACCCTATTTAAAGGCTTTATTTTCATTCCTTTGTTGCCACTGAATTGGTTGTTCCTTCCTTGTCTCCACCAGAGCCCTGCCATGCTCTGGAGCGCAAACATTTGTAAGTTTTTTCTCTCTCATCTGCATTTTGTGTTTGAGCACTTTGTTGAACTTTAAGTTTGTTATTTTTGCAATGAAGGTCACAAACTCACAGTCCAGCTCCTGGGTCTCACCTTCCTGCCCCGAAGGGCATTCATTCAATTCAACTTTATTTATATAGCGCCATTTCACAACAACAGTCATCTCATAGCACTATCAACTGAAGGGGGGACCCCCACAGTTGCAGAAAGACCCCAGCAATCAGGCAATCCCCTGTGAGCAAGCACTTGGCGACGGTGGAGAGGAAAAACTCCCTTTTAACAGGAAGAAACCTCCAGCAGAACCAGGCTCAGGGAGGGGCAGTCATCTGCTGCAACTGGCTGGGGGGTGAGGGGATAGAGAAGAAGAAAAGAACAGACATGTAGAGAGCAAACAGCACGATGGGGACTCAATCTATGGGAGAGAACAAACAAATGTTAATGACCAGCAAAAAAAAAAAAAAAAAAAAAATTTCATAGAGAGTGAGGAAAGGAGTGAGGCCCAGTGCATTACTGGAGGTCCCCCGGCTGACTAAACCTATTAGCAGCATAACTAAGGGAGGGTTCAGAAACACATGATCCCTCCCTAATTGTAGGCTATATCAAAAAGGTAGGTTTTAGCCCTATTCTTAAAAACAGAGATCGAGTCTGACTCCCGAATCCAGATTGGCAGCTGACACTTACTCTTCTAACTAACAACTGAAGTGCAGCATGTCTCTCCTGCACATTTTAAAACTTAATGTGTAGCCACTTTAGAAGACCCTTGCTAGTTCCTTGTTAGCAAAATGACCCAACCGCCCCCCCCCCATTAACCTGCCATCCCCCCATCAACTCCATCGGTGTAAATTATGTTTCATAACCAGTGTTGGGAGTAACGCATTACTGTAACGCCACTACTTTTGCAGTAACGTGCTGTGTAACGAAATTACTGTTTAAAAATTCAGTAATGCATTACAGTTACTGAAATTTGATCAGATGCATTACTCGTTTTATTAATATGGATAGACATTTTAGCGCAAATAGACGATCATACAACTTGCAGTTGCTAGACACCCTCCTCATCAGCTGCCAACTGGGGATGAATACACAGTTTCGGTGGCTATTGGCGGGACTGCCATCCCCAGCGCCACCAGCAACTTCAAGCCACTGGAGGTTGTCATGGCAAAGGCAAGCAAATAAATAAGCAAATAAATATAAACTGACCCTACCGTAACTGACCCAGCCGTCACACAGTCTCCTCCGCAAGTCTGTTTCCTGTCCTGCCCGGTGAAGAAATGCTGTGGCGGTGGCGACTTCTCATATCGAGCCCTGATCACCTGTTGTCTGAGTGGTAAGTAGGCCCTAACAGCCCCTACCTCTGTGGGTAAACATGAGCAAGAAGCATGAGCAAGAAGCTCGCATTTAATGTCCGCATTAAGTGCATTTAAAGTTTTCTTACGCACAGAGAAAAAGTAACTGTGATTTGTTGCAGTAAAGAACAGCTTCTTGTAAGCGGTGAACTTTCATTTATCTGTGCTTTCTATTTTATTTTATCTCATTCATTTGCATGTGGTTGTGATATGCAACTATTTCATGGAAGTAAACCCTCTAAATATGCATTTTTAATGGGCTGGTCCAGGGGTGTTGTGGGCCAAACACGGCCCACCAGGGGGTCCAACATTTTCTCTGCGAATTCACACCTTTATTTCTCGTAAATTCCTGACTTTCTACTGATTACAATAGTCTGTGTAAATCTGAGACATTTTTTCTCTGTAAGATGAGACTATTTTCTCATCAGTTTTCTTTTTCTTCTTTTTTCTGAGAACAAGGGGCGCTTGGTCTTGCTGTGTGTGCAAGACGATTTAAGTATTCATTTAAAAGTAATGTGAAAGTTACTTTTCCAAGTAACTAGTTACTTTAATCATGCAGTAACTCATTACTTTTGAAAAGAAGCAACTAGTAACTGTAACTAGTTACTCTTTTTTAGTAACTTGCTCAACACTGTTCAAAACTGAATAACATGAATTTGAGTGACCAATTCTAAGCAGAATTTTAAAAAAAGTCAACGATTTCTCATAGATTTGCATCTTTTTTCTCATAAATTTGTACTTGTAACTTTTTCTTAAAAATTTTATTTTTTTCTTTTAAATTTTATTTTTTTTTTCCTTGTAGATTTGCAACTTCTTTATCAAAATTTTCCAATTTTCCATTTTTTTCTCATATGTTTGCAATTTGATTTACAACTTTTTCTTATAAATTTGTAACTTTATCTCAAAAATTTGTGACTTTTTTCATGAACTTTTAACTACTTATGCTGTGAGTCTCTGACTGTGAAGTGATATAAAAATATCACTGACAATAAGAGACGATTATCCTTCCATATATTTTCACCAAACCAGCCGCGGGCATCATGAACATCAGCCTTCATTTGTCAGCAGCCGTGAAGCCGCTCAGTGTGTCGGTTATGGTGTTTAAGGTGGAGCTGCCGAGTGTTGGCTTCAGTGAACTTATCAGCGAACAGCTGCTGCCATAAAACCACGAACACGCCCTCACGGTGGTTCCCGCACGGCAAAATACCAGCATACGCCCAGTATCAGGGTCTGCAACCTGCGGCTCTGGAGCTAGACGTGGACCCGTTGACCAAAACCCTGGACTTACTTCAGTTTGACCAAATAAAATAAAATAAAAATGTAAAAGTCTTAAATTTATAATAAAAAGTGTAATATTTACATAAATTTTAAAAGCTTAATTTTTGTACAACACTGTAAATTTATGAGAAAAATTCATTTTTATCAGGAAAAAGCTAATTTATATGATCAAAAAATCATAAATTTCTGACAAGTTTCATATTATAGAGTTAAAAAATTTTGAATAAAAAGTCTTAAAACTCAAAAAGGATGCAAATTACAAGAACATTTAAAAAAAAAAAAGTTCAAAATTCTTTTAAAAAATTGTGACTTTTTTCTCATCAATTTGAAAAAGTTTTCCCTGTAATTTTTCAGCATTTTTCTCTTAGATTTGCAACTTTATCTTAAAAAGGTGTGACTTTTTTCAAAAATTTGTGACTTTTTCCTTAAAAGGCTGCAACTTTTTCCCTCATAAATTTGCAACTTTTTTCCAAAAAATTGCAAAAAAATTCTTGTAAATTTGCAACTTTTTCTCATAAATTTGTGACTTTTTTCATAATTTGCTATTGTTTTTTCTTGTAAATTTGCAACTTTTATCTTACAAGTTTGCTAATTTTTTGTTGTAAATTTGCAACTTAGTTTTCATAAATTTGTGACTTTTTTCCTCAAAATTCCCAACTTTTTTTCATAAATTAGCAAATTATTTTCTTGTAAAAAATTTTTCAGTAAATGTTCAACTCTTTTCTCTCAGATTTGCAATGTTATCTTAAAAATATGTGATTTTTTTTTTCAAAATTTGTAATTTTTTTCTTACAAATTTGCAACTTTTTTCAAATTTTTTTGATTTTTTTTCTTGTAATTTTGCAGGTTTTTCTCATAAATTTTTTGACATTTTAATAAATTTATCGTTTTTTCTTATAAATTAACAACTTTTTTCTCAAAAATTTGACTGTTTTCATAAATTTGCAGTTTTTTGTTTTGTAAATTTGCAGTTTTTTTTCTCAAAAATTTATTTTTTCTTGTAAATTTGCAAAAAACAATAATTTGTGACTTTTTCCATAAATGTCCAACATTTTAAAAAAAAAAACAAAAACAGCTTTCATCTTTTTTTGTCTTTGTTGTTAGGATCGTGGGTGTGGGTAGAGAAGCCTCCTGTTGGCTCCGAGCCGCAGGTTTCAGACCGCGCCGGTGTGTTTTGTGCCTTTAAGGCTGATGAACGTTTGCTGAGTGTGTAAATGAATAAACTGAAGCAGGAACTGACGCTCATAAATCCGTCTGAAGCGCCTCTGTTTAACTGCAGCAACAAACACAACGGTGAGAAGTTCTTTTGTTTACGATTTTATTCACATCAGGATGAAATAAATTTAGTGGTTCTGCAGTTATTTAATGCTGAGTTAAATGTTTAAATATCAAAGATAAAAAAAACGCAGGGTTTTGTTGTTGTTTTTTTTCGTCATAGCCCAGTGGTCTGGAACAGGTAATACCCAAAAGAAAAAAAGTTTGCAAATATATAAGCTAAGAAAAAGGTTTAAATGGGAATGCTAAACAAAATCTGTGAACTTACAAAAACAAACCTGCAAAAAATACATAAAGTCACAAGCTTAAAAGAAACGATGAAATTTGTGAGAGAAAAGGCACAAATTTAGTAGTAAAATTGTACAAATGTGAAGGGAAAAAACAAGTAAAATTTAAGAAAGATGCAAAAAAAAATACAAGCAAACAAGTGTCAAATGTGTATAAATAGTGAAAAACAAAAGCAGAAGAAAAACGGTAAAACAGTAGGGGGAAAGAAAAGGAGACTTAAAACAGGCAAAAAAAAAAACAAAAAAAAAAACAGGGTAAAACCGCAAAAGTAAGCCAGGAAAAAACAGCAAGCAGCCATCATCGGGTTCCAAGCAGGGGTAGACTTCAAGGTCTTTCATTGGTAAGCAACAGCATTTAAAACCTAAGGTCTGCTACACATCGATCTATAAATGTACGAAGACTCTGTGTGTCTTTTTGTTTGTTTGTCTGGTCCACACATAGCTCTTGAACCGTTCCACAGACTGACCTAAGATTTTATAGGTGTTTTGCTGAGGTTACAAGGGTGTGCATTCCTGAATATGAAGTTAAAATACAGTGGTGCGAAAGTGTTTGCCCCCTTCCTCATTTCTCATTTTTTGTATGTTTGCCACACTTAAATGTTTCAGATCATGAAACAAATTTAAATATTGGACAAAGATAACACAAATAAACAAAATGCAGTTTTTAAATGAAGGTGCTTATTATTAAGGGTAAAAAAAATCCAAACCTACATGGCCCTGTGAGGAAAAAGTGATTGCACCCCTGTTAAAACATATATTAACTGTGGTTTATCACGTCTTTGGAAAACTTGAGTTCAATTTCTCTAGCCACACCCAGGCCTGATTACTGCCACACCTGTTCTCAATCAAGAAATCACTTCAATAGCACCTGCCTGACAAAGTGAAGTAGACCAAAAGATCCTCAAAAGCTAGACATCATGCTGTGATCCAAAGAAATTCAGTAACAAATGAAAAACAAAGTAATTGAGATCTATCAGTCTGGAAAAGATTATAAGCCATTTCTAAAGCTTTGGGACTCCAGTGAACTACAGTGAGAGCCATTATCCACGAATGGCGAAAACATGGCACAGTGGTGAACCTTCCCAGGAGTGGCTGGCCAACCAAAATTACCCCAAGAGCGCAGCAACGACTCATACAAGAGGTCACAAAAGACCCCACAACAACATTTAAAGAACTGCAGGCCTCACTTGCCTCAGTTAAGGTCAGTGTTCATGACTCCACCATAAGAAAGAGACTGGACAAAAATGGCCTCTATGGCAGCGTTCCAAGACAAAAACTACTGCTGCGCAAAAAGAGCATAAAGGTTCGTCTCAGTTTTGGCAGAAAACATCTTGATGATCCCCAAAACTTTCGGAAAAACACTCTGTGGACTGATGAGACAAAAGTTGAACTTTTTGGAAGGTGTGTATCCCATTACATCTGGCGTAAAAGTAACACAGCATGTCAGAAAAGAAGCATCATACCAGCAGTAAAATATGGTGGTGGTAGTGTGATGGTCTGGGGCTGTTTTGCAGCTTCAGGACCTGGAAGACTTGCTGTGGTAAATGGAAGCAGGAATTCTGCTGTCTACCAAAAAATCCTGAAGGAGAATGTCCGGCCATCTGTTTGTGGCCTCAAGCTAGGTAGATAGATACATACTTTATTTTGAACAAAAAAGTAAAAGAAAAAACAAAAATGACAAGTGCGACAAAGTGACAGTATAGTGCTCGAAAGGGAGAAGGAAGAAGTGAACACTTATTAACTCCAACTCCTCTAAATACAACCCATGTGAAATATATTCAATTTACCACATTTAAGACCCCAAGTAAACAATTAACTATATTTTGTACATATCAACATTAACACCCATCCATCCCAATATACTTACAGTCCATACATCAAAACCAGCCCCAAACAACACAGATATACACAGCACTGTCCCACCCACCATTTCATAGTGTCCCAGAGTGAGCATAGTGAATCGTACATATAAATACTACCCTTTTAACAAATATTCTTTAAGCAAATAATGGTTATACCTGTTTTTGAATTGATTTCTGTTTGTACATATTTTCAGTTCCAGCTCCAGACTGGTCCACAAATCCACCCCACAGACAGATATGCACATACTTTTCTTAGTTGTTCGTATCTTAGGTTTTGTAAACTTTAAGTCTCCTCTCAAATTATAATCATTGTCTCTTTTTTTGAATATTTTTTGTTTATTAGTTGGGAGTTGATTATTAATTGCCCTGTACATGACTTGTGCTGTCTTAAATTTAACTAAATCCATGAACTTTGACATGTGACTTTAAAAACAACAAATTGGTATGGCATCTACATATATCCTACATTATTTATTATCCTTGTAGCTTTTTTGTAATGTGCATATTGGCTGTAGGTTGGTCTTGTAGGTGTTTCCCCAGACTTCTACACAGTAGTTAAGATAAGGTAGAAACAGTGAATTGTACAGTAAGAACAATGATTTATAGTCCAAGATGTGTCTTGTCTTCCCCAGTATCCCTATACATTTTGCCAACTTGGCCCGGATGTTACTGATGTGAGGTTTCCAGCAGATTTTATTGTCTAGCGTCACCCCCAGAAACTTATTTTCCTGTACTGTTTCTATTCTGGTATCATCTATTGTTACCATTATTTCATGATTTATTTTATAATTTCCAAACAACATAATCTTTGGTTGTTTTTTTTTCAGATTTAGAGATAATTTATTTTTGTTGAAAAGCGTTAACCTTTTCATTTCAGTTGTGACCACCTCTAAAACCTGCTGCAAATTCTCACCAGTGCAAAGGATATTTGTGTCATCCGCAAACAAAATAAATTTCAGAATTTTTGATACTTGGCATATGTCATTTATATACAAGATAAAGAGTTTGGGTCCCAAAACTGACCCCTGGGGCACACCACAAGTGATGTCCATGAAGGGTGATTTGTGCTCACCAATTTGTATAAATTGTTGTCTGTTACTTAAATAACTTTCCACCCAACTCAGTCCGACCCCTCTTATCCCATACCTTTCCAATTTCCTCAGTAGAATTCTGTGGTCAATGGTGTCAAAAGCTTTCTTTAAATCTATAAATACTCCTACAGCAAACTTTTTTTTATCTATACAACTAGTAATTTCTTCTATAAGTTTGATCAGTGCCAAAGATGTTGATTTATCTGCTCTAAAACCATACTGGCTGTCTGTAAGGAGGTTGTGTTTTTCAATGAAATCATCCAGTCTCTTAGTGAAGATTTTTTTTTCAAGTATTTTAGAGAATTGTGAGAGTAAAGAGACCGGCCTGTAATTTGTGAAATAATGACTGTCTCCAGTTTTATATAGTGGTATTACTTTTGCTATTTTCATTTTGTTTGGAAATTTACCAGTTTGAAATGACAGGTTACAGATGTGGGTGAGTGGTTTAACAATTCCTTCAATTACTTTTTTCACTATTGTCAGGTCAGTTTCATTCCAGTCAGTTGATTTTTTGTTCTTAAATTTACTCACAGTCTCGATAATTTCCTTTTCAGTAACTGCACCCAAAAAGATTGTTTGGATTTCTATCTATTTCATTTACAGAACCACTGTTGTTTGTTTCTGGTGCCACTATTGGTTTTGCTAATTCAGGACCAACGTTTACAAAAAATTTATTGAAACCACTGACCACATCCTCCATATTATTTATCAAATTGTCATTTTCAATAAAATATTCTGGATAATTAGCATTCTTAGGTTGGTTACTAATAATCCCATTGAGTACTTGCCATATTCCTCCTAAGTTATTTTTATTATCCTCTAATATTCTGTTGTAATATTCTTTCTTACAGGTCCTCATTATATTAGTAAGCTTGTTTTTATATCTTTTATATTTGATCTCAGCCTCCACCTTTCTGCACTTAATGAATTGTTTATATAATGTTAGTTAATTCCCTTCACACCATGTTGGTGTATAGGGTGGCGCCTATCTCCGTTTCTCTGACCCTAGGCCACACATCTACTGTAAGTAGTGAAAGCTACAGCGGGGGGTCAGTCCTCTGGTAGTCTGTGCGTAACTTTACTTTCCCCGTTCCATTATGCGGAGCACCACACTAGAAGGCAGAAAGTACCATTTTTATATGGTCTTTGGTATGACCCGGCCGGAATTTGAACCTCTGCCTCCCGGGTGTGGGGCGGATGCTCTACCAACTGAGCCACCACTCCGGTGTTTATATAATGTATTCTTCTTTTTACATGCATTTAACAGCCCCTTGGTGACCCAAGGAATATTTGTTTTGTTGTCTGTCACTATATTGTTTTATAGGACCGTTTTTATTGTACAATGATTGAAATAATTGTAAAAATTTATCATATGCTTCATTTATATCATTTTCATCACAAACTATCTTCCAGTATTGTATTAATAATTCCTTTGCCAGTAAATACATAGATTTTTCAGTTCTTATTCTTTTATATTTAATATTTTTGGTATACTTTTTCTTCCTATAATCACATTGATAGACAACAAAAATCAGCAGGTGGTCACTGATATCATTCAGTAAAAGCCCACTCATGATATTATTTTCCATAATGTTTGTGAATATGTTATCTATTAGTGTGGCACTGTGTGACGTGATTCTGCTAGGTCTGGTGATTGTTGGATGTAAGCCCATACTGTACATAGTGTTGATAAATTCTTCTGTCAAACTATGTTGTTTTGAATTCATAAGGTCTATATTGAAATCCCCACAGATGAACATAACTTTATGAGTTAGTTTTGCATACATTTTTTCCATCCAGTCCTTAAATAAGTTAATGTTTGATCCAGGTGTTCTATATACCACAGCTCACTACTATATTCTTCACATTGTCCAGACAGATTTCTATTGTAATACATACAAATAAATCATCCACAGTTACTGACAGATTTTCAACAACCTTGTATTGCAAGCTGTTGTCAACGTAAATTGCAACTCCTCCTCCTTTTTTCACTTTTCTGTTTATATAATTTAATTCATAGCCATCATATGTAAAATCCACTCCTTTCTCTTCACTGAGCCACGTCTCTGATATTGCCACAATATTGAACGGCTCTTTAAACTGATGTAAATAATCTTTAATGTTATTAAAGTTGGCATAGAGACTTCTGCTGTTGAAGTGGATCATAGAAATACTGAAATCAGATGTGACCATTGTGTTAAACTGTTCATCCGTGTAGTAACTACAGTTGTTATTGATGGAGGTAAATAAATTATTATCAGGGTCTATGTTATATTCTACGTCCTGTGGGTTGTGATCCGTATATTCAAAAAGTTTCAGTTCCTGATGTTCCTGTTTGTTGATCTTTTGTTTCATGTAATTAAATGTCCAGATGCAGATGAGTATAATCCTTCAGTGTCCTACAGTTGTCTCTTGTTGCTGTCCACTCCAGTACATAATGTTCATTGATATTTGTCCAGTTCCATAATATTTCGGATGTTAATGACCTTGGCTTCTTCAGGTGATCCATTTAATTTGATGTATATTTTACAGTTTGATGTCCAGGTGTTTTGAATCTTTTACTGCTTTCTCATGTATCTAGCTTTTCTGGCTATTTCTGCATTTTCTTTTGTGAGGTGCTCATTTATGTAAATGTTCGTTGCTTTCAGTTTCCTACCTTGTTTTAGCAGCGCAGTCTTATGTTTTCTATTCACAAACCTCATGATTACAGCCGGTTTGTCGCTCTTTTTCCTGGGCAGAGGGTGGCAGGCCTTTATGGTGTTACAGTCCAGCTGGATTCCTTTGGACGGCAGGAAGGCCGCCACTTGTTGTTCAGTGGATTTGTCTTCCAGCGCATCGAGCCTCCCTCCGCTGTCCGCAGCCACCGCCCGAGCATATGATCGGGGTTTAATGTGGAGCCCTGTGATGATCACGTCGTTCACCCGGGTGTACTGCTCCAGGTCCGACACTCTGCTCTCCAGATACGCCAGCCTCTTCTCCTTCTTGACGTTCTGGATCCGCAGCGCTTTCACGTCCTCGAGCAGGCCCAGAATGTTTTTTTGCTGCAGCTTAACAGCAGAAATCTCTTCAGCCAAGAAGTCGAGTGATCTTTTAATATCGTCCACCTCCCCAGTCTGCTGAGCTTTCTTGGGGCCCACGATCCCGGACGATGTACGTTGACTAAACAGCTAATGAACAGCTGTTTAGCTAGCTGAATGGTGGGCCGCTCCACTCCGCTCTCGTTTCCCAGTCCGTAGATGCCGTTATTGGCGTCTTAACTCAGGCAGGGGCCGAAACTAAGATGTCCAGTCCGTAATCCAAATTCAGTTCTCAAAAGCCAAAAAAGTAGTCAAAAACCGAGCACCAAAACACAGAAATCCACCGACTGACAGGCTCTGACAGCAAGTTGACAGCAGCAGCTGAAGCGCACTTGGGTTTTGCAGCAGGACAATGATCCAAAGCGCATCAACAAGTCCACCTCTGAATGGCTTAAGAAAAACAAAATGAAGAGTTTGGAGTGACCTAGTCAAAGTCCTGACCTGAATCCGATTAAGATGCTGTGGCATGACCTTAAAATGGCGGTTCATGCTTGAAAACTCTCCAGTGTGGCTGAATTGCAACAATTGTGCAAAGATGAGTGTGCCACAATTCCTCCACAGCGCTGTAAAAGACTCATTGCCAATTATCACAAATGCTTGATTGCAGTTGTTGCTGCTCAGGGTGCCTCAACCAGTTATTATTTAGGGGGCAATCACTTTTTCACACAGGGCCATGTAGGTTTGAATTTTTTCCCCTTAATAATAAACGCCTTCATTTAAAACTGCATTTTGTGTTCATTTGTGTTATCTTTGTCTAATATTTAAATTTGTTGGATGATCTGAAACATTTAAGTGTGACAAACATACAAAACGATGAGAAATCAGGACAGGGGCAAACACTTTTTCACACCACTGTATGTAATTTTTATCAATAAAAGTTTAGCCACCACTCTGTCACCGTTCTCTCTTCATGCCCTGACTTCAGGAAGTGTGGGCGGGGTTTCGGATTCACTCTTTGCTGATTGGATAATACGCGGCATCACGGCCATGCTGATTGGATAATACGCGGCATCACGGCCATGCTGATTGGATAATACGCGGCATCACGGCCATGCTGATTGGATAATACGCGGCATCACGGCCATGCTGATTGGATAATACGCGGCATCACGGCCATGCTGATTGGATAATACGCGGCATCACAGCCATGCTGATTGGATAACATGCGGCATCACGATCTGTCAGTCACCATAGCACTTTGCAAAGATTTCATAAGTGCTTTACTGAGGTTACGAGGGTGTGCATCCCCGAGTATGGAGTCGGATTCACTCCGTGCTGATTGGATAGCACATGGCATTATGGCATCAGTAACCACAGCACTCCATGAGAAAACCAAGGAAGCGAAAAGCAACAAATTTAATTAGAGAAAGATACTTAAGATTTAATGCTTAAAAAAATTGTACCATAAAGTTGCTGTGATCACATAGGTCTCATGGATAATTCAGCATGGAGAACACGAGGTGCGTGGGTGCTCTGGGGTGGGGGGAAGGCGCTAGCAGGGACCCATGGTGCCGCAAAGGACATCACTGGCACACGGGTAAAGCAGCAGCCGAGTATCCCGTTAAATGGGCAGGCTGGGCTTGGTTTGTTGCAAAGGACTGCAATCTGCCGGTTCAGCTGCTGCTTCTTTTTTTTTTTTTTTTTTTTTTTTTTTTTTTTTTTTTTTTTCAGGTGCCAGAAGGCCAGTGACCCCCCCCACCCCCCGGGTCGGAGACCGGCCCGCACGCCCAAAGAAGTCCCCCACGACTAGGGGAGCCCACATAGCCAAGAGGCACTACCCCCCCCCCCCCCCAATCCAGCACCTCCCAACTTGCAGCCACACCCATCCCCACACCTTCACACCCTCAAGCTCCCATAGGCGCCCACATGCACTCCCTCACTCTCACTCACCCTGACCCACCCATTCTCTCTCATGCCTGTATCCGTTCAATCTCACCCCTCATTCACCCTTATTTCTTAAAGCGACTGGTGCAGTGAGCCTGAACTCTCACCAGTGCCCAGCAGCAGCCGGGAGGACCACCGGCGAAGGCCAGCGGCCACCCCCCCGCCCGCTGACCCACCAGGGCGGCCACGGCCACAGAAGCAGGCCCCCACCCACAGAGCCCATCCGAGCGACTGATCAGCAGATCACCGCAGGTGCCTCGAGATGCCACCTGACACACAACACACCACACAAAACCAACCCATCATCACCACCGCCATTCATCACCCCCTCACTCTCATTCAGTCCCGCTCTCACTCCTTTGTGCGTATCTATACATTCAGCAGCATCCAGGGATTTTGACAACATGACAGGTCCCAGGCTCCCCACCGGGCCCCCAGCAGGAGGAGGATAACAGGGGTGGGGGAAGACCCCCACCTCCCCTCCTCCTTGCACAACACATGGTAGATGTATGTCGGTTGTATGATGTGATTGTGTGTAAATATGTGGACTACCACAGTGCAGTTAAAATTGGGGGGGATGGTGGTTGGAGCACCACTAGCCACTGCAATAGGCCAGCTGCTGCTTCTCCAACACCGGTGTCCAACCGGGCACTCCATGATCGTTCGTGGGGAGGCACACCAAGCCTGCCCCGTCAGTGGTAGACAGCAGTCCCAACTGCTGCTTCATTGTGGAGTAGAATGGCCGGATCAACTGCATATCATATGCGGACACATATGCAACAACAAGATGCAAAAATATCCAAATAACAAAATAAACCATTTTTATTTGAATATTTGCAGGCAAATGGGCAACATTGATGCAACAGTTGCAGCCAAATGGGTCATTCTGCTGTGTATAAAAAAAACGTGCAAGTCAGGTTAATTGGAGACTCTAAAGTGGCCTGAGGTGTGAATGGTGAAGGGATTGGCACCATACCATGGCTGCCTCATCCATCCAGGTGGATGCCCTGAATTTCCCTCTGGGGATCAATAAAGTATACAAAATACAAATACAGAAAAAAAAAAATAATGTTTGTTTTGTACTTATTTTTTTTTTTTTTAACTTATTTTGTACCCATAGGTAGATTTGTTCTGCAGTCTGGTGACAAGCCACCAGCTGCCGGTCGCTGCGTGCGCAAGCGCCCCTTAACTCCCTAACCTGCATGTTTTTAGCATGTGGGAGGAAACCGGAGAAATCCCGGGGTAAACCCACGCAAACACGGGGAGAACATGCAAACTCCACACAGATCACTGTTGGCCGGGGGCAGGGATCGAACCCACGATCTCATGATCCCCGCGATCCCCCAGCCGAGGGTAAACTGGGCTGCCGCGGTGCTAACCACTGTGCCACCGTGCAGCACTTATAATATTGCTAAAATATAGAAGGATGCGTTCACCGTATGGAGGATGGCATAATCCCCAAAGACGTCCTCTACAGAGAACTGGCGACTGGCAGGAGAGACGTTGGCCGCCCACAGCTGCGCTTTAGAGACGTCTGCAAGAGAGACATGAAGGCCCTGGAGATCAACACAGAGCGCTGGGAGGACCTTGCAACGGACCGCTCCAAATGGAGATTCACCCTGACCAGACAGCTCAAGGCGGGTGAAGAGAGACTGACTGCTGCAGCAGATGAAAAAGGACCCGCAGGAAGAACCGCCACAGACCCAGCAGCACGGAGACCACCACAAGTGCGACCTGTGTGACAGGGACTGCCATTCGCGCATCGGCCTGTTCAGCCACAGGCGGTGCTGTTCCAGCAGAGTAGACGTTTAGGATTCTCTTCCATGGTCATCATAGACCGACGGAGGCCGATGATAGAAGGATGCACTACAATGGGTCTTTGTAAACACATCCTGTTAGAGTACTGCATGAGTTTATTGACAATACACTATAAATTACACATATAGTCATTCATTCATCTTCTTCCGCTTATTCCTTTTTGGGTCGTGGTGGTGGGGGTGTCCTGGAGTCTATCCCAGCATCTTTTGGGCGAGAGGCAGGGTACACCCTGGACAGATCGCCAGTCCATCGCAGGACCAACAGAGAGACAAACAACCATTCACTCTCGCAGTCATGCCTAAGGGCAATTTAGAATCCCCAGTTTGATGCCATTTAACCCAACTTGCATGTGAAAAAAAATTAGGACACCCTGTATAAGCCTTTGTGCTTTTTTAACATATTTGGACATATGGATATTTCATATCATTGTTAAAAATACTGGGAGATTCACGTATTCATTCATTCCCACTTACAATGGCTAAATAAATTTTAAAAATTGCAAAAAAAAAATGAGGTTTGGCATAGATATGTGAGCATTTCTTAATAAAGAACTGAATACTTAAAGGGGTGTCCAAAGTTTTTCACTTGAGTGTAAATTATAATAGTGATTGAACAACTCCAATTCCCCCAAGTGCAAGATACACTATTATGAGTATAACTCATAAAAGATCACAAATAAGTGATCTGGCAAAAAAAATAAACAAGCTGTTCTTAAACAGTGGCTAATATTGGATGTCCCATTCATTTTCAATTATTCTGTAATTATATTCACACAAGCAAATAAATCTCAGTTCAGTCCCTTTCACATTTGTCAAAGTCTTAACATGTTGAAGGCAATGTGGGCCCATTCAGGCTATGGATGAAGCAACATTTATTCAGTCAAATCTTGGTGTACCATCAAAATAATTTTGCAGACATTATCTTGAGGTGAAAGTCTAACATAGTGCTGCTTTAAAATGTGCATTAGAGCCACGCTGTACTTCAGCTGTTGCTTAGAAGAACAAGACCTCCCTGGTGAGATTCAAACCCAGGACCTTCTGCTTTTCAAGCACACACCTTAACCACAGCACCACACAGCTGGTGTGGTGCTGTGTTCTTTCTCAAATGCTAAATGTTCAATTGAAAGGATTCCCAGCAGCAGTGGTACTACATTTAAAATGTACGTTTACGGATGTAAATGCAGTTTTATGAATGAAAGTGAACCTGTAACCATGTGACTACTCTGATCCTCGGGACAGGAGTATTATACCAAATTAATTACACCTGTGGATGCACACCTTATATACCATATACCACTTGCATCCACCCATTCTTCCTCTTTCTAAGGACTGGGAGGAGGCTGCCTCCACCGTCGAAAGACAATGAATGGTTACAGGTTCACTTTCATTCATAAAACCGCATTTACATCCATAAACGTACGTTTTATTTCATTTCAGTGAACCTGTAACCACGTGGCAACCGTATACCAAATGAGTCCTGAGGAGAATTGAGGTGGCATCACCCACAGGTCGAAGGGGCACAACGCCCCAATCACACCATTAAGCACAAACTCAATCAGATGAGTTTGGCTCTCTTATTGTACTTAACTGAGTGCATACAAGTTAAGCCAGTTCCTCCAGGTAACTGGAGCTAAAACAAAACCTTTAAGCACAAGGCACACATGCCGGCTCAAATTAGGGAAAACTAAGATGTAACTTAAGAACCTGCTGCGACCCCCAGAACAGATGAGGGGACAATTGATGAAGTCAGGTTGAGCCTATAGAACGGAGCATGTTGAGGAAGAAGCCCAGCCAGCGGCTGCGCATACATCCTCCAGGGTGCACCCCTAACAATGCCAATGTAGTGGCCAATCCCTGTGTCGAGTGGTCCACCAGCCTATCTGATGGTTCCATTCCAACCTCTACATAAGACGAAAACGGCGTTGATGTCCTGCTGGAACAAGACGGCGGGCGAGGAATATAAGGTACAGACCTGCCCTCCCATCCGTTATTATGGGGAATGTACGATCGCTACTAAGAAAAACAGATGAGCTAGCGGCTATCTCCCACTACGATAGCAAATACAGGGAGTGTAGCCTGATGCTATTCACGGAGACGTGGCTAACAGAACTAGCAACAGATGCTAACATTGAACTGGAGGGTTTCCACGCAATAAGGGCAGACTGAGCACCAGACAGTGGGAAGGCAAGGGGCGGAGGAGTGATAATGTATGTCAATAACAACTGGTGCAGACCGGGACATATCACGGTTAAACAACAACACTGCAACAAAGACATGGAGTTGCTAGCTGTTAGCATGCGGCCTACATATCTCCCGAGGGAATACTCACACGTGATCTGCATTGTTATTTATGCAAATCCGATGGCGAACGCTGGGACAGCGCATGACGTCATCCACTCAGTAACTGGCAGGCTGCAGACAGAACATCCAGATGCTCTTCTCCTCATCTCAGGCGATTTCAACCATATTTCACTGTCTCCCATTCTACCCATGTTCACCCAGTATGTCACATGCCACACTAGAGACAATAAAACACTGGACTTATTCTACACAAACACTAAGGAGGCGTACACCTCATCACCACTCCCCCCCACTCGGGAGATCGGATCACAACTTGGTTCATCTCCTGCCGGTGTACAAACCCCTAGTGCACAGACAACCTCTGGTCATGTGAACAGTGAAGTTATGGTCTGAGGAGGCAATGGACGCTTTAAAGGACTGTTCTGAAACCACTGCCTGGGAGCAGCTCTGCAATCCACATGGTGAAGACATCGATGGCCTCACTCACACCATCACGGACTACATCAGCTTCTGAGTGGACAACACCGTACCCACCAAGACCATACGGTGTTGCTCGAACAACAAACCCTGGATCAACCTTGAGATGAAAACACTTCTGAGAGAGAAGAGGAGGATCTTCAAGTTGGGGAACAGGGAGATGCTGAAGTCCGTACAGAGGGAGCTGAGGAGGAAGATCAGAGAAGGCAAGGACAGCTTCAGGAAGAAGATGGAAGACAAGCTGCAACAGAGCGACATCGGTGGGGTCTAGAGAAACCTTAAAACCATCTCTGGGCTCCAGAATTCCTCCCCCCAGGCCACGGGGGGCAGGGAGTGGGCGAACAATCTGAACCTGTTTTTTAATAGGTTTGACCAACCTACCAACTGCCCTTCCACCCCGCCCCCCCCGATTGCACAACAACCACTGCTGCCTCTAAAGACCTCGAGTCCTGCTGCCCACACCCCACTCCACCAACACCCCCCACTCCCAACACACAGCCCCCCAACATTACCCTCACTAAGACCCAGGTGAGGACGGAGCTGAGGAAGATCAAGGCGAGGAAGGCGTCGGGACCGGACGGCATCACCGCAAAGCTCCTCAAGTCCTGTGCAGACCAGCTGTGTGAGATTGTGGAGCTCATCTTCAACCTGTGTCCGAAGCTGGGGAGGGTACCACAGTTGAGGAAAGCATCTTGTGTGGTACCTGTACCAAAGACTTCCCACCCCAAAGACCTGAACAGCTACAGACCAGTGGCCCTGACGTCCCACATGATGAAGACCCTGGAGAGACTGCTCCTTGCTCACCTCCGCCCCCTGGTGGGACCAGCGATGGATCCACTCCAGTTCGCCTACCAGCAGGGTATTGGGGTGGAGGATGCAGTGATCTTCATTCTTCACTGTTCTCTGTCCCACCTGGAGAAGCCCGGGAATGCGGTGAGAATCATGTTCTTTGACTTCTCCAGTGCTTTCAACACCATCCAACCGATGATCCTGAAGGACAAGCTGCTGTGCGCAGAGGTGGACCAGCACCTGTCATCATGGATCCTGGACTACCTCACTAACCGGCCACAGTTTGTGAGAACCCGGGATTGTGTGTCTGACACGATCATCGGTAGCACGGGGGCCCCCCAGGGAACGGTTTTGGCTCCCTTCCTGTTCACCCTTTATACTGCGGACTTCTCACACAACACACTGCCATCTACAGAAGTTCTCTGATGACTCTGCGATCGTCGGCCTCATCTCCAACGGAGATGAAGCTGAGTACAGAGGACTTATCCAGGACTTCGTGGACTGGTGCCATCGGAACTGCCTCCAGATCAACGCGAGGAAAACTAAGGAACTGGTGGTGGACTGCCGCAGGCAAGGACAACCCCTCACAGCACCAGTAAACATACAGGGAACAGACATTGAGATGGTGACATCCTACAAGTACCTGGGTGTTCATCTGAACAATAAACTAGACTGGTCACACAATACTGACGCACTCTACAAGAAGGGACAGCGCAGGCTGTTCCTACTGAGGAGACTCAGGTCTTTTGGTGTACAAGGGGCGCTGCTGAAAACATTCTACGACACGGTGGTGGCATCAGCCATCACTTTTAGAGTGGTCTGCTGGGGCAGTGGCATTACAGCAGCCATAGGAAGAGACTGAACAAACTGATCAAGAAAGCTAGCTCTGTCCTGGGTAAGCGCCTTGACCCAGTGGAGGAGATAGGGGAGAGAGAAGGATAGTGGCTAAACTGTCATCTCTGCTGGAGTCCAAGTCCCACTCTATGCAGGACATACTGAACGCACTGAGGAGCTCATTTAGCAGCAGACTACATCATCCTAGGTGCGCAACTGAGAGGTTTCGCAGGTCCTTCCTACCTACGGCTGTCAGACTGTATAACCTAAGCAGGGCTGCTTGCAGAGATAGCAAAAAAACGTGACGACCTAATAGTATTGAATGCAATAGACTTACACAATGGTCCCCTCCAGTATACAACTAGGACAATATCGGTCGCTACCGAGGGTGACAATATGTATGGGTACATATTCATACTATGTAGGATAACTAAGCAGATGGTTATGCTGTTTATTCCATCTAGTTACAATGCTCCACACTGTGTGTTTATATATTTATATGTACATATGTATATTCACTGCTCTTGTTTTTCTTGTCTTCTTGATTGTTGCTCTGAGTGTTGCTATCCCTGTGCTGTTGCAATCCTGGAATTTCCCCATTGTGGGACTAATAAAGGCTTATCTTACATATGCAAAGGCAATCAGGTGGAGTATCCAATGGGACAGGTGCTGCTAAAAGATAGACCCGCTCAATGTGCACTCCTCATAGAGCACAAAAGCTTGTCTGAAGAGTGGACAGACCTCCTACAGTCAACATGACCTTAAGGGCCCTTACCGGCATAACCTAAGGAGCCTCTCAGCCTCAGAAGTGTGTGGGGGAGGGTAGAAGGCTTGAAGCACGAGGGGGCGGGAAACAACCCCACTAATAGCACTTTGGGTTGAAAAGCTGGGTTGGGCCACAGGTGGGCCACCCGGTCACTATCAAACCTAAGACATACTGAGTCCACAGAGACCGCATTCAATTCACTGGCCCTCTTGGCCAAGACAATTGCCAAGAGAAAGCAGTCTTCCCAGAGGTCAGACGAAAGTCAGCAATGGAGAGTGGCTCAAAAGTGGGCAAGCATAGAGCCCTGAGAACTGTCTGGAGATTCCAAGTGGGCAGCAAAGGATGCCGGAATGGGCGGCTCCGTCTCACGCCTCTCAAAAATCGCCTAGCCAAGGAATGTGCCTCAGGCAACAAGCCATCACATTTTCCATGGGCAGTTGACACTGCTGCCAGGAAGCCCCCGATAATTGACTCCACCCAACCTCAGCAAAGAGGTACTGGAGGGAAAAAAAAAACAAAAAAACAAGATGACAGAGATGTGACATGTCAAGGGATTCTCACCCTTGGTCCGACACCAGTTTAAAAATACTCTCCATTTCACACTGCATTGCAGCTGGATAGATGGGGCCCGTGAAGCCTGCACGGTGTCTATAACCTCCTTCTCTAAGCCAAGTTTCCACAATTGCTCCCGTCCAAGGGCCATACATGAAGCCTCAGGAGCTGGGGATTTGGATGCCAACTCCCGCCCTGTGCCTGTGAGAGCATATCCCGTCTGATTGGGAGAGGCCAAGGATGCCCCCCCAACATCTCGTGGATCTCTGCCATCCATGGTCTTTGTAGCCAATTCGGGCCATCAAAATTACTTGAACAGACAGTAGTTTCACCTTTGCGAGGAAAGTTGACAGAAGAGGCAGTAGTGGAAATGCAAACAGTTCACTGGAGGCCGGGCATGCTCAGAGCATCTGTAGCTAGTGGACCTGGCAGGCTTGAGCCCACAAGAGCAGATGACACACTCTCACATGCAAAGAGTGAGACCCCAGTTCATCCTGCTGGTTGATGTACGACACCACAGCTGCACTGTCTGTCCATACCAGAATTTTTCTACCCTGAATGACTGTAAGAAAAAGCCTCAGAGCCAAACGGTGTCCCCGAACAAACCTGCCCTCCCAGACCTCACCCCAGCCTGCTTGGGAGGTGTTGGTTGTAATGGTCACCTTGCAGCCTTTTTGGCCGAGGGGAACACCATCTCGGACTGCTGAGTGTCTCCACCGCTTGAGAACCATGAGGCTCCTTCGGAAGAACTAGCCTCCTCCTTTTGTCTCTGGGCAAATCACCTTCTGAAGCGTGAACCACTGTTGAAGGGGTCAAGCGCGTAAAAGACCCAGTGGCACCACCTGGGCAGCTGCAGCAAAGAACCCGTAGATCTTCTGGCACTGCTGCACTGATACAGTCCTTTGTGAAATGCAGCTCTCGATGCATTCCCTGATAGTATGTCCCCTCTTTAGAGTCAGGGATGCCCTCATGGCAACTGAATCCAGGGTAAGCCCCAAGTACTTGATAACCCTGGTTGGAACCAGGCAGCCTTTCACCACATTCAATTGCAACCCGAATGCCGCCAGGTGAGCCAACATGGCCTCCATATTGCTCCTCGCTACGGCTTCTGATGGCACACAAACCAGCCAATCATCCAGATAATTGAACTCAATTCAATTCAATTCAACTTTATTTATATAGCGCCATTTCACAACAACAGTCATCTCATAGCACTATCAACTGTAGGGGGGGACCCCCACAGTTGCAGAAAGACCCCAGCAATCAGGCGATCCCCTGTGAGCAAGCACTTGGCGACGGTGGAGAGGAAAAACTCCCTTTTAACAGGAAGAAACCTCCAGCAGAACCAGGCTCAGGGAGGGGCAGTCATCTGCTGCGACTGGCTGGGGGGTGAGGGGATAGAGAAGAAGAAAAGAACAGACATGTAGAGAGCAAACAGCACGATGGGGACTCAATCTATGGGAGAGAACAAACAAATGTTAATGACCAGCAAAAAAAAAAAATAATTTCATAGTGAGGAAAGGAGTGAGGCCCAGTGCATCACTGGAGGTCCCCCGGCTGACTAAACCTATTAGCAGCATAACTAAGGGAGGGTTCAGAAACACATGATCCCTCCCTAATTGTAGGCTATATCAAAAAGGTAGGTTTTAGCCCTATTCTTAAAAACAGAGATCGAGTCTGACTCCCGAATCCAGATTGGCAGCTGATTCCACAGGAGAGGAGCTTGATAACTGAAGGCTCTGCCTCCCATTGTACTTTTGGAGATTCTAGGTATTACAAGTAATCCTGCATTTTGGGAGCGTAGAGCTCTGTTAGGATAATACGGTAGTATCAGATCTTTTAAATAAAAAGGAGCCTGATTGTTTAGAGCTTTGTAAGTAAGAAGAAGGATTTTAAACTTAATTCTAAATTCTATGGGAAGCCAATGAAGGGAGGCCAGAACTGGAGAGATATGATCTCTCTTTCTAGTACCTGTTAAAACTCTTGCTGCAGCATTTTGGATCAGCTGAAGACTTTTTAAAGATGTTTTAGGACAGCCTGATAATAAAGAATTACAATAATCTAATCTCGAGCTAACAAAAGCGTGGATCAGTTTCTCAGCATCACTCTGAGACAAGATGCTCCTAATCTTGGCAATATTACGCAAATGATAGAATGGTAGAACTCGAATGCCCCTCTGTTGCAGTGGGGTGAGTGCAGAGTCCATGCACTTGGTGAATGTCTGAGGGCAGAAACAGGCCGAAAGGCAGGACGTCCTAACCGAAGGCTGTCCTGAAGGAACCCTGAGGAACTTTGTGTGGCCGGATTTATGGGAATATGGAACTAAGCATCGCGAAGGTCCATTGCTGTGAACCAATCACCTGGCCCTATGGCCTGAATAATCTCTTCAGCCTGAGCACTGGACAAGGGAGCACCTTGAGATACCTGCTCAACCGCCTCAGGTCCAAAACCAGACGGAGACCCCTGGTTTGCTAGTTAGTTAATTCTCTCCCACAACACATGGGACACCATACGGTATATAGGGCGGCGCCTATCCTGTTTCTCTGACCTTCTCTGACCTCCTGTTTCTCTGGCCACACACCCACTGAACGTAGTGAAAGCTACAATGGGGGGTCAGTCCTCTAGTAGCTCCATGCGTCATGCACCAATTTGCTTGGAGACGAGGAATAGGCAGCATAAAAAGCCTCCCCTCTCTTCTCCTGGAGACAGAGATTGTTACGTTCTTTCCCATCAGGGCAGAGACCTCACTGCCCAGAACCATGGAAAGAGTGTCTTCCTTCCTTTTGCTTCCAGAACCCCTTGAAGTTGGGGAATGAGATCTGAATTGTATGTGATCTGAATGTGAATTGGTATTCACATTCCAGTGCATCGATCACCCATGGACATGAGGTGCACCAATGCCAACTCATGAGGTGCGCTGCAGAGAAGGTTGACGTCAGGGGAAGCGTACTGAGAGAGACATTGGCAGAGCTTGGCAGGACCATGGCCTACATGCTGCCAAGAGTGCGGACATGAGTTCTGCTGAACCTGCACCCACTGCCGGGAGGCCCTCTGCCTTGGGTGACCCGAGCTCTTAAAGGAACCTGGCTCTGTGAAACAAAGCCACTGTGGGTTCTCACCCCCTCAAGAGGTCTCTGGACGCTTGACCTGTGACATGCTGTGTTATGGCAGAGTCATGAACACTGACCTTAACTGAGGCAAGTGAGGCCTGCAGTTCTTTGGATGTTGTTGTGGTGTCTTTTGTGACCTCTTGGATGAGTCGTTGCTGCGCTCTTGGGGTAATTTTTGTTGGCCGGCCACTCCTAGGATGGTTCACCACTGTTCCTGTTTTCGCTATTTGTGGATAATGGCTGTAACTGTGGTTCGCTGGAGTCCCAAAGCTTTAGAAATGGCTTTATCACCTTTTCCAAACTGATAGAGCCCAATTACTTTGTTTCAGATTTGTTTCTGAATTTCTTTGGATCGCAGCATGATGTCTAGCATTTGAGGATCTTTTGGTCTACTTCACTTTATCAGGCAGGTACTATTGAAGTGATTTCTTGATTGAGAACAGGTGTGGCAGTAATCAGGCCTGGATGTGGCTAGAGAAATTGAACTCAGCTTTCCAACGATGCGATAAACCACAGTTAATTTATGTTTTAACGGGGGGGAATCGCTATTTTCACACAGGGCCATGTAGGTTTGGATTTTATTTTTTTTTTACCATTAATAATAAACACCTTCTTTTAAAAACTTCATTTTGTGTTTACTTGTGTTGTCTTTGTCTAATATTTAAATTTGTTTGATCTGAAACATTTTAAGTGTGACATACAAAAAATGAGAAATCAGGAAGGGTGCAAACACTTTTTCCTACCACTGTATATCATAGGGCTCAGGAAAGTCTTCTTGACCAGAGAGTCACCATCGACTTCATCATCATCCTCAGAGAGACATCCACTCTTCCAATGGCACCACAGCCAGAGCTGATGGTCTTTCCCAAATAATCAGAGGCCACGAGAGACACTGCATCAGGATGCAGTCTCAGGGCACATACGGGGGACTGGTGTGGCATACCCAAAGGTGACAATGATTTGCAGCCATATGTTCAATGGTCTTACTAACTTCCTCCAATTGGTTCTGCATGAAATCCACCCGCTGGATCATGTGGCTGGCTTCCTTCAATCTGCTTCTGCTTCCTGCTGGCCTTCCCAGTTCCAGCTGGAGCACTCAAACCTGGAGGAATGGAGCCCTGGGCTGGTGACATACCAGGATCCGGGCTATTTCCCCCTCCTTCACTCCCCGCAGAAGCCATTATTCCTCCAGGAGAACAATAGGAGAGAAAACAAGACAGTTATTATTATTATTGTTATTATAAACAGGCCAAAGGTAAGCCATAAGGTACAAGCGTGCTAGTCAGAAGACAACATAGAAATATTAGATTTCAGCTCCCATCTCTATGCAGTACCACTCCCCCACAAAAGGTGGTGAGAGTGCACCAAGCACAGGAGTGCTCAGTACCCAGACAAAGATGTCTCCTTTTTTAAAGAAGAAGAAGAAGACTGTCAGTCGAGAAAAGGAAAACAATGCAGAATTAAAGCTGCAAGCAGCTGTAAGCACCTTGCTGGCTCAGAAAATTTCCCGTCATCGTGGCAAGTGCTGCATGAATAATAAAGTAAAGCCTTTGGCACAGTACTTCCTGTGAGCAGTAAGTGGCACTATAACATTTGTCAAATATTTTTATGTAGGAGCATGCAGAGCGGGAGTAATCTCCATCATAGCAATTACGATGAAAATCCAACACTGTTTGTCCAAGTTACAACTGTCCAACATATTGCGATAAGGTAAACTTGGACATGTGGCCATGGCAACACTTACATATTAGGTACATGTTGCAGACCCATACAGAACTACAGAAGAGTCACCTTGACTTACGTTCCACATTTCATGACCCTTGAACTTTCCCAACCCTCCAAAGTATAAAATGTATACGATACAATTTTGTGTAGTACCTCATGTCAGCAGTAGGTGGTGCTGTGACAACTTTGTGAATATTGACAAACAGACGTGTTCAGAGTGGGATTTGTGGGATTTGTATGATTTGTGCAAAGTTTGGTCCAAATCAGAGAAGGATTGTCTGAGCTGTAACTCATGTTTTACACGGCGAGGAAGCCATTGATGCATGCCGGTCGACATAGAAACGGTTCTGGACTATGTACATGTACTGTCAATGAGCCCTAGTCATTCCGTCATGTCATTTTTTCCACTGGGTGAGAGAAAAATAAAGAAAACTGTTTTCAGCAATTCTTCCTTTAATCACTAGGTGGCACTATAACTTTTGTTAATTTTTTTTATATAGATGTGTTTGGGGTGGGACTAATATTGATTGTAGAAATTTTGGTGAAAATTGTACAAAGTTTGTCCAAGCTACAAGTGTCCGTTGTTCTAACCACAAGGTGGTGCTATAAGTTTTGTAAATTATTTGTACATAGGAGCATGCAGGGTGGGACTATTATCCATCATAGAAAATTTGGTGAAAATCGGAAAAAGTTTGTCCGGGTTACAAGTGTCTTTTGGTCTGACCACTAGGTGGCTCTGATTTTTGCTAAGTCTTTTTATAGAGGAGCGTGCAGGGTGGGACTAATATCCATTGTAGAAAATTTGGTAAAAATCAGATAAAGTTTATCTAAGTAACAAGTGTCTGCTGTTCTAACCACTAGGTGGCACTTCAACTTTTGTTAATTATTTTTATATAGGCGTGTTTAGGGGGACTAATACCCATTGTAGAAAATTTGGTGAAAATCAGACAAAGTATGTCCAAGTTACAACTTTCCGATGTTCCATTGCTAGGAATCAACCTTTGCCATGTCGCCATGGCAACACTTCCCTGTCAGTTATGTGTTGCCCACCCATACAGGACTACATATACAGTCACCTCAACCTATGTTCCAGATTTCATGACTCCATGTAATTCCCAACCCTCCCAACAAGATCACGGATTGAATGGCGAGGAGGGCGTGTCCATGGGAACAGCAGTGACACCATGCTAAAGGTGATGTGCACTTATGATCAGCCAGTTGGTCTGAAAAACCTCAGAAAATTGCACATCATTCTGGCAAGCAGCGCGTGAGTAATAAATAAAACTGTTTTCAGCAATTCTTCCTTTAACTACTAGGTGGCGCCATATCTTTTGTCAGGTATTTTTATATAGATGCATTCAGGGCGCTATTATTGTCCATCATTTAAACTTTGGTAGGCATTGGACAAGTTTTGCTCAAGTTACAGCTGTTTGATGTTGTAAGGGGAGGAGTCAAACTTTGCCATGGCACCCTGACCACACCTTAGAAGTTTTTACTGTGAAATAAGGAAGCTTTAATAGCGAATGCCTATAGATGCCGCCATGGGAAAATGAGCTCAATCTGACGGCTCAATCGATATGGCGGACTTCCTGTTGGCCGTGGGTAAAAGCCACAATTTTTTTTTTGCATGTCTTGAGGTGATGCACACCTCACCTGAATTTCGTGTCTGTATGGCAAAATTTACAGCCGCCAGTCTCCATAGACCTTGTATGTATGGCCCCGCTCACAAAAATTGGGGGGTGGGGGGGCACATATTTTTTTCCAGTTATTGAATTTTTCACTGGGTCTGAGGTGTTTGCGAGGAAAAAAAAAAAGTTTTGGTTAACACTGAGAGGGTGAAAAATGCAATCGTTTAGGCGGAATAATAATAATAATAAATGGAGCAATTATAATGGCGCTCTCACCCACTGACATTGTCAGTGGTTCAGGCCCTAATAAACGACACATTTTACCATGCTGTTAAGCTGTTAAGCAATTCCTGCTTGACGAAGGCAAAATATACCACATATCCCAAGCAGATAAAGCATATTCCGTGCTGTTAAGCTGTTAGAGTTCTTCTTCCTGAAGAGAAGGCACAAAATACATCACAAACCTTAAGCAGCTAAGGGTAGTACATACCTCACACTGCTAAACTGTTAACAGTTCCGGCTGAAGAGAAAGCAACTGTATATTACATACAGTTAGGCCCAGAAATATTTGGACAGTGACACAACCTTCATGATTTGGGCTCTGCATGCCACCACATTGGATTTGAAATGAAACAACTACAACAGAATTGAAGTGCAGACTTTAAGGTTTAATTCAAGGGGTTGAACAAAAATATATGATTAAACATGTAGGAATTGTAGCTATTTTTATACAAACGCTCCTCATTTCAGGGGCTCAAAAGTAATTGGACAAATAAACATAACCCTAAGTAAAATGTTACTTTTCAATACTTTGTTGAGAATCCTTTGCAGGCAATGACTGCCTCAAGTCTGGAACCCATGGACATCACCAAACGCTGGGTTTCCTCCTTTGTGATGCTTTGCCAGGCCTTTACTGCAGCTGTCTTCAGTTGTTGCTTCTTTGTGGGTCTTTCTGCCTTAAGTTTTGTCTTGAGCAAGTGAAATCCATGCTCGATTGGGTTGAGATCTGGTGATTGACTCGGCCATTGCAGAATATTCCATTTCTTTGCTTTAAAAAACTCCTGGGTTGCCTTTGCAGTATGTTTTGGATCATTGTCCATCTGTACTGTGAAGCGCCGGCCAATCAACTTTGCTGCATTTGGCTGAATCTGAGCAGAAAGTATATCCCTATACACTTCAGAATTCATCCGGCTGCTTCTGTCTTTTGTCACATCATCAATAAACAAAAGTGACCCAGTGCCATTGGACGCCATGCATGCCCATGCCATCACACTGCCTCCACCGTGTTTTACTGAAGATGTGGTGTGCTTTGGATCATGAGCTGTTCCAATTCTTCTCCAAACTTTCTTCTTCCCATCATTCTGGTACAGGCTGATCTTAGTCTCATCTGTCCAAAGAATGCTGTTCCATAACTGGGCTGGCTTCTTCAGGTGTTTTTTGACAAAGTCAATTCTGGCCTTTCTATTTTTGAGGCCGATTAATGGTTTGCACCTTGTGGTGAATCCTCTGTATTTACTCTCATGAAGTTTTCTCTTTATGGTAGACTTAGATACTGATACACCTACTTCCTGGAGAGTGTTCTTCACTTGAGTGGATGTTGTGAAGGGGTTGTTCTTCACCATGGAAAGGATTCATCCACCACTGTTGTCTTCTGTGGGCGTCCAGGCCTTTTTGAGTTCCCAAGCTCACCAGTGCACTCTTTTTTTTTTTCTTTTTTTTTTTTTTTTTTTTTTCTCAGAAAGTACCAAACTGTTGATTTGGCCACTCCTAACATTTCTGCTATCTCTCTGATGGATTTCTTCTTTTTTTTTTCAGCCTCAGGATGGTCTGTTTCACCTCTATTGAGAGCTCCTTTGACTGCATGTTGTGTGTTCACAGCAACAGCTTCCAAATGCAAACGCCACACCTGGAATCAACTCCAGACCTTTTAACTGCTTAATTGATGGCAGGTTAATGAGGGAAGAGCCCATGCAGCCTTGTTGTTTTTTGTTTTTTTTTGTTTTTTTTTTGCAGCCTTCTGAGTCAATTGTCCAATTACTTTTGGTCCCTTGAAAAAGAGGCGGCTACATATTAAAGAGCTGTAATTCCTAAACCCTTGCTCCAATTTGGATGTGAATACTCTGAAATTACAGCTGAGAGTCTGCACTTTAAGCCCATATTGATTATACAATTGTATCCTGAATATGTTTTCGTAAACAGCTAAAATAACAAAACTTGTCACTGTCCAAATATTTTTGGGCCCAACTGTACCTCTAAGCAGCCACGGACAGTGCACGTCACACTACACAGCCGCTGCAAACCTTCTCTCATTCAGCAGAAAACAACAATTTTATAGCACAGCAATGGGGTACCCAGGGTAAGGCAGCCCAAACAGCACAAAAACACAATGTCAAACAGACTGGTATAAGCTCTTACCAACCAGGAGGACAGAAAGAGGAAGAATTGTGTATGCAAGGGATAGATATATATATATATACATACTGTGTGTATATATATATATATACAGTGGGGTAAAAAAGTATTTAGTCAGCCACCAATTGTGCAATTTCTCCCACTTAAAAGATGAGAGAGGTCCCCAATTTTCATCATAGGTATACCTCAACTATGAGAGACAAAATGAGAAAAAAAAATCCAGAAAATCACATTGTCTGATTTTTAAAGAATTTATTTGCAAATTATGGTGGAAAATAAGTATTTGGTCAATAACAAAAGTTCATCTCAATACTTTATTATATACCCTTTGTTGGCAATGACAGAGGTCAAACGTTTTCTGTAAGTCTTCACAAGGTTTTCACACACTGTTGCTGGTATTTTGGCCCATTCCTCCATGCAGATCTCCTCTAGAGCAATGATGTTTTGGGGCTGTCGCTGGGCAACACGGACTTTCAACTCCCTCCAAAGATTTTCTATGGGGTTGAGATCTGGAGACTAGCTAGGCCACTCCAGGACCTTGAAATGCTTCTTACGAAGCTACTCCTTCATTGCCCGGGCAGTGTGTTTGGGATCATTGTCATGCTGAAAGACCCAGCCACGTTTCATCTTCAATGCCCTTGCTGATGGAAAGAGGTTTTCACTCAAAATCTCACGATACATGGCTCCATTCATTCTTTCCTTTACATGGATCAGTCGTCCTGGTCCCTTTGCAGAAAAACAGCCCCAAAGCATGATGTTTCCACACCCATGCTTCACAGTAGGTATGGTGTTCTTTGGATGCAACTCAGCATTCTTTCTCCTCCAAACACAACAAGTTGAGTTTTTACCAAAAAGTTCTATTTTGGTTTCATCTGACCATATGACATTCTCCCAGTCCTCTTCTGGATCATCCAAATGCTCTCCAGCAAACTTCAGACGGGCTTGGACATGTACTGGCTTAAGCAGGGAGACACGTCTGGCACTGCAGGATTTGAGTCCCTGGCGGCGTAGTGTGTTACTGATGGTAGCCTTTGTTACTTTGGTCCCAGCTCTCTGCAGGTCATTCACTAGGTCCCCCCGTGTGGTTCTGGGATTTTTGCTCACCGTTCTCGTGATCATTTTGACCCCATGGGGTGAGATCTTGCGTGGAGCCCCAGATCGAGGGAGGTTATCAGTGGTCTTGTATGTCTTCCATTTTCTAATAATTGCTCCCACAGTTGATTTCTTCACACCAAGCTGCATACCTATTCCAGATTCAGTCTTCCCAGCCTGGTGCAGGTCTACAATTTTGTTTCTGGTGTCCTTTGACAGCTCTTTGGTCTTGGCCATAGTGGAGTTTGGAGTCTGACTGTTTGAGGTTGTGGACAGGTGTCTTTTATACTGATAACAAGTTCAAACAGGTGTCATTAATACAGGTAACGAGTGGAGGACAGAGGAGCCTCTTAAAGAAGAAGTTACAGGTCTGTGAGAGCCAGAAATCTTGCTTGTTTGTAGATGACCAAATACTTATTTTCCACCATAATTTGCAAATAAATTCTTTAAAAATCAGACAATGTGATTTTCTGGATTTTTTTTTTCTCATTTTGTCTCTCATAGTTGAGGTATACCTATGATGAAAATTGGAGACCTCTCATCTTTTAAGTGGGAGAACTTGCACAATTGGCAGCTGACTAAATACTTTTCTTCCCCACTGTGTGTGTGTGTGTGTGTATGTATATGTATATATATATATATATATATATATATATATATATATATATATATATATATATATGGTGTGCATCCACAGGTGTGATTAATTTAGTATAATGCTCCTGTCCCAAGGATCAGAGTAGTCATGTGGTTGCAGGTTCACTGAAATGAAATAAAACTTAATGTGCACTATACTGTATATTCTTTTCAAATGCAAAGAAGAGGGGTATGACACACTTTAGAAGAATGACATGTTACCAGAAGGATTTGAACTCAGGGCTCCTGCATGACAGGCAGTATCTTAACGCCTACACCACACTGCTCAAAGGAGAAAAAAAAAAGTTCTACTGACAAGACAAAATGACTGACAGACATTTCATAAACATGATTTTTTTTGAACACTAACAGAATTTGATGAAATTTGCTGGTTAACTGAAGAATACTGTTGTGATTATGAGTCTGAAGTTTCATCAAATTTGAATCAGCATATAACCATCCATCTAGCCATCCATCCATCCATATTCTTCTGCTTAATCCTTTTTGGGTTGCGGGGGGGCTGGAGCCTATCCCAGCATCTTTGGGTGAGAGGCAGGGTACACCCTGGACAGATCGCCAGTCCATCGCAGGGCCAACACAGAGAGACAGACAACCATTCACTCTCACAGTCATACCTAAGGAACCCAAAACAACATATCAAAGAGAAACTGTACAAATCGATTGGCCTAGAAAATCAAAACGGATTGCCATTTTTGGATAATTTTAACAACTTTTCATTATCAGTGTCTCTGGATGATCTCTGCTTAATTTCAAGCAATTTGGATGAATGGCCTACAAGGAGTTCATGTTGAGTTTACTTGCATATTTTTGAAAATATGGTACAGAAAACTTCAATTTCAGAGTTTAACACCATTGACAAAAAGTTGCGAAAGGTTTCAGTGAATAGGATGAAAGAATTTTTTGTCTAGGTCCAGCCGTTCTCGAGATATTTGCAAAAATGTAAAAGTGTTTATTATAGCACCACCTATGTACGCAGTGCCTTGATATTATTTATTTATTTATTTTTTTTGTCTGAGTAGTGGGAAGAATTTCTGATCAGACAGTAAAATTTCAAGTTTCAACGTATTATCATTTTTGCTCCCCATGCACTTTTCTTGAAGAAGAGGAAGAAGAAGAAGAAGAAGAAGGAAGAACAATAGGTTTCCTGCAGCATAGCTGCTTGGAACCCTAAACAGGAAAATATGGAGGAAACACAAAAATAAAAGCAGGTGAAAACAGGGTAATTATCAGGAAAAAAAATGAGGAAAAACCAGGATGAAACAGTATTTTAAAAAGGGGTAAAAAGGTGGGACTTCCGGGAAGATGGCGGAGAGACATAACGCTTAAACAGAGAGCTCTCCCTAGTCGGATTAAAAATCATTGGTAAATGGCCAACTCGACATACATGGACCAATAAACCAAGGGATGAAAACACGAAGAAGCCGGGCACATGGACAAAAGCAGGGTAAAACTAAAGAATCCCTCTTCAACAACGCAGGAGAAATCGCTGTACACGAGGCCCAAAAAAACGAGGTGACTACAGCAGAGAAAATGGAGGACGCCAAACTCGGTACTATGAACACTGGCATCGCCAATATAGGTAAAGACTTAAAAGAATTCAAGCGACAACTCCAACAGGATTTAACGGCTCTTAAGGAAGAGCTGAAAAAAGAGATGAAGGAGGAAATTATGGGTCTCCGAAGAGAAATGGAGCGCAAGCTAGCTGAAAACATGGAGGAGTTGCGCACTCAACGGGCGTGTATGACAGAAGCACAGGCTCGAATATCGGAGTTGGAAGACTGGAAGGCCGAGGCAAGCGAGCGGCTGCAGACTGACGGCACAAACACAGAGGATGCAGGAAAAAATAACCGACCTGGAGAGCAGGTCCAGATGGAGCAATATACACATCTTCGGGATTCCGGAGGGCATTGAAGGCAACTCGATGACGAAATTCATGGATCATTTCTTAAAAAAAGAGCTTGAGCTGCCCGATGAAACAGATCTGCAGATCCAACGAGCGCACAGAGCCTTGGCACAGAACCCGAATCCAAACTCTACACCCAGGTCAGTTGTGGTAAACTTTCTGAAATACGACATAAAGGAAAGAATCCTGACACAAGCGTGGGAAAAAAAGATACGAGTCGGTGGCAAACAGATATTCTTTGACCATGACTACCCGACAGAAATTTTACATCAGCGAAAGAAATATGCCAACATTAAAAAAAAAAACGCTGAAAGAGAAAAAAATTAGATTCCAAACGCCGCTAACGAAGATGAGAATTCATTGGGAGGACGGCATAAAAACCTACAACACGGCCAGAGAGGCAGCGCGGGACATGACGGAGCGAGGCTTTGTGGTGAGCGTACCGGAAGAAGCGGCTGGAGCAGCAGCGGCACTGAACGCATCACGACAGCCGGAGTGGAGGCGAGTGAGCAGCAGAAGACGGGAGACGGACGTGGCACACCGGGCCCAGGAAAAACTGCAAGGCTTTCAACGGAAAGCCTAGATTATAACAAAGATTAAGAAGGACACAGAAGAAATGAAGGCCAAGAAGACAAGGTAAAAGAGAAACAAACGGCTAGGAGAGGTTTAAGTGATTTATGTTGGACATTTCTAGACTAATACTGACTAAATACTGACGCACTCTACAAGAAGGGACAGCGCAGGCTGTTCCTGCTGAGGAGACTCAGGTCTTTTGGTGTACAAGGGGCGCTGCTGAAGACATTCTATGACACGGTGGTGGCATCAGCCATCACTTTTGGAGTGGTCTGCTGGGGCAGTGGCATTACTGCAGCCGATAGGAAGAGACTGAACAAACTGATCAAGAAAGCTAGCTCTGTCCTGGGGCAGCGCCTTGATACGGTGGAGGAGATAGGAGAGAGAAGGACGGTGGCTAAACTGTCATCTCTGCTGGAGTCCGAGTTCCACCCTATGCAGGACATACTGAATGCACTGAGGAGCTCATTTAGCAGCAGACTACATCATCCCAGGTGCACAACCGAGAGGTTTCGCAGGTCCTTCCTACCAACGGCTGTCAGACTGTACAACCTAAGCAGGGCTGCTCACAGAGATAGCAAAAAGACGTAACAAACTAATAGTTTTTTGAATGCAAAAGATGCAATAGACTTACACAATGGTCCCCTCCAGCATACAACTAGGAAAATAGCGGTCGCTATGGAGGGTGAGAATATGTATGGGCACATAATCATACCATGTAGGATAACTAAGTAGACGGTTATGCTGTTTCATCCCATCTAGCAACAATGCTCTGCACTGTGTGTGTTTATATATTTACATATTTATTCCATTTACATATTTATTCCATCTAGCTACAGTGCTCCGCACTGGGTGTGTTTATGTTTATATTTATATATCTATATATTTATTCCATCTAGCTACATCTAGTGTGTTTATATATCTACATATTATTCCATCTAGCTACATTGCTCCGCACTGTGTGTGTTTATATATTTACATATTTATTCCACCTAGCTGCAATGCTCCGTACTGTGGGTGTTTATATATCTACATATTTATTCCATCCAGCTACAATGCTCTGCACTGTGTGTCTGTGTGTGTGTATATATATATTTTATAGTAATATGTACATATGTATATTAGCTGCTCTTGCTTGCTTGTTCTTTTTCTTGCCCTCTGATTGTTGCTCTGAGTGTTGCTATCCCTGTGCTGTTGCAATCCTGGAATTTCCCCATTGTGGGACTAATAAAGGCTTAGCTTATCTTATCTTATCTTATCTCTTAATGACTATTACTTGGATAGTAACTACAGGTCTAGGGAGGGCCCCTCACTTGGTGAGGTCATTCCCTCCACCCACCAGCAGGGACCAGTGGGCAGAAGAAAGACCCAAAGTACGGAGGTCGAGGTTCTTTAATGTGTTTTTGTACAAATATGTGTTAGTTTTGTTGTTAAAGGGGTTAGGAGCACAAGTTAAAAAAATGGAAAAACATGAATATGGGTAAAAATCTTAAGATAATGACATTAAACGTGAATGGTCTGAACTCACCTGTTAAAAGGGAAAGAATAATAAGAAAATTCAAGAAGGAAAAAGCCAAAATTATATTTATGCAAGAGACACATTTGAGCAAGACAGAACATGAGAAACTAAAGAGATTTGGCTATAAGAACTCCTACTACAGTTCATTTAAGGGAGAAACTAAAAGGGGGGTTATGATACTAATTTCAAATAAAATACAATTTGAATGTGAACAAGAAATCCAGGATAAAGAAGGCAGATGCGTAATAATAAAGGGAAGAATAGATGGTATGCAGATCACATTAGTGAACATCTATGCCCCACCAGAAAGTGACAAGGGTTTTTTTCAACATCTGTTTGATCTCATAGCAACACACAGTGAAGGAGTCCTAATTTGTGGAGGAGACTTAAATGCTGTCATGGATCATGAAGTTGACACAACAAGTGTTAAGAAGACAAAAAAACATGTAACAAAGTTCATAAGAACCTCACTGGCAGAAATGGGTATGGTAGACATATGGAGGGACCTGCACCCACTCGAAAAAGACTATACACATTATTCAGCAGTCCATAAAGTACACTCTAGAATAGATTACTTCCTTATGAATGAAGGTGACAGACACAGGGTGAGAAATTGTCGGATTGGAGGGGCAGAAATATCAGATCATAATCCTATATACATGGAAATATATTTAAACAATAGAAAACGACAAACAACATGGAAACTTAATGCAGGACTGTTAAATGATGAGAAAATGAAAGAAAGAATAAAAGTAAACAAACGAGTATATCGAGGAGAATGATAATGAAGTGGACCCAACAATACTATGGGATGCACTAAAAGCCGTGTTAAGAGGTAAATTAATTGCTGAATCAGGAAAAGCAAATAAGACTAAATTGGAAACATATGAACAAAGATGTGAGCGACTGAGGGAATTAGAACGTAAACATCAAAGCACAAACGACCCAAAAATATATCAAGAAATTAAGGAAGAAAAAATAAAGATAAAAGAAATACAAATAGATGAAATTGAAAGGAAAAATAGATATTTAAAACAAAAATATTATGAAACGGGGCCAAAGGCCACAAAACTGCTGGCAAAATGGTTAAGAAAACAACAAACAGTGAATAATGTATATAAGATTAAGGACCCCATCACAAATAAAACCACAGTTAACCCAGAAAACATCGAAGAAATATTCCATAATTTCTATCAAGAACTATACTCGCAACCTGAAGAGACAAATGTTAAGGACATTAAAAAATTTCTATGCACATTGGACTTGCCATCAATAGGAAACCAACAAAAGGAAAAGCTAACAGCAGAAATAACAACACAAGAGATTAAAGATGTGATTAAATCACTTAAAAAGGGTAAATCACCAGGTAGTGATGGATACCCATCTGAGTTTTATAAACTGTTTATAGAAGAACTCATGCCACAGCTCCTAAAGTCATTTAATTGGACATTAAACAACAACAAAATACCTCCATCATGGAATGAAGCCATTATTTCAGTTATTTTAAAGCCAGGGAAAGATAGAGAACAATGCGGAAACTACAGGCCAATCTCTTTATTAAATGTGGATTATAAAATATATACAACAATTATATGTAAACGAATAAAGACATTCTTGACGGAATTGATAGAGGATGATCAAACTGGTTTCATAGAGGGACGCCAAACACATGACAATATCAGGAGAACAATACACATAATTAATCAAATACATCAAGAAAAGAAAAGTGCAGTAATAATGAGTTTAGACGCAGAAAAAGCATTTGATAGGGTTAATTGGAAGTTCCTATATAATGTGCTGGAACGCTTTGGATTTAACGAAAAATCAGTACAATGCATAAAGACACTGTATCAAAAACCTGTGGCAAGAATCAAGATAAACGGTAGCTTAACAGACAAAGTAAATATACAAAGATCAACTAGGCAGGGATGCTGCCTATCGCCCACCTTGTTTGCTCTGTTCATAGAGCCACTGGCTCAAGCGATGCGACAAAATAAGAAATTAAAAGGTGTAACAATAAAGGGAGCGGAACACAAGATTGGGCTATTTGCAGACAATATTATAGTTTACCTTGAACAACCAGATGAATCGATAATGGAAATGATGAACTTGATAGAAAATTTTGGAAAATTATCAGGATACAAGATAAACATAACAAAAACACAAATACTGACATTCCACTATAACCCTTTAAACCAGATAACTGATAAGATCAAACTAAACTGGAAACAAAAAGAAATAAAATACCTTGGAGTGAACATACCTAAAGATCTAAGCAAAATCTATAAAGCAAACTATGATAGGTTAGATCAAGAAATAAAAAAGGATATTGATAGATGGTCAATCTTAAATATGGATCTGAATTCAAAAATTAAGACAGTCAAAATCAGCATACAACCTAGATTACTTTACCTCTTCCAGGCTCTACCAACAGAGATTCCTAGTGCCCAGTTCTCAAAGTGGGACGGGATGATATTGAGATTTGTTTGGGGAGGTAAAAAGCCAAGAGTGAAATATAAAACTCTCCAGTTACCAAAAGAGAAAGGAGGCATGGGCCTACCGAGTCTAAAGGAATATTACTACTCGGCACAAATAAGATATATCATATGTTGGTGCGACGGAGGATTTGAGGCAAAATGGAAAGAAATGGAAAAGGAAATTGAGGGACTTCCAGTACAAAGCATAATAGGAGATAAGGATGCATATAAGCAAATCAAACAAATAGACCCAATCACTAAATTTACTTTGGAACTGTGGTATAAAATAGTACAAAAGTATAATATAAAGGAGGACATAAAACTATTGAAATGGGTAGCATTTGACAGTCAGTTTGAACCGGCAAAGCAAGATGGGGGATACAAAAATCTGGTGAACAAGGGAATCACAGCAAGGGGCAATATCGGAAAAAAAGATTTCGGGAGTTTTGTAAACATCAGAAGAAAATTTAAACTTGAAAAATCGGAATTCTTCAGATATCTGCAGATGAGAGATTATTATATGAGGAAGATTAGACATAACCTCCACACAGATGTGAGCGAGATTATACAATTCATTTTAAGCTCATATGCAGGAAATAAAATAAGAATTATTTCAAAGCTATATCAGAAACTTATGGCAAACAAACATTCAAGTAACTATATAAAGGAGAAATGGGAGAAAGAGCTAAATTTAAACATAACAGAAGAAAGCTGGCAAGAAATATGGAAAACACAACACACATCAACAAATTCAAGGACATGGAGGGAATTTGGATGGAAAAACCTGATTCGCTATTTCATTACACCACAGATTCAAAGAAAATATACAGATACCCAATCTATATGCTGGAGGGGCTGTGGGGCTCAAAATGCAGACCACTCACATATGTTTTGGAAATGCTGCAAAATCTCATCATTCTGGAAATCTATACATGTGACAATACAGAGGATATTAGGATATAATATACCAATGAACTGTAACTTGATGTATTTATGTGATCTTAAGAGACAATGTAATACAGGCTGAGGACAGATATCTAGTCAAAATCTTGCTGATTGCATGTAAAAAAAACAATCACAAGAAAATGGCGATCAGAAGTTCTTCCTGACCAAGAACAATGGACTGACATTGTTGAGGATATACGTTTGATTGGAAAAACTAACATATCGACAAAGAATGCAAGAAGGACTATATGAAAAAAAAAATGGCGGAAATGGACACACTACAAAGTGCAACAACGAGACAGAAATTGAAAGAATAACCAAAGACACTGGAAAAACCAGAAGAATTAAGAGATGGAAACTAAAAACTTGATGCTCCAACATTTGTCCCCTCCCCCCTTCTTCTTTTTTTTTTTTCTCTTTCTTCCTCTAGCTCCTTTTTTTTTAAATATAGACTGTGATCTGAATGTAATATGTATGATGAACAGGAAAAACATATGGTTGAAACGGTGTAAAAGCAAGTAAAACATGGTATAAAATGGGGGGAAACACTGTCAAAACATGGAAAAACTGGATAACAGTGAAAAAAGGGGTAAAAACAAAGAAAAAATAGGGAAAATAACAGGGAAATCAGATGAAAAATAACAGGGAAAATATGGTATAAACAAGGATAAAAAGGTTAAAAAAAATTATTAGTGAAGAAAAATGTGAAAAAACAGGAGAAAATATGCTCACAACAGGGGGACAAGGTAAAAACAAGAGAAGACAGAAAATACGCTGTAAAACAGTATATTAAAAACATGAAAAAACCTTGTTGATAACAAGGAAAATATTGTGAAAAGGGGGAAAACATTGTCAAAACATGTTAAAAAAAACAGAAAAAAAATGGGTAAAAACAAAAAAGGAGGGTTAAAAATAGGGGGAAAGGGCAAATACGTAGTAAAAAAATTAAACAGGGAAAATAACAAGGGAAAACATGATTAAAAAGACAAATAAATGGAGTCAAAACATGGGAAGAAATGTGACAAAGCAGATTAAAACAGTGAAACAGCGTAAACCTGGGGGGTGGGGGGGTGAAACCATGTTAAAAACAAGGATGAAAACATGGTTTAAAAAAAAAAAACTATAAAAACAGGGAAAATAGCAGGGAAAAATGATGAAAACAACAATAACTAGAAAAGTACTCGGAGAGCGCAGACCTCCGCCAAGCGCCACATTTCCCTCATACAGTGTTTGTGTGTACGTTTTCAGATTCCTTGACCATGAAAACATATGACTAGCAATTGGATTCACAATGATAGGATTAGTGGTTCATTAGTTATTCACGAAAATCACATTTTGCGTAATGGCGGTTTTCGCCTCAGTTCCCCCCCATACAGTGTTTGTGTGTACGTTTTCAGATTCCTTCACCATGAAAACATATGACTAGCAATTGGATTCACAATGATAGGATTAGTGGTTCAGTAGTTATTCACAAAAATGGCATTTTCCGTAATGGCGGTTTTCTTCTGGACAGTGATCCGGATCACCACCAAAATCTAAACATCTGTAGTATACCCTATTTCTGACAATGTGTGAAAATTTCATGAAAATCCGTCCATAACTTTTTGAGTTATCTTGCTAACAAACAAACAAACAAACAGACAAACCAACACTGATGATCACATAACCTCCTTGGCGGAGGTAAAAACAGGGAAAAATCAGGAAAAAACATGGCAAAAACAGAATATGGTGAAAAAACAGAACTAACAGGAAATAAAGTGGGAAAATAAAATTTCATCCTTGGTAAAACAAGGATAAATTCAAAATTCAAATTCAAACGTTTATTTCAAACTCAGGGTTCATATTAAATGCAGAACTAAAACGAGTAGAAAATAAATAACTAAAACGAGTAGAAAATAAATAAATAAAAGTATATACAGATCAGCAGTCACTCGGCGCTCTTGTAACAACAATAACATACAATATTGAACTCAGTATAAAATAGAACACCACCACTTCCAAATGCTGGAGTGAAGTGTGAGTGACGAGTTGACAATTGCTGATATAAGATGATTGTTACATGCCAGCAACCTTCTCATAAAACTGTAAACATTCTTTCGTATCAACTCGCCAAAAGATGGAATGTTCAAGGACACAAACATCTTGCTTGCACTCGACCTACGTGGTATATCTAACAACCTTCTTGGGGAGTTATTATATGCAATGCGGATTTTGTTCCTAACAGCAACATTGCTATTAAACCATAAAGGCAAGCAATACATTGAGGTACAGAAGGTCTTGAACAGCATACATTTAACATCAGAACATCTATGGAAATTTCGCAACAGTAAATTTGTTTGAGCATAGAGTTTCCTGAGTTGCCTGTTACAATCAACATTGGTCTTATCAGATTCAATCCACACACCTAGGTATTTGACTTTTTCAACAAAGTTCAAGCTATTACCACAAAGTGGCATAACAGGATTCGAAGTATTGACACCCTTCGGTTTGAAAGCCATACACATAGATTTAGTACAGTTGAACAAGATGTCGTTTTTTTTCACCAAATTTTTCACATTCCGAAAGGAGATGTTGCATCGCTGCAGTAGACAAACTTAACAGAGATCATCAGCATAGAAAATGTGATTTAACAGTGCACCGTTAATGGAGCCGCCCACATTAGTATTGTTCAACAGTACACTGAGATCATCAACATAGACATTAAACAACAAGGGTGACAGTATACCACCTTGTTTAACACCGTTGGTCACATGAAATTTGGATGAGGTAACATTGCCCCACCTAACAACCATAGACTGCCTTCTGTACCAGTATAACAGGATGCTAGCAATGTAAATAGGAATACCTCGATCGATCAGTTTTCTAAACAAACACCAGTGGTTAATCTTGTCAAAAGCTTTGCTAGCATCTAAAAACGTAGCATAGACACTAGTGGATTGGCTTCTGAAGTAGTCAACAAATTCATGGAGTAGGTAAACAGCCTTATCAGTTGAATGGGCTGACTTGAAACCAAATTGTCGTTTGTCCACAGATAATCCTCAATTCTGTTCAGAATTAAACCCTTTAACAATTTAGATATAACATTTGCAATAGCTATAGGTCTGTAGTTGTTCATATCAGACAGACTGGCACACTTGTTTTTCACCAAGGGAATAATAAGAGTCCATCAACATATCTGGCATGTAACCATGAACAAACATACAGTTAAAACACAATGACAACAGAATACACAAATTGAAATCAGCATTGATGAGGCATTCACTGGTGAGACAATCAGGGCCAGCTGATTTGCCTTTCTTGAGAACTTTGATCAGTGAAGCAACTTCAACAGGAGTAACAGCAGAAATATCGGAGGTATCAAACATGTCATTATAGAGGCGAATATCGTGCATAACAGAATCCTTCATTGAAACATTCTTGACTGAGTTGAAAATGGCTTCATATTGACATTTCCACTTTTCAGCAATATTAACGTCACCAGTCACACCATCAATAGTGTTTGATCTAACAGACCGGTGGGAGCTCATAGCCTTCATTTGTTTCCAGAATTCTACCATGTTCAGTTCACTCATATGACTAGCTAACTGGTCACATTTGATACTTTCTTCATTGCGCCTACATGCTCATAGAGCATATTTGAACCTAGCCCTACAAATAAAACAGGGAAAATAACTGAGAAAACATGGGGGAAAAGGATAAAAACAGAAAAATAACAGGGGAAATCATGGGGAAAACAAGGATAAAAATGGGGAAATGGAAAAAAAAATGATAAAAACAAGGATAAAACAGGGAAAATAACTGAGAAAACATGGGAAAAGGGATAAAAACAGAAAAATAACAGGGAAAATCATGGTGAAAACAAGGATAAAAATGGGAAAATAGAGAAATACATGGTAAAAACAAACCTGATTAAAAACGGGGAATATAAAAGTGGGAAACATGGTAAAAACAAGGATAAAAACAGGGGATAATGTGGTTAAAAACAAGGATAAAACGGGTAAAATAACCGAGAAAAACACAGCAAAAAAAGAGAAAAACAGGGAATATAACCATAGAAAATATGGTAAAAATGGAAAATAACAGAGGAAAACATGGTAAAAACAAGGATTAAAACAGGGAAAATAACAGGGAAAATGGTAAAAACAAACGGGGGAAAATAACAGCGAAATATATGGTAAAAACAAACGGGGGAAAATAACAGCGAAATATATGGTAAAAACAAACGGGGGAAAATAACAGCGAAATATATGGTAAAAACAAACGGGGGAAAATAACCGAAATATATGGTAAAAACAAACGGGGGAAAATAACAGCGAAATATATGGTAAAAACAAGGAACAAAAACGGGGAATATAACAGCGAAATATATGGTAAAAACAAGGAACAAAAACGGGGAATATAACAAGGGAAAACGTGGTAAAAACAAGGAACAAAAACGGGGAATATAACAAGGAAAAACATGGTAAAAACAAGGAACAAAAACGGGGAATATAACAAGGAAAAACATGGTAAAAGTAAGGATAAAAACAGGGAAAACTAGAAAAGCACTCGGAGAGCGCAGACCTCCGCCAAGCGCCACATTTCCCCCCATACAGTGTTTGTGTGTACGTTTTCAGATTCCTTGACCATGAAAACATGACTAGCAATTGGATTCACAATGATAGGATTAGTGGTTCAGTAGTTATTCACGAAAATGGCATTTTCCATAATGGCGGTTTTCTTCTGGACGGTGATCCGGATCACCACCAAAATCTAATCATCTGTAGGATACCCCATTTCTGACAATCTGTGAAAATTTCATGAAAGTCCGTCCATAACTTTTTTGAGTTATCTTGCTAACAAACAAACAGACAAACAAAAAGACAAACCAACACTGATGATCACATAACCTCCTTGGCGGAGGTAATAACAGAAAAACAGTAAAAAAATAAAAACAAGGATAAAACAGGGAACATAACAGAAAAAAATCATAAAAACGAGGATAAAAACCGGGAATATAACAAGGAAAAACATGATAAAAGCAAGGATAAGAACAGGGAAAATAACAGAAAACCGTGGTAAAAACAAGGATAAAACGGAACACAATAGAGAAAAATACTGTAAAAACAGGGAATATAATAAGGAAAAAATGTGGTTAAAAACAAGGATAAAACAGGGAAAATAACAAGGAAAGACATGGGAAAAACAAGGGCAAATGCTGTCAAAACATATTAAAAAATATTAATGCATCAGATTTATATAGTGCTTTTTCATGGACGCTCAAAGATGCTTTACAATGGATACATTATCCATTCACTAAACAGACAATGATAGTAGTAAGCTACTACTGTAGCCACAGCTGCCCTGGAGCAGACTGATGGAAACATGGCTGCCAATCTGCGCCAGCAGCCTCTCCAACTACCGAACATTTATACACATTCATACCCAGTGTCATGGACACTGAAGGGAAGGTTGGTAACGTGTCTTGCCCAGGGACACAGTCGCAGGATATAGATAGATAGACAGATGGACTTTATTAATCCCAAACTGGGAAATTACAGTGTCTGGGCAGAGCAGGTTTCAAATCGCCAACCCTCCGATTATTGGACAACCCGCTGTACCTCCCGAGCCACTGCCGCCCCCACTTAAAAATAGGAGTGTCACTTTAATCGCAATTAATCGTGCTTGATTGCAATTAAAACTTTTGTCACCATTCATTACACACAGAGTGACGTGTTCCAAGCAGGATGTAGCTTTAATCCTGATTAATCGCATGAATTTGCATCTTTTTTTAAACATTTAACTCAAACAATTTGACTCACCCTGATGTGATTGAGATCAAAAGCTATTAATGGTGATTAAAGTGACACCACTAATTAAAAACCAGGGAAAAACATATTTATTTACCAGAGAGAAAACAGAGAAAATTTCCAGTAAAAATGACTATTAACAGACCAGTTAATTCTCATAATTCAGCTGCTTTATCTCAGTTTTAATCATCTAAATATGAATGTTTCTCTGTGCTGATATTCTGGTTGAAGCCAGCTCAGTTTCTGCTGTTCTCTTCTTATTGGTCATGACTGAATGAATTTAAAGGTGAACGCCTTTGTCATGTTTGTCCTGTTTGCTGATGTCTTTTCATGTTTGATTTTTTATTTCGTGAGTCACAGCTTCAGTACACACACCTTTTTCAAATATGAACTGATGTTTATTCAGGCATATTTATGCTCCACATTTGCAGCAGTTACAGCATTCCTCTGACAGGAAACAGTGAGGGAGAAGCATCAGAAAACATTTACACTTTTCTATTTATTTTTTTAAAATACTTTTTAACAAGAATAACATATTTAATATTATTAACAAGGGGATGGGGGTATTCACCGATTTATCATGAGGTACAAACGTATAAATGTAAATTAGCTACAAATTTACAAAAATAAAGGTACAAAGACATGATAAAAGATGCCACTTTAAAAATGAAAAAAGTAACAAATTTATGAGACAGCTGAGCTTCACAGTGAAACATGAATGACCTTCGAGTCAAGCAGTTAACTACTGTTAGCGCTGAAGCTAACAGGCCATTCTGATGCCTGGCTCTGACTTGATCACAGGCGTAAATCAAGGGGGAGACAGAGAGGACATGCCCCCCCCCCCCGCCGAAACCTTGAAATTAAAGTGCCCCCCCCAATATCATCATAAACCTTTAATTTTTTTGTGTGTGTGTACTTTATTGATCCCATCCATCCATCTTCTACCACTTTTCCGGAGGTCCGGGTTGCGGAGGCAGCAGTTCAAGAAGAGAAACCCAGACTTACCTCACCCCGGCCACCTGCTCCAGCTCTTAAGAGAGGATACCAAGGCGTTCCTAGACCAGCTGGGAGACATAGTCTCTCCACCGAGTCCTGGGTCTGCCCCGGGGTCTCCTCCCAGTGGGACGTGCCCGGAACACCTCAAGTGGGAGGCGTCCAGGAGGCATCCTGATCAGATGCCCATACCACCTCAACTGACTCCTTTCAATGTGGAGGAGCAGCGGTTCTACTCTGAGCCTCTCCCGGATGACTGAGCTCACCCTATCTCTGAAGGTGAGTCCAGCAATCCTACGAAGAAAGCTTATTTCAGCCGCTTGTATCCGCGATCTCGTTCTTTCGGTCATTACCCAAAGTTCGTGACCATAGGTGAGAGTAGGAACGTAGATTGACTGGTAAATCGACAGCTTTGCCTTAGAACTCAGCTCCCTCTTCACCACAACAGACCAGTACAACGTCCGCATCACTGCAGATGCTGCTCCGATCCGTCTGGCAATCTCTCGCTCCATTCTCCCCTCACTCGTGAACAAGACCCCAAGATACTTAAACTCCTCCATTTGGGGCAGGAGCCTGTCCCCAACCTGGAGAGGACAATCCACCTTTTTCCGGCTGAGGACCATGAACTCGGACTTGGAGGTACTGATTCTCATCCCAGCCGCTTCACACTCAGCGGCAAACCATCCCAGCAAGACCTGTAGGTCATTGCTGGATGAAGCCAATAGGACAACATCATCTGCAAACAACAGAGATGAGATCCTGTGGTCACCAAGCATGACACCCTCCATTCCCTGGCTGTGCCTAGAAATCCTGTCCATAAAATTATGAACAGGATCAGTGACAAAGGGCAGCCCTGGTGGAGTCCAACTCTCACTGGGAATGAGTCCGACCGAGTGTTGGCAATACAAACCAAACTCTCACAACAGTCATACAGAGACCTAATAGCTCGTAACATCAAGCCCGATACCCCATACTCCAGAAACACCCCCCACAAAAAACCACGAGGGACGCGGTCAAATGCCTTCTCCAAGTCCACAAAACACATGTAAACTGGTTGGGCAAACTCCCACGAACCCCCCCCTTTTTTTTTTTTTTTTTTTTCTTGGGGCGGCGCAGTGGCGGAGTGGTTAGCACTGCGGCAGCACAGCAACTCACCCTTGGCCGGGGGATCCTGGATTCGATCCCAGCCCCCAACCAACAGTGATCTGTGAGGAGTTTGCATGTTCTCCCCGTGTCTGCATGGGTTTACTCCGGGATTTCTCCGGTTTCCTCTCACATGCCAAAAAAAAAACATGCAAGTTAGGTTAATTGGCATCAAACTGGGGATTCTAAATTGTCCTTAGGTATGACTGTGAGAGTGAATGGTTGTCTGTCTCTCTGTGTTGGCCCTGCGATGGACTGGCGATCTGTCCAGGGTGGACCCTGCCTCTCGCCCGAAGATGCTGGTATAGGCTCCAGCCCCCCCGCGACCCGAAAAGGATTAAGCGGAAGAAGATGGATGAATGAATGAATGAACTTTTTCTTGCAATTTTGTAACTTTTTATGTAAATTTGCAACTTTTTATATAAATTTGGAACTTTTTTCTCATAAATTTGCTACTTTTTTGTTGTAAAAAAAAAGTTTAAAAGTTGTTTTGTTGTTTTTTGTTTTGTTTTTTTTCTCCTCTCGGCGCCACACCAGTAGGCTGCCTTTTGCAACAGCGGCTCGATTCCGAGTTTTTTTTCCCTTCCTCTCTCTTTTGATCACTTTTTTTTCACCCCACTTATATCACGGACACACAGATCGTCCCAAATGTCTCCTGAGCCGGTGGACGGAGCCACTGTTTATAGCAGGATACGATACAACAGGGAAGAGCTGCTAGCATTTAACCGCCACCCGGTCCCACTGGAAAAACTCGACATACCGAGAGAATTGAGGCGAAAGCGTCGCGGCTGCCGGGCTGGAGTAAGGCGGAGGACAAAAAATATAAGGTACAGACCCTCCCTTCCATCTGTTGTCATGGGAAATGTACGGTCGATACTGGGAAAGTTAGATGAGCTAGCTAGCAGCTATCTCCCGTTATGATAGCACTTACCGGGAGTGCTCTCTCCTTTTGTTTACTGAGACGTGGCTAACTGAACTAGCAGCAGATGCTAACATTGAGCTGGAGGGTTTTCACATGATACGAGCTGACCGAACACCAGAGAGTGGCAAAACTAGGGGCGGTGGAGTGATAATGTATGTTAACAACAACTGGTGCAGACCGGGACATATCACTGTTAAACAACGACACTGCAGCAAAGACATTGAGTTGCTAGCTGTTAGCATGAGGCCTACATATCTCCCGAGAGAACACTCACACGTGATCTGCATTGTTGTTTATGCAAATCCGACGGCGAACGCTGGGACAGCGCGTGACGTCATCCATTCAGTAACCAGCAGGCTGCAGACAGAACACCCAGATGCTCTTCTCCTCATCTCAGGCGATTTCAACCACGTTTCACTGTCTCCCATTCTGCCCACTTTCACCCAGTATGTCACATGCCACACTAGAGACAATAAAACACTGGATTTGTTCTACGCAAACACTAAGGAGGCGTACACCTCATCACAACTCCCCCCACTTGGGAGATCGGATCACAACTTGGTTCATCTCCGACCGGTGTACAAACCCCTAGTGCACAGACAACCTCCGGCCATGCACACTGTGGAGTTATGGTCTGAGGAGACAATGGACACTCTAAAGGACTGTTTTGAAGCCACTGCCTGGAAGCAGCTCTGCGATCCACATGGTGAGGACATCGATGGCCTCATTCACACCTTCACGGGCTACCTCAGCTTCTGTGTGGACAAATCCGTTCCCACCAAGACCATACGGCGTCACTCAAACAACAAACCCTGGATCAACCCCGAGATAAAAACACTTCTGAGAGAGAAGAAGAGGATCTTCAGGTCGGGGAACAGGGAGATGCTGAAGTCCATACAGAGGGAGCTGAGGAGAAAGATCAGAGAAGGCAAGGACAGCTTCAGGAAGAAGATGGAGGACAAGCTGCAACAGAGCGACATCAGCGGGGTCTGGAGAAACCTCAAAACCATCTCGGGGCTCCAGAATACCTCCCCCCAGGCCACGGGGGGCAGGGAGTGGGCGAACAACCTGAATCTGTTTTTCAATAGATTTGACCAACCGCCCTCCCCCCTGTCTGCACAACAACCACTGCTGCCTCTAAGAAATCAAGTCCTGCTGCCCACTCCCCACTCCACCGACACCCCCCCCCCCCCACTCCCAACACACAGCCCCCCATCCTGACCCTGACCAAGACCCAGGTGAGGACGGAGCTGAGGAAGATCAAGGCGAGGAAGGCGACGGGACCGGACGGCATCAGCGCAAAGCTCCTCAAGTCCTGTGCAGACCAGCTGTGTGGGATTGTGACGTATATCTTCAACATGAGCCTGAAACTGGGGAGGGTACCACAGCTGTGGAAAACATCTTGTGTGGTACCTGTACCAAAAACTTCCCACCCCAAAGACCTGAACAGCTACAGACCGGTGGCCTTGACGTCCCACTTGATGAAGACCCTGGAGAGACTGCTCGTTGCTCATCTCCGCCCCCTGGTGGAACCAGCGATGGATCCACTCCAGTTCGCCTACCAGCATGGCATTGGGGTGGAGGATGCGGTGATCTTCCTCCTTCACCGTTCTCTGTCCCACCTGGAGAAGCCCGGGAATATGGTGAGGATCATGTTCTTTGACTTCTCCAGTGCTTTCAACACCATCCAACCGATGATCCTGAAGGACAAGCTGCTGCGCGCAGGGGTGGACCAGCACCTGTCATCATGGATCCTGGACTACCTCACGAACCGGCCTCAGTTTGTGAGAACCCGGGACTGTGTTTCCGACACGATCATCAGTAGCACGGGGGCCCCCCAGGGAACGGTGCTGGCTCCCTTCCTGTTCACTCTTTATACTGCGGACTTCTCACACAACACAACACATTGCCATCTACAGAAGTTCTCTGATGACTCTGCGATCGTTGGTCTCATCTCCAACGGAGATGAAGCTGAGTACAGAGGGCTTATCCAGGACTTTGTGGACTGGTGCCATCGGAACTGCCTCCAGATCAACGCGAGGAAAACTAAGGAGCTGGTGGTGGACTGCCGCAGGCATGGGCAGCCCCTCACAGCACCAGTAAATATACAGGGAACAGACATCGAGATGGTGACATCCTATAAGTACCTGGGTATTCATCTGAACAATAAACTAGACTGGTCACACAATACTGACGCACTCTACAAGAAGGGACAGTGCAGGCTGTTCCTGTTGAGGAGACTCAGGTCTTTTGGTGTACAAGGGGCGCTGCTGAAGTCATTCTATGACACGGTGGTGGCATCAGCCATCACTTTTGGAGTGGTCTGCTGGGGCAGTGGCATTACTGCAGCCGATAGGAAGAGACTGAACAAACTGATTAAGAAAGCTAGCTCTGTCCTGGGGCAGCGCCTTGATCCGATGGAGGAGATAGGAGAGAGAAGGACGGTGGCTAAACTGTCATCTCTGCTGGAGTCCGAGTTCCACCCTATGCAGGACATACTGGATGCACTGAGGAGCTCATTTAGCAGCAGACTACATCATCCCAGGTGCACAACCGAGAGGTTTCGTAGGTCCTTCCTACCAACGGCTGTCAGACTGTACAACCTAAGCAGGGCTGCTCGCAGAGATAGCAAAAAGACGTAACAAACTAATAGTTTTTTTGAATGCAAAAGATGCAATAGACTTACACAATGGTCCTCTCCGGCATACAACTAGGAACATACCGGTCGCTATGGAGGGTGAGAATATGTATGGGCACATAATCATACCATGTAGGATAACTAAATAGACGGTTATGCTGTTTCATCCCACCTAGCAACAATGCTCTGCACTGTGTGTGTGTGTGTATATATATATTTTATAGTAATATGTACATATGTATATTAGCTGCTCTTGCTTGCTTGTTTTTTTTTTTCTTGCCTTCTGATTGTTGCTCTGAGTGTTGCTATCCCTGTGCTGTTGCAATCCTGGAATTTCCCCATTGTGGGACTAATAAAGGCTTATCTTATCTTATCTTATCTTAAAGTTGCAACATTTTAAATCATATTGTAGAGGATGCCTTTCACAGACAAGACTGAGTTTATTTCTCAGGGTTGGTTTATTGAGAGGTCACATCCTCTAACAAGCACAGAATCTCAGAAAAGAGGTAGAACAGTCATCTTCCACAGTTCTTATACTCTCCAAAGTCACAAACCCCCAACATCAAATAACACACCCCCAACCCACAGTCCTTTAAACATACAGCCCCCGAGACTCCTTGGCGTCTCCATTGTCTCTTATCCTTCTAGCCTCCGGGGCTCCTGCTGGGGCAATCTCTCCAACTTCCCATCTCCTGCCAGACCAACTTCACACCTCCCGTAGGTCTCTGCAGGGTCAGGTCCTCTTTGTCCATTAAGACGTGAAGCTTCTAGAATATGCACCGTCATGCCTACTAGGTATATGTGGGGAATATGGATACAATATATGCGCCCTAAATACGCGCCATATAACCCACCCCCAAACGTCTAAATAAGGACAAAGTACACCCCAATATGCATAGAATCATGTCCTATCACACAGAACAGAAAAATGGCACAACATATCACACTTCCGACTGCTTGGGCTTCAACCTCCTGCCATATCTGCTGTAAGCAGGTTTCGATCTGCCTGTAGCTGTTTCTTGCATCTGTGGATTAGAGTCGTTAGTACATCCATGTGAAAGCTTAGAAGAGTGTCTCCCCGGCGGCCTGCCGCGGCGGGGGGCCCTGGCTAACTGCACTTGTTCATCAGCCAACACAAAAGCAGGTTTGAGTCTGTTAATGCAGACTAATTCTTTCCTGTCACCCAAATCGAGCAAAAAATGTTTTTCCCCAGCTTCCAACACTCTGAACGGTCCATCATAAGGTGGTCTTAAACCTGGCTTCTGAGCGTCGTGTCTGACAAAGACAAATTCTGCACTCTTTAAGGCTTTAGGCACAAAAACGCGTGGGAAACTGTGATGAACTGACTGGGCCAGGGAGGGTGTTTGATCCCGCGTCGCTCTGCAGCAGCTGAGCGGGGGGGGGGGTGATTTGGTGCGGGGTTCTCTGGAAGGAATTCGCCTGGTAACCGGAGGGGTTGGGCAAAAACTAGCTCAGCTGGAGAGGCTTGCAAATCTTCCTTAGGTGCTGAACGCAACCCTAATAAAACCCATGGAAGTTTATCAACCCAATTTGTGTCCGTGAGAGCCGCTCTGAGGGCTGCTTTCAATGACCGGTGAAAGCGTTCGCACAAACCGTTGGCCTGGGGATTATATGCGGTCGTGCGGTGAATTTTCACCCCCAGACTGACTGCCATGGATGACCAGAGCTCGGAAACGAATTGGGGTCCTCTGTCAGACGTTATGTCAGACAGGACTCCAAAACGCGCGACCCAAGCCGTTAAAAACGCGGGCGCAACGTCTGTTGCTGTAGTTAACGCCAGGGGGACCACTTCTGGCCAGCGCGTGGTGCGGTCCACCATGGTTAGAAGGTGTGTGAACCCCTGCGACAGCGGGAGGGGTCCCACCAAGTCGATATGCACGTGGTCGAAGCGTTTGGCCGGGATGTGAAAAGGTTCTAGAGGGGCCCACGTGTGCTTGTGTATCTTTGCTCTTTGACACACTGCGCAGGCTGCGGCCCATTCTTTGACCTGTTTACGCAGCCCCGGCCAAACGAATTTTTCTCCTACCATTTTGATCGATGCGCGAACGCCCGGATGTGCCAGCGAATGGATTAAGTCAAAAACACGGCGACGCCATGCAGCGCCCCGTGGAGACATCGCAGATTAGAGGGGGCATACCTATTTGATGCACCCTGTGCTCCAGCCTTAGCCCTGTTGGCCCAGACTGGAGCGCGCGCACATCCGCATCGTTAACCTGCTCGGCGGCCATGGCTGCGTAATCTAAGCCCACGCAGACCGGGGCTGCAAGCGTTTCCGCGCCGCAAGCCTGGCCCGTGTCCACAGCCACCGTGTCTGCCCCCTGGGGGCCTGGCGTTGCAACTGTGCGCGAGAGACAATCTGCCACTACATTGTGTTTGCCCGCCACGTGTTGAATGTCGGTGGTAAACTCCGAAATCGCGGCCAGCTGTCTCTGCTGTCAGCCCGACCAAGGCTCTGAAATCTTAGCCATTGCAAATGTTAATGGTTTGTGGTCTACAAACGCGGTGAAACGGCGCCCTTCCAGCCAGAACTGGAAGTGGCGGATGGCCAAATGCAGGGCTAAAAGCTCCCTATCGAACGCGCTGTATTTCCGCTCGTTATCGCGCAATGTTTTGCTGAAAAACGCAAGCGGTTGCCAGCTCCCTGCTACCAGTTGCTCGACAACCGCCCCAACTGCTGCGTCGGAAGTGTCCGTGGTTAGCGCCATGCGAGCTGCTGGCACCGGGTGTGCCAACAACACAGCATTCGCGAGGGCCGACTTGACCTGGGAGAAAGCGCGCTTCCATTCCGGGGACCACTCGACCTTATTTGCAGGTTTTTGTTTCTTTAGTGCCGCGTACAGTGGGTGCATGAGCTGTGCCGCGCTGGGGAGGAAACGGTTATAAAAATTGACCATCCCCAAAAATTCTTGCAATGCTTTAACTGTCTGCAGCTGGGGAAACTCCGTTATCGCGCGTACTTTATCGGGCAGCGGGACCGCTCCTTCTGGAGAAACGCGGTGCCCCAAAAAATCGATTTGCACTACCCCGAATTGGCATTTCGCTGGGTTAATTATCAGCCCATGCTCTGTCAGCCTCTGAAAAAACACTGTGAGGTGGCGTTCGTGTTCGACTTCAGATGCACTGGCTACCAAAATATCATCCAAATAGGCGAACACGAAAGGGAGGCCGCGCAACACCGCATCCATCATGCGTTGGAACGTCTGTGCGGCGCCCTTGAGGCCAAAAGGCATGCGCAAAAACTCGAAAAGCCCAAAGGGGGTTATTACTGCCGTTTTGGGTATGTCTTGAGCGTGGACTGGGACTTGGTGATAACCGCGCACCAAATCTATTTTGGAAAAGGTGCGCGCCCCCGCCAAATGTGCCGAAAAATCCTGGATGTGCGGAATCGGGTAGCGGTCGTGTGCTGAAGCATTATTTAACCTGCGGAAATCACCGCAAGGCCGCCACGAGCCGTCAGCCTTGGGGACCATATGCAGGGGTGACGACCAAGGGCTGTTAAAGCGTCTAACAATGCCCAGTTTTTCCAAGTTGGCGAATTCCTCGCGTGCGATGGCCAGTTTAGCTGGGTCCAAGCGCCAAGCTTTTGCAAAAACAAGGGGGCCAGAGGTAGTTATGAAGTGCTCGACCCCGTGTTTGGCTACTGACGCTGAAAATGTTGGGACCGTGAGTGCTGGGAACTGATTGAGTAGTGCATGAAACTTACCACCCGCAGCTGCGACATTGGGATGTGCAGAAGGCAGGGCCACCCGAGCTGTACAGGAGATAGAGTGGAAAGACAGTGCATTTACCATACGTCTATTAGTAAGATCAACTAATAAACTGTTTGAGCATAAAAAATCAGCACCTACCATGTTGTTGCTAACTGCAGCTACGACGAAAGTCCACTCGAAGGTGCGACCGTGGAAGGATAGAAGGAGCGTCTTCTCCCCATAGGTTTTGATCGTTGAGCCATTTGCCGCTAGCACCAGGGGTCCGCTGGAAGGCGCCAGCAGGTCCGCGTAGGAAGGCTTGACAAAACTCAGCTGGGAGCCTGTGTCCACCAGGAAATCCTTTCCTGAATTCGCGTCCGTCACGAAAAGCAGCTTGTTCTTCACGCCGAGAGCAGCAGCTGCTACCGACTCTCGGTCTTGGCGTTTCCCTGGCGCTTGTATCGGCACAGTGGGATGCATCTGCGCACCCTCTCGGCGAAACGTCGATGGTAAAAGCAGAGAGTGCCGTCCGCTCCGCTTCTCCTGGTCTCTGCCGCTGCTGACATCAGTGGGTCCGGTGCTGCGGCCTCTGGTCTCCCCTCGTCTCGCGGGGGTGCGTTCAGCTCCGTTGCCGCCGTCGTGGCTGCGTGTCGTCTATGGGCGTCGATGAGCCGCTGCGCCTCCTGGCCCAGCCCGTGGTAGTCACGGTCGTTGAGCAGCTGTGAGCTGGCCAGGGTGACTCTCACTGCTGGCGGTAGTGTTCTGAGAAAGAGGTGGGCGAAGATAAAACTGTCGTCATCTTCGCCTCTCAGGTTCATCATCCTCGCCATCAGATCTGCCGGCCTGTCTGCTTCCCCTTCTGTTAGCGCCAGAAGTCTCTCTGCTCGCTCTCCCTGCGAGAGAGTGAAAGCTCGAATGAGGGTGGCTTTCAGTGCGCCATACTTGTCGTCCTGGGGCAGGTGGTTGGTCAGGCTCTCCACCCACTGCACTGTGAGGCTGTCCAGCTTCGCGACAACATGGTAGAACCTCGTTGCGTCCTCTGAGATTCCCCGAAGGTGGAACTGCGCCTCCACAGTGGTAAACCAGGAGTGCGGGTTATGTTGCCAGAAATCGGGCAGCTGTAGTGTGGTAGCTGCGTTAACCCGGTTGGCTCCTGAAGAGTCCGGTGCGGGAAGATCGTCGCCACCGGCCATAGTTTGTCGTAGGTCACCAGTGTAGAGGATGCCTTTCACAGACGAGACTGAGTTTATTTCTCAGGGTTGGTTTATTGAGAGGTCACATCCTCTAACAAGCACAGAATCTCAGAAAAGAGGTAGAACAGTCATCTTCCACAGTTCTTATACTCTCCAAAGTCACAAACCCCCAACATCAAATAACACACCCCCAACCCACAGTCCTTTAGTAAACATACAGCCCCCGAGACTCCTTGGTGTCTCCATTGTCTCTTATCCTTCTAGCCTCCGGGGCTCCTGCTGGGGCAATCTCTCCAACTTCCCATCTCCTGCCAGACCAACTTCACACCTCCCGTAGGTCTCTGCAGGGTCAGGTCCTCTTTGTCCATTAAGACGTGAAGCTTCTAGAATATGCACCGTCATGCCTACTAGGTATATGTGGGGAATATGGATACAATATATGCGCCCTAAATATGCGCCATAATATTGTGATTTTTTTCTTGTAAATTTGCCACTTTTTTCCTCATAAATTTTCTATTTTTTCTTGTAAATCCTCAATTTTTTTTCATCATAAATCTGCAGCTGTTTTGTGAATTTGCAACTTTTTAACTTTTAAATATGCACTATTCATATGAATGTTGGTTAAGTTTTTATTCTATGTAATGTCTTTTCTCTCTTCCTCTAGACAATGACTCAAGTTTGTTTTTATAAAGTTTTTGTTTTAAAGGCTTTGAACTCTTCTCTATTATAAAAAAATAGGGCACTCTAAACACAATCTTGCTTTGGGCCCCAACTACTTATAGCAGGGGTGTCCAGTCATGTGCCATGGAGGGCCAAGACCCTGCAGGCTTTACCTCCAACCAGTGTCTTCAGCAACAGATTTCACTGAACTTCTTCCCACTGATTGCTGATCAGTGAAAACGTCTGCTGAAGAAACCGGGTAGAAGAGAAAACCTGCAGGGTCTTGGCCCTCCATGGCACATGATTGGACAGCCCTGACTTATAGTGTCCCCCTCCATCTTTACTCTAGAGAAAATGTTCTTTTTTGTCCCCCCCCCCCCCCCGCCGCCCAACAGTGACATGAAACATCCGTCCACAGTAACTGTTAACAGTGCGGCGGCAAAGAAATAATAAACTGCGAACTGAGAGTTTTAAGTAGAGTTTATTAAATCACCCGCCGTCACAGGAACTCCGCTCCAGCCCATAGTGTGAGCAGGCTGGAGCGGGATTCCTCAGGCTCTCAGAGAGGAGACACAAAGTGTGTGTCTGCGGCAGCAGTTGAAGAGTGAGAGAGTGAGTTACAGAATCGTGCAGCATATATACCCAGTTACAAACAATACATGAAAGAGCATTCACAGCAGTCGGTATGGGCATTTGCATATGAGAGACATACATAACAGAGCTTGCGCGCCTCAGGTGAACGAGCAATCCTGAAGACTCTGTGTGCAGCGGCGAAGGACGATGGCGGTCTGTAGAGCCGTATTTGTCCCGTGCATGGTGCGCCGTCCTCGTATCTCCCCGGTGCGTGTGCCGGGGTTCCGTGCGTGGGTGGGCCGCTGGAGAGGCGAGTCAGGGTCCGGAATCTTGGTGGAGATCAGCGCAGTCGGCGCCGATAATATCCAAGTTGAGCTGTGGCTGTAGGTTGGTCATGGTGCGTTGGAGCGGTGAGAGGGAATAGACGATCTTTGTCCCTCGGGCTCGTGCAGATGCGTTGGAGCGGTGAGAGAGAGGAGACTATCTTTGTCACTCGCTCGGTCATGGTGCGTTCAGTGTCGATCTCAGACGTGCAGATCTCACCATGAAGCTTGCTGCGGCTTTCCCGGTCGTGGGTGATGTCCGGAGAGTTCCCTGAAGCAGAAGGGAGGGCAGATCAGTCAGGCTGCCGTGTCCGTTTGTCGTCGGAGAATCACCGCCGGGTGCTGCGTTCGCCGGCAGCGTGGCTGTCCAAGCCAGAAGGTTGCGTCGCACAAAGCGTGTGCGTCTTCGGGGTCACCAGTGCAACGGCAAAGAAATAATAAACTGCGAACTGAGAGTTTTAAGTAGAGTTTATTAAATCACCTGCCGTCACAGGAACTCCACTCCAGCCTATAGTGTGAGCAGGCTGGAGCGGGATTCCTCAGGCTCTCAGAGAGGAGACACAAAGTGTGTGTCTGTGGCAACAGTTGAAGAGTGAGAGAGTGAGTTACAGAATCGTGCAGCATATATACCCAGTTACAAACAATACATGAAAGAGCATTCACAGCAGTCGGTATGGGCATTTGCATATGAGAGACATACATAACAATAGGTAGATTGCTGGCCTCTGCTCCAGCTGCAGGACAAAGAGGTTACAAGGCACATCTACATATTGATCTCAGTCCCTAGGTCACAGTAAGGACAGGACTCATGAACACAATGCATGAATGGCACATTAACATCACAATGCATGAATGGCACATTACATCTCAGTAGTGCAGCGGAAAAAACCAGAAGTAGCGAACTGACTCTCCTTAGTCTGTTGTGGGGGTTATCTCAAACCCGCCACAACAGAAACGAATAGAGCAGCTGGAGCTGCAGTTCACTTAGTGACCACCGGGTATCACTAAAAACCAGGTTTAATTTTTAAAAATAGTTAATGAAGAATCAGTTTCACACAAATTTTTCCAAATATTAATTAATATAAACATGCATGAAAACTCATGAGTTTTTGCAACATGTTCGGAAAGCGTCAAAAAATTTTTTTACATTTTATGCCTATCAACATTGGGCGTGGCTAGATGCCTCAACAATGCCCCCCCCCCCCCCCAAAAAAAAAAAAATTCACACATCGAGCCCCACCATATAGTTTCACCAATTTGCACAAAACTCCCAGGGCTGGTAGAACATTTTAAGTTTCTTGGACCCATGCCCTAACTCAAACAGCAAATCGGCCAGTCTGAATTCTGTTTTCCAAATTTGGAGAATTTTATTGATTTCCTTGGCGTATTTGTCAGCTACCTTCTCTGAGAGATTTCATCGCAGAGACTTCAAAGTTTGTTGGAATCATCTAAAGGGGTGAGTATCAAAAGTTGTCAAAACGGTGAGTTTTCGTCAGAGCGTCTAGGCCACACCCCTTCACGAATTTCACCATCTGATCAGCTGTCATGTCCAGGACTGTTGTGGTTGTCAGTAAATGACTTTTGTTTCCGGTCAGGCATGGCGTCCTCGGTGGGACCGGATCTGTCCGGGTTCTCTGGGTTCTGGTCTCCAGGACTGGTGGGGTTCTTCATCCTCCTCATCCTCCTCTCCATCTTCCTCACCGCTGTGTGCAGCAACTGTGGACGGTCAGAACATTTTACTCACTATTAAACTGCTTTCATGTGCATTTACCAGTTTTACACAAAAATTTCTATTTTTTTTCAGCTAAATTTGCATCTTAAATTTTTTATTTTATTGTTGTTTTAGTTTTTTAGTTTTTCTTGCACATTTGGGCTTTTTAAAATTGTTAATTAACCACTTTTTATGCACATTTAAGATTTTTTTTTAAATTGTTAATTAACCACTTTTTATGCACATTTAAGATTTTTTTTTTTTGTCATATGTATTTGTGACTTGTTTGTAAATGTGCATCTTTAAAAAGAATTTATTGTAAATTTGGGGCTTTTATTGTAAATTTACTACTTTTCCACTTATATTTTTTTCTTATATATTTAATTTATAACTTTTTTCAGGCAAATTATCTTTTTTAAAAATTAATATCTATTTTTAAAATTTTAATATAGTTTTTCTTGCAAATTTGTTTTTTAATTGTTAAATTACCACATTTAATCACATTTGTGATTTTTTTTTTTTTTTTTCTCCTGCACTTGTGATTTCTGTTTTGAAAATTCTGGTACACCTGGTTTTTCCTTATCTAATCTACCATTTTAACTCCTTCTTTTTATATTTTCTTCTATATTTTTGACTTTTGTATAGGAACCATTTTCTTCCCCGTATGAGAATAATTTTAAATAATTTTGTTTTTAATGTTGTAGACATTCCTTTGAGCTGCAAGAGCCTCAGGTCCAGAAAACTCCTTCAGCTCTGATCCGCGTGGTGAGAAAATAAGATAAAAATTCAAATTAAAATGAAAATATCCCTGAGAGGAGGTGATCTGAATGTTTTTGTTTTGAAGGTGAAGCTGGAAGAGACCAGAGAAAATCCAACAATCGACCAGATCCAGGACGATGAAAAACGTGAGACCAAATTTAATAGTTTTCTGATTTATTTTAAGGTTTTACATTTTGTCCCCTGAACCAAAATCTCTGAAACCAGATCAGATATCAGATTTTAAACTTCATATTCAGAATTTCTATCCTTTATCTTCATTTTTCACATTTATATTCAGAATTTCGGTCTCCTGAAGTCATCCCGGTCCAGTTCAGTTCCAACAGCGGCCACCAGGTGGAGACAGAGGCCAGAGCAGGTCAGAAACGCTCAATTAAAGATAAAAATCAAAGTAATTTCAAGGTTTTTGATTAATTTTGTGGATTTCTGTAATAGATTGGTGACTTTTCTCCCAAATGTACATTTTTCTCTTAGTAATCAGCCATATTTTATTTGCAAATCTGAGACTTTTCCACAGAAGTGGAAAAGAAGTGGGCTGCACGGTGGCGCAGTGGTTAGCACTGCGGCAGCACAGTTTACCCTTGGCTGGGGGATTGTGGGATCGTGGGTTCGATCCCAGCCCCCGACCAACAGTGATCTGTGTGGAGTTTGCATGTTCTCCCCGTGTTGCGTGGGTTTACTCCGGGATTTCTCCGGTTTCCTCCCACATGCCAAAAACATGCATGTTAGGTTAATTGGCTGTTCTAAATTGTCCCTAGATATTTGTTTCCTATAGGCCCTTAGAATAGAGGGTTAGTATTAATGAAAGCGCTTTGAGTGGTCTTTGTGACTAGAAAAGCGCTATATAAGTGCAGGTTAGTTAGTTAGAAGTGACAGACTTTTTCATGTAAATTATCTTGATAATAAAATAACAACAATAATTTCAAAAAGCTGTTTTTCTGGTTGACGACATTTCCCATCATGCCTGTGTGTTTCCAGAGTCCATGCCTGAGGAGGAATTCTCAGTGCAGTTCACTCCCTGGAGGAGCCACCTGGGGGCGCCACAGAGCCAAGGTTAGACAAAAGAACACTATTCAATCTGAGGCTTGTGGACCACGTTTGGCATGCGTGCGCGCACACACACACACGCACATTGATTTTATTGCAAAGTTTTACATGGCTGTAAAATCCAAAATGAACAAATTAATTAATGAATAGATAAATAATTAAATACTTGAGGCACACGCAGTAATCAATCAATGCATCAGATTTATATAGCGCTTTATCATAGACACTCAAAGACGCTTTACAGAAATTAAGGGTCATCCACCACCTGGATGGATGAAGCGGCAACAATACGGCGCCATCCCTTTTTAACTATTCACACACACACATTCACACAAAGGGCCACTTTAGAGTCTCCAATTAACCTAACCTGCATGTTTTTGGGATGTGGGAGGAAACCAGAGAAATCCCGGGGTAAACCCACGCAGAGAACATGCAAACTCCACACAGATCACTGTTGGTCGGGGGCTGGGATCGAACCCAGGATCCCCCGGCCAAGGGTAAACTGTGCTGCCGCAGTGCTAACCACTGCGCCACCGTGCAGCCCAAATGCACGCAGTAACAAATAACTTCCTGTGATTTTGAATCCACCTTATTCCTGGGGGCGCTGCTGTAGGAACGATTATGGGCGGAACTTCCTGTTTTGGCTGCAGTAGTGTTAAATCAGTCAGCAAGAGTGGAGTAGTGGGCCATTTAAAATAGTGCTTTTAAAAGTCTGTCAAATTCATTTTAAAGGGTACCTGTGGTGGTCGTCTAAACGCATTCAACTTGAAAACATTAGGCAAATTATTCGTTATTTGGTTAAATAATTATTGCCAGCCAAATACCACCAGAGAAATATGCAAATACGACCGCAGGTATGGCCAGCCAATGAAAACTCTGAGCGCAGCCATGACACATGCGGATGTGACGTCACTTCGTTGATACTCAACAGTCAATGCTCCGCCTGTATGAGAGACTAGGGTGCTGTTGTGAGTGTTTTTATTCTATTATGGCTGAATTGTCGGACTCTGGGGAAGAATTCGTCCAACATGGCTACAGGTTTGAGCCAGAAAGGTCTTCTGAGGGTTAAAGTGACGAAGTGGTCCTCACACACAACGCAATTTCGTCTGAAAGGATTCGTCTGTGCCCTGTTCCGAGATCACTTTTCCGCTCCCATCTTCTGACAAGGTGAGCTGGGTTTGGCTACACAAAAGAAGTGTTTATCTTTGTTTTTTTGCTTATTATTGAGACATCCAAAGGCTTTACATTCCGCCATGTTGCGATATCCATATCGCATTGTATGTTTTTGTTGTTACAAGAGCGCCGAGTGTCTGCTGCTCTGCTCTGCTGCTCTCTCTCTCTGCTGCTCCCGCGGCGAGGGAGGAGCCCCGCCCGATCAGACGAGACAAGCCGCTGAATTTAAGCATTTATTTATTTATTTTCTACTCGTTTTAGTTCTGCATTTAATATGAACCCTGAGTTTGAAATAAACGTTTGAATTTGAATATCCCGTAAGCCACTGCACATCCGGGCACTGAAGGCTCAGCCAATACTGATCCAGATCGTATAGTTTTAGAATCATCGGCCTTTACGAGCTCAGATCACACGAGACGACCCGCTGAATTTAAGCATTTATTTATTTATTTATTTATTTTCTACTCGTTTTAGTTCTGCATTTAATATGAACCCTGAGTTTGAAATAAACGTTTGAATTTGAATATCCCGAAAGCCACTGCACATCCGGGCACTGCAGGCTCAGCCAATACTGATCCAGATCGCGGTGTCAACGAAATTACGTCACAGGAAGCGTCCCGGAAGGCCATGTAGCCGCTAGTATGGCTGCACCCATGTTTTGCTGACATAGCTGAACCAGCACATCAGCAATGGATTTATATCAAATTGCTTTGAACATGAATTTCAACTTAAACTTGAACTAGAGCGTGAGACAGGGGCTCAATATAATATCTTTTTTTTCAAGACCACCACAGGTGCCCTTTAATGTATAGTCCACATACGTGTTTTGCACTCAAGTGGCAGCTAATTTCAGCTCTTGTAGTTTTTGTATTTTTTGAATGTTTTGGCGTAGTTCTGGTTCTTGCTGCTGCTGTTCGTGGTTGTGCCATAGACTGTATAAGTGGAGGCTTCTCACCAGCGATGCGTAGATCATGCACGGAAAAAAAAAAAGGACTGTTGGTGTGATCGGTGGTACAGACACAGGACAGACACAAGAGCACCGGGTATGTTTTCACTTGTATGAATGCCACAGATATGACATTTATGTGTTATATATGTCAACAGAATGAAGGCTGGCTGAAGTAAAATAATAAATAAAAAAATAGTAATAATTTGCTTCCTAAGGCTTAACAATTTAAGAAAGATCTCAAAAGTTTTTTGGGGGGGGGGTTGGGGGGGAGGTTGCATTCATTGCTTGGAATGATATGGACTTCAGCATGCTTTAGCATGCATTAATTTTTAAATTATCACAAAATATAGATCAATAAAATATTGAACCATTGTCAGAAAAGGTCTGTACATGGTGAGTTAAATAACAAGCATTCAGGGCATGACAGCAGCATGAGCGTTTTAATTTTGTGATAAAACAAACAGCTGCAGCTGTCTGTTTTACCCCGACATTAAAACACCCAAGCACGGTGTTGTGCTTCTTTGGGGATCTGACTAGATTCTACGTCTGTTCTGAGGTAAATTTGATTGTGTCCAACATATTTTAACACAGTGCAGCCGACTTTATTGCGGTGGAGACATTGATATTTCTCAGAGCTTTTATTTGTTTACAGCGTTGGCATCTTAGCAGCGGCGCTAACAAACAGCTACTGTCTGCTAGGCCACTTTTTAAGGTCATCTTCCTGTCCCTAGATAGTCGTGGGAAGTGATATGATTATATTACTGTTTTTGAGGCGCAAGAGGCCGTGTTCCCACATTTCTGATGCCAAAGTCATTGTTTTTTTAACAAGGAAAAGTGTCCCGTTTCAGTGACACCCATACATTCTAAACTAGTACCGGAAGTTGCTACCATAATTCACACAAGGCATCATGGGGGCTAGGAATAAGGTGGATAGGAAAAAAATCTACATATTTATGTAAAAAGATGCAAATGTGAACAAAAAAGACACAAATTAACATGAAAAATTATGTTATGATAATTCATGTGAAAAATCAAAAATTTGTATAAGAAAAAAAGTTAGGTTAATTGGCATCAAACTGGGGATTCTAAATTGCCCTTAGGTCTGACTGTGAGAGTGAATGGTTGTCTGTCTCTCTGTGTTGGCCCTGCGATGGACTGGCGATCTGTCCAGGGTGGACTCTGCCTCTCACCCAAAGATGCTGGGATAGGCTCCAGCCCCCCACCCCCCCCCCCGCAACCCGAAAAGGATTAAGCAGAAGAAGCTGAATGAATGAATGAATGAATGAATGAATGAATGAAAAAAATGATTATATCTAGTTCCTAACAAACATCTGCATGTTTTCAGAGTTGAACGCCTCCAACCATGTGTACGAAACCATTGGAGGAGGAGGTGGTGGGCAGGGCTACGGCAGCAAGGCATCACCAACCAATCACACGCAGCTCAATGGAGGCAAAGCTTGGGATGGGGCGGTGGCAGCGGTGAACTTGAACGACCACGACAGGAATTCAGTCTACGCTCAAGTCAATAAGAAGTTGAGCACAAACATCTTACCCATTTATACACCTGAGGAGCAGGAGGACCCTTCACCGTCGCTGCCTGACAGGAGGACAGAGGCGGAGTAGAACAAAAGGACCAATGAAAACGTCACAGTCACGTCTCATGGTCCACCTCCACTTCAGGTTTAGTTTTTGGATGAATGGTCTCCTGGTACGATGAAGAATACACAGTGATTTGTAATGGTGGGTTGCAAAGCGACGCAACCCCACACCATGACAGTTACACCCCCATGCTATATAGTCGGTGCCAGGTTCTTCAGAACAAGTCCTCTGTCACCGTGTCCAGATGATTAAATGTAGATTTGTCTGTCTAGAACACATCATTCCAGAAGTTCTGCCCTGTCTCTGGGTCTTTTCTCAGTCCCTCACCACAATTACTAACTTGATCTAAAAAAACACATCTAAAAACTTCTTTGAGAATTTTTGTCAAAAATTTACAAATTTTTCTTGAAAATTTTATACTTCTTTCTTAAAAAATGTGTTAATTTTTCTTTTTATTTGCAACTTTTTTCCTATAAATTTTCAACTGTTTTCTAAAAATTTTCTTTTTCTCATAATTTTGCAAATTTTTTCTTGTAAATTTGCAACTTTTTTCTTATAAAATTTTAGACTTTTTCTCATAAATTTTCAACTTTTTTCTCAAAATTTGCAACTTTTTTCCTATAAATTTTAGACTTTTTTCCTCTTAAATTTGTGACCTTTTTTCCTCATAAATTTGCAGCCTTTTTCCGTGCAAATTTTCAACTTTTTTCTCATAAATTTGGAATATTTTTTCTTAAAAATCTGATATTTTTTTCCATAAATTTGCATTTTTTTCTTGTAAATTTTCAACTTTTTTTCTCACAAATTTGTGGCTTTTTTACTCATGGGGGCGGCTGTGGCGCAGGTGTTATGTGGCCGACTACTGATCAGAGGGTCAGGGGTTCAATTCCCACTCTGTCTGTAGTGTGCATGTGGAAGTGTGGAAGTGTCCTTGAGCAAGACACTGACCCCCAGTTGCTCCTGGTGGGTCAGGGCAGCGCCGGTGCATGGAAGTTCTGCCACCATCAGTGTGTGAGTGAATGGATAGCAGGATCTGTAAAGCACCTTGGTCATCTAGAGATAAAAAAAAGCCCTATATAGGTGAACACCATTCATAAATTTTCAACTTTTTTTCATAAATTTGTAACTTTTTCTTTTAAAGTTGCTACTTTTTTGTTGTAAACTTGCAACTTTATTCAAATTGTGACCTTTTCTTGTAAATATGCTATTTTCTCTTGTGAATTTACTTTTTCTCATAAATTTGCAACTTTTTTCTTTAAAATTTGAATTTTTTCATAAATTCACAATTTTTCACCATAAATTTGCCACTTTTTTGTTGTAAATTTGCAACTTTTTAAAAATCAAATTGTGTATTTTTTCTTAAAAATTTCTTACTTTTTTCTACATGAATTTGCTACCACTTTCTCATAAATTTTCTGTTTTTTGTGTAAACAGGCAACTTTTAAAATTCAAATTATGACTTTTTCCTTGGAAATTTTCTTTCACATGAATTTGCTCTTTTTCTTCTCATAAATTCACTTTTTTTCATCATAAATCTGCAACATTTTTGTTGTAAATTTGTGATTTTTTTTTTTTCCTTTTAAATTCAAAACATCCATATGCTGGTTAAGTTTTTATTCTATGCCTTTAATTTTCTCTCTTCATCTAGACAATGACTGAAGTTTGTTTTTATAAAGTTTTTGTTTTAAAGGCTTTGAACTATTTTCTGTTATAAAAAATAGGGGTCCCTAAACACAGTCTTGCGTTGGACCCAGACTACCTGTAGTGTCCCCCTCAATCTTTATTCTGGGGAAAATGTTCTGGTTACCCCCCCCCCCCCCCCCCAAACAGTGACATGAAACATCCACCCATGATTAAAGGCTACCAAACAGTTTGTAAACAGTTTGTAAGGTCTGGGACAGATTTTGTTGTCGCCAAATAAATGTTTGAAAATGTTTGGGGGTTTTTTTTGTTTTTTGTTTTTTTGCAAAATGTTGTAAATGGTTTCTAACATGTCACTAAAGTTGTTCTTGGTTTGCTAGCTGCTGTTCACATGGAATCCTACTACACTTCTCCATTTTGGCCTTCAACTTCAGCAGTTTAAGAACCTTCACGTCAAAACTGTTTTGTAACCCTTGTGGGACTGTGAAAGGACGAGGCAGAGTTTATCTCACGAGTCAGGTTTATTCACATTCTCCAACATCAACAATACAGAAGAGGAAGAAACCAGACCTTCATCCCTTTTTATACCCCAGGAGCTTCAAAGCTCCAGTCATAATGCATTTAATCCCCAGTAATGCATCCCTTTTAGATCTTATCACCCCCACACCAAAGTCACTGGCAGCCAGGAAATCCCCCACGGCCATCTCTTTGCATACCATAGACCACATTTCACATCCCCCTGTTATCTCCGAGGAGGCTCAGTCCTTTGTTCATCTGAGACATGGAGCATACAGTAAGCATACAGTGATATACATATGAAGCATAAGGTGGTATAAATTTGTGCATATGAAACCCACATATGTGTCCCACATGACCCCCTGTTTTATGAAAATATTTAGACAGGTTCGTGAGGAGTCGGCGCATATGAAAGAATTCACACAGACACAGTAATTCACACTGAGACACGGCTGCTAGAATAAGCTGTATCTCTTTATTCCCCACAGACCATATCTCCATACACAAAAGAGAAATCATTGCATGTCACACATTTCCTTCACACAAGGATCAATGCATTTCATGTCATTTCACAAGCTCTTACCGTTTGATACAGGTGACCGGGAGCCGACAGCCAGGAAGAGCGTGATTTTCCCTTAGCCGGACGTTCTGCGCAAAAACTCACGGCAGACTCCCCGTATTAAGGAAAAGCCCCTGTTTTTAAAGGAAGGCTAGGTACAGAACAGAGTGGCCATCTCTGCTCCGAGCAAGCCTCTCTCTCTCCCACATTCTCAGAGTTGCATGAGGGGCGGGGAGGGCCAGTCCCAGCCCCCCCGACAACTCTTTGCCTGGTTCCCAAAACATACACGAACACCTGCTACATTTCACACACACACATGAGGAATAAAGGTCACGCCTTTGTTTCATAAGCATGCAACAGTGATTTAAGGGGTGAGAAACTTGCTGTGCTAAGGAAAACAGTTTCTAGAAACAGGTCATATTGTCCAGGTCATGGTGTGCCTTAAGATAAATTCATCATGGGAAGAGAACTGGATTGTTAAAACATAAAAACAACTGAGAAACAAATCAGGGCACACATTAAAAACACATTTATATTACCCCCCCCCCCCCCAAACGTCTAAGATGTAACAATGGAATAACAGTCAGCCTGTCATGATAAAATCATTACACATCAGCCCTCCTGTTGCTTGGGCCTCAGTCTCCTCCCATATCTGCTATAAGATAAGATAAGATAAGCCTTTATTAGTCCCACAATGGGGAAATTCCAGGATTGCAACAGCACAGGGATAGCAACACTCAGAGCAACAATCAGAAGGCAAGAAAAAAAACAAGCAAGCAAGAGCAGCTAATATACATATGTACATATTACTATAAAATATATATATACACACAGACACACAGTGCAGAACATTGTAGCTGGATGGAATAAATATATGAATATATGAACACACAGTGCAGAGCATTGTAGCTGGATGGAATAAATATGTAAATATATAAACACCCACAGTGCAGAGCATTGTAGCTAGATGGAATAAATATGTAAATATATAAACACCCACAGTACGGAGCATTGCAGCTAGGTGGAATAAATATGCAAGTATATAAACAAACAGTGCGGAGCAATGTAGCTAGATGGAATAATATGTAGATATATAAAAACACAGTGCGGAGCATTGTAGCTAGATGGAATAAATATATAGATATATAAATATAAACACACCCAGTGCTGAGCATTGTAGCTAGATGGAATAAATATGTAAATATATAAACACACACAGTGCAGAGCATTGTTGCTAGGTGGGATGAAACAGCATAACCGTCTATTTAGTTATCCTACATGGTATGATTATGTGCCCATACATATTCTCACCCTCCATAGCGACCGGTATGTTCCTAGTTGTATGCCGGAGGGGACCATTGTGTAAGTCTATTGCATCTTTTGCATTCAAAAAACTATTAGTTTGTTACGTCTTTTTGCTATCTCTGCGAGCAGCCCTGCTTAGGTTGTACAGTCTGACAGCCGTTGGTAGGAAGGACCTACGAAACCTCTCGGTTGTGCACCTGGGATGATGTAGTCTGCTGCTAAATGAGCTCCTCAGTGCATCCAGTATGTCCTGCATAGGGTGGAACTCGGACTCCAGCAGAGATGACAGTTTAGCCACCGTCCTTCTCTCTCCTATCTCCTCCATCGGATCAAGGCGCTGCCCCAGGACAGAGCTAGCTTTCTTAATCAGTTTGTTCAGTCTCTTCCTATCGGCTGCAGTAATGCCACTGCCCCAGCAGACCACTCCAAAAGTGATGGCTGATGCCACCACCGTGTCATAGAATGACTTCAGCAGCGCCCCTTGTACACCAAAAGACCTGAGTCTCCTCAGCAGGAACAGCCTGCGCTGTCCCTTCTTGTAGAGTGCATCAGTATTGTGTGACCAGTCTAGTTTATTGTTCAGATGAATACCCAGGTACTTATAGGATGTCACCATCTCGATGTCTGTTCCCTGTATATTTACTGGTGCTGTGAGGGGCTGCCCATGCCTGCGGCAGTCCACCACCAGCTCCTTAGTTTTCCTCGCGTTGATCTGGAGGCAGTTCCGATGGCACCAGTCCACAAAGTCCTGGATAAGCCCTCTGTACTCAGCTTCATCTCCGTTGGAGATGAGCCCAACGATCGCAGAGTCATCAGAGAACTTCTGTAGATGGCAATGTGTTGTGTTGTGTGAGAAGTCCGCAGTATAAAGAGTGAACAGGAAGGGAGCCAGCACCGTTCCCTGGGGGGCCCCCGTGCTACTGATGATCGTGTCGGAAACACAGTCCCGGGTTCTCACAAACTGAGGCCGGTTCGTGAGGTAGTCCAGGATCCATGATGACAGGTGCTGGTCCACCCCTGCGCGCAGCAGCTTGTCCTTCAGGATCATCGGTTGGATGGTGTTGAAAGCACTGGAGAAGTCAAAGAACATGATCCTCACCATATTCCCGGGCTTCTCCAGGTGGGACAGAGAACGGTGAAGGAGGAAGATCACCGCATCCTCCACCCCAATGCCATGCTGGTAGGCGAACTGGAGTGGATCCATCGCTGGTTCCACCAGGGGGCGGAGATGAGCAAGGAGCAGTCTCTCCAGGGTCTTCATCAAGTGGGACGTCAAGGCCACCGGTCTGTAGCTGTTCAGGTCTGTAAGCCGGCTTCAACACTTCCGTGGTGCCATCCTGCTGGCGGGCTGCTGTCTGAGGGTGAGAATTGTTAGTCAATCCCTGTGGGTGTTCTGGGGGACGTTCTCTAGGGGGTCTGCCGCGCCGAGGAGCCCTAGCCAACAGCACATCGTCGTCCGCTGCCACAAAGGCGGGTTTGAGCCTGTTAATGCCAATCTTCTCCTTCCTGCCCCCCAAATCTAGCAAAAAATGCTTATCCCCTGTTTCCAGCACTCTAAATGGCCCATCAGAAGGTGGTCGTAGCGGCGGGCGATGGGCATCGTGTCTGACAAAAACAAACTCCGCGTTTTTTAAAGCCTTAGGTATAAAAAAGTGCGGAAAACTGTGGTGAACGGGGCCAGGCAGCACGCCCGATTCCGTGCCACGCTGCAACCACTGAGTCGGGGACCATTCTGGCGCAGGATTACCTGGGAGAAACTCCCCGGGCAGCCGCGCAAAAACTAGCTCTGCCGGGGAGGCTTCTAAATCCTCTTTAGGTGCAGAACGCAACCCCAATAAAACCCATGGTATCCTGTCCACCCAATTTGCATCCGTAAGCGACGCTCTGAGAGCCGCTTTCAATGACCTGTGAAAACGTTCGCATAACCCGTTAGCCTGTGGATTGTACGCGGTTGTGCGATGGATCGTTACCCCCAGGCTGCGGGCCATTGCTGACCAAAGTTCTGAAACAAATTGAGGGCCTCTGTCGGACGTAACGTCCGACGGGACTCAAACGCGCTACCCATGCTGTTAAAAACGCGCGCGCCACCTCCTCGGCTGTGGTTGACTGAAGTGGGACCACTTCCGGCCAGCGCGTGGTGCGGTCTACCATTGTCAGAAGGTGTGTGCACCCCTGTGACGGCGGAAGGGGGCCTACGAGGTCCACATGAACATGATCGAACCTCTTAGCCGGGATGTGAAACGGCTCCAAAGGAGCTCTCGTGTGCCTGTGTACCTTGGCTCGTTGACAGGCCATGCAGGCTGCTGCCCACTCCCTAACTTGTTTGCGCAGGCTCAGCCATACAAATTTCTCTCCCACCATTTTGACCGACGTGCGCACTCCCGGGTGCACCAGAGAATGAATCGAGTCAAAAACGCGGCGGCGCCACGCGGCGGGTACCACCGGACGCGGTCGCCCAGTGGAGACATTGCAGATTGGGGGGGGGGGGCATACTGTCTTGCAGCACCCTTTTCTCCAGTCTCAACCCTGTTGGTCCAGACCGGAGCGCGCGCACGTCTGCGTCGCTAACCTGATCCACGGCCATGGCTGCATAATCTACCCCCACGCGGACTGGAGCCGCCACGGCACGCGAGAGGCAGTCTGCCACTACATTATGTTTCCCCGCCACATGCTGGATATCGGTAGTAAACTCTGAGATCGCAGCCAGCTGTCTCTGCTGCCGGCCTGACCACGGTTCTGAAACCTTGGCCATCGCGAAAGTCAGCGGCTTGTGATCAACGAACACGGTGAAACGGCGTCCCTCCAGCCAGAACTGGAAGTGGCGAATGGCCAAGTGGAGAGCTAACAACTCCCTGTCAAATGCGCTGTATTTTCGTTCACTATCGTGCAAGGTCCTGCTGAAAAAGGCGAGCGGTTGCCAAGCCTCGGCTACATGCTGCTCCACGACCGCCCCTATGGCCACGTCTGACGCGTCAGTAGTGAGTGCTATGCGGGCCGTTGGGTCTGGATGTGCTAACAACGCAGCGTTTGCCAGGGCTGTTTTGACTTCCGAGAATGCTCGCTCTTGCTCCGGAGACCATTCAATTTTATTTGTGGGTTTTTGTTTTTTTAGTGCGGCATATAATGGTTGCATGAGCTGCGCTGCGCGGGGGAGGAAACGGTTATAAAAATTCACCATTCCCAAAAACTCCTGTAACGCTTTGACCGTTTGTGGCTGGGGAAAATTTGTTACCGCGCGCACTTTGTCAGGCAGAGGAACTGCTCCTTCTGGAGAGACGCGATGCCCCAAAAAATCAATCTGCGTCACCTCGAACTGACACTTCGCTGGGTTGATTATTAACCCGTGCTCTCCCAACCTCCGGAAAACTGCCGTGAGGTGGTTTTCGTGTTCGTCTTCGGACGCGCTGGCTACCAAAATATCGTCCAGGTAGACTAACACGAAGGGGAGATCGCGCAACACCGCGTCCATCATGCGTTGGAACGTCTGCGCGGCGCCTTTAAGCCCAAACGGCATGCGCAAAAACTCGAATAGACCGAATGGAGTTATTACCGCTGTTTTGGGTATGTCCTCAGCGCGTACTGGGACTTGGTGGTAACCACGTACCAAGTCTATTTTAGAAAAAACGCGCGCCCCCGCCAAATGAACTGAAAAATCTTGGATATGCGGGATTGGGTAGCGGTCGTGCGCTGTAGCGTTGTTCAACCTGCGGAAATCTCCGCAAGGTCGCCACGAGCCATCAGCTTTCGGGACCATGTGAAGCGGTGAAGCCCATGGGCTTTTCGAACGCCTGATGATGCCCAACTTTTCCAGGTTGGCGAACTCCTCGGGCGCTATGGTCAGTTTAGCTGAATCCAAGCACCGGGCTTTTGCCAAAACGGGCGGTCCGGTGGTAGTAATAAAATGTTCCACCCCGTGTTTAGCCACGGCCGCCGAAAATGTTGGGACAGTGAGTGCTGGGAACTGAGTGAGCAGTGTGTGGAACTTACCACTTGCAGCTGTGACGTTGGCTTGTGCTGTTGGCGGGGCCACTCGAGCTGTACAGGGAACAGAATAAAAAGAGTGCATTAACCAGGCGCCTGTTAGCAAGATCAACCAACAAACCATGTGAGCACAGAAAATCAGCCCCTAACATATTGAAATTCACTGCAGCTATGACGACAGTCCACTCAAATGTGCAGCCGTGTAGGGACAGAAGCAGTGTCCTCTCACCAAAGGTCTTAATTGCCGAGCCGTTCGCTGCTGACACCCCGGGACCACTGGAAAGCGCCAGCCGGTCAGCGGAGGAAGGTGTGATGAAACTCAACTGGGAGCCTGTGTCCACGAGGAAATGCCTCCCCGAGCGCGCATCCTTCAAGTAGAGCAGCTTGTTCTCCTCCCCGAGGGCCGCAGCTGCTACCGACCCCCGGTCTTGGCGTTTCCCGAGCGTTTGAAATGGCATGGTGGTATACATTTGCGTGCCTTCTCTGCAAAGCAGCGATGGTAGAAACAGAGGATGTCTCCTCCGCGATCCTTGGCCCCCGCCGCCGCTGTCGTCGGTGGGTCTGCTACCGCCGTCTCTGGCTCCTCGCCGTCTCCGGCCGCCGTGCCGCACTCCGTCGCTGCTGCGGTGGCCGCGCGCTGTTTGCTGGCGTTGAGAATCCGGTGCGCCTCCTGGGCCAGCGCGCGGAAGTCCCGCTGGGCCAACAACGGCGAACCGGCCAGGGTCGCTCTCGTGGCCGACGGTAGGGTTCTCAGGAAAATGTGGGTGAAGAGGAAGTCGTCGCCGTCTGAGCCCCTCAACCTCAGCATGTCCTCTATCAGGTCAACGGGCGTGCCATCTCCCAAGTCGTTCAGAGCCAGGAGTCTCTCCGCTCTCTCCTGGACTGAGAGAGTGAAGCGCTGGATGAGTGCAGCCTTCAACGCGCCGTATTTGTCGTCGGCCGGTGGCTTCACCAAAAGGCTCTGCACATGCCGAGCCGTGCGGTTGTCGAGCTTGGCAATTACATGGTAGAATTTCGTCTCATCTACCATTATCCCCCGGAGGGCGAACTGTGCTTCGACCAAGAGGAACCAGGAGCACGGATTGTCTCGCCAAAAATCCGGTAGCTGGACGGTAGCGGCATACGCCTGGCTGGGAGCTCCTGACTCGGCTGGTTCGGGGGAATTTCTTTCACTCATCGTCTTAGGGTCACCAGTGTGGGAATGTGAAAGGACGAGGCAGAGTTTATCTCACGAGTCAGGTTTATTCACATTCTCCAACATCAACAATACAGAAGAGAAAGAAACCAGACCTTCATCCCTTTTTATAGAGGCAGAGTGAAGAGGCCTCTGGTCTCGGTCTCGGTCTGAAGAGGCCTCGGTCCGTGGCTCTGAGAGAGATCTGTCGCTGCCAGAAATCCACGGAGCTGCTCATCCGTAAGCTGCCCGTCCAGCGCCTGGTGAGGGAGATCGCTCAGGACTTCAAGACCGTCCTGCGTTTCCTGAGCTTCGCCGTCATGGCTCTGCAGGAGACCAGCGAGGCCCACCTGGTGGTCTCTTCTTTGCTAAGGGGGTCACCATCATGCCCAAAGACTTCCAGCTGGCCCGCCGCATCCGCGGAGAGAGAGCTTAGACTTTCTGCTGCACATTCACCAGCCATAATGCTCTGCACTGTGTGTCTATATATATATATATACATTTATAGTAATATGGACATATGTTTACTAGATGTTGTTTTTTCTTGCCTTCTGATTGTTGCTCTGAGTGTTGCTATCCCTGTGCTGTTGCAATCCTGGAATTTCCCCATTGTGGGACTAATAAAGGCTTAGCTTATCTTATCTTATCTTATCTTATACCCCAGGAGTGTCAAAGCTCCAGTCATAATGTATTTAATCCCCAGTAACAATGCATCCCTTTCAGATCTTATCACCCCCACACCAAAGTCACTGGCAGCCAGGAAATCCCCCACGGCCATCTCTTTGCATACCATAGACCACATTTCACATCCCCCTGTTATCTCCGAGGAGGCTCAGTCCTTTGTTCATCTGAGACGTGGAGCATACAGTAAGCATACAGTGATATACATATGAAGCATAAGGTGATATACACTTGTGCATATGAAACCCACATATGTGTCCCACACCCTTTACAAAATGACAAAACCCAGAAAGCTAGTGTTGGTTCGCCACTCCATGGCATGCTACCCTCAGTCCTTTCCGTTTATTTTGTTATATCAATGACTGTTTTATTGCTTTTTGTGTATATTATGTAATTCCACCACATTTATCTACAGATGTCATCTGAAACAAGACCATACATTGATGTTTATATTTATTAATAAAGATTTAAATATTTAAAGGGGTGTGCTAACTTTTTCACATGAGCGTGTAGAGGACAGACCTCTGCTGCCTGATGGGGCTACAAGTGAATAAATATATTCAACAAAGGAGAAAGAAACAATAAATACACATAGGGCCAACATTGGCAAGTTTATACCAAGAATACGTCCTATAGAGGTTTCTCATTGGCAAGACATTGACTAGGCATTGGCATGCAGATGTCTAGTGCATCTTTTTAATTCAACTTTATTTATATAGTGCCATTTCACAACAACAGTCATCTCATAGCACCCCCACAATTGCAGAAAGATCCCAGCAATCAGGCGATCCCCTGTGAGCAGCACTTGGCAATGGTGAAGAGGAAAAACTCCCTTTTAGCAGGAATAAACCTCCAGCAGAACCAGGCTCAGGGAGGGGCAGTCATCTGCTGTGACTGGCTGGGGGGTGAGGGGATAGAGAAGAAGAAGAAAAGAATAGACATGCAGAGGGCAAACAGCACGACGGGAACTCAATCTATGGGAGAGAACAAACAGATGTTAATGACTAGCAAAACTATTTCATTGAGAGTGAAGAAAGGAGTGAAGCCCAGTGCATTGTTGGAGGTCCCCCAGCTGTCTAAACCTATTAGCAGCATAACTAAGGGAGGGTTCAGAGACACATGATCCCTCCCTAATTGTAGGCTATATCAAAAAGGAAGGTTTTAACCCTATTCTTAAAAACAGAGATTGAGTCTGACTCCCAAATCCAGATTGGCAGCTGGTTCCAAAGAAGAGGAGCCTGATAACTGAAAGCTCTGCCTCCCATTGTACTTTTTGAGATTCTAGGTATTACAAGAAATCCTGCATTTTGGGAGTGTAGTGCTCTGTTAGGATGATAAGGTACTATCAGATCTTATTATTTATGATTATTTAGAGCTTGTAAGTGAGAAGGATTTTAAACTTAATTCTAAACTCTATGGGAAGCCAATGAAGGGAGGCCAGAACCAGAGAAATATGATCTCTCTTTCCAGTACCTGTTAAAACTCTAGCTGCAGCCTTTTGGATCAGCTGAAGACTTTTTAGAGATGACTGAGGAGAGCCTGATAATAAAGAGTTGCAATAATCTAGGTAGGGGTGTCCAATCAGATTTCATGGAGGGCCAAGACCCTGCAGGCTTTACCTCCAACCAGTGTCTTCAACAGCAAATTTCACTGAACTTCTTCCACTGACTGCTGATCAGTGAAAACACCTGCTGAAGAGACTGGGTAGAAGAGAGAACCTGCAGGGTCTTGGCCCTCCATGGCACATGATTGGACACCTGTGATCTAAGGTATAACTGACAAAAGTGTGGATTAGCTTCTCAGCATCACTCAGTATTACACAAATGATAGAAGGCAGTCTTAGAAACAAGTTTAATAAGTGAATTAAAGAACAATTCTTGATCAAAAATAACTCCAAGGTTCCTCACAGAACTGTTGGGAGATGCAGTAACCCCACCCAAACTTTTTTGGGCCAACTAGAATGACTTCAGTCTTCATGCATTTTCTGTTTTCTTTTACATTCCCAGTGATTGTTATACAGTATGTGCAACTTTTCTATTAAATTTCTGATTTTTTTCAAATAAATTCACTTTTTTGTCATTTTGCCCTTGTTTTGGATTAGAGCACCAGCCTCTCTAAAGGTCTGTCCACATCCCTGGTTGCTTTTTGTGCCAGTGTGTGTTAGTAACTCTGCTGTAATTGTGTAATTTTGTGAGTCAGAGTTCAGCTGGAGAGTTGGTGACTAAAACTGAAACGTGTGGAAACACACGTTCACCAAAATTCATCATGACACTGCAGTAAATTTTGGTTTCAACAGATAACTAAACAACAAATCTAGGAGCAAAAGTCTAGAGAGATAGATGGAGAGAGAGAGAGAGGCGGGGGGAGGAACTTCTCATGAATTTGCAGCCTTTTTTCTTAAAGAATTGTGACTTTTTGTCATAAATTTGCAATTTTTTTCTTATAAATTTTCACATCTTTTCCTTGTAAAATTTAGATTTTTTTCTCAAATTTTCTCCCATAAATTTGTAACTTTTACCCTCAAAAATGTGCTCTTTTTCCCTGTAAATTTTCAGCTTTTTTCTCTTTATGGCTTTTTTTCTTATAAATTTGCATTTTTTCCTTGTAAATTTTCAACTTTTGACCAATGTCCATTTTTGAGAAAAAGAAACTACTGCAAACTCAAGTTAAAAAGCATTGAAATTTGAGGAAAAATAAATAATTTTACAAGAAAAATATAAAAAAAAAATTCCCCAAGAAATATCAGGTCAACTTGAAAAAAGCTGCAAATTTCTAAGTAGTTTTAGTTGATTTTTTTTCTTATAATTTGTGATGTTTCTCTTAATTTGGATTTTTTTCATGAAAATTTACAAATTTTTATTCATAAATTTGAGTTTTTTCACCTAAATTTGTCTTTTTTGCCTTTACAAATTTGTCACCTTTTTCTTGTACATTAGACACTAATATTGTGTTTTTGTAGAATATAAATTTGCACATTTTTCCTTATAAATTTATAACTTTTTCAAGTGAATTTGCAACTTTTCACATTTGTTTTTCTCATGAATTTATAACTTTTTTCTCCTTTTTCCTCATCAGTGGAGTTTATCTTAGTTTATCCTTACAACTCTGTTCATTTATGTTTCCCGTGTCCATGTAAATTTTTGGATGAACTCGTGTTTTTGTGTTAAAATGGTGATTCGATTGTGCTGCTGTGAGTGGCCAGTGGGATCTTACTTCAGGGTGATGTTTGACCTGCTGGGTTTCATCTGACTGACCCAGTGACTGCAGCAGCACCAGTTATGTAATCTGAGAAACTTCCCATAAATAAATCCCCTCCACCTCCCTGACCTTTGATACGTTTCCATCACCGCTGCCGAGGTCAGACCCACTGACACACATTCAGATCCCTGCTCATGTTTCATTTGCAGCACTTTTCCCACATGCTGACAGCTGATGGGGCTACGAGTAGATCAATATATTTAACAAAGTAGAAAAAAGTTGCAAATCTACAGGAGAGAAGTTGCAAATTTACACCCAAAAAGTTGGGGTAAATTACACCCAAAAACTCCAGAGAAACACCGAATGGGTACAAATGCAGTTCAAGCCAAGCAAATCCCACTGTATCTCCATCGTCAAAGGCCAGCTCATCAGCGTGAGGTTCCATATGAATGGTGAGCCTACATCAACAATTCTGGAGAAGCCCATAAAAAGCCTTGGTCGCTGGTACAGTGCAGATCTCAAAGACTGAACAGGTGGGACTACTAAGGTAGGATACCATCAATGGCCTCAACCAAATCAACAGCACTGCTCTCCCAGGGAAATTGAAGCTTTGGTGCTTCCAGTTTGGACTGCTGCCCCATCTTATGTGGCCTATCTCCATCTATGAAGTCACCCAATCCCATGCCAATCGACTGGAGAGATTGGTGAACGCCCAGGTGAGGAAGTGGCTTGGACTTCCGAGATGTTTCAGCAGCAGGCTTGTATGGGAATGGAGTCCTCTCTCTGCCAATTTCAAGCTTGGTGGAGGAGTAAAAATGTGCCAAATCAAGGCTGGAAATGACCCTCACAGAATCCCCGGATCCATTTGTTAGAGGTGCTGCTCCCACCCTAGTAACAGAGAGGAAATGGAAGCCAGGTGCAGCAGTCACGGAGGCAAAGTCCACCCTGAGGCACCAGGACATCGGGCAAGTCCAACAAGGCAGAGGGGGCCTTGGCTTGGGAGTAACAACACCCATATGGCAAAAAGCTACTCCATCTGAACACCAGCACCTGGTGGTGGAGGAGGTACGCTGCCAGGAAGAAGCAGCCAGATGTGCTACAGCTGTGTCACAAGTCAAGCAAGGCTGCTTGATGAAGTTGGAGGGTGTGGAGAAGAGGAGGATTGCATGGAGCGAGCTGTGGAGCATGGTGTCCAATTGGCTGAGTTTTGTCATCAGAGCCATATATGATGTCCTGCCCTCTCCAACCAACTTAGATCTCTGGTTTGGAGAGGATCCAGCCTGTACCCAGTGTGCTGCACCAGCAACCCTCAAACACATTTTGGTGGGTTGTATGACTAGTCTAACTCAAGGGAGATATACCTGGTGCCACAATCATGGCTTGGCCACTGAAACTGAGAGAAGGAGGGTAGCCATCAATGCCATGCCTCTAAAGGCCCAGAATACTTTCCTGCAACTGAGATCTTGTAAGAGGGAATGGGAGAAACAGAGGGCCAACCCAGTACCAGCAGACTCATGCCCACTTGATGCAGCCCAGAACTGGGAAATGCGGGTCGATTTAAGCCAGGGACTTACCTTCCCATCTGAAATTATAGTGACCAACCTGCACCCAGAATTGGTTCTCTGGTCCAAATACTGCAAATGTGTTTTCATTATTGAGCTGACAATCCCTAGGGAGGAAGCCATCGATGAGGCTTTTGAAAGGAAAAGGCTGCGATATGCAAACCTAGCAGCTGAAGCAGAGGAGCGGGGCTGGAAAGTAAAGGTGTGCCCTGTGGAAGTGGGCTGCAGGGGCTTTGTAGCCAGTTCCACCACAAGGCAACTGAAGGAGGCGGGAATCAGAGGGCAGGCCCAACAGAGAACTATCAAAGAGCTCGTCAGTGTTGCTGAGAGAAGCAGTCACTGGCTATGGCTAAAGAGGAAGGCCGCAGTATGGGCTGTCAAATGACCACATGGAGCCTCCACACGACATACGTCCAGGTCTGATCAGCCTGTGGTGGGCCAGCCTTGGGCAAGGATGTCTTGTGATAAAAGGCCAAAACACCCAGTGAGCCTGGGGTGCCCAAATGACGATGTGTCACATTGGTGGCGCCATGTGGTAATCAACCCCACCCAGGAAGACCTGGTGGGTGGGGGGCTGAGTTGGTTGAAACCAGTCAACTGAGGTGCTGATTTTAGGGATTTTAACAACTAGTCCTATTAAAGTGATTGAGAAGAAAAGATGCACTTTTTTAAAGAAAAAATGCAATTCTATGAGAAAAAAGTTGCAAATTTACACAAAAAACTTGAAAATTTACCAGAAAATTTTTAAAATTTTTGAGAATTTTTGTAAATTTGCACGTTTTTCCTCATAAATTTGCAACTTTTTTCTTGTAAAGTTACAACTTTTTCAAGTGAATTTGTAACTTTTCAGCCATGAATTTGTTTTTCTCATAAATTTGTAACTTTTTCTCTTTTTTTCCTGATCAGCAGAGTCTGAATAAGAGCCCAGCTGCATACGTTAACATCACTGCTGCAGAGGTCAGACCCACTGACGCACATTCAGATCTTCACTCATGTTTCATTCACTGCCCTTTTTCCACACGTTGAACAGATCCCACAGGTCTGAATGAAATGCTTCTGACATATTTTGGTTAAATTTCCTTTGATTATTTAACTATCGCAGAATTGTTGTGAATCATCTTTGGCAGCCTTCCTCAGAACGGTTCGTATCAGTGCATGTCTCTTTAAATGCCCAAGCGCTGCAGTAAACGCCGTTATCTCTCTTAAATCACTATTACTAAAGTAAGCTGGCTAACTGAAATAAAGCATCACTGGTGGACAGGAGGGCGGCGCGGTGGCGGAGTGGTTAGCACTGCGGCAGCACAGCAACTCGCCCTTGGCCGGGGGATCCTGGGTTCATTCCCAGCCCCCGACCAACAGTGATCTGTGTGGAGTTTGCATGTTCTCCCTGTGTCTGCATGGGTTTACTCCAGGATTTCTCCGGTTTCCTCCCACATACCAAAAACATGCAAGTCAGGTTAATTGGCATCAAACTGGGGATTCTAAATTGTCCTTAGGTATGACTGTGAGAGTGAATAGTTGTCTGTCTCTCTATGTTGGCCCTGTGATGGACTGGCTATCTGTCCGGGGTGTACCTTGCCTCTCGCCTAAAGATGCTGGGATAGGCTCCAGCCCCCCCGCGACCCGAAAAGGATTAAATGGTAGAAGATGAATGAATGAATGGTGGACAGGAATGTGTGGTCTCAATGGTTGATACAGTTCCTGTATTGCTGGCTGTCGGTGTGGTTTGCTCTGTGCTTATCTCTCCTCACTCTCCTGAGGATTATTGCCTTTAAAGGACCTATATCATGCAAAATTGACTTTTTTGAGCTTTTAAGCATGTTATAATGTTAATTCCTCACCAAAAACACCCCCAAAGTGGTATTTTGCTCCATTCACGCATCTCTGAGTATTCCTCCTCAACCCTGCTCTCTGAGCTGCTGCTCCGCCCTGTCCCTGATAATGACTGGGTCCCCACGTTCATACGTATGAACGTGGGTGAGCCGCCCACTCCAGGAAGTGCCTGTGCTGCCAGCACCGCCCCCAGGCTAACGCACACACCCACTTTCTCCGCGCAGCTAACGGAGCAGTGATCGGCAAAACTCTTTCACTTTAGCATTGACGCTGTGAAGAAGTAGTTCCTCTCGCACCTAATCTGCTCAGTGACAACAACTGTTTGCTTTTTTAAGTAAGACAATGTCTCCTAAGTTTTCGTGGGCGGAACCCAGCGACACGCTGCAGCAGCCGGCTCAGGGGTTACGTCATGAAATGGGCAGCAGCCACAAGAAGGAGAGGCGGAGCATCAGAGATCGAGGCATCTTACTTCCGGGTTGGAAAAGTAGCTCGCGAAAATAACTCATATTTCATAAGAAATTCATTCTCCAGTGTACCAAAGGTAATATACTATAACATACATGCATATAGTTTACTCTGAAAGGCTTAAAATAGCATGATATAGGCCCTTTAATTGTATTTTAATTGCTTTTTTCTCATCTACTGTCACCTCTCACTTCTGTTTAACAAGCCTCTTGCACCTGTGTGCACACTCACTGTCACCTAATCACCCTCTTTAGCCTTCTGTTCACCTTTCATCGGTGTTTTTGTTAGCTTCGGGTTAGCCACTAGCTAGGGCTACTAGCTCTCCTTCCCCTTCTTCTCTGGTGTGCTCTCTGTGTCAGATGTTTAGCTACACCTCTGCCTCTTTTAGTGTTAATGGTAAATGTAATAAATGTCTTTTTGAGGCGTTCGAGGCGAGGTTGTGCAATTTGGAATCCCGGCTCCGCTGCACTGAAACACCGTCAGCGCCAGTTAATAATGACGGACGCCCCTTAGCTGCAGCGGAGCACCCTAGCATAGGGCTTGCTAGCCGTCCCCCGGCTTCCACCTCTCCTGAGCAGCCAGGAGAGAATGGGTGGGTGACAGTGAGAAGGAAGCATAGTCGCAAGCCCCTAGTTCGCCACCAACCTGTTCATGTTTCTAATCGCTTTTCCCCGCTCAGTGACACACCCACTGAGGAAAAAACTCTGATCACTGGTGACTCTGTTGTCAGAAACGTGACCCTAGAGACTCCAGCGACCATAATCAAATACATTCCCGGGGCCAGAGCAGGCGACATCGAGTCATATTTGAAAATGCTGGCTAAAAGTAACTGTAAATACTCTACAATTGTTATCCACGCCGGCATTAACGACATCCAACTCTGGCAGTTAGAAGTCACAAAACAGTGTGGAATCTGCGTATAACTTTGCCAAAACAATGTCTGCCTCTGTAGTATTCTCTGTTCCCCTCCCCAATCTGACCAGCGATGACATATTTAGCCGCATGTCATTCTTCAACTGCTGTCTGTCTGTGTGGTGTCCTGCAAACGATGTGGGCTACATAGACAATTGGAACTCATTTTGGGGAAAACCTGGTCTTATTAGACAAGACGACGTCCATCCCACTTTGGATGGTGCGTCTCTTTTATCTAACAATCTGGCATCATTTTTATCCAAATTTCCAAAACCTTGACAACTCAGAGTTGGGACCAGGAAGCAGAGTCGCAGTCTTACATGCCTCTCTGCAGCTCCTCTTCATCTGCCACCCCTCACCTTAGCCCCTGTCCTCCCCATCAGAGAATCATTGTCGGCTCCCTCCAAAGTAAATAAAAATATAATGTATTAGCATCCCAAAGTGATTACACAAAAAGTTGGTAAAACTCAAATTAAACATGAAGCCTCTAAATTGAATGATTTGGCCTCTGTTCCTCCTCATAATTTAAAAATTAAATGTGGTTTGTTAAATATTAGGTCTCTAACTCCCAAGTCTCTGCTAGTCCATGATCTGTTAATTGATCATCAGATTGATTTAATATCCCTTACAGAGACTTGGTTAAGGCAAGAGGATTATGTTGGTTTAAATGAATCAGCTTCCTCTGGTTATTTAAACTGTCAAAATCCCAGAAGTTCTGGTCATGGAGGAGGAGTAGAAGCAATTTACCATTCCAAATTACTAGCTAATGTAAAGTAAAACACATGTTATAATTTCTTTGAGGGCCTGTTCCTCAGTATTGGGCATGTTAGCAATTTTAGGTTAAACCCAATTTTATTTGCCATAGTTTATCATCCTCCCTCAGCCTACTCAGAGTTTTTATCCGAATTTGCCAAATTCTTAGCAGATTTAGTGCTGAAATCAGATAGAATAATTATAGTAGGGGACTTTAATATACATGTAGCTGTAGATAGTGATTGCCTTAATATGGCATTTAATTCAATATTAAAATTCAATATTAGACTCGATGGGGTTTTCTCAGAAAGTAGGAAATTCTACCCATTATCTCCACCACATGTTGGGCCTTGTGCTGACATATGGCATAGAAATAGAAAATCTGGTAGTGTCTCCTCATAACCCTGTACTGTCGGACCATTGTCTGTTAACCTTTGATTTTACTATTTCTGACTATTTGGCTCCTAAAGAAAAATTTTACTACAGTAGATGCCTCTCAGATTATGCTGTTACTGTGGTGGGTTGGTGTAACCCCCACAACAGACTGGACAGACACAGCGCTCGGCTAGAGCAATTAACAGAACAGTGAAATGTGTGTATTAATGTCTACAGGCAGCCCCGCTTCTTCTGGCTCACTACTGGGATGTTAATGTGCCTTTCATGCATTGTGTTCATGCGTCCTGTCCTTACTGTGACCTAGAGACTGAGATCAGTATGTAGATGTGCCTTGTAACCTCTTTGTCTTGCAGCTGGAGCAGAGGCCAGCAATCTGCCTATTGTGATGTATGTCTCTCAAATGCAAATGTCTCATGCCTGTTCTGCAATCTCTTTGATCATACCAACTGCTGGGGAATGCTCTTTTATGTATTGTTGTAGTTGGGTATATACTGTATACTGCACTGTAATCCATGCTCATCCTCTCATTCACTCTCTCTTCGACTGCTGCTGCTGGACACACACTCTGTGTCCCCTCATCTGAGAGCCTGAGGATCCCGCTCCGGTCTGCTCACACTTGCACCGGAGCGGGGATCCTGTGAAGGCGGTATGATTCAGTAAACCTGCTTAAAACCTCTCATCGCTACCTTCATTTTATCATCCGTTTCATTACCAAATTTATACAGATTGTTTCCTCTATGCCATGTGTCAACACAACGGAGATAAGTTATGGCAAGCTTGCTCCTTCTGTAATTGATAGCATGGTAGATAGTGTTACAGCTTCTCTGCATGGGACTTTAGACGTGGTGGCCCCTTTAAAAAAGAAAAGTCTAATCAGAGATTTCTAACTCCTTGGTTCAACACAGAAACTTGTAGCTTAAAACAGAAGACTTGTCAATTAGAAAGAAAATGGTGCTCCACTAATTTAGATGAAATCTATTTAACTTGAAGAAATCATCTTTTAATTTATAAAAAGTCTCTTAGAAAAGGTAGAACAAGTTATTATTCTGCATTAATAGAAGAGAACAAGAATAATCCCAGGTTTCTTTTCAGCACTGTAGCCAGGCTGACAAAGAGTCACGACTCTGTCAATCCTAGCATTCCCTTAGAGCTTACTAGTCAGGACTTTATGAACTTTTTCAATAATAAAATTTCATCTATCAGAGATAAAATCAGTCAGATTCTTCCCACCGTTAACTTAAATACATTAACTACTACAACTCCTTCAGTTGATATGTTTGGATGAGTTTACTCCAATTGACCTTTTAGAGTTAGATAAAATAATTTCTTCATCCAAGCCTTCAACTTGTCTTTTAGACCCTATTCCTACCAGGTTATGTAAAATCTTCCCATTTATTGGTAGCTCTATTCTTCAAATACCAATCAATTCTTCATTAATATTAGGCCATGTACTGCAGGATTTTAAAACTGCTGTAATTAAACCCTTACTTAAAAAGCCAATGCTGGATCCAGGAGTTTTAGCTAACAATAGACCAATCTCTAATCTGCCTTTCATTTAAAAAAATCTTAGAAAGAGTTGTTGCTACGCAATTATTTGACCACTTGCAGGGAAATGGTTTATTTGAAGAGTTTCAGTCTGGGTTTAGAATCCATCATTGTACTGAAACAGCCTTAGTGAAGGTCACTAATGACCTCCTTATCGCATCTGATAATGGACTTGTTTCTGTACTTGTCCTTTTAGACCTTAGTGCAGCTTTTGATACTATCAATCATAATATTCTACTTGATAGATTAGAACACCATGTTGGACTTAATGGAACTTCATTGCAGTGGTTTAGATCTCATTTATCTGAAAGGTTCCAGTTTATTCATGTCAATAATGAGTTTTCTTCCACATCATATTCTTACATCATATCTCTCCGGTTCTGGCCTCCCTTCACTGGCTTCCCAAAGAGTTTAGAATTAAGTTTAAAATCTCTCTTCTCACTTACAAAGCTCTAAATAATCAGGCCCCTTTTTATTTAAAAGATCTGATACTACCCTATTATCCTAACAGAGCACTATGTTCCCAAAATGCTGGATTACTTGTAATACCTAGAATCTCCAAAAGTACAATGGGAGGCAGAGCCTTCAGCTATCAAGCTCCTCTCCTATTGAACCAGCTGCCAATTTGGATTCGGGAGTAAGAGTCTATCTCTGTTTTTAAGAATAGGGTTAAAACCTTCCTTTTTGATATAGCCTATAATTAGGGAGGGATCATGTGCCCCTGAACCCTCCCTTAGTTATGTTGCTAATAGGTTTAGACAGCCGGGGGACCTCCAGCAACGTACTGGGCTTTACTCCTTTCTTCACTCTCAGTGAAATATTTTTGCTGGTCATTAACATCTGTTTGTTTTCTCCCATAGATTGAGTTCCCGTTGTGCTGTTTGCTCTCTACTTGTCTGTTCTTTTCTTCTCTATCCCCTCACGCCCCAGCCAGTCGCAACAGATGACTGCCTCTCCCTGAGCCTGGTTCTGCTGGAGGTTTCTTCCTGTTAAAAGGGAGTTTTTCCTCTCCACCATCGCCAAATGCTTGCTCACAGGGGATCACCTGATTGCTGGGGTCTTTCTGCAATTGTGGGGGTTTCCCCTTACAGTTGAAAGTACTATGAGATGACTATTGTTGTGAAATGGCGCTATTGTAGAAGATGTGCTCAAATGATGAGGCTGAGTTTAGTCGTAAACCAGCTTTATTGACAGAACACAGCTTCTAGCATTCTCAAAGCAGGAAAGAGAGAGAATCATATCTCGGCACCCTTTTATATGTTTCCAGCATCAGAATTCAAGTCACATGGTGTTTTCAGTAAACATACAGTCACAAAGCATCCCTTTGAATCTTCACCATTGTCTCTCATTTCCTGATGAACCGGAAATCTCTCCGGGGCATCTTCTGTGGGACAAAGAGACAAATCTCACACCTCCTTGTTATCTTCTGCAGATTCGAGTCATTTGTCCTTGCAGACGTGACACCCTCAATACACATGCAGTCCTGTCTCTGTGGAAACGTGAGCCCACAATGTGTGTCGCCCACACTATATAAATAAAGTTGAATTGAATTGATATGATATGATTGGTCCCTGGAGTATAATAAAACCAGAAACATTTGCGAATGAGTGGCTAAACTGGTAGCATCAGCTAGCCGCCTTGGGTCCCAGTTAGCGGAAATAAACTACAGTAAAGTCAGCTAAAATAATATCTAAAAGTATGTTCAGACCAAAAGCGAAAGCACGATTTTTTTCATGCGGCGCGATTACATGTTGCAGTTGGGCAGAGTTGCCTTTATAACCTCTGAAGCTGTGTTCTACTTGCTGTGGAAATCCCCAAAACACCGTCATATTTAGGTTTTGGGCAGCACGGTGGTGCAGTGGTTAGCACTGTTGCCTTATAGCTAGAAGGTTCCTGGTTCGAATCCCCAGGCTGGCAGGGGTAGGAACCTTTCTGTGTGGAGTTTGCATGTTCTCCCTGTGCTGCGTGGGTTTACTCCGGGGGCTCTGGTTTCCTCCCACAATCCAAAGACATGCATGTTAGGTTAATTGGCTGTTCCAAATTGTCCCTAGATATCTGTTTCCTATAGGCCCTTAGAATAGAGGGTTAGTACTAGTGAAAGCGCTTTGAGTGGTCTTTGTGACTAGAAAAGCACTATATAAGTGCAGGTTAGTTAGTTAGGTTTACATTATCCGGCGGGGCTCTCACCTGGAAAAATTGTCTTTGCCTCCACTTCACCTGGATGATGGTTGTTACATGCTAGCCCTCATTAGCACATCCGTGGTAGGAGTCCGTAGGTAGATAACGCCGACACTCTGATTAAACTGCAGAGCTCTGATCCATCTTTCTTCAGGTGAATGGCAGTCTCATTTTCAAACTAGCTTACTCTCCAGTTTTGATACTTTAATTCCGGTGATAGCAGAATCTCGAGGCTCATTCCTAGCTAGCACTACCAAATCCCTCAGATGCCTAAATGCCCAAATTTGCATATTTATATTAACTTTACACATATTTGCATCACACTTTCACGTTTGGTCTGAACACACCTTAAGAATGATGTATATGGTTAAGTGTGTAGAAGAAGGGAATCCAACGGGGTGAATACAATTTATAGAAGATAGCAATCAAAACTGGCCAGTTTGACGGGTTAAGCCAACACCAGGCGGCCTGTCTGTCAGCCTGTCCTCGCTGAGGTGAGCTCTAATGAGATTAGACTGATCAACTCTGAACGCCTACTCAAGCTAATTCTAACGGATCCATGTCGCATTGTAGCAAAAAAAAATGTTGATGTTGATGTGAGATATATGATCAACTGTGGATTAGTGAACCAGGTGGAGATAGGGATGTCTGTTAGGGTGTCTGAAATCTGAAGAAAACAATATAAACCATGCTTGGTGAGCTAACTCCCTAGCACTGCTAGCTCTAAAGCTAATGCCTTGGGCTCCCTGCTCATCTGGTCTGGACTGAACCATCACAGCCAATAACACAGTGATGGTTATAAACTGAAGTGATGTAGGGAATAAAGATCCAGAAGAGAAAAACTGGCTTCTGCCCAGTCTCCCAAAATGTTAAAATATAAATATGTCTAAGTGAAGAGAGATTCTAACATTTGTACTGCAGTCATGTGACCCAACAAAGCATTTTAGAAGGTTAATATGGAAGCCTGCCCCAAGTGGAGGAGTTTAAGTATCTTGGGGTCTTGTTCACGAGTGAGGGGAAAATGGAGCGAGAGATCGACAGACGGATTGGAGCAGCATCTGCAGTGATGCGGACGTTGTACCGGTCTGTTGTGGTGAAGAGGGAGCTTAGTTCTAAGGCAAAGCTGTCGATTTACCAGTCAATCTACGTTCCTACTCTCACCTATGGTCACGAGCTTTGGGTAATGACCGAAAGAACGAGATCGCGGATACAAGCGGCTGAAACGAGCTTTCTCCGTAGGATTGCTGGACTCACCCTCAGAGATAGGGTGAGGAGCTCAGTCATCTGGGAGAGGCTCAGAGTAGAACCGCTGCTCCTCCACATTGAAAGGAGTCAGTTGAGGTGGTATGGGCATCTGATTAGGATGCCTCCTGGACGCCTCCCACTTGAGGTGTTTCAGGCACGTCCCACTGGGAGGAGACCCCGGGGCAGACCCAGGACTCGGTGGAGAGACTATGTCTCCCAGCTGGTCTGGGAACGCCTTGGTATCCCCTCTGAAGAGCTGGAGCAGGTGGCTGGGGAGAGGGAAGTCTGGGCTTCTCTGCTTGAACTGCTACCTCCGCGACCCGGACCTCCGGAAAAGCGGTAGAAGATGGATGGATGGATGGATGGAATATGGAAGCCCTAAAGGTGCATTCACACCAAATGTGAACAGGCGAATTTTTCGTGCGGCACGATTACATTATAACTCAATGTAAACACGCCAACAGACATGAATAGTGAGATGCAGACTAGGCGAAGTTGTCTTTAAAACTTCTACAGCTGTGTTCGACCTGCTGTGGAAATTCCCAAAATAACGTCATGCTTATGTTTACATTATCTGACCGCGGGCTCACCTGAAAATTATGTCTCAAGCCTCCAACACTTCACAGATGATCCCATGTTTACGTTGCTAGCTAGCTTGCTAGCTTGCTAGGATGTCCTTGGACGGAAACCATGGGTAAATAATTCCAAAAACCCAGTTCAGCTGAAGAGTTCCCGGTCCTCCTGTCTCCCGGTGAGTGAGTTTCATTTTGTAACTAGTTTACTCTGCAACAGTGATAATTTTACTACGTCTGCTAGCATAGGTAGCTAGCGGACGCGAACACACGACGGCGAAAATTCGTACATACTCGCGTTTTCGCATTGATTTTCTATGGATTTGTGCCACCCATTCACATTTGGTGTGAACACAACTTAAAAGGTCATACATATGTATCCCCCTTATTCCTTGCCCCCATGATGCCTTGCGTGAATTATGGGTGCAACTTCCGGTACTAGTTTAGAAAGTGGGGTTGTCACAGAAACGGGACACTTTTCCTTGTTGAAAAACAATGACTTTGGCATCAAAAATGTGGGAACACGGCCTTTTGCACTTCAAAAACAGTAATATAATCATACCACTTCCTACGACTCTGGAGAATGGGAAGATGACCTTAAAAAGTGGCCTGGCAGACTGTAGCTCCATTAGTTAGCTCCACTGCTAAGATGCTAACACTGTAAACAAATAAAAGCGCTGAGAAATATCAGTGTCTCCACCGCAGTAAAGTCAGTTGCATTTTGTTAAAATATGTTGGACACAATCAAATTTACCTCAGAGCAGACGTGAAATTTAGTCAGAGCCACAAAGAACCACAACACCATGCTTGGGTGTTTTAATGTTGGGGTAAAACAGACAGCTGCAGCTGTTTGTTTTATCACAAAATTAAAATGCTCATGCTGCTGTCATGCCATGAATGCTTGTTATTTAACTCACCATGTACAGACCTTTTCTGACAATTGTTCAATATTTTATTGATCTATATTTTGTGATAATTTAAAAATTAGTGCATGCTGAAGCTGCTAAGATCAAGTCCATATTGTTCCAATGCAGTGCAACAAATGCAAAAAAAACAGAACACCTATTTCATCCATCCATCCATCCATCCATCTTCTTCCGCTTAATCCTTTATAGGGTCGCGGGGGGGCTGGAGCCTTTCCCAGCATATCTTTCTTGAATCCTTAAGTCTTAGGAAGCAAACTGTTACTATTTTTTTCATTTATTATTTTACTTCATGCAGCCTTGCATCTGGTGACATAAACGTCAGATCTGTGACATTCATACAAGTGAAAACATACCTGGTGCTGTTGTGTCTGTTCCACCGATCACACCAACACTCCTTTTTAGTTTTCAGTGCATGATCTACTCATTGCTGTTGAAGCCAGCACAGATTTAGCTGAGGTTTAGGAGTCTCACACCATGAACAGCAACAAGCACCAAAACTTTGCAAAAACATTCAAAAATACAAAAACTACAAGTGCTGAAATTATCTGCCACTTGACTGCAAAACAGGTATGTGGACTATACATTAAAACAAATTTAAAACACTTTTAAAAATGCTATTTTAAATTCCCCACTACTCCACTCTTGCTGACTGATTTAACACTACTTCAGCCAAAACCGGAAGTGGTGCCCATAATCGTTTCTACAGCAGCACCCTCAGGAATAAGGTAGATATGCTATTTAGTTTCACCGTTTTCACGAGATTTCAAGCTAGTTATCTCGTTATCTCCAGATAACAAGAGTTGTTTTCTCCAGACAATTATCTAGTTATCTTGGGAAAATTACGCACGTTATCTGGAGATAACAAGATAATTATCTCATTAATTCAGGAAAACAACAGTTGCCCAACAGCATACATACTGTATGTTGGGCCAATGTCAGCAGTCTGCATCAGGAATACATCTTATAGAGAGTGTATGCACATTGGCCTAATGTCTAGCTAATGTCTTGCCAATGTGCAAACGACCTCTAAAAGATGTATTCCCGAAGCAATTAGGCAGATATAGGGCAGCCTTATGTGTGCTGTTGGGGTTGTTATCTGGAGATAACGAGACAATTCATTATCTTGGGAAAACAACTCTTGTTATCTGGAGATAACAAGATAATTATCTTGAGATCTCGAGAAAACAACTTGTTATCTGGAGATGACAAGATAATTATCTTGAGAAAACTACAGTTGTTATCTGGAGGTAATGAGAGAATTATCTCGAGATCTCAGAAAAACGACTTATCTGGAGATAACAAGATAATTTATCTCAAGAAAACTATTATCTGGAGATAAGATAATTATCCCAAGTTCTGGAGAAAATGACTCTTATCTGGAGATAATGAGACAATTCGTTATCTCGGGAAAACAACTCTTGTTAACTGGCGATAACGAGATAATTATCCTGAAATCTCAAGAAAACAACTCTTGTTATCTGGAGATAACGAGACAATTATCTTGAGATCTCGGGAACACTGTGAATAAATGGTAAATAAATAGTATGAATAATAAATAAATAAATAGTATATGAATAAATAGTATATAAATAAATAGTATGAATGTATGATCTTTTAACAGGGATGAGAATGGGGTTTGGGAAAAAAAGAGGAAACTAAGCCGGGGGTCTTGGGGGATGCAGGCCCCCAAGCCGGATCCAAGGCGCAACCTTGGTTGGGGGTCTGGGTGTGCAACGCCCCCCAGAAGCTAACGAAACTGGTGTTTTAGAATGCTCAAATGTGGTCTTATATTTAAAGTTATAAGTAAGTACAAATGCATTTATAGTTTACCTTTTTAATCTGCTGCTGCATCACATGTGTAAATTTATGATACCTGAATGATATGTTGATGTAATAATACTAAATTATATTTTACTACTATTTAATATGTTTAGAACTGACACAGAATTACATTTACATAGTTCTAGAACAGACAAAATAATTTAACCAAGTAAAATAAATTATAAATATTAACAAAATTCCATCACCAAGCCCATCACCCATTTATTAAAATATACTGACATTCTGCAAACATTTTGATTTATTAATGTGTGCATTTGTTAGTGTTACTAGGAATATAAAAAAAGTTGCATATTAGTATATTTTAATATTTGAAAGATAATCTAAGAAAGTAAGTAAAACCTAAAAGATGTTTAATATTTTTATGCAATGACCATGAAGAAATTGTTTACTAATAAAAGCAAAGATATCTTAGGAAAGGCAACCCATCACCACCCATGACAAAAAAAACTTACACATGCATTATGTAACTCCTCCTAGTGAAACAAAAAATGATAAATTATATTCAAAATTCTTAGATTGCATTTCAAATTGTGAGAAAATATGTAACTAGAAAAGCACTTGGAGAGTGCAGACCTCCGCCAAGCGCCACAGTTCCCCCCATACAGTGTTTGTGTGTACGTTTTCAGATTCCTTGACCATGAAAACATATGACTAGCAATTGGATTCACAATGATAGGATTAGTGGTTCAGTAGTTAGTCACGAAAATCGCATTTTGCGTAATGGCAGTTTTCTTGTGGACAGTGATCCGGATCACCACCAAAATCTAATCATCTGTAGGATACCCCATTTCTGACAATCTCTGAAAATTTCATGAAAATCCGTCCATAACTTTTTGAGTTATCTTTCTAACAAACAAACAAACCAACAGACAGACAGACAAACCAACGCCGATGAAAACATAACCTCCTTGGCGGAGGTAATAATAACATTTATCTATTAACAATCAATAATCAGCATTCAAATGCAATTAGTGTTTCAAAACAGGCATGACGTCACAACTTGCACATGCTATTTCATAACAAATTCATTACGCGAAAATTCTCAAGTACATTACTTATAACAAGAAAAAAATCTTACCTCGGAATGTGTCTTCCAATCACTAATTGCTGTAATCGGGGCCGATTGTGATGAACTTTGACTGGCATCTGAATTTGACCGTGTCCATCGATCGTTTTGAATGCAGCACGAGCGAGTAGTTTGATCTCTTGTAGCCACAATTTTGAGATGTTTCTGTTTTGAACAGTGTTCAACTAAGGCAACACAACCACGAGATCCATAACTCAAGAAATCGTTACAATAAACACACTGGGCTTTCCCTGGTACTTCGCATTTCGCTATGAAGTTGGCCATTTTTTCAACCACAACTTCGGTATTTTTACCGATCTTTAGAGTCATTGACACAGTTTTTTCGAGCCAATCCCAACGAAACTTGTTCCTTATCCATTTGTCGATTAATAAAATTCTTGCTTTGTTGTCTTTCGTGAGTTTTAGGTTCACCATTTTCATGAAATCGGGAAAACTCAGTTGATTGAACTGTCCGCCATTTGCATTTCACTCCGCCTGTTGGATATGACAAAGGAATAACAAAATCGCCGATTGGTTGCTTCAATAAGTATCAGCCAATCAGTGGCCTTGTTACATTACATTACTGATCTCGCTGGGTAGCGCGTTCTGCACGGTGGATTTTAGCAGCCGATCGAAAATACGACTTGCCGCTCATAACATACCTCCAACCCCCCCTCCCCCCCTAAAATTTTCTCCTCGAATTTAGACGATTCACGAGAATGACCCTAGACATGATCAAATCCGAGGAATTCCGCGGATCCGTGGAGGATTCTCATCCCTGTTTTAAGGCTTCCATTGGGTAAAACCAACAAACACACCATGATGGAGTGAATAAGATCTTAAAAATATGACTGTGGGTGCATTCCGATCACCCAGTGGTGTACTCCGAAGTGGACTGCACAGGGTATTCTGCCATATTAAATGAGATTCCAAACCAGAGGGAGCAAACGGACTTCAGTTAAGATAAGATAAGATAAGATAAGATAAGTCTTTACTAGTCCCACAATGGGGAAATTCCAGGATTGCAACAGCACAGGGACAGCAACACTCAGAGCAACAATCAAGAAGACAAGAAAAACAAGAGCAGCGAATATACATATGTACACATAAATATATAAATATATATACACACACACATATATATATATATATATATATATATATACGTATATACACATATAAATATATAAATATACTGTATATACACACAGTGCGGAGCATTGTAGCTAGAAATGGAATAAACAGCATAACCGTCTACTTAGTTATCCTACATAGTATGAATATGTACCCATACATATTGTCACCCTCCGTAGCAACTGATATTGTCCTTGTTGTATACTGGAGGGGACCATTGTGTAAGTCTATTGTGTCTTTTGCATTCAATACTATTAGGTCGTCAACGTTTTTTTGCTATCTCTGCAAGCAGCCCTGCTTAGGTTATACAGTCTGACAGCCGTAGGTAGGAAGGACCTGCAAAACCTCTCGGTTGCGCACCTAGGATGATGTAGTCTGCTGCTAAATGAGCTCCTCAGTGCGTTCAGTATGTCCTGCATAGGGTGGGACTCGGACTCCAGCAGAAATGACAGTTGACCACCATCCTTCTCTCTCCTTTCTCCTCCACCGGGTCAAGGCGTTGCCCCAGGACAGAGCTAGCTTTCTTGATCAGTTTGTTCAGTCTCTTCCTATCAGCTGCTGTAATGCCACTGCCCCAGCAGACCTCTCCAAAAGTGTTGGCTGATGCCACCACCGTGTCATAGAATGTCTTCAGCAGCACCCCTTGTACACCAAAAGACCTGAGTCTCCTCAGCAGGAACAGCCTGCGCTGTCCCTTCTTGTAGAGTGCATCGGTATTGTGTGACCAGTCTAGTTTATTGTTCAGATGAACACCCAGGTACTTGTAGGATGTCACCATCTCAGTGTCTGTTCCCTGTATGTTTACTGGTGCTGAGAGGTTGTCCTTGCCTGCGGCAGTCCACCACCAGCTCCTTAGTTTTCCTCGCGTTGAGTAATGAGGTAGTCCAGGATCCATGATGACAGGTGCTGGTCCACCCCTGCGCACAGCAGCTTGTCCTTCAGGATCATCGGTTGGATGGTGTTGAAAGCACTGGAGAAGTCAAAGAACATGATCCTCACCGCATTCCCGGGCTTCTCCAGGTGGGACAGAGAACGGTGAAGGAGGAAGATCACTGCATCCTCCACCCCAATGCCATACTGGTAGGCGAACTGGAGTGGATCCATCTCTGGTCCCACCAGGGGGCGGAGGTGAGCAAGGAGCAGTCTCTCCAGGGTCTTCATTATGTGAGACGTCAGGGCCACTGGTCTGTAGCTGTTCAGGTCTTTGGGGTGGGAAGTCTTTGGTACAGGTACCACACAAGATGTTTTCCACAACTGTGGTACCCTCCCCAGCTTCAAGCTCAGGTTGAAGATGTGCTCCACAATCCCACACAGCTGGTCTGCATAGGACTTGAGGAGCTTTGCGCTGATGCCGTCCGGTCCCAAGGCCTTCCTCACCTTGATCTTCCTCAGCTCCGTCCTCACCTGGGTCTTAGTGAGGGTCATGTTGGGGGACTGTGTGCTGGGAGTGGGGGGATGTTGGTGGAGTGGGGTGTGGGCAGCAGGACTCGATGTCTTTAGAGGCAGCAGTGGTTGTTGTGCAGTTGGGGGGGAGGGCGGTTGGTCAAACCTATTAAAAAAACAGGTTCAGATTGTTCGCCCACTCCCTGCCCCCCGTGGCCTGGGGGGAGGTATTCTGGAGCCCAGAGATGGTTTTAAGGTTTCTCCAGACCCCACCGATGTTGCTCTGTTGCAGCTTGTCCTCCATCTTCTTCCTGAAGCTGTCCTTGCCTTCTCTGATCTTCCTCGTCAGCTCCCTCTGTACGGACTTCAGCATCTCCCTGTTCCCCAACCTGAAGATCCTCTCCTTCTCTCTCAGAAGTGTTTTTATCTCAGGGTTGATCCAGGGTTTGTTGTTCTAGCAACACCGTATGGTCTTGGTGGGTACAGTGTTGTCCACACAGAAGCTGATGTAGTCTGTAATGGTGTGAGTGAGGCCATCGATGTCCTCACCATGTGGATCGCAGAGCTGCTCCCAGGCAGTGGTTTCAAAACAGTCCTTTAGAGCGTCCATTGCCTCCTCAGACCATAACTTCACTGTGCGCATGACCGGAGGTTGTCTGTGTACTAGGGGTTTGTACACCGGCAGGAGATGAACCAAGTTGTGATCCGATCTCCCGAGTGGGGGGAGTGGTGATGAGGTGTACGTCTCCTTAGTATTTGCAGTTCAAAGGGAACTAAGAACTGAGAAGGGAAGAAGTGAATAATGGTACATCATTTCACCAGAAGTTGACAAGAAGATTATCCATAAGCCATTGCACCTCAAATACGAATAAAACAAATTACTGTTGCTAACGTTATTAACAAGCTAAACTGATGTTGGTTTTTTATATCAACTGATTGTAATAAAAATATATTTGTATTAATATTTTATTTAAGAAATATAAATTATCCACCATAGTATGGAGCATAGGTGTAATTTATGGGGGGGTGGAGGGGTTGTAACCCCCCAGTAATCAAATCCAGCCAATGTAACCCCCCAATAATCATGTAATTAATAAAAAATATCTACAACCCAAGCAAGTATGAAGAAGTTGTCGTTTTTTCATTTGCAAGCAACAAAAAGTAACATTTCTAATAATCTGACAATGTATCCCCTCTGCTGCAGACTTAGTATTGCCCAACCAGTACTTGTGCCTTCACTGAGTAGGAGTCAGTTGTAAGGGCGGCAAGTGGGGATGCAGGTATGGAATGCATTCAGCTCAGTGAGAACATGAAACGAGTTCCACAAGGGCAACAAACCATTTTAAATTGGTTGAATCTGTTAAACAAAAGGACCAAAATGAGGTAAATATCATATTTAGCTTGTGAATTGTTGTCTGAAGTTAGCTGGTTGCTAGTTCGCTAATATGAGTTACACCACAGAATAACTGTGCTGCCTGGTAGGATTTAGCTGATCTGAGAAATGATTAGCTTTTCTCATGCAAATTTGGTCTTTACATTGTATTAATCATTCATGAAATGTGGTCAGAATGGACTTGTTCATCAACTGTTAGTGAAATTTACGTATGTTTCAGCATTCATCAAAATGTTAGCAGCTCCGAACATTTATCAAGCACAAACAAAAGCTATTCCTCCCACTGGTCCTTAAATATAAATGCCTTTAAATATTGCTTGTCATCCCCACAAAATTCAAGTTAACCTTAAACTGTTCTGTTGTAGGAGTCAAGAATTGAGGAGACTGGATGATTTTTCCAGTATCTGTTTTAATTCTCATTCATCCTACGTCCTCTCTCGATCGGAGTGAAAAGAGACAGGACGCAGTCACACACATACATTTATACACTCATCTCTAACAATACATCACACAAAAGTCTCAATACTCAGCTACATCCTTTCATCTGTAATAGAACACCCAGAGTCCTTCTGTTCTCCTTTCTGACCCCCAAAGGTCAGGCCGGGTAATCTTCTCCTCTCTCCTGAGTTCCCAGGGGGTGCAGACACGTCTTCCTCTTGAGGTGTGAAGTCAATACACACGGCTAGCTCAAAGTCTCTCTTGGCTGAATTCAGCCAGCCACATGTGAGTCACATAGGTTATAACTATGGGCTCCACACTGTATTTTTAAAATGTAATGATTTTGATCATTATAAAATTCAATTAAAAGGCATGTTTTACCACTTTCGATAATAGACTAAGTCACTCTGAAGGCTATTCTTAAATACCCACGTTAAAAGAAATAGATTATTTTCCCTGCAGATCATTTTCAGATCTTCTATCGACTGTTAAAATACTACAACTGCACAGTGTTATGTCTGTGAAACGTGGCACAATAATGAGGCAAGTGGTGAACTACAAAGAGCTTTATTAAAGGACTCATTGAATACAGACTGACGCTCCCGCTAGGCAGAGAGGTGGTCGAAGAGACCGCCTGTCTACCGCACAGCTCTCTTATACTTTGGGGGACATCACCACCCATGTAACACCATAACATTTCCCACGAACACTACATTTTCCCCCCCCTGTAGAAAAGTCCAGAATGCACGCACACCAATTAGACCCTCCCAAATTTAGTGCCCGAATCACACACTAATAAGCAGAATACTTAAGGCCTATCCATGTACACAAATAACTAAAACTAGAGGGGGACAGGTGAACTATTGTCCCACCTCCACACGGCTAAACGGATTATTCTGCCATCTTTATCTACATATAGTCCATGAAAATAAAATCTGCCGTGTTCCTAATATTCATTCATTCATTCATCTTCTTCTGCTTAATCCTTTTCGGGTCACGGGGGGGCTGGAGCCTATCCCAGCATCTTTGGGCGGGAGGCAGGGTCCACCCTGGACAGATCGCCAGTCCATCGCAGGGCCAACACAGAGACAGACAACCATTCACTCTCACAGTCATACCTAAGGACAATTTAGAATCCCCAGTTTTGATGCCAGTTAACCTAAGTTGCATGTTTTTGGCATGTGGGAGGAAACCGGAGAAATCCCAGAGTAAACCCACGCAGACACGGGGAGAACATGCAAACTCCACACAGATCACTGTTGGTCGGAGGCTGGGATCGAACCCAAGATCCCCCGGCCAAGGGTGAGTTGCTGTGCTGCCGCAGTGCTAACCACTCCACCACCGCGCTGCCTAATATATTAAATAAAATAACACCATAAACATATATATACACACACACACACACACAGGTAAAACCTTAACACAACGTCTAACCAGTCAATACTCACATTCACGCCATACTATTAACACACCCAACCACACCACCCCATAACCCAGGCAAACCACACGGTAATATGTGCTTCAAACACGTTGACACAGACATTACCCGTTTTTCGTTTTTTGTTTTTTTTTAACATGGGCAATTTGCACAGCAACCCAACATAAGAAACCTATTGACAATGCAGCCTGAACAATGCACACATTATTTCAACGAGTCACACATTAACATCATGCAAAACACAATAACTTGGGCAATCAGCAATAACACATATAAAACACATTGCCCCCTTTAACTTATCAGTCATACACCATGGAGAGCCCACCCCCCTGAGACCTGTCAGGTGGGCTCCAACCCGAGCATCTTCTTCTCTTGGCGCCCAGAGGTGACCCACGTCGATGCTGAGACACCTCCCCCTCTTCACTGGCGCACCGCAGCCCGTTGGAATGTCTCCGTGTACCATCAGACAGCTGAAGGTAGCCGTCCTCCTGAACAGCCACCACCTTCAGCCACCCCTGGTCCTCCTGTCGTTTTCTCTTCCTGCGAACTCCTCTCAACTGGGCCTTCTCCCTGAGCCGGACCACATCAGTGACCCCCAGAGGAGCCCGGCTCAGCTTCCAGTGTTCCCGTGTGGCATGTCGTTTTACTGTGCCAGCCAGTCCTGCCCCGCTCGCTTGCATTTCAGATGCTGGAGAAGCCAATGTGACCCCCTGCTTCTCAGTACCTCCCAGCCAAACTCCACAAACAGGATAAGTCATCCACTCGGCTCCATCCGCAATCACAGGTGTCCCATGGCGCCGCCCAGTTCCCTCAGCTAGGGCAACTTGGACCCTGGCGATGGCCCTGGATGGGGTTGGTCCTGCTCATCTCCCAGGATACTAGGCCAAGGTTTGTCCCATATTGCCTCATCCAACACTCGCAGAACCGGCTGGTCCCACAAGCTCCAGCCCGACCACTCCTCTCCACTATCACTGGTGATCGTGAAGCCAAGTCCGTAGAAAAGGTTGTAGCCCATCACATTCGCTCCACTGGTGGTCACCACAAACTGCAGATTGGCTACCTCCGCTGCCTTGTATCTAGCCGTCAGCTCCAGCGAACCCACAATGGGCAGTCTATTTCCACCATATCCACAAAATGGCGTTGAAAGACCTCTCATTCAGTGATATGGGAAAAACTCCTCACAGTAAGCCAGTTTAGCACGGACCTCATCGCATCTGTGTCCACCAGCAACAACACCTCCTCGCCTTCCAACTTCACTATACAGTATGTACAGCCCTCTGTGCTCAGGGAGACGGTGTGAAACACCATAGGAGTTGGAGCAGGGGTATCCGCTTTGTGTCACCGTTCCACTCGTTCGAACCTATTACAGGCCCAGGCAAAATGATGTAGGTGTCCAAAAAGTAAAACCCAGCGCTACAAAAACAGCTTTGTTCCTGCTGCTGTCAAAGAGTTGAACAAGTTGTAACAATACATTGCACATAATTTAGGTACATATTTATTAACTCCATTTTATATTTACTTATTTTTGTAGGATGTTATTTGGGTTCTAAATATTTTATTGGGTTTTAGACCTTTGAGTTTTTAACCTCTTTGACTAGTTTTTAACTTTTTAATATGACCCTTCTCTCTTACCTCTGGTTTTTCTCTCATCTCTTTGTCTTTATACCCTGATTGATGGAGCCTTGAGTATTTTTATCATGTTTATAGTCAGCTTCATGTGTGCCTGTGTTTGTGTCTATGTTGAATGTAATTGTGGCTTGTAAATATGGATGTCACCAGACTGCAAAACAAATCTACCTACGGGTACAAATAAAGTAACCTGAACCTGAACCTGTGTCCACACTTGCCACAGCGTTTACCTCTGGCTGGACACTCTCTAGCCTTGTACCAGTGCTTAGTGAACCCACAACCCAAACATTTGGGTGACCCAGGGACAGACCTCATCTTTACAGCTGCAGCACATTCCTCTTGCTCGCTCTCTTTGCTGTCTGGATCCACAGCCTGCGTCGATGATTGGGAGTCATGGCGGCATAGCGTAGCTCTCTCACCAAGGTTGTGCGATAACTTGTCCGCCACTTCACACTGTTGGGCTATCTCCACAGCCGTCGCTAAAGTTAATTCGCCGGAGTGTGTAAGCAATTTCGACCGAGCCGACGAACACAGAGTGTGCTCCACCAGCTGGTTGCGGACCATTTCTTCCTCTAACTCACAAAACTGGCAGTCTCCAGCCAGCTGCTGTAGGTCTGCAACATAGTGCTGCACCGACTTGCCGGCCATCTGGAGGCGCTGCCAAAACTGGACCCTCCTGACGATGATGTTTGTAAGCGCGTGAAAATGTTGCGCCATTCGCTCAACCACGTCATCAAAGCTATCGCTAGCTCCCAAAGTAGAAAGGATACATTGTCCTTCCATACCCAAATTATGGACCAAAATTGCCCTTGCTCGTACCTTCTTCAGTTCGCCAATGTTTAGTGCCACCAGATAGTTCTGAAATGCGGCGAACCACCTCGTCCAAGGCACCGGAGGCTCCCCCAGAGTCTCCAGAAATGGCCAAAAAGATGACACGCCCGCATCCATACTTTATCCTCATTGCCAAATGTTATGTCTGTAAAATGTGGCATAATAATGAGGTGAGTGGTGAACTACAAAGAGCTTTATTAAAGGACTCATTGAGTACAGACTGATGCTCCCACTAGGCAACGAAGTGGTTGAAGAGACCACCTCTCTACCACACAGCTCTCTTATACTCAGGGTGACATCATCACCCGTGTAACACCATAACATATCCCACAAACAATACTACACACAGTACAGCATCTAAACGAATATATACAGTATCTCACAAAAGTGAGTACACCCCTCACATTTTTGTAAATATTTTATTGTATCTTTTCATGGGACAACACTGAAGATATGACACTTTGATACAATGTAAAGTAGTCAGTGTACAGCTTGTATAACAGTGTAAATTTGCTGTTCCCTCAAAATAACCAACACAGCCATTAATGTCTAAACCACTGGCAACAAAAGTGAGTACACCCCTAAGTGAAAATGTCCAAATTGTGCCCAATTAGCCATTTTCCCTCCCAGATGTCACGTGACTCATTAGTGTTACAAGGTCTCAGGTGTGAATGGGGAGCAGGTGTTTTAAATTTGGTGTTATCGCTCTCATGCTCGCTCATACTGGTCACTGGAAGTTCAACACGGCCCCTCATGGCAAAGAACTCTCTGAGGATCTGAAAAAAAAAAAGAATTGCTGCAGGGATGTCAAACTCATTCCATGGAGGGCCAAGGCCCTGCATGTTTTACCTCCACCCAGTCTCCTCAGCAGATGTTTTCACTGATTAGCAGTCAGTGGGAAGAAATTCAGTGAATGCACCAGTTAAAGGCACTGGCTGGAGATAAAACCTACAGGGTCTTGGCCCTCCATGGACTCTACATAAAGATGGCCTAGGCTATAAGAAGATTGCCAGCAAGATTGCCAGCTCAGTTTAAGATTGCCAACACCCTTAAACTGAGCTGCAGCATGGTGGCCAAGACCATACAGCGGTTGAACAGGACAGATTCCACTCAGAAGAGGCCTCGCCATGATCGACCAAAGAAGTTGAGTGCATGTGCTTAGCATCATATCCAGAGGGTGTCTTTTGAAAAATGACTGCTGCCAGCATTGCTGCAGAGGTTGAAGGGGTGGGGGGTCAGCCTATCAGTGCTCAGGCCATAACGCAGCACACTGCAACAAATTGGTCTGCATGGCTGTCGATCCAGAAGGAAGCCCCTTTTAAAGATAATGACCAACAAAGCCCGCAAACAGTTTGCTGAAGATAAGCAGACTAAGGACATGGATTACTGGAACCACGTCCTGTGGTCTGATGAGACCAAGATAAACTTATTTGGTTCAGGTGGTGTCAAGCATGTGTGGTGGCAACCAGGTGAGGAGTACAAAGACAAGTGTGTCTTGTCTACAGTCAAGCATGGTGGTGGGAGTGTCATGGTTTGGGGCTGCATGAGTGCTGCCAGCACTAGGGAGCTACAGTTCATTGAGGGAACCATGAATGCCAACATGTACTGTGACATACTGAAGAAGAGCATGATCCCTTCCCTTCAGAAACTGGGCCGCAGGGCAATATTCCAACATGATAACGACCCCAAACACACCTCCAAGACGGCCATTGCATTGCTAAAGAAACTGAGGGTAAAGGTGATGGACTGGCCAAGCATATCTCCAGACCTAAACCCTACTGAGCATCTGTGGGGCATCCTCAAATGGAAGGTGGAGCAGCGCAAGGTCTCTAACATCCACCAGCTCTGTGATGTCATCATGGAAGAGTGGAAGAGGATTCCAGTGGCAACCTGTGAAGCTCTAGTGAACTCCATGCCCAAGAGAGTTAAGGCAGTGCTGGAAAATAATGGTGGCCACACAAAATATTGACACTTTGGGCACAATTTGGACATTTTCACTTAGGGGTGTACTCACTTTTGTTGCCAGCGGTTTAGACATTAATGGCTGTGTGTTGAGTTATTTTGAGGGGACAAGAAATTTACACTGTTATACAAGCTGTACACTGACTACTTTACATTGTAACAAAGTGTCATATCTTAAGTGTTGTCCCATGAAAAGATCTAATAAAATATTTACAAAAATGTGAGGGGTGTACTCACTTTTGTGAGATACTGTAAGAAATAAACACCAAATAGATGAATGAAATAATAGATGCATTTCATAGTCCTAAACTTTTTATAAACTTTTTAACATAATGTGTTAAAATGAGTTCAAAAGCACAACAATACAGCATTGCTGATTTATTGATTATATTTAATTATTGACCTTAAAATCACATTTCTAGTTTTCCATTCCCATTTTATTTAATCACGATACAGCATTACACAAATTAGGCAGTGACCAAACACTGAGATATTGGCGACTTACTGTATTATCACTGTGTAGTGATTTAGCTCCTAGTATGACAAGATTCTTCACCTTAACACCGTATCTTTTGAGTTTGTTAGTGTTTAAGGGTTCATTTGCAATAAAGGGGGCACTAAAAAAATAAATAAATTGATAAATAAAAAGTTGCAATGCTTCTTCGAGCTATTTTTTTGAAGCATTTGTCACCTCCTCGAGCCTGTTGCTTTTCCTGTCAAGTAGGGGTCTGCAGAACGCTGCACTGCACCTATAGAAAGCATATTACAAACCCCTTTAAAGTTAGAGCTGTCCTCACTACCAATTGAATTGGTGAATTCAAAAAGGGCCCAAGTCCACACTTTTTCAATGGGGACTTGGGCCCTTTTTGAATTCACCGATTCAATTTTTGGGGCTCCAAATATTCTCTCCAATCTTTTTTTCTCCCTTGGTAAACTTCATCAGTGTTTCATGTAGCACTGTGATGTTTCTAATGTCAGTTTTTCATGTGTGCAACTTTTTTGTCTTAGTTTTACAGCGTTTCTAGTAAATCAGAGACATTTTTTCTTGTAAATTTGCCCACTTTTTGAATAAATATACAGTATTTCCCCCATGTTTTCGCCTAAATTCAGTTTCTCACAAAAATGTTGCATTTTTCTCAAATTTGTCTTGGAAAATAAGCATTTTCCTTACATATTTGCAAAATAATTTAAATTTCAGATTTTTTAATCTTTTTTTTTTTTTTGACTGTCATCAAGTTGTGACTTTTTTCTTGTGAATTTACATTATTTTCTCCTAAATTTGCGTGTTTTTTTTCTGGTAAATTTGGTAAAGGTAAATTTGTTATTTACCTTTTATGAGGGGAGGGGGGCAAATACCTGAATCCTAAATCTGAAAACTGAATGCCATTGTAAAAAATTAAATGTCTAGGTAATGACTCCAGAGTAAGTTTTAAATACTAGGATGATTTTGTCACAAATCTCACAGATTTACTATCATTTATCCTTTATTAACATCATCCTCACATGGTGAGGATCATGTTCTTTGACTTCTCCAGTGCTTTCAACACCATCCAACCGATGATCCTGAAGGACAAGCTGCTGCGCGCAGGGGTGGACCAGCACCTGTCATCATGGATCCTGGACTACCTCACGAACCGGCCTCAGTTTGTGAGAACCCGGGACTGTGTGTCCGACACGATCATCAGTAGCACGGGGGCCCCCCAGGGAACGGTGCTGGCTCCCTTCCTGTTCACTCTTTATACTGCGGACTTCTCACACAACACAACACACTGCCATCTACAGAAGTTCTCTGATGACTCTGCGATCGTTGGCCTCATCTCCAATGGAGATGAAGCTGAGTACAGAGGGCTTATCCAGGACTTCGTGGACTGGTGCCATCGGAACTGCCTCCAGATCAACGCGAGGAAAACTAAGGAGCTGGTGGTGGACTGCCGCAGGCATGGGCAGCCCCTCACAGTACCAGTAAATATACAGGGAACAGACATCGAGATGGTGACATCCTATAAGTACCTGGGTATTCATCTGAACAATAAACTAGACTGGTCACACAATACTGATGCACTCTACAAGAAGGGACAGCGCAGGCTGTTCCTGCTGAGGAGACTGAGGTCTTTTGGTGTACAAGGGGCGCTGCTGAAGTCATTCTATGACACGGTGGTGGCATCAGCCATCACTTTTGGAGTGGTCTGCTGGGGCAGTGGCATTACTGCAGCCGATAGGAAGAGACTGAACAAACTGATTAAGAAAGCTAGCTCTGTCCTGGGGCAGCGCCTTGATCCGATGGAGGAGATAGGAGAGAGAAGGACGGTGGCTAAACTGTCATCTCTGCTGGAGTCCGAGTTCCACCCTATGCAGGACATACTGAATGCACTGAGGAGCTCATTTAGCAGCAGACTACATCATCCCAGGTGCACAACCGAGAGGTTTCGTAGGTCCTTCCTACCAACGGCTGTCAGACTGTACAACCTAAGCAGGGCTGCTCGCAGAGATAGCAAAAAGACGTAACAAACTAATAGTTTTTTGAATGCAAAAGATGCAATAGACTTACACAATGGTCCCCTCCGGCATACAACTAGGAACTTACCGGTCGCTATGGAGGGTGAGAATATGTATGGGCACATAATCATACCATGTAGGATAACTAAGTAGACGGTTATGCTGTTTCATTCCATCTAGCAACAATGCTCTGCACTGTGTGTGTTTATATATTTACATATTTATTCCATCTAGCTACAATGCTCAGCACTGGGTGTGTTTATATATTTATATATCTACATATTATTCCATCTAGCTACATTGCTCCGCACTGTGTGTGTTTATATACTTGCATATTTATTCCACCTAGCTGCAATGCTCCGTACTGTGGGTGTTTATATATTTACATATTTATTCCATCTAGCTACAATGCTCTGCACTGTGTGTTCATATATTCATATATTTATTCCATCCAGCTACAATGCTCTGCACTGTGTGTCTGTGTGTGTGTGTATATATATATATTTTATAGTAATACGTACATATGTATATTAGCTGCTCTTGCTTGCTTGTTTTTTTTTTTCTTGCCTTCTGATTGTTGCTCTGAGTGTTGCTATCCCTGTGCTGTTGCAATCCTGGAATTTCCCCGTTGTGGGACTAATAAAGGCTTATCTTATCTTATCTTATCTTATTTAATGAGTGAAACATAGCACACCTAAGGTGTGGTGTGCTATGTTCATAACGCCACTGCAGGAAGGAAAACTGTTACTTTTGTCATAGTCTAGCTGACTAAATCTTTGGAAAGCTGAGTTCAATTTCTCTAGCCACACCCAGGTCTGATCACTGCCACACCTGTTCTCAATCAAAAAAATCACTTAAATAGAACCTGCCTGACAAAGTGAAGTATACCAAAAGGTCCTCAAAAGCAAGACTGCGATCCAAAGAAATTCAGGAACAAATAAGAAACAAAGCAATTGAGATCTATCAGTCTGGAAAAGGTTATAAAGCCATTTCCAAAGCTTTGGGACTCCAAAAAACCACAGCGGAAACCATTATCTACAAATGGCGAAAACATGGAACAATGGTAACCCTTCCCAGGAGTTGTCAGTCGACCAAAATTACCCCAAGAGCGCAGCAATAACTCATCCAAGAGGTCACAAAAGACCCTACAACAACATCAAAAGAACTGCAGGCCTCACTTGCCTCAGTTAAGGTCAGTGTTCATGACTCCACCATAAGAAAGAGACTGGGCAAAAATGGCCTGTACGGCAGAGTTTCAAGACAAAAAACACTGCTGAGCAAAAAGAACATAAAGGCTCATTTCAGTTTTGCCAGAAAATATTTGATGATCCCCAAGACTTTTGGGGAAATACTCTGTGGACTGATGAGACAAAAGTTGAACTTTTTGGAAGGTGTGTGTCCCATTACATCTGGCGTAAAAGTAACACAGCATGTCAGAAAAGAAGCATCATACCAACAGTAAAATATGGTGGTGGTAGTGTGATGGTCTGGGGCTGTTTTGCTGCTTCAGGACCTGAAAGACTTGCTGTGGTAAATGGAACCATGAATTCTGCTGTCCACCAAAAAATCCTGAAGGAGAATGTCCAGCCATCTGTTTGTGACCTCAAGCTGAAGCACATTTGGGTTCTGCAGCAGGGCAATGATTGAAAACAAACCAGCAAGTCCACCTCTGAATGGCTTAAGAAAAACAGAATGAAGACTTTGGAGTGGCCTAGTCAAAGTCCTGACCTGAATCCATTTGAGATGCTGTGGCATGACCTTAAAAAGGCGGTTTGTGGGGGCGTGGTGTGGGACTTCTCCATCCAGAGAAGGCAGCTGGGGAAGGGGGGAACAATGGACTAAAAGAGGTGTCACCGGGGGGGTATCAGATGGGACAGTAAGGACTATGCCCCCCCCCCCCCCCAGGGAGAGGAGTGACTGCCGGAGCCACTGGAAGAAGAAGGGTGTGAGAGCGGCACCAGCGTTATGGCATGTTAATGTGCCACACAGGCTTTGTTCTAAACAACAATGTATTATGGTCGGATGTTCTGGGTCTCAATGCATGGTATTAAAGATATAAAAGAGGAATGCACAGAGACCCGAGAGCTCTTTTACTGTACCATATGTTGGAGTTGGAATAAAGTTTCTGCGTCATTCAGCACGTTGCCTCGCCTGCTTCCTTTCTCCACATTGGTGACCCTAAGACATGCCATGGAAAGCGAGCCAAGCACTACCCCGGAGACCACCTGAAGGGAGAGCACCAGCGCCACGTGCGTAGTCTCAGTCGAGCTCCCAGACTTCCGGCTTCACAACCCAACCGCGTGGTTCTTGCACGTAGAAGCCCAGTTTGCACTCCACGGGATAACAACGGATGATACCAAGTATTACTACGTGGTTGCTGCGCTGAATGCGTGCCCCATGCAACAGGTGACGAGCCTGCTCCAGGAGCCGCCGGCCCAAGGAAAATATGAAGCGCTCAAGAGGATGCTTCTCCAGCGCTATACCCTTTCTGACAGTGAGAGGGCAGAGAGACTCCTAACACGTTCGGAGTTAGGTGACAGATCAGCAGTGGACCTCGTGGAGAGCATGTTGGCGCTGAAGGGGAAGAACGATGAATCTTTCCTGTTCGTCCACTTGTTCCTCAGGAACCTACCTGCTACAGCGAAGGCAATCCTGGCCAACTCGCCATGGCTGGTTGCTAAGAACTACCGCGCCCTGGCGCAGGAAGCGGACCACATCATTTTGGCGACCAGACCTATCAGCGTGCAGACAATAGCACCAGCATCCATGAGGAACTCCAGCGAGGTCAAGGAGCCGTTCGTGGTAGCTGGGACGGACACCAGGAGATGAAGGATCTGTTTTTATCATCGCCGTTTCGGCTCAAATGCCCAACGCTGCCTGTCGCCATGCCAATTCAAGAAGCCAGGAAGATGGCACGTTTGAAATTCAGTGGCAGCTGCAACCGATGGCGACAGGAACAGACTGCTTTATGTCATTGAACAAGTTTGGGAAGACAGTTTTTGGTGGACTCCGGCTCCCAGAAGAGGCTCATCCTGCCAGTCAGCACAGATAGGGTGGAAGGAAGCAGCAGTCCCGAGCTCACAGCCACCAATGGATCCACCATCAGGGCATTTGGCGAGCCGACACTGACAATATACTTACACGGACGCAACTTTCAGTGGGACTTTATGGTAGCTGCATGTTCCAGCCCCATTTTAAGCGCAAATTTTTTTATGTGCTTATGGGTTGTTAGTCGATGTTGCTAATAGGAGATTAGTGGATGCTGTCTCTTTTACCTCACTGCCCTGTACAGCTTGGGGAGCTGGGTCGACAACACATGCTAACGTTATAGCTCCAGGGGGTAAGTACCAACATTTGCTCACACAGTTCCCAGCACTCACGGTCCTGACTTTTTCAGCTACGGTAACGAAACATGGGGTCGAACACTTTATAACGACAAAAGGCCCTCCGGTGTTTACACAACCTCAGTGCTTGGATACAGCTAAACTGGCCAGCACGTGAGAGGAGTTTGCCAACTTAGAGCAGTTGGGCATCATCAGGCGCTCCAACAGCCCGTAGGCATCCCCGCTACACATGGTGCCTAAAGCTGGTGGTTCGTGGCGACCGTGCGGCGATTTCCGGCGCTTGAATAATGCCGTGGAACACGACTGTTACCCCATTCCGCACATCCAGGATTTTTCCGTACACCTGGCCGGGGCACGTGTTTTTTCAAAAGTGGATCTGGTCCGCGGATACCATCAGGTCCCGGTGCACGCGGAAGACGTTCCAAAAACAGCGGTAATAACTCCTCTCGGCCTTTTCCAGTTTTTATGCATGCCATTAGGATTAAAAGGCACGGTGCAGACTTTCCAGAGAATGATAGAGGCAGTGTTTCACAACTTGTCCTTTGTTTTTGTCTACTTAGACAACATTCTGGTAGCTAGCACATCCGAGGAGGAGCACATTGCCCGTCTAAAGACAGTTTTCCAGAGGTTGGAGGCACACAGGCTGATAGTTAACCTGACCAAGTGCCAGTTCAGTGTGCCAGTGATTGATTTTTTGGGCCACCACATTTCGCCGGAGGGCGCAATTCCGTTACAGGATAAGGTGTGCGCTGTGTCGGACTTTCCACAGCCGCAGACCGTGAGAGCACTACAGGAATTTTTGGGAATGATTCATTTTTATAACCGTTTCCTTTCCCGGGCAGCCCAGCTGATGCAGCCATTGCATGCCACGCTTAAAAAAAAGAAGCCTGCAGAAACCATCGACTGGACTCCCAAGTGAATCCAGGCTTTTACAAACGCCACAACAGCGCTTGTGGATGCCGTGCTGCTAGCCCACCCAGATCCGTCTGCACGGATAGCACTCATTATGGACGCGTCTGATGTTGCCATAGTAGAAGTGGTGGAGCAGTACGTCTCAGGTTCATGACAGCCGCTCGCATTTTTCAGCCGAACTTTGCGCGACAACGAACGCAAATACAGCATGTTCAATAGAGGATTGCTGGCTCTCCACCTGGCGACGTGCCATTTCCAGTTTTGGCTAGAGGGGTGTGAGTTCATCACGTTCGTGGACCATAAGCCATTGACATACGCAATGTCCAAGGTCTCGGAACTGTGGTTGGCCTGGCAGCAATGACATTTGGCCGCGATTTCGGAGCTTACTACTGACATTCAACACGTTGCCGGTAAGCTCAATGTTGTGGCCGATTGTCTGTCGCACGTGTTAGTCTCCCCGTTCTACATGAGAATAGATTTCCCTGCGATGGCCGCAGAGCAAGCCAGGGATGCAGACATTTGCGTGCACAAGTCTGCGCCTACTGGGATAAGGCTGGAGAGCAGGGTGGTACAAGAGGGGTGACCTCCCTTGCTCTGCGACGTCTCCACCGGCTGCCCGCGCCCAGTGGTTCCGAGCTCTTGATGCCGTCGCATTTTTGAGTCGGTCCACTGCCTTTCGCACCCCGGAGTGTGCTCTTTGGTGATGCTAGTGGGGGCGAAATTCGTCTGGCCACACTTGTGTAAGGATGTGAAACAGTGGGCTACAGCTTGCATCGCGTGCCAGCGAGCCAAAGTGCACAAGAACACCATAGCCCCCCTTGAGCCATTCCAAATCCCGGCCAGGAGGTTCAGCCACGTCCACGTGGATTTGGTGGGACCCCTCCCACCGTCACAAGGTTTCACACACCTTTTACCAATCGTGGACCGCACCACACGCTGGCCTGAAGTGGTCCCGCTGGCTTCTACCATGTTTGCAGAAGTGGCTCGTGCTTTCTTCGGCTTGGATTGTGCGATTCGGATCCCCGTCAGACATCATTTCTGACAGGGGTCCAAAATTCGTTACGGAAATCTGATCCTAGATGGCCCAGAGCCTGGGGGTAAAATTCACCGCACTGCCGTAGAAAGGAGGTAATGTGGAGAAGTGTGGAAGGACGAGGCTGAGTTTATTTCTCAAGTCCAGTTTTATTCACGTTCACATTCTCCAACATCCAAAAACAGAAAGGGAGTGAATCCCCCAACATCTGTCCCTTTTATACCCCAGGACATCAAAGCACACAGTCACATTGTCTTTTAATCCCAAATCACAATGCATCCCCCTCCAGGTCTTCTCGCCTCCACCTAAAGTCCTGGTGGTCAGGAAATCCTTCAAGGCCATCTCTTTGCATACAAAAGGCCACATTTCACATCCTCCTGTTACCCCTAGGAGGTTCAGTCCTTTTGTTCCTCTGAGACGTGAAGCATACAATAAGCATACAGTAATATACATGTGAAGCATATGAAACCCACATATGTGCACCACATGACCCCCCCCAAAACGTCTAAGATGGAACAACATAACCACAGATTGCATGTCATAATAAAATCACTACATATCAGTCCACGTGCCGCTTGGGCCTCAGCCTTCTCCCGTATCTGCTGTAAGCAGGCTGTACCACCTCTGCGGCGTCTTCCTGCTGTGGAGCTGCTGCCTCAGGATGAGAACTGTTAGTCAACCCCTGTGGGTGTTCTGGGGAATGCTCTCTAGGGGGTCTGCCACGCCAAGGAGCCTTAGCCAACTGCACAACTTCGTCAGCTACCACAAAAGCGGGTTTGAGCCTGTTAATGCCAATCGTTTCTTTTCCGCCCCCCAAATCTAGCAAAAAATGCTTATCCCCTGTTTCCAGCACTCTACATGGTCCATCATAAGGTGGGCATAAAGGTGGATGATGGGCATCATGTCTGACAAAAACAAACTCCGCATTTTTTAAAGCCTTAGGCACAAAAACACGCGGAAAACTCTGGTGAACGGGGCCAGGTAGCGTGCTCGTGCCCGTGCTATTCTGTAACCGCTGAGCCAGGGAGCACTCTGGCGCTGGATTATCTGGGAGAAATTCCCCGGGCAGCCGAAGTGGCTGTGCGAAAACTAGCTCAGCTGGGGAGGCTTCTGAATCCTCTTTAGGTGCAGAACGCAACCCCAATAAAACCCATGGTAGCTTGTCCACCCAATTTGCATCCGTAAGTGACGCTCTGAGAGCCGCCTTCAGTGACCTGTGAAAACGTTCGCATAACCTGTTAGCCTGCGGGTTGTACGCGGTCGTGCGGTGGATCGTTGCCCCCAGGCTGCGGGCCATCACTGACCAAAGTTCGGAAACAAATTGAGGGCCTCTGTCGGACGTAATGTCCGACGGGACTCCAAAACGCGCTACCCATGCCGTTAAAAACGCGCGCGCCACCTCCTCGGCTGTGGTTGACGACAGCGGAACCACTTCCGGCCAGCGTGTGGTGCGGTCAACCATTGTCAGAAGATGTGTGCACCCTTGTGAGGGCGGGAGGGGGCCTACGAGGTCCACGTGGACATGATCAAACCTTTTCGCTGGGATGTGAAACGGCTCCAAGGGAGCTCTCGTGTGTCTATGAACCTTGGCCCGCTGACAAGCCATGCAGGCTGCCGCCCACTCACTAACTTGTTTGCGCAGGCTCGGCCAAACAAATTTCTCTCCTACCATTTTGACCCAAGCGCGCACTCCCGGGTGCGCCAGAGAATGGATCGAGTCAAAAACGCAGCGGCGCCATGCGGCTGGAACCACAGGATGCGGCCGCCCAGTAGAGACATCGCAGATTAGGGGGGGCATACCGTCTTGCAGCACCCTGTTCTCCAGCCTTAACCCTGTTGGTCCAGACTGGAGCGCGCGCACATCCGCGTCACTAACCTGCTCCGTGGCCATGGCTGCATAATCTATCCCCACGCGGACCGGGGCCGCGCGCACTTCCGCGTCGCTAACCTGCTCCGCGGCCATGGCTGCAGAATCTACCTCTACGTGGGCTGAAGCCGCCACGGCGCGCGAGAGGCAGTCCGCCACTACATTAAGTTTACCCTCCACATGCTGGATATCGGTAGTAAACTCCGATATCGCGGCCAGCTGTCTCTGCTGCCGGCCCGACCAAGGTTCTGAAACCTTGGCCATCGCGAGAGTCAGCGGCTTGTGGTCAACGAACGCGGTGAAACGGCGTCCTTCCAGCCAGAACTGGAAGTGGCGAATGGCCAAGTGGAGAGCTAACAACTCCCTGTCGAATGCACTGTATTTTCGTTCGCTGTCGCGCAGGGTCTTGCTGAAAAAGGCGAGAGGTTGCCAGGCTCCGGCTACATACTGTTCCACAACCGCCCCTTTGGCCAAATCTGACGTGTCAGTAGTGAGCGCTATGCGGGCCGCTGGGACTGGATGTGCCAACAACGCAGCGTTTGCCAGGGCTGTTTTGACTTCAGAGAATGCGTGCTCTCGCTCCGGAGACCATTCAACTTTATTTGTGGGTTTTTGTTTTTTTAGTGCAGCATACAATGGTTGCATGAGCTGCGCTGCGCAGGGGAGGAAACGGTTGTAAAAATTCACCATTCCCAAAAACTCCGGTAACGCTTTGACCGTTTGTGGTTGGGGAAAATTTGTTACTGCGCGCACTTGGTCAGGCAGAGGAAGTGCTGCTTCTGGGGAGATGCGATGCCCCAAAAAATCAATCTGCGTCACCCCAAACTGACACTTCGCTGGGTTGATTATTAACCCGTGCTCTGCCAACCTCCGGAAAACTGCCGTGAGGCGGTTTTCGTGTTCGTCTTCGGATGCGCTGGCTACCAATATGTTGTCCAGGTAGACGAACACGAAAGGGAGATCGCGCAAAACCGTGTCCATCATGCGTTGGAACATCTGCGCCGCGCCTTTAAGCCCAAACGGCATGCGCAAAAACTCGAAAAGCCCGAAAGGAGTTATTACCGCTGTTTTGGGTATGTCCTCAACACGCACTGGGACCTGGTGGTAACCAAGTCTATTTTAGAAAAAACGCGAGCCCCCGCCAAATGAACTGAAAAATCTTGGATGTGCGGGATCGGGTAGCGGTTGTGCGCTGTAGCGTTGTTCAGCCTGCAGAAATCACCGCAAGGTCGCCACGAGCCATCAGCTTTTGGGACCATGTGAAGCAGTGAGGCCCATGGGCTCTTCGAACGCCTGATGATGTCCAACCTTTCCAGGTTGGCGAACTCCTCGCGCGCTATGGTCAGTTTAGCTGAATCCAAGCGCCGAGCTTTTGCAAAAACGGGTGGTCTGGTGGTAGTAACAAAATGTTCCACCCCGTGTTTAGCCACGGTCGCCGAAAATGTTGGGACCGTGGGTGCTGGGAACTGAGTGAGGAGTGTGTGGAACTTACCACCTGTGGCTGTGACGCTGGCTTGTGCTGTTGGTGGGGCCACTCGAGTTGTACAGGGAATAGAATAAAAAGAGAGTGCATTAACCAGGCGTATGTTAGCAAGATCGACCAACAAACCATGTGAGCACAAAAAATCAGTCCCTAACATGTTGAAATTGACTGCCGCTATGACGAAAGTCCACTCGAATGTACGGCCGTGTAAAGACAGAAACAGAGTCCTCTCACCGAAGGTCTTAATCGCCGAGCCGTTCGCTGCTGACACCCCGGGACCACTGGAAGGCGCCAGCCGGTCAGCGTAGGAAGGTGTGATGAAACTCAGCTGGGAGCCTTTGTCCACGAGGAAATGCCTCCCCGAGCGCGCATCCCTCAAGTAGAGCAGCTTGTTCTCCTCTCCGAGGGCCGCAGCTGCTACCGACTCCCGGTCTTGGCGTTTCCCGAGCGCTTGAAATGGCACGGTGGAATGCACTTGTATGCCCTTTCTGCGAAGCGGCAATGGTAGAAGCAAAGGATGTAGTCTGCTCCGTGTTTCCTGGCCCCTGCTGCCGCCATCGTCGGTGAGTCTGGTGCTGCAGCCTCTGGCCCCCTGCCATCTCCGGACGTTGCGCCTGGCTCTGCTGCCGCAGCCGTAGCCGCGCGCCGTTTATTGGCGTTGACGAGTCGTTGCGCCTCCTGGCCCAGTTCGTGGTAGTCTCGTCGGGCCAACAGTGGTGAACTGGCCAGGGTCACTCTCACCGCTGACGGTAGGGTCCTGAGGAAAAGGTGGGTGAAGATGAAGTTATCATCTTCGGAGTCTCTCAAACTCAACATCTTTCCCATCAGGTCTGCAGGTCTGTCGCTCTCAAATTCAGTCAGCGCCAGGAGCCTCTCTGCTCGCTCCTCCAACGAGGGGGTGAAGTAACGGTTGAGTGCAGCCTTCAACGTGCTGTACTTGTCGCTGTCCGGCGGGTGGTTGATCAGGCTCTCCACTCGCTGGGCTGTGTGGTTGTCCAGCTTTGCAACCACATGGTAGAACTTTGTGGCGTCTACCGAAATCCTCCGGAGGTGGAACTGTGCCTCGACTGCGTTAAACCAGGAGCGCGGATTGTTCTGCCAGAAGTCCGGTAGCTGAACTGTGGCTGCATTCGTTTGGCTGGCTCCTGACGAGTCTGGCTCGGGAGAATCGTCTCCGCTCATGATACGTCTTAGGGTCACCAGTGTGGAGAAGTGTGGAAGGACGAGGCTGAGTTTATTTCTCAAGTCCAGTTTTATTCACATTCACATTCTCCAACATCCAAAAACAGAAAGGGAGTGAATCCCCCAACATCTGTCCCTTTTATACCCCAGGACATCAAAGCACACAGTCACATTGTCTTTTAATCCCAAATCACAATGCATCCCCCTCCAGGTCTTCTCGCCTCCACCTAAAGTCCTGGTGGTCAGGAAATCCTTCAAGTGTGGCACATATATTGGCACATATATTGAGTTCATATCTCCCACAAATGTATGGCTGTATGTGTATTGGGGGCTTCACGTCTCGCGGGACAAAGAAGGTCTGGGTCTGCAGAGATCTACAGGAGATGACGAGGAGGTGCGAGTTTTGGCCTTTGTCTCAGAGAGGATGCCCCAGAAGGATTCCCAGAACATCGAGGGATAAGAGACAGACATCAAAGAGTTGCATTGTGACTGGGAATTAAGTACCATGTGATTGTATGTTTGCTAAAGCACCATGTGACTTAGGCAGTATAAGAGTGTGGTATTTCATTGCTCGGTCTATTTTCTTGTTGAGAGATTGCTAGAGAATGTGTTCTCATAATAAAGCTGAACCTGAGAAATAAACTCAGCCTCATCCTTGAATGCATTCTCTACACTGGTGACCCAATGACAAATTATGGCCGGGAACGACATTCCCGCACCAGACTCATCAGGAGCCAGCCAGGCTAACGCAGCTACCGCAGTCCAGCTGCCCAATTTCTGGCAGCATAGCCCGCGCTCCTGGTTCAACACTGTCGAGGCGCAGTTCCATCTTCGGGGAATTTCGGCGGATGCAACGAAGTTCTACCATGTAGTCGCAAAGCTGGACAGCCTCACAGTCCAGCGGGTGGAGAGCCTGACTAACCACCCACCAGATGACGACAAGTACGGCGCATTGAAAGCCGCTCTCATCCGTGCTTTCACCCCCTCGCTGGGAGAGCGAGCAGAGAAGCTCCTGGTGTTGACTGAAGGCGAGGCAGACAGGCCTGCAGACCTGATGGTGAGGATGCTGAGTCTGAGAGGCGATGATGATGATGGCTTTATCTTCGCCCATCTTTTCTTCAGGACACTACCGCCAGCAGTGAGAGTTACCCTGGCCGGTTCACAGCTGCTGACCAACCGAGATTACCACGAGCTGGGCCAGGAGGCACAGCGGCTCGCCGACGCCCATAGACGCCACGCGGCCACGACGGCGGCAGCGGAGCTGAGCGCAACGCCCGGAGACGGCAGGGGGCCAGAGGCTGCAGCACCGGATTCGCTGACGTCAGCAGTGGCGGAGGCCAGGAGACACGGAGCGGGCGACGTCCTCTGCTTTTATCATCAACGTTTCGCCGAGAGGGCACGCAAGTGCACTCCACCGTACCAGTTCAGACGCTCGGGAAATGCCAGGACCGAGCCGGTAGCAGCTGCGGCTCTCGGTGTGAAGAACAGGCTGCTCTACCTTACGGACACGAAATCAAGGAGACAGTTCCTGGTGGACACAGGCTCCCAGCTGAGTTTCATCACACCTTCCTACGCTGACCGGCTGGCGCCTTTCAGCGGACCCCTGGTGTTGGCGGCGAACAGCTCGACGATCAAGACCTTTGGGGAGAAGACCCTCCCCCTGTCTTTTCACGGTCGGACATTCGAGTGGACTTTCGTCGTAGCGGCAGTCAGTCATAACATGTTAGGTGCTGATTTTTTGTGCTCGAATGGTTTACTGGTTGATCTTGCTAATAGACGTCTGGTTAATGCACTGTCTTTCCACTGTATTTCCTGTACAGCCTGGGTGGTCCCGCCTACTGCACAGCCCAACGTCACAGCTGCGGGTGGTAAGTTCCAAGCACTACTCACTCAGTTTCCAACACTCACAGTCCCAACGTTTTCGGTGTCAGTAGCTAAACATGGGGTGGAACATTTTATAACTACCACCGGGCCCCCCGTTTTTGCAAAAGCTCGGCGCTTGGACTCAGCTAAACTAGCCATAGTGCGTGAGGAATTCGCCAACCTGGAAAAGCTGGGCATCATTAGATGCTCTAACAGCCCCTGGGCTTCACCGCTTCATATGGTCCCCAAGGCTGATGGCTCGTGGCGGCCTTGCGGTGATTTCCGCAGGTTGAATAATGCTTCAGCACACAACCGCTACCCAATTCCGCACATCCAAGATTTGTCGGTGCATTTAGCGGGGGCGCGCATTTTTTCTAAAATAGATTTGGTGCGCGGGTACCATCAAGTCCCAGTCCGCGCTCAGGACATACCCAAAACAGCGGTTATAACTCCTTTTGGGCTTTTTGAGTTTTTGCGTATGCCGTTCGGGCTCAAGGGTGCTGCGCAGACTTTCCAGCGTATGATGGATGCAGTTTTACGCGGCCTCCCTTTCGTGTTCGTCTACTTGGATGATATTTTGGTAGCCAGCACGTCCGAAGACGAACACGAAACCCACCTCACAGCGGTTTTTCGGAGGCTGGCGGAGCACGGGTTAATAATTAACCCAGCAAAGTGCCAGTTTGGGGTGGCGCAAATCGATTTTTTGGGGCACCGCGTTTCACCAGAAGGAGCGGTCCCTCTGCCCGATAAAGTACGCGCAATAACAGATTTTCCCCAACCACAGACAGTCAAAGCGTTGCAGGAATTTTTGGGAATGGTTAATTTTTATAACCGTTTCTTCCCAAGCGCAGCGCAGCTCATGCAACCATTGTACGCAGCACTTAAAAAACAAAAACCTGCGAATAAGATCGAATGGTCCCTGGAGCGGGAGTGCACATTCTCCCAGAATCAGAATCAGAATCAGAAAAGATTTATTGCCAAGTACATTAACAGATCACTGATAACATACGAGAGAATTTGACTTGACACAGAAAATGAACCTGCATTTCCAGTGACGCGGCAGCATCAGAGACGCGCCTGCCAACAGGATAGTGGGTACAAGCATGAGAATAAGAATAATACGAGGAACAATAGGAAGGAGCAAAAAAATCATTGATTCAAAATACTGGTTACATAATTAATCAATATTAAGATTTCAAGGAAAAAAAAAGCTCTCGATGCACATTCGCTACACAGGATTGACAAGACACAAGAGAGCAGTGTGTGTATCTTTATTCAGTTCATGGATCAATGTGTGTGCGGTGTTGAGCAGTGTTGATGATAATAAGAGAGACAACAAGGACACTTGGCAGGAGATGTTTTGTCTGGCTGCCGCCGAGTCCTTATCTTGGCAGAGTCCAGATGGCTGTCCAAGGCCTTATGCTCGATGATTTTGAAAACACAGACTGCAGACAGCCAGGAGGAATTTTCATGGGGAAATTGAGCCAAATCGGACTGATCACAGAGAAGGCTTTTTATTTCTTCTGTAGATTCAGTACTTAATCCTTCATTGCGGGGCTTTAAATCCATCGTGGAAAGACCTAAGCGAGACCATGATGTAATCCACCTTCCGAGACAGTTCTCCATTTGTCGCTATCAGGGTCTTCTCCAATTTTTCAATTTGACAGATGCACCTCGCCTGGCCAGCATTTTGATAGGTTGTATCCATCTTCAGCAATTTGCGGTACACCAGGACAATCCCAGTTCCAATCAGAAAGATCCCGATCACCATTACCACGAAGACATACAAATCTTCAATATCTCCGATAGAGAGATTAGTGAGACACAAGATTTTCCAATTACTTGTGTCACGTAAATAGCTCGCTGGAGCCGTACCTGCGGGACAGACAGCTTCCCCCGGAGCACTTTTCCTTGTTGAAAAAATAGTGTCAATTGTGTTCAAAGCCCAGCTTATTAACTCCATAATTTCTTTCTTTCGACGGTCGCAGTTAGACGCAGACAGACAACAGCAAGCTGGGATCCAGTAGTTGGGGGGGAAGGAAAAAAAAGTCAGAGCAGGAGAGGAGGAAAAAGCGTCTACTCTCTTGGGAGGGCGGAAGGTCAAATCGGCCCTGGCGAACGCCGTTTTGTTGGCACACCCGGTGCCAACGGCCCACATGGCGCTCACCATGGACGCTTCCGATTTAGCGGTGGGGGCGGTCGTTGAACAGTTTGTGGCAGGGAGCTGGCAGCCGCTCGCATTTTTCAGCAAAACCTTGCGCGATAACGAGCGGAAATACAGCGCGTTCGACAGGGAGCTGTTGGCCCTGCATTTGGCCATCCGCCATTTCCAGTTCTGGCTGGAGGGGCGCCGTTTCACCACGTTTGTGGACCACAAGCCGCTAACGTTCGCGATGGCCAAGATTTCAGAGCCTTGGTCAGGCCGGCAGCAAAGACAGCTGGCCGCGATATCGGAGTTCACCACCGATATTCAGCATGTCGCGGGCAAACATAATGTAGTGGCAGACTGTCTTTCGCGTGCGGTAGCAGCGCCAGGCCCCGTGGGGGCAGACTCGGCAGCTGTGGCCGCGGGCCAGGTTTGTGGAGCGGAAGCGCTCGCAGCTCCGGTCCGCGTAGGTTTGGATTACGCAGCCATGGCCGCGGAGCAGGCTAGCGACGCGGATGTGCACGCGCTCCTGGACCAACAGGGTTAAGGCTGGAGCACAGGGTGCAGCAAATAGGTATGCCCCCTCTAATCTGCGATGTCTCCATGGGGCGGCCTCGCCCCGTGGTTCCAGCTGCGTGGCGCTGCCACGTTTTTGACTCAATCCATTCTCTGGCGCACCCGGGGGTGCGCGCATCGATTAAAATGGTGGGGGAGAAATTTGTTTGGCCGGGGTTGCGTAAACAGGTCAAGGAATGGGCAGCAGCCTGCGTGGCATGTCAGCGAGCCAAAATACACAAGCACACTAGAGCCCCTTTGGAGCCTTTTCACATCCCGGCTAAGCGTTTTGATCATGTGCATGTTGACTTGGTGGGCCCCCTTCTGTTGTCGCAGGGGTGTACACACCTTTTGACGATGGTAGATCGCACCACGCGTTGGCCAGAAGTGGTCCCTTTGGCGTCAACTGCAGCGGCAGACGTTGCACGCGCGTTTTTAACAGCTTGGGTCGCGCGTTTTGGAGTTCCGTCGGACATAACGTCCGACAGAGGTCCCCAATTTGTTTCCGAACTCTGGTCATCGATGGCCCACAGCCTAGGGGTGAAGATTCACCGCACTACCGCGTATAACCCCCAGGCTAACGGTTTGTGCGAACACTTTCATAGGTCATTGAAAGCAGCCCTCAGAGCGTCTCTTACGGATACAAATTGGGTGGATAATCTTCCATGGGTTTTATTGGGGTTGCGTTCCGCACCTAAGGAGGATTTGCAGGCTTCTCCGGCTGAATTAGCTTTTGCACAACCCCTCCATTTGCCAGGGGAATTTCTTCCCGACAACCCTGCGCCAAATTGCCCCCGCCCCCCCGCTCAGCTGTTGCAGAGCGGTACAGGATCAAATACCTTTCCTGGCCCAGTTCATCACACTTTTCCACGCGTTTTTGTGCCGAAGGCTTTAAAAAATGCGGAGTTTGTTTTTGTTAGACATGATGCCCAACGCTCAGGTTTGCGACCGCCTTACTATGGGCCTTTCAGAGTGTTGGAAACAGGAGAGAAACATTTTTTGCTTGATTTAGGAGGCAGAAAAGAGTTGATTTGCATTAACAGACTCAAACCCGCCTTTGTTCTGGCTGATGAACTCGTGCAGTTGGCCAGGGCCCCCTGCCGTGGCAGGCCGCCGAGAAGGCATTCTTCGGACCCCCCACAGAGATGTGCTAACAATTCTGATCCACAGATGCAGCAAGTCGGGGCAGAAGGAACAAAGCCGGCTTACAGCAGATATGGCAGGAGGTTAAAACACAAGCAATTGGTGGATTGATTTGTGATATGTAGTGATGTTTTCTGTCATGCATCTCTGATGATGTTTTGTCCCTTAATAGACGTTTGGGGGGGGGGGGGGTTAAGTGGCACATATATTGGCACATATATTGAGTTCATATCTCCCACAAATGTATGGCTGTATGTGTATTGGGGGCTTCACGTCTCGCGGGACAAAGAAGGTCTGGGTCTGCAGAGATCTACAGGAGATGACGAGGAGGTGCGAGTTTTGGCCTTTGTCTCAGAGAGGATGCCCCAGAAGGATTTCCAGAACATCGAGGGATAAGAGACAGACATCAAAGAGTTGCATTGTGACTGGAAATTAAGTACTATGTGATTGTATGTTTGCTAAAGCACCATGTGACTTAGGCAGTATAAGAGTGTGGTATTTCATTGCTCTGTCTCTTTTCTTGTTGAGAGATTGCTAGAGAATGTGTTCTCATAATAAAGCTGAACCTGAGAAATAAACTCAGCCTCATCCTTGAATGCATTCTCTACACAAGGCCATCTCTTTGCATACAAAAGGCCAGATTTCACATCCTCCTGTTACCCCTAGGAGGTTCAGTCCTTTTGTTCCTCTGAGATGTGAAGCATACAATAAGCATACAGTAATATACATGTGAAGCATATGAAACCCACATATGTGCACCACAGTAAACGCTTTTTCCACACCACTGTATGTGAAAAGTTATCTTTTAAGTTCACAAACATATGTGTAACTTGTGGCAAAATTTGATTGGGATCAAAAGATAATGTCGTTCTTGTCATTCATTTCAATTAGAGAGTTTTTGGGAGAGGGGGCGTGACTTAGGCTGTCGATTTGAGCAGATGTTTGCTATCCGCCAGTAACCTAGAGAAGAAGAAGAAGAAGAAGAAGAAACCCCCCCCCCCCCCGTACGCTCTTGGTACGGAGGAGGGAGCCTACGGTTACAGGGTGTTTCAAATGGAGACGTTTTGTGAGGGGCAGAGAACGGAGCAGGGAGTACAGTTGAAGTACACTGTGGATCGGAACGTAGCTTGTGCTCCATCCTAATTTTTAAATCAGAACTAACTTGTTCATCTCTTTAGCTGATCTAAATTTAAAGAAGATTTTCTGTAAAGGCAGACATCAGCTACTGTTTTTTAATAAATCATCACTGACAGTTTTAACAAAATAAAACTTGTTGTCTGGACGGTTTAAATACGTTTACAGCCGTGTACCGTGTCTACTCGTGTGTCTTCCTGTTTGTTTCTTCTGTAATCACAAAAAGTAGGTCACTGTCCGCGTGGCTCATTAACATGCCAATAAAAATGGGCGGGCTGTTCCGTTAAAAAAAAAAAAAAAGCTCGCGGCTTCTGCACGTAGTTCACGCAAGCCACTGTGTGTGCGCGCGCGCTACGTGCAGCGCCCCACGCCAACGGTCGGCTTTAAGCCACGCCCCCACCAGCTGTTCTTTGTTTTAATGCTGCGGCGGTAACTTTACGTTTCCGTCCAGTAATACCGCACTGAAACAGCTACAAAGATGATAACACCGCACCGGTAAACCTCCACGTTTAACGGCAAAGAGTCGGTCTGCTCTGGTTGTTCCCGTGGAAAGCGCCGTAAACAGCAGCAGACCAATAAGGGGGTGTGTGACTCTAACTGCCAATCAGTGCGCAGCTTTCACACCACGTGGTCATATTGTTTACTACAGACTGTTGCGAGCTGGTTGGAGGGATAGCGCGGGAGCTGGATAGAAAGACCGGAACTGGATTATCTGATGGTGGATAAGGAGTCAAGAGTTCTTCGGGTAGAGAGGTGGAACAAATGTGATGAGAAAAAAATGTAAATTTACAGAAACAATGCTCATAAATTCTTGAGAAAGAGTGGTAAATTCACAAGAAAATGTGGTCAGTTTAGGGGGAGAAAAAGTTGTACATTTATGAAAAAAAACTTATGAATTTACAAGAAAAAACAGTTTATGAGAAAAAACTTGTAAATTTGCTATGAAAGTGGTAAATTTACAAGAAGACGTAATAAATTTGAGATGCAAAACTTTACATGGAAAAAAGTGGTAAATTTATCAGAGTAAAAAATAAATTTATGAGACAATTTTTAAATTTACAAGAATCAAAAGCTGTAAATCTACAAGAAAAAAACTCATAAATATGTGAGGAAAAAAATAGCAGATTTACAAGGAAAAAACTAATCAAAAGACAAACTTCATAAATATACAACACAGAAAACTGGTAAGTTTATGAAAAAACTTGAATTTATGAATTAAGTGGTAAAATTACTAGAAAAAGTGTTGAATTTACAAGAAAATATCCACAGTTTATTACAAAAATACATAAATTTACTAGAAAATAGTAGTACATTTATGATAAATGAAACTTATATTTAAGAGACACAAAACTCACACACGTAAAAGGAAAAAGCAGCAAATTTGTGAGAAAAAGTGATGTATTTAAAATATAAAATAGGTAGATATACAAGAAAATACTTGTAAAGAAAAATATTTCTGAGAAAAAAGTAACAAATTTACTAGAAAAAATGTAAATTTTTGAAAAACAAAACCTGTAAATTTATGAGGAAAAAAAGTTTCAATTCTAGGAGAAAGAAGTAGTAAATTTATCCCCCTTATTCCTAGGCCCCATGATGCCTTGCGTGAATTATGGGTGCAACTTCCGGTACTAGTTTAGAACATATGGTTGTCACTGAAACGGGACACTTTTCCTTGTTAAAAAACAATGACTTCGTCATCAGAAATGCGGGAACGTGGCCTCTTGCACCTCAGAACAGTAACATAATCACACCACTTCCCACGACTATGGAGGGATGAGAAGACAACCTTAGAAAGTGGCCTGGCAGACTGTAGCTCCGTCTGTTAGCAGCGCTGCTAAGATGCTAACGCTGTAAAGAAATGACCCATGCTGGTAAAATGAGTCACTTTGAGAACATTTTCAAAACTGATGCAACGTTATTTCCATATTCTGTATTGAAAGGCCTTCAAAATGATATTTAATTTGTAGGAAGTGCACAAAAACTGACCCGGAAAAAAGACGATTTGTTTATATTTTGGCTAGGTTGAAAACTCGTGTTCAATCAGTCAGGAGTTACATCTTCCACAAAAACATATGTATTTTTAGAAAGTACGATTTCTAAGCTTTCCAATGCTACCAGGTACTCATGGGGGTTTTCCCGGGACTTGCCGCTAGCAAACAAAGAAAGAGTCATGATTTATGACTTCTCGTGCCTGTAGCTCGTAATGACGTGGTGCACATTCGGACTCATTTTGCCAGCACGGGTCATATATATCATTGTCTCCACCACAATCAAGTCAGCTGCATTTTGTTAAAATAAGTTGGACATAATCAGATTTACCTCAGAGCAGACGTAGAGTCTAGAGAGCCACAAATAGCCACAACACCGTGCTCAGGCATTTTAAATGTGGGGCTAAAACGTCAGATCTGTGACATTCATGCAAGTGAAAACATACCTGGTGCTGCTGCGTCTGTACCACTGATCACATGGATAATCCTTTAGTTTTCAGTGCATGATCTACTCATTGCTGTTGAAGCCGCAGATCTAGCTGTGCTGATCTGTGAGGAGCCTCACACCACCAACAGCAGCAAGTACCAGAACTACGCAAAAACATTCAAAAATACAAAAACTACAAATGCCAAAATTAGCTGCCACTTGAGTGCAAAACACGTATGTGGACTATACATTAAAATGAATTTGAAAAACTTTTAAAAACGCTATTTTAAATGCCCCTGCTACTGCACTCTGACTCCACTGATTACTGACTGAACACTACTGCAGCCGAAACCGGAAGCTCCACCTATAATTGTTCCTACAGTGGCACCCCCAGGAGTAAGGTGGATAAGAAAAAATCTTGTCTATCTGATATGACACTTGGGTTCTGCAGCAGGACAATGATCCAAAACACACCAGCAAACCCACCCCTGAATGGCTTAAGAAAAACAAAATGAAGACTTTGGAGTGGCCTAGTCAAAGTCCTCACCCGAATCTGATTGAGATGCTGTGGTATGACCTTTAAAAGGCGGTTCATGCTTGAAAACCTTCCATGGTGGCTGAATTACAAGAATTCCTCCACAGCGCGGTAAAAGACTCATTGCCAGTTATCACAAACGCTTGATTGCAGTTGTTGCTGCTAAGGGTGGCCCAACCAGTTATTAGGTATAGGGGGCAATCACTTTTTCCACACAGGGCCATGTAGGTTTGGATTTTTTTCCCCCTTAATCATAAACGCCTTGTGGGACACACGTGGGTTTCATATGCTTCACATGTATATTACTGTATGCTTATTGTATGCTTTACGTCTCAGAGGAACAAAAGGACTGAGCCTCCTAGGAGATAACAGGAGGATGTGAAATGTGGCCTTTTGTATGCAAAGAGATGACCTTGAGGGATTTCCTGACCACCAGTGACTTTAGGTGGAGGTGAGAAGACCTGGAGGAAGATGCATTGTGACTTGGGATTAAAAGACAATGTGACTGTGTGCTTTGATGTCCTGGGGTATAAAAGGGACAGATGTTGGGGGATTCTTTCTTTTTCTGTTTTTGGATGATGTTGGAGAATGGAATAAACCTGACTTGTGAGATAAACTCAGCCTCGTCATTTCCACATTCTCCACACTGGTGACCCTAAGACGTATCATGAGTGGAAGAAATTCTCCCAAGCCAGACTCGTCAGGAGCCAGCCAAACGAATGCAGCCACAGTTCAGCTACCGGACTTCTGGCAGAACAATCCGCACTCCTGGTTTAACGCAGTCGAGGCGCAGTTCAACCGCCGAAGGATTTCGGTAGATGCCACAAAGTTCTACCATGTGGTTGCAAAACTGGACAACCACACAGCCCAGCATGTGCAGAGCCTGATCAACCAGCCGCCGGACAGCGACAAGTACGGTGCGTTGAAGGCTGCACTCATCCGGTACTTCACCCCCTCGGTGGAGGAGCGAGCAGAGGGGCTCCTGGCGCTGACTGAATTTGAAAGCGACAGGCCTGCGGACCTGATGGAGAAGCTGTTGGGGTTGAAAGACTCTGACGATGACCACTTCATCTTCGCCCACCTTTTCCTCAGGGCCCTACCATCAGCGGTGAGAGTGACCCTGGCAGGTTCGCCACTGTTGGCCCGTCGAGACTACCGTGAGCTGGGCCAAGAGGCGCAATGACTCGTCAACGCCACCAAACGGCGCGTGGCCACCGCCGCGGCAGCGGAGCTCGGCGCAACGTCCGGAGATGGCAGGGGGCCAGAGGCAGCAGTACCAGACTCACCGACGACGGCGGCGGCAAGGGCCAAGAAACAAGGAGCAGATGATGTCCTTTGTTTCTACCATCACCGCTTCGCAGAGAGGGCACGCAAATGTATACCACCGTGCCATTTCAAGCGCTCGGGAAACGGCAAGACCGGGGGTCGGTAGCAGCTGCGGCCCTCTGAGAGGAGAACAAGCTGCTCTGCTTGAGGGATGCGCGCTCAGGGAGGCATTTCCTCGTGGACACAGGCTCCCAGCTGAGTTTCATCACACCTTCCTCCACTAACCGGCTGGCGCCTTCCAGTGGTCCCAGGGTGTCAGCAGCGAACGGCTCAGCGATTAAGACCTTTGGTGAGAGGACGTTGCTTCTGTCCCTACACGGCCGTACATTCAAGTGGACCTTCATCACAGCTGCAGTTAATTTCAACATGTTAGGGGCTGATTTTTTGTGCTCACATGGTTTGTTGGTTGATCTTGCTAACAGACACCTGGTTAATGCACTCTCTTTTTATTCTATTCCCTGTACAGCTCGAGTGGCCCCGCCAACAGCACAAGCCAATGTCACAGCTGCAAGTGGTAAGTTCCACACACTCCTCACTCAGTTCCCAGCACTCACGGTCCCAACATTTTCGGCGACCGTGGCTAAACATGGGGTGGAACATTTTATTACTACCACCGGACCGCCCGTTTTTGCAAAAGCTCGGTGCTTGGATTCAGCTAAACTGACCATAGCGCGCGAGGAGTTCGCCAACCTGGAAAAGTTGGGCATCATCAGGCGCTCGAAAAGCCCATGGGCTTCACCGCTTCACATGGTCCCGAAAGCTGATGGCTCGTGGCGACCTTGCGGTGATTTCCACAGGTTGAACAACGCTACAGCGCACGACCGCTACCCGATCCCGCACATCCAAGATTTTTCAGTTCATTTGGCGGGGGCGCGCGTTTTTTCTAAGACTTGGTACGCGGTTACCACCAGGTCCCAGTGCGCGCTGAGGACATACCCAAAACAGCGGTAATAACTCCGTTCGGGCTATTCGAGTTTTTGTGCATGCCGTTTGGGCTTAAAGGCACGGCGCAGACGTTCCAACGCATGATGGACGCGGTGTTGCGCGATCTCCCCTTCGTGTTCGTCTACCTGGACGACATACTGGTAGCCAGCGCGTCCAAAGACGAACACGAAAACCACCTCATGGCAGTTTTCCGGAGGTTGGCAGAGCACAGGTTAATAATCAACCCAGCGAAGTGTCAGTTCGGGGTGACGCAGATTGATTTTTTGGGGCATCACGTCTCTCCAGAAGGAGCGGTTCCTCTGCCTGACAAAGTGCGCACAGTAACAAATTTTCCCCAGCCACAAACGGTCAAAGCGTTACAGGAGTTTTTGGGAATGGTGAATTTTTATAACTGTTTCCTCCCCCGCGCAGCGCAGCTCATGTAACCATTGTATGCTGCACTAAAAAAACAAAAACCCACAAATAAAATCGAATGGTCTCCTGAGCGAGAGCGCACATTCTCTGAAGTCAAAACAGCCCTGGCAAACGCTGCGTTGTTAGCACATCCAGGCCCAACGGCCCGCATAGCGCTCACTACTGATGCATCAGATGTGGCCATAGGGGCGGTTGTGGAACAGTATGTAGCCGGAGCTTGGCAACCGCTCGCCTTTTTCAGCAGGACCTTGCGCGATAGCGAACGAAAATACAACGCATTCGACAGGGAGTTGTTAGCTCTCTACTTGGCCATTTGCCACTTCCAGTTCTGGCTGGAGGGACGCCGTTTCACCACGTTCGTTGACCACAAGCCGCTGACTTTCGCGATGGCCAAGGTTTCAGAACCGTGGTCGGGCTGGCAGCAGAGACAGCTGGCCGTGATCTCGGAGTTTACTACCAATATCCAGCATGTGGCGGGTAAACTGAATGTAGTGGCAGACTGACTCTCGCGCGCCGTGGCGGCTCCAGCCCGTGTAGGGGTAGATTTTGCAGCCATGGCCGCGGATCGGGTTAGCGACGCAGAAGTGCGCGCGGCCCCAGTCTGGACCAAAAGGGTTAAGGCTGGAGAACAGGGTGCTGCAAGACGGTATGCCCCTCCTAATCTGCGATGTCTCCACTGGACGACCGCGTCCTGTGGTACCGGCCGCGTGGCGCCGCCGCGTTTTTGACTCAATCCATTCTCTGGCGCACCCGGGAGTGCGCGCGTCGGTCAAAATGGTGGGGGAGAAATTTGTATGGCCGAGCCTGCGCAAACAAGTTAAGGAGTGGGCGGCAGCCTGCATGGCTTGTCAACGAGCCAAGGTACACAGACACACAAGAGCTCCCTTGGAGCCGTTTCACATTCCAGCCAAGAGGTTTGATCATGTTCACGTGGACCTCGTGGGCCCCCTCCCGCCTTCACAGGGGTGCACACATCTTCTGACAATGGTTGACCGCACCACGCGCTGGCCGGAAGTGGTCCCACTGTCGTCAACCACAGCCGAGGAGGTGGTGCGCGCATTTTTAACGGCATGGGTAGCGCGTTTTGGAGTCCCGTCGGACATTACGTCCGACAGAGGCCCTCAATTTGCTTCCGAACTTTGGTCAGCGATGGCCCGCAGCCTGGGGGCAACGATCCACCGCACGACCGCGTACAATCCGCAGGCGAACGGGTTATGCGAACGTTTTCACAGGTCATTGAAGGCGGCCCTCAGAGCGTCGCTTACAGATGCAAATTGGGTTGACAGGCTACCATGGGTTTTATTGGGGTTGCGTTCTGCACCTAAAGAGGATTTAGAAGCCTCCCCAGCTGAGCTAGTTTTCGCACAGCCACTTTGGCTGCTCGGGGAATTTCTCCCAGATAATCCTGCGCCAGAGTGCTCCCCAGCTCAGCGGTTACAGAGTAGCACGGACTCGAGCACGCTACCTGGCCCCGTTCACCACAGTTTTCCGCGTGTTTTTGTGCCTAAAGCTTTAAAAAATGCAGAGTTTGTTTTTGTCAGACACGATGCCCATCGCCCACCGTTACGACCACCTTATGATGGACCATTTAGAGTGCTGGAAACAGGGGATAAGCATTTTTTGCTAGATTTGGGGGGCAGAAAAAAAATGATTGGCATAAACAGGCTCAAACCCGCTTTTGTGGTGGCTGACGAAGGCGTGCAGTTGGCCAAGGCTCCTCGGCGCGGCAGACCCCCTAGAGAGTATTCCCCAGAACACCCACAGAGGTTGACTAACAGTTCTCATCCTCAGACAGCAGCTCCCCAGCAGGAGGGCGCCGCGGAGGCGATAAAGCCTGCTTACAGCAGATACGGGAGAAGACTGAGGCCCAAGCAGCATGTGGACTGATGTGTAGTGATTTTATTATGACATGCAGACTGTTATTACGTTGTTCCATCTTAGACGTTTGGGGGGGGGTCATGTGGGACACATGTGGGTTTCATATGCTTCACATGTATATTACTGTATGCTTATTGTATGCTTCATGTCTCAGAGGAACAAAAGGACTGAGCCTCCTAGGAGATAACAGGAGGATGTGAAATGTGGCCTTTTGTATGCAAAGAGATGGCCTTGAGGGATTTCCTGACCACCAGTGACTTTAGGTGGAGGTGAGAAGACCTGGAGGAAGACGCATTGTGACTTGGGATTAAAAGACAATGTGACTGTGTGCTTTGATGTCCTGGGGTATAAAAGGGACAGATGTTGGGGGATTCTTTCTTTTTCTGTTTTTGGATGATGTTGGAGAATGGAATAAACCTGACTTGTGAGATAAACTCAGCCTCGTCATTTCCACATTCTCCACAGCCTTCATTTAAAAACTTCATTTTGTGTTTACTTGTGTTATCTTTATCTAATATTTAAATTTGTTTGATGATCTGAAACATTTAAGTGTGACAAACATACAAAAAAATGAGAAATCAGGAAGGGGGCAAACACTTTTTCACACCACTGTGCACGTGTGTGTGTGTGTGTGTGTGTGTGTGTGTGTGTGTGTGTGTGTGTGTGTGTGTGTGTGTAAGTAAGTAAGTAAATGTAAGTAAAACCAAATTTTTAAAGGATATTCAGAACACAAAATACATATCGTGGTACATATCGTGTATCGCAATATAGATAAATTATATCGCAATACATTTTTTAAGCTATATCGCCCAGCGCTAAAGTAATCTAGTGATCTTTAAAAAGTCTTAAATGTGACCTCCTAACAGCCACGGAAGCTCTGCTGTCTCTCGGTAGAGTTTCTGTTCCAAAGATTGACCTCTGACCTCTCAGGCTTGTTCACAGACCAGAATCCCTCCTCAGTGGAAAATTCCCAGGTTGGTCCCCGCTGCAGTAAAACCCCCGTTCTACGGTCCTGGTGATCTGGTGGCATCACTCCAACGGTAGAGGGGATGGGCATGCCCCCCCAACCTGGAAAAGACACAACTGTCCCCCACCTCATATTATCATAATCTTTTATATCATCTTATAGAACTGAATAAAGTGAATTTGAATACCATTTTTTCTCCTAAATGTACATCTTTTTTCCTAATAAATTTGCTGTTTTTTTCTCTTAAATTTGCTATCTTTTCTTGTAAATTTTCAACTTTTTTCTCATAAATAAACCGGAGTGGTGGCCCAGTTGATAGTGCGTCCGCCCCACAACCAGGGGGTTGGGGGTTCATGCCCCAGCTGGATCATACCAAAGACCATATTAAAATGGTACTTCCCGCCTTATGCTCAGCATAATAGAATGGGGGAAGGAAAAAGTTGTTTGTGGCGGTGCTTTTGTATGGCAGCAGCCCCTCTGATTCTAAATGTCGTGAACATTGTAGATAAGAGAAACATAATTTTGTTCTCCTGTACATGATTGGCTGCATAGACTGAATGACAATAAAGTTGGCTTCTTCTAAATTTCTTACCTTTTTCCCTCTTAAATTTACTGTTTTTTTCTTGTAGTTTCAATTTTTCCTCATAAATTTATCTTTTTCCTCTGAAATTTGCAGCTTTTTCTTGTAAATTTTGATTTTTTTCCCATAAATTTGTTACCCTTTTCCTCTGAAATTTGCAGCTTTTTATTTTTTTTCCCATAAATTTGTTACCTTTTTCCTCTGAAATTTGCAGCTTTTTCTTGTAAATTTTGATTTTTTTTTTCCCCCATAAATTTGTTACCTTTTTCCTCTGAAATTTGCAACTTTTTTCTGGTAAATTTCAAATTTTTTTGTCATAAATTTGTTACTTTTTCCTGTTAAATTTGCAACTTTTTTCTTTTAAACTTTCTTTTTTCCTCATAAATTTGTTACTTTTTTCCACTTCAATTTGCAGCTTCCATCCATTTGTATTTTCAACTTTTTCCTCATAAATTTGTTACATTTTTCTCTTAAATTTGTAAGTTTTTTCTTGTAAGTTTTAATTTTTTTCTCATAAATTTGATATTTTTTCCCCTTAAATTTGCTATTTTTTCTTGTGTATTTGCACCGTTCATATGGATGCTGATTAAATTTTTATTCCATGTAATCTTAATTTTTTTTTTCTGTTCATCTAGCAATGACCCAAATATATTTTCTTAAATGTTGCTGGAAGGTCAGAGAGGTTTTGTCTTTTAATTTTAAAGGGGTCAAACTCTTTCCCATCACAAAAACATGCCCCCACCCCCACCCAAAAAACGGTCGTGGTGGAAAATTCCCAGTTTGCTCCCCAACTGTCCAGTACCGATCCGGCGGTGATCCAGCCCGGGTGTTCCGGCTCTCCTATCCCTCCCTGACGTCGGTTGGTCTGCAGAATCACTCGCCACTGATCACCACAGATCCTCCACAGATCGCAAGTGATCGTGATCACTGCACCCACTCCTCCCTCTGCTGTTTTTGGAGCTCCTTCTTCTTCCACAGGTGGGTGACAGCTCTCATTTTTATCCACAAATCACTTTTAACTTCCCGTGCATGACCTGTGCTCTGTTTGTTCTGTTTTTTGTTTTTTTTTCTAGTTTGAGAGTTCACACAGGAACTCTTTAAATGTTTTATTATTATGATGGAAGATTTATTTGATTTCCTGTCACTAGATGATGGTTTGATTTATTGAACTTAGAAGTTTCTGGTGTGATGGTGGAGGTTTGGCTTGAGGTTCTGCAGTTTGGTAGTGAATTCTTCTTAGTTTACATACATGGACAAAATTGTTGGTACCCCTCTGTTAACGAAAGAAAAACCCACAATGGTCACAGAAATAACTTGATTCTGACAAAAGTGGTAATAAAAAAACAAACTCATTAAACAGGCCTGGACAAAAATGATGATACCCCTAGAAAAGATTGAAAATAATGTGACCATAGGGACATGTTCAACCAAGATGTGTCCTCTAATTAACATCACAGGTGTCTACAAACTTGTAATTAGTCAGTCGGCCTATTTAAAGGGTGACAAGTAGTCACTGTGCTGTTTGTTGACATGGTGTGTACCACACTAAACATGGACCAGAGGAAGCAAAGGAGAGAGTTGTCTCAGGAGATTAGAAAGAAAATTATAGACAAGCATGTTAAAGGTAAAGGCTATAAGACCATCTCCAAGCAGCTTGATGTTCCTGTGACTACAGTTGCACATATTATTCAGAAATTTAAGATCCATGGGACTGTAGCCAACCTCCCTGGATGTGGTCGCAGGAGGAGACGGATAATACGAATGGTAACAAAAGAGCCCAGAACAACCTCTTAACACATTCATGGTGAACTCCAAGGTCAAGGTACATCAGTGTCAGATCGCACCATCCGTCGTCGTTTGAGCCAAAGTGGACTTCATGGGAGACGACCAAGGAGGACGCCACTGTTGAAAACAAATCATAAAAAAGCCAGACTGGAATTTGCCAAACTGCATGTTGACAAGCCACAAAGCTTCTGGGAGAATGTCCTATGGACAGACGAGACAAAACTGGAACTTTTTGGCAAGGTACATCAGCGCTGTGTTCACAGACGCAAAAATGAAGCATACCAAGAAAAGAACACTGTCCCTACTGTGAAACATGGAGGAGGTTCTGTTATGTTGTGGGGCTGCTTTGCTGCATCTGGCACAGGGTGTCTTGAATCTGTGCAGGGTACAATGAAATCTCAAGACTATCGAGGTATTCTAGAGAGAAATGTGCTGCCCAGTGTCAGACAGCTTGGTCTCAGTCGCAGGTCATGGGTCTTGCAACAGGATAATGACCCAAAACACACAGCTAAAAACACCCAAGAATAGCTAAGCGCGAAACACTGTACTATTCTGAAGTGGCCTTCTATGAGCCCTGATCTAAATCCTATTGAACATCTGTGGAAGGAGCTGAAACATGCCGTCTGGAGAAGGCACCCTTCAAACCTGAGACAACTGGAGCAGTTTGCTCATGAGGAGTGGACCAAAATACCTGCTGAGAGGTGCAGAAGTCTCATTGACAGTTACAGAAATCGTTTGATTGCAGTGATTGCCTTAAAAGGTTGTGAAACAAAATATTAAGTTAAGGGTACCATCATTTTTGTCCAGGCCTGTTTCATGAGTTTGTTTTTGAAATAATTCTGTTGAACCACAATTCAAAAGCACTGTCTGATTTTCATTGGTTGAAACCCCTTGAACTCTGTGAAATCCGCGGGCGGTCACATCTCTGCGTCTTAGTGCATCTCAGTGCGCACTAAAAAAAAAAAAGAGCTGTATTTCCGGTCTTCCAGTACAGACACAGCCTTGTTACAACCTGAGAAAAAAAAGCTGTGTAATTACAAAATTTTGACCCGAGCTTGAAAACACTTGGTTCTACATTTCTGTTGTGTTTTCCAGCCAGTATCTGACAGCTGTACGTTATTTGCAAGCATTTGTATCTAAAAAAAAAAAAACACCCAGGCGAACTTTCTTGTTACTCAGTGGCAGGAGCACTTAGAGAGATTATGACTGTTTTGCCAAAAAATTCAGTGTTTCCTTTTAAATGAGACCAACCCCATGAAGATAAGATAAGATAAGATAAGATAAGCCTTTATTAGTCCCACAACGGGGAAATTCCAGGATTGCAACAGCACAGGGATAGCAACACTCAGAGCAACAATCAGAAGGCAAGAAAAAAAACAAGCAAGCAAGAGCAGCTAATAAACATATGTACGTATTACTATAAAATATATATATATACACACACACACAGACACACAGTGCAGAGCATTGTAGCTGGATGGAATAAATATATGAATATATGAACACACAGTGCAGAGCATTGTAGCTAGATGGAATAAATATGTAAATATATAAACACCCACAGTACGGAGCATTGCAGCTAGGTGGAATAAATATGCAAGTATATAAACACACACAGTGCGGAGCAATGTAGCTAGATGGAATAATATGTAGATATATAAATATATAAACACACCCAGTGCTGAGCATTGTAGCTAGATGGAATAAATATGCAAATATATAAACACACACAGTGCAGAGCATTGTTGCTAGATGGAATGAAACAGCATAACCGTCTACTTAGTTATCCTACATGGTATGATTATGTGCCCATACATATTCTCACCCTCCATAGCGACCGGTATGTTCCTAGTTGTATGCCGGAGGGGACCATTGTGTAAGTCTATTGCATCTTTTGCATTCAAAAAACTATTAGTTTGTTACGTCTTTTTGCTATCTCTGCGAGCAGCCCTGCTTAGGTTGTACAGTCTGACAGCCGTTGGTAGGAAGGACCTACGAAACCTCTCGGTTGTGCACCTGGGATGATGTAGTCTGCTGCTAAATGAGCTCCTCAGTGCATCCAGTATGTCCTGCATAGGGTGGAACTCGGACTCCAGCAGAGATGACAGTTTAGCCACCGTCCTTCTCTCTCCTATCTCCTCCATCGGATCAAGGCGCTGCCCCAGGACAGAGCTAGCTTTCTTAATCAGTTTGTTCAGTCTCTTCCTATCGGCTGCAGTAATGCCACTGCCCCAGCAGACCACTCCAAAAGTGATGGCTGATGCCACCACCGTGTCATAGAATGACTTCAGCAGCGCCCCTTGTACACCAAAAGACCTGAGTCTCCTCAGCAGGAACAGCCTGCGCTGTCCCTTCTTGTAGAGTGCATCAGTATTGTGTGACCAGTCTAGTTTATTGTTCAGATGAATACCCAGGTACTTATAGGATGTCACCATCTCGATGTCTGTTCCCTGTATATTTACTGGTACTGTGAGGGGCTGCCCATGCCTGCGGCAGTCCACCACCAGCTCCTTAGTTTTCCTCGCGTTGATCTGGAGGCAGTTCCGATGGCACCAGTCCACGAAGTCCTGGATAAGCCCTCTGTACTCAGCTTCATCTCCATTGGAGATGAGGCCAACGATCGCAGAGTCATCAGAGAACTTCTGTAGATGGCAGTGTGTTGTGTTGTGTGAGAAGTCCGCAGTATAAAGAGTGAACAGGAAGGGAGCCAGCACCGTTCCCTGGGGGGCCCCCGTGCTACTGATGATCGTGTCGGACACACAGTCCCGGGTTCTCACAAACTGAGGCCGGTTCGTGAGGTAGTCCAGGATCCATGATGACAGGTGCTGGTCCACCCCTGCGCGCAGCAGCTTGTCCTTCAGGATCATCGGTTGGATGGTGTTGAAAGCACTGGAGAAGTCAAAGAACATGATCCTCACCATATTCCCGGGCTTCTCCAGGTGGGACAGAGAACGGTGAAGGAGGAAGATCACCGCATCCTCCACCCCAATGCCATGCTGGTAGGCGAACTGGAGTGGATCCATCGCTGGTTCCACCAGGGGGCGGAGGTGAGCAAGGAGCAGTCTCTCCAGGGTCTTCATCAAGTGGGACGTCAAGGCCACCGGTCTGTAGCTGTTCAGGTCTTTGGGGTGGGAAGTTTTTGGTACAGGTACCACACAAGATGTTTTCCACAGCTGTGGTACCCTCCCCAGTTTCAGGCTCATGTTGAAGATATACGTCACAATCCCACACAGCTGGTCTGCACAGGACTTGAGGAGCTTTGCGCTGATGCCGTCCGGTCCCGGCGCCTTCCTCGCCTTGATCTTCCTCAGCTCCGTCCTCACCTGGGTCCTGGTCAGGGTCAGGATGGGGGGCTGTGTGTTGGGAGTGGGGGGGTGTTGGTGGAGTGGGGAGTGGGCAGCAGGACTTGATTTCTTTAGAGGCAGCAGTGGTTGTTGTGCAGTCAGGGGGGAGGGCGGTTGGTCAAATCTATTGAAAAACAGATTCAGGTTGTTCGCCCACTCCCTGCCCCCTGTGGCCTGGGGGGAGGTATTCTGGAGCCCCGAGATGGTTTTGAGGTTTCTCCAGACCCCGCTGATGTCGCTCTGTTGCAGCTTGTCCTCCATCTTCTTCCTGAAGCTGTCCTTGCCTTCTCTGATCTTTCTCCTCAGCTCCCTCTGTACGGACTTCAGCATCTCCCTGTTCCCTGACCTGAAGATCCTCTTCTTCTCTCTCAGAAGTGTTTTTATCTCAGGGTTGATCCAGGGTTTGTTGTTTAAGTGACGCCGTATGGTCTTGGTGGGAACGGATTTGTCCACACAGAAGCTGAGGTAGCCCGTGAAGGTGTGAATGAGGCCATCGATGTCCTCACCATGTGGATCGCAGAGCTGCTTCCAGGCGGTGGCTTCAAAACAGCCCTTTAGGGTGTCCATTGTCTCCTCAGACCATAACTCCACAGTGTGCATGGCCGGAGGTTGTCTGTGCACTAGGGGTTTGTACACCGGCCGGAGATGAACCAAGTTGTGATCCGATCTCCCGAGTGGGGGGAGTTGTGATGAGGTGTACGCCTCCTTAGTGTTTGCGTAGAATAAATCCAGTGTTTTATTGTCTCTAGTGTGGCATGTGACATACTGGGTGAACGTGGGTAGAATGGGAGACAGTGAAACATGGTTGAAATCGCCTGAGATGAGGAGAAGAGCATCTGGGTGTTCTGTCTGCAGCCTGCTGGTTACTGAATGGATGACGTCACGTGCTGTCCCAGCGTTCGCCGTCGGATTTGCATAAACAACAATGCAGATCACGTGTGAGTGTTCTCTCGGGAGATATGTAGGCCTCATGCTAACAGCTAGCAACTCAATGTCTTTGCTGCAGTGTCGTTGTTTAACAGTGATATGTCCCGGTCTGCACCAGTTGTTGTTAACATACATTATCACTCCACCGCCCCTAGCCTTGCCACTGTCTGGTGTTCGGTCAGCTCGTATCATGTGAAAACCCTCCAGCTCAATGTTAGCATCTGCTGCTAGTTCAGTTAGCCACGTCTCAGATGCTGCAAAGGGTTGAAGAACAGCTTTTGATTTACTTTGGGCATGATATTTTTAGGCGTTTTTAGGGAAGTTGAACAGAGTTCAACAGGTTAATTTTCATAGAATTTTTATTTATTACCACTTTTGTCAGATTCAAGTTATTTCTGTGACCATTGTCGGTTTTTCTTTCATTAACAGAGGGGTACCAACAATTTTGTCCACAGCTGTATTTGCTATTTTGGGGTAGATTTTACTTTATAAATTTGCAACACTTTTTTTTTTCCACAATATCTTTATTGAACCTTTTTTTTTTTTTTTAACAAACATGATACAAACAATCAAACACTAACACTAAAGTACTACAAAAAAAAAAATGCACTAAAAACACCAACAACCACCAACAAAATCAAGTCTTCAACAATGCTCCTCTGTTTAGTCTAGACAATCCAATACATAAGTATACATATTATGTTCACCAGTTTGGAATTTACAAGGTCCACACACATCATTCACCTTCTTCTTCAAGAGTTATGTTTAAATTTTTTACATAATCAATAAAAGGTCTCCATATATTCTCAAACACAATTTCCTTTGATTTTAGTATATATGTTATTCTTTCTAATGGAAGGTTTGTTAACATCTGTCTTAACCACTGAGTCACATCTGGTCTATGAGTCTTTTTCCATAATAGTGCAATACATTTTTTGGCATTAAGCAAACTGAGGTCTATGAATGTTCTTTCACTTTTATTAAAATTATGCTTTTCTGGGTACAGACCCAACAAAAACAGTTTAGGATTCAATATGATTTGTTTTGAGATTATTTTTTCAATTGTTACCCTCACCTCTTCCCAAAACATTCTTATTAATCTACATTCCCATAAACAATGAAATAGGGTTCCTTTACTTTCCATGCATTTTGTGCATGTATCTGGTATATTTTTGTTATATCTATTTAACTCCTCAGGTGTAACATACATCCGCATTAACCATTTGAAATGTATCAATTTAAGGCGTGCATTTATTGATTTGGTTTGAGCTTCTGTACAAGCCAATTCCCATTGTTCCTCTGAAATTTCAGTTTGCAGATCTTCTTTCCAGTAGTTTAATCTTTTCAGTGAATTTTCACTTGAAGATAGTGTCAGTGAGTTATAAAACTCTGAAATAATACCCTTTCTTTTACTATCTTTCATCATCATTTTTTCCAAGGATGAATAAATAGGTCGAGTGAGAGCTTTATTTTGATTTGATCGAATAAAGTTTCTAAGTTGAAGATATTTAAAAAAATGTGTTCTATTGAGATTAAATTTGATCCTCAGCTCTTCAAAAGACATTATGTTGTCTGCACATGGCAAATATAAATCCTGAATCTTTTGTATCCCTTTTAAATTCCATACTTTAAATACAGCGTCCGCTCTCCCTGGTTTAAAATATTGATTACCCCATATTGGACTAAATTGTGACAATAACTGTGGTTCTTTTAAATAGTTTTTAGCTTCACACCATATTTTGATCATATGCTTTACAAATGGATTTTTAACTTGTTTTTGTAATTTTTTTGCCGAATCTGAGTATATGAATATGGGAAGAGGTAAAGGTAAATTGTATGATTCCATTTCAGTCCAGTGAGGGAGATCATTTGATGAAAAATAATATGTCATAGACCTCAGTTGTGCCGACCAATAATACAACATAAAATTTGGACATTTCATACCTCCACGATCAAATGGTAAATATAATAAAGACAAACGTAATCTAGCCCTCCTGTTGTTCCATATAAATTCCACTAACTTTTTTTTTATTCTTGAGAATAGATCTAAAGGTGGTGATAAGGGAATGTATTGAAATAAATAAAGTATTTTAGGTAAAATATTACTTTTAAGTATATTGATTCTCCCGATCATCGACATTGGTAGTGACATCCATCTCTGAGTTAACTCATTGATATCTGACATTAAGGCTTCATAGTTGACACTGGCGACTGATTCTAGCTTAGGCATAATTTGGATTCCTAAATATTTAAACTGATTTACAACATTGAATTGATTTACCTCAGGGGCTGGGTAATTTCTCTGGGTCTCATTTAGCATTAATATTGAAGATTTAGTTTTATTTATTTTATATCCTGATATTTCCCCAAAATTCTTTATTAAATTCAACAAGGTTGGAATTGATTTTTTTAGATTCGACAAAAACAAAATTATGTCATCGGCGTACAGGGAGATTTTATGTTCTGTTGGTCCAACTTTAATTCCATATATTTGTGAATGTAAACGTATCGCTATCGCTAAAGGTTCAATTGCCATAGTAAACAGTAAAGGTGAAAGTGGACAGCCTTGTCGACATCCTCTATTGATTTTTATTGGTTTTGAAATATTGTTATTTGTTAGGATTTCTGCTGTAGCATTATTGTATATTATTTGAACCCATTTTATGAAATTATTTCCAAGTCCAAACCTTTGTAGGACTTCAAAAAGAAAGGGCCATTCAACTCTATCAAAGGCCTTTTCGGCGTCCAATGATAGGAGAGCTGTATCCGGTGCTTCTTTATTAAAATAAATAATATTAAATAGTCTTCTTACATTATGGAAGCCTTGTCTACCCTTTATAAAGCCATTCTGATCTCGATTCATAATATTTGGTAAAATTTCTTGTATTCGTCTTGCTAAAATTTTACAGATTATCTTAAGGTCGGCGTTTAATAGGCTTATTGGTCTCATATTTTCACATTTATTAGAGGGCTTACCTGGTTTTGGCAGCAGTATAATTAAGGCATTATTTATGTATGATGGTAAATTATTATTTTGAAATACTTCTAAAACCATTTCCAAAAAAGGTTTTATTAATTTATTCTTAAATTTTTTATAAAGGTCAACTGGAAGACCATCTGGTCCTGCACTTTTTCCTGATTTCATATTATCAATGGCTAGCCCAACTTCTTCTTGACTAATTTTAGAATCCAATATCTCCCTGTTTTCATTTGGAATACACGGTATAGATAGTTCGTTCAAAAACCCATTTAGTTTTGTTAAATCAGGTTCATTTTTGGTATCATATAATTTTTCATAGTAATCTCTAAAGGCTCTATTAATTTCTAAAGGATCTATAACTACCTGTCCATTACTTATAATACTGGTAATTGGTGTTTTAATTTCCAATTGTTTAATCTGCCATGCTAATAATTTTCCCGATTTTTCACCTTGTTCATAAAAAGATTGTTTCAATCTTAGAAGACTCGAGGCAGCTCTATTCGCTGATTTTTTGTCGTATTCAGCTCTCAAAATCAGTAATTCATTCTCCAACCTTGGGTCACTTCCTGCATACACTTTTTCCTGAAGATTTTTTATTTTATGTTCCAATTTAGCTCTCTCCTCTCGAGTCTTCTTAGATTTTGATCCTGTATAACTAATAATATGTCCCCTAATAAAAGCTTTGAAAGCCTCCCACTTTACACATGCTGATGTTTGTGTAGTATTGATGTCAAAGAACTCGTCTATCTGTTTTTCTATATACTTGACAAATTCCTCATCCTGAAGCCATTTATGCTGAAATTGCCATCTACCTGATTCCTTTGTCAATTTTTTATCTACATATATTAGACAACAGGGTGCATGATCAGAGATCACGATGTTATCATAAAAGCAGTTTTGAATCTTGGACCTTAATTCTGTGGAAATCAAAAAATAATCAATACGTGAGAATGTCTTGTAGGTACTGGAATAACAAGAATAGGCTTTAACTTGTGGTTTCATTTCTCTCCATATATCTAACAATCTCAATTCTTTCATAAAATGATTAATAGTCATCCTACATCCAATGTGCGTACAATCCAGTCCTGTTGATCTATCCACACCTGGATTCAATGTACAATTAAAATCCCCTGCTATTATATGTTGCCCTGTAAGTGATGATAAGATGAGAAATAAATTAGCAAAGAACTTCTGATCATCTATATTGGGACCATATAAGTTCACAAGATTTATATTTTCTAATAGCAAAGAACCTTGAATGATTACATATCTTCCAAATTTGTCTCCAATTACATTTTTCACTTGAAAAGGAACTGATTTATGTATGAGAGTCATAACTCCCCTGGCTCGGGATGAAAATGAAGAGGTGAATACACTTCCCTGCCATCTACTCCTAATTCTTTTAACATCCTCCTCTATCAGATGAGTTTCTTGTAAAAACACAATTCTTGAACCCATGTCCTTTATTTTATTCATAACTTGTTTAAGTTTTTTTAAATTTTGTAGACCTCTGCAATTCCATGAAGTTAAATTAAGGTTAACACTTTGGTCCATGATCAATAGAGAGTTTGGGATTACCTTGCAGTGTAAACATGCTCATACAGAGAAGCAAAAACATGAGTGGTTGAACATTCATCCTACAAACTACACACAAACAAATTTCCCCTTCCCACACTTGTGGCAAACCCCCCAAAATCAAAAGAAAAATTCTGTCTCCCGATATAGCCATCGACCGTTCCACACCCACGGGGAACAGCCTAAGCCACTCCTTCTTCATCCTCCCAATCACCCTAACTCTACTGCTTTTAATGACGTAACATTAACTCTCCTCTGTAGTTTTCCAACTTAACTCCAAAATTTTTAACAACTTTGTACATCATAGTTTTTTTTTTTTGTTTGTTTTTTTTTGTTTTTTTTAATATATAATACAATCTATATTTTGTAAACTTACTATTTACTTCAAGTCAGTCAGATGCCTGTGCAAATGCTTAATTATTCTACCTTATATTTTGTTCATGCTTAGCTCCCACCCGTCTCTTCTTCTTCTTTGATCTTCTTGATGAACTCCTGCGCCTCCTCTGGGGTCTTGAAGATGTGGGTTCTGCCCTCATACGTGGTCAGCAGTCTCGCAGGATAGATTACACCATGACGAATCCCAAGGTTGCGCAGCTCCTTACGTACGGGATCAAACTGCTTCCTCAATTGCTGGATTCCTGTGGCCAAATCTGGGTAGAACCGCACCTGCTGGTCCTGGTGTTTAATCTCTCCTTTAGCACGTGCAGCGTTGAAGATCTTCATCCTGTCTCTGTTGCTAAGAAACTTCATAATTAAGGTCCTCGGCGGTCCCTTATCTCTCCGTGGGCCAATACGATGTGCTTTTTCCAGAACCACTGCTGATTGCAACTCCTCGCTGCCCAGCACCTCCGGAATCCACTTTTCCAGAAAGGAACATACGTCCCGACCTTCTGATTCCTCTGGAAGACCCACCAGCCTCAAATTATTCTGTCTCGACCGAGATTCCAAATCCAAAATATTATCTTCCAGAGATTTATTTTTTTTTTCCAAAGTGCGCACCTTTAATTGAAGACGGGTGACGTCATCTTCAGCACTAGCGAGACGGAGCTCCATCTGCGCCGTTCGTTCTACACAGTCACCCAATTCCTTTCTTATTCCTTCCAACGCTGTCATAATCCCATCAAATCTAGAGGAAAAGTCCGCTCTCATTGAACTCATGGCAGCCATCAGCGCATCTGCGCCATTCCCCGCAGAAAACGCACCGCCGCCAGCCTCCTCCGCCATATATGGAGCCTTGTTTGCTGCGTCACAGACCTGAAAGTCCGTTAATTTGGACTGTTTCGGCGGCTCGCTTTTTCCTTTTCCTGGTTTTCCAGCCTTAGGCTTCGCCGACATATCCTCGCCCAAACGCTGGGATACGTTCTGTCCCAAATGAGAGAGTTATTTGCCGATTTTTTTTCTCCAGGAGCAGAGCAGAGCGAGACACGTCCGTCCTACGTGGCAGCCATAACCGGAAGTCAATTTGCAACACTTTTATTATAAATGCCCAATTTTTGGGGGGGTAATGAATTTTGAATTTTTGCACAAATCACTGTTTCAAATCATCACTGTTTTCTTCTTGCATTACCGACTGCACTATATGGTTCTCCACATTATCTGCTGCTCGCTAATATATTTAAACTGCTGACTAGTATTACTCATTCTTATTCTACACTTTATTGCATGTATAGTTTATTTCTTTTATTTTATCATATTTAATGTTGCAGCATTGCACCGAGACAAATTCCTAGTTTGTGTACTACATGAACAATGGCAATAAATCTGAGTCTGAAATTTGACTTTTTTCTTGTAATTTTTCAACTCATCTCATAAGTTAGCCTTTTGTAATTTGCATCTTTTCCTTGTACATTTGCAATTTTTTTTCCTTATAAAATTGCAGCATTTCTTCTTGTAAATATATGCAACTTTTTCTAATAAATGTGAGTTTTTCCATGCAAATTTGTGACTTTTTTCCGTGGTAAATTTGTTTCACTTTTTTGTGGAAAAATGTGCAATTTTTTGCAAATTTGAAAAAAAAGTGTAAATTTGTAAATTAACTTGTAAAGTTGTCACTTTTTTTTCTTGTTAGTTTAGCACCTCTTTCCCGTAAATTTCTATAATTTATCCTTGTAAATTTGCAGCTTTTTTCTTATAGATTTACAATATTTTTTAAAAATAAATTTGCAACATTTCTTCTTGTAATTATGCAACTATTTCTAATAAATATGTGACTTTTTCATGCAAATCTGTGGCCTTTTTCCTTGTAAATTCCTTGTTTTTGTGTAAAATTTGCAACTGTCAAGAAATTTGCAGTTATCAACAACTGTTTTCTCAATGTACAACTTTTTTTCTAATTAAGTTACAATTTGAGACTTTTTCCTTGTAATTTTTTAGAACTTTTTTCCTTGTAAATTTGCAGGGTTTTTTTCTCATAAAATTGCAACAGTTCTTCTGCAAATATATGCAACTTTTTCCTAATAAACGTGAGTTTTTCCATGCAAATTTGTGACTTTTTTCCTGGTAAATTTGCCACTTTTTTGTAGAAAATTTTGCAACTTTTTTTCTTGCAAAATTGCACAAAAAATCTTGTAAATTTGTCAGTTTTCTTGTTTGTTTACCACTGTTTTCCTGTAAATTTCTATAATTTATTCTTGTAAACTTGCCAGTTTTGGTCTTGGAGAAAAGCCACAGATTTATGAATTAAAATCAGCTAATTCAACAGAAAACTCCCCCGTGGTTCCACTCCTCTGCTCCATTTATGTTCTATCCTGCTGTACTCCGTTCTACCATCCTGTCACACATGTATGGAATACCATTACTGTCAAAAATGAAAGCACCATAGGTGCTGATGCCTTGGTGCAGACAGACGGATACGCAGAGTGAGTCACCACCATAGCCTCTTGCACACTGAGGTGTAATAAACTAAGAAAAGAATACATTAAACATAAACTTGAAAGTAGACCAGAAAAAAAATCACAACATTAAGTCCAAAATAATAAAGCAAATCAAAAGGTGGGACATGAGAATTCAATTCAGTTTTATTTTTATGTAATCACCACAAAAGTCATCTCAAAGTGCTAGATCAGGGGTGCCAAGCTCATTCCATGGAGGGCCAAGACCTTGCAGGTTTCACCTCCAGCCAGTGTCTTCAACAGGTGATTTCACTGAATCTCTTCCCACTGATTGCTGATCAGTGAAAACACCTGCTGTTAATATTAACAGCACCTAAACACCTGCTGCTAATATTAATATTAATATTCCACTTATTAACTGGGCGAACTGAAGCAGACAGATGGACAGATACAACCACACACACACAGATGCATTGGGCAATTACTGTATGCCTCTCCGTTTCACCGAGGCATAATGAATTCACTTTTCCCCCACAGCAAAGATAGCAATGCAGCTGTTTCTCACACATACATTAGCTATGGGGGGGGCTGAAAAGTTGAATTCAACTACAGGGATCCAAGCACTGCAACACCAATGGAAGAAGTATAGACATCCAGCTGGCCCGCCGCATCCGTGCAGAGAGAGCTTAGACTTTCTGCTGCACATCCACCAACCAAAATGCTCCGCACTGTGTGTCTGTATATATATATATTTATAGTAATATGTACATATGTATACTCGCTGCTCTTGTTTTTTCTTGCCTTCTGATTGTTGCTCTGAGTGTTGCTATCCCTGTGCTGTTGCAATCCTGGAATTTCCCCATTGTGGGACTAATAAAGGCTTATCTTATCTCATCTTATCTTATCTTATATGGACCAAAGGTGAGACTATGTTAAAAAATAAACCACATTTGGTCAAATTTGACCACTACAAACTTTTCAGCCCCCCTCACAGTAGTACATTTGGAACTTTCTTTTTGCATTTTTCCTTTTAAATCACATGTCTTATAAATTTAACTTGTAATTTTAAAGATTTTTCTCCCTAAATTGAATTGTACAACTTTTTTCTCAGAAATTTGTCATTTAGCTTTTCTTTGTAAATTTGCAGCTTTTTTGTAATAAATTTGCAATATTTTTTTTTAATTTTATAATTTATTTTTGTAATAAATATGCAAGTTCTTCAAATAAATTTGGAATTTTTTTGTGAAAATTTTGCAACTTATTTTGTAAATTAGCCACTTTATTAACTGAAAATTTTCAAGATTTTCTCTTGTAAATTTGAGTCTTTTTCCTCATAAATCTGCAACTTTTTCCCTTAATTTTCACAATTTTTTCCTGTAAATTTGCCATTTTCCTTGAAAAACTGTAGCTTTTTTCTTATACACTTGCAATAATTTTTTTTATAAATTTGCAACATTTCTTCTCCTAATTTTGCAACTTTTTCCAATAAATTTGACTTTTTCATGCAAATTTGTGACTTTTTTACTTGCAAATTCCTCACTTTTTTGTGAAAAATTTGCAACTTTTTTGTCTATTTACAACTTTTTTCTATTAAATTTACAATTTGAGACTTTTTCTTGTAAATTTAAAACTTTTTTCTTTTAAATTTGCAGCTTTTTTCTTATAAATTGCTATTTTTTTGTGAAATTGCAACATTGACTTTTTCCTTGTAAATTCCTCACTTTTTGTGAAAAATTTGCAGCTTTTTTGTCAATTTAGAACTTTATTAATAAATTCACAATTTGACTATTTTCTTGTAAATTTAAAACTTGTTTTCCTTTTAAATTTGCATTTTTTGTAATAAATTTACATTTTTTAATTTTGTAATTTCTTTTTTAAAATATGTAACTTCTAATAAATGTAGCAAACTTGCAAAGTTTTTGTGAAAATTTTGCAACCTCTTTTGTAAATTAGCAACTTTATTTATTGAAAATTTTCAAGATTTTCCTCTTGTAAATTTGCTTCTTTTTCTCATAAATTTGTCACTTTTTTTCCTTGTAAAATTGTAGCTTTTAAAGGTTGTGGCTTTTAAAGATAAAGGCTTATCTTTTTCTTATAAATTTGCAATATTTTTTCTTTTTATAAATTTGCAACATTTCCTCTTGTAGTTATGTAACCTTTTCTAATAAATGTGACTTTTTCATGCAAATTTGTGACATTTTTCCTTGTAAATTCCTCACTTTTTGTGAAAAATTTGCAACTTTGTCAATTTACAAATTTTTTCTAAAAAATTTACAATTTGAGACTTTTTTCTTGTAAATTTAAACTTTTTCCTTGTAAATTTGCAGCTTTTTTCTTACAAACTGCCATTTTTTTGTAAATTTACAGCATTTCTTCTTGTAATTATGCAACCTTTTCTAATAAATGTGCGACATTTTTCCTTGTAAATCCCTCACTTTTTGTGAAAAGTTTGCAATTTTTGACTATTCCAATTTTTTTTCAAATACATTTGCTAATTGCAATTTGCAGCTTTTCTTATAAATTTGCAAAAAAAAAAAAAATCTTGTAAATTTGACACATTTTGAAAGAAATTTGCAACATTTTTCTCACAAATTTGCAGCTTTTGTCTTTTAAATGAGTACCCATTTCCCCTGTAATTTGCCACCTTTTCCTTCCTTAAAAGCCTCCTATTCCCTGTCATTGCATCAGCAGAAACTGTGTCTGAAGGTTGATTTTTCTCCCTGTTAACTGCTTTTCTGTTGGTTTTTCTGTTTTTTTTTTCATCTCAGAAATGGTCCCAAAGGCTCGTCTGGGGAAGCGTTCTCCGTTCGGCGCCCTGCTCAGCTCGTCGTGTCCATCAGGCGTTCAGAGCGCCATCACAGCCGACGTTCTTCCTGGACCAAAGGTCAGAGAAACCACACATCTGGGCTTATTTAAGGTTTTCTTTTTTTTTTAACGTACTCATCTTCTTTGCAGTTTGTTTTTATTTCATTTTGTCATTTCATTTGTCATTTTTCTCAAAGTTGATTTTTTTTCACCTAAATATTTCAGTTTTTCTCAAATTTTCAGTTTTTAATGTAAAATTTGTTTTTCAATAATGTGCACTTTGTCATCTTTATAACTTATCATAATTTTAAACATTTTTTCATACTTTTAAATTGTTTTTCTTTTACATTTGCTAGTTTCTTTATTGTTTTTGCATAAATCTGTTGTTTTTTTAAATTATTTTTTTATGATTTAAAATTTTCAGTTTTTTTTTTTTTTAATTTAAGTTTTTGTAAAGGGTATACAGGTCATTACAGCATTGCATTGTTTACATTTTCATCACATGTTCCCTTATTTTTTGCTATTTGACAACATTGGTAGGATAGTTATTACAACACCTCCCCTTTTTTTTTTAAAGTGAAAGAAAAAGTGAAATTAAGGAGAATTAAATAAAAACAAAAAACAAACAAAGGAATAAACAAACAGAACAGCAAAAAAACAAACAAACAGAAAATTAAGTAATTAAAAGTAAAAGAGCATCTGAGTAGGGTTGGAACAAAGAGCGGGACCATTATTGAAATGGTATTTGTCAAAGATTAGATCTAATGGAAGACACATATGTGATCCAGGGTTGCCAAAAGTTCATGAACCCATCCATGTCCTGTCTCAGTGCGAATGTCAACTTTTCCATCGAGTAAATGTCTTGAATCACGTTAATCCAATCTTCAGGTGTAGGACAGTCCTTCAGCATCCATTTTTTAGTTAGGGCTTTTTTACTTGCCAATATTAAAACATTGAATAAGTATTTATCTCCTCGTCTTTCCAGTGACTCCGGTAGTAAACCCAAATACATAGTTACAAAAGAAAAGGGAACTGTTATTTTGAATATTTTCCCCAATATTGTCTGTACGTTGGTCCAATATTGGTGGATAACTGGGCATGACCAAAACACATGAAAATGATTTGCAGTCTTTTCACCACACAAGCGCCAACAGTTCAACCCCTTATGGGTAAATTTGTTTTGTGCAGGTGTTCTGAAAAATCTTACCAAGTTTTTCCATCCAAATTCTCTCCACTGCAGGGATGAGGTACTTTTCCATTGCTGTTTATTTAGCTTTTCCCATATTTCCAATTGTAAAGTGAAATTCCCCTCTTTTTCCCATCTCTCTTTTATATATGATGTGTTGTCTCCTTTTAAGTCTTGAAGACCTTGGTATATTTTAGAAATGTATCTGATCCCTGGGATCCCTTTATATGCCATTAAGAAGACCTTCAGAACACCTGACTGGGCCCTTTCCAAATCCTCCTTTTTAAGTATATTGTTTATGTGGTGTCTAAGCTGAAAGAACCTGTAAAGATCTTGATTTATTAGACCTTGTTTTTTCAAATCTTCAAAACTTCTTAAAGTTTGCCCCTTAAAAAAATCATAATATTTTATCAGCCCTTTCTCTTTCCACTCTTTAAATCTAGTGTCTGTTTTATTGGGGGTAAAGTCTTTATCATAGGCAATCCATTGCAGAAGTCGATAGGGCTCTTTAGCTTGATTCTCTCTGACTATCTTAAACCAAATTTTTAGCGGGGTCTCTATCCACGGGTTGGTGTTATTCAAGAGTTTAGTTAAGGCATTGTTCCCTATTATCGCCTGTAGGGGGATGTCACCTGTTATTTGGCATTCCATCTCCTTCCATTGTGCAGTGTAGACTGGGTTACATATCTCTACTAAAGTTTTAATTTGTGCAGCTATAAAATAGTCCCTGATATTTGGCAGCGCGAGCCCACCTTTGTCTTTGTTTAGCTGTAGGGTTCTATATCTGATTCTAGGTCTCTTACCCTGCCATATGAATCTTGAGATCCTTCTGTCCAGCTCCTGCCATGTTTTTTTGGGAGGTTCTACCGGTATTGTTTGGAAAAGGTATAGAAGACGTGGAAGTATATTCATTTTGACTGCTTCAATTCTTTGTGCAGTACCTAAGAATGGTGTCATATTCCATCTTGCTAGGTCAGATTTTATTTTTGTCACCAGTGGATCATAGTTTAGTGTTATAATTTTGTTGAGTTGTTTCGGGATATTGACCCCCAGATATTTCATAGATTCCAACTAATGATTTGGGTCATAGTTGAATGTTAAGACTTGGGTTTTATGCATGTTTAATTTGTACCCCGATAAATCTCCATAGTCTGAAAAAACTGAGGTTAGTTCTGGTAGAGAAGTGTCTGGCTGCCCAAGGTATATTAAAATGTCATCAGCAAAGAGTGCTATTTTATGTTCCTTCTGACCAAGTGTAATACCTTGAATTTCTTGATTTTGTCTTATCCATTGGCTCAGAGGTTCTATGAAGATTGCAAAGAGCAGTGGAGACAGGGGGCAGCCTTGACGACATCCTCTTTCCAGCTCAAAAGATGATGATAAATTACCGTTAATCCTTATTTTAGCTGTTGGTTTTTTATATAATGCCTGTATAGTTCTAATGAAGTTGTTATGAAAATTGAAACTGGATAAGATTCTATATAGGAAAGACCAGTCAACCGAATCGAATGCTTTTTCAGCATCTAATCCCAATATGACTGCATTTAAGTTATATTTTTTTATATGATGAATTATGTGTAAAGTGCGCCGAATGTTGTCTTGTGTCTGTCTTTGTCTTATAAAACCTGTTTGGTCTAAGTGAATTAAGTCTGTCAGTATGTTTTCTAACCTTTTGGCAAGGATAATGGTAAAAAGCTTATAGTCCTGGTTTAATACACTGATTGGTCTGTAGTTGGAGCATTCTAGTTTATCCTTTTCAGGTTTAGGTATAACTGCAATGACCCCTTCTCTCCAGGAGGGGGGGATTTCCCCTGTGTGGAGGACATAGTTAAATGTTTTCAGGAGGAGAGGAGATAGTTGCTGTTTAAAGGTTTTGTACCATTCTGCTGTATAGCCATCTGCTCCTGGGGATTTGTTAGCTTTAAGTTTCATAATTGCTTTTTCCAGTTCTTTAGGTTGTATTTCTGACAGTAGGGTTTTATTTTGTGATTCCGTAAGTTGGGGAAGGTTTAATGTGTTTAGGAATGTCTCGGATGCGTTTTTATGTTTTTTGTGGGAGTATAAGTTCTTGTAGTAATTCTCGAAGCTTTTAAGAATATCCTGAATTCTGAATTTTATTTCCTTTGATACTGGGTCTCTGATTTTGTAGATTGCTCTTTCCGTTTGTTGTTTCCTCAATTTATAGGCTAGTAATTTTGCCGATTTACTGCCTGCTTCATAGTGTTTTTGTTTCAGAAATGTAAGTTTCTTCTGGATTTCTATTGTGTAGATCTCATTTATTTGATTTTTAATTTCTTTAATCTTGAGCGAGCCATTAGAATGAGTGTTGTCTTTGTGTTCTTTTTCTAGGTTCTTGAGTTCTGACTCTAGTGTGATTAGTTTTTCTTGTCTCAGTTTGTTTTGGGTTGCCAGTTTTGCAATAATTTTTCCCCTTGTTACAGCTTTGCACGCATCCCACAGTATTAAAGGAGATACTTCTCCATTATCGTTTTCTTCCAAATATCTGAGAATATCTGATTCCAATTCATCTTTCAGTGGTCCTTTCAGGACACTTGAATTCAACCTCCAGGAAAATGTATTATTTGTGTATTTTTGGATGTTTAAGTCCATATAGATCGGACTGTGGTCGGATAGATCCATCAGTCCTATTTTACATGTTTTTACTCTTTCAATGTCTCTATTAAACATAAAAATGTAATCAATCCTTGAGTAAGACGAATGTGGCGTTGAATAAAAAGTATAATCTTTTACATTGGGGTTGAATTCCCTCCATACGTCACAGATTCCCATTTCTTTTAATAGCATCCGAGTATTCTTACTTTGGGTGTTATTTTGATGTGAAGAATTACCTGTCGCATCCCAGTATGGATTCAGTCTTAGATTGAAGTCTCCACCACATATCACTAAACCTTGGGCTTTAGTTATCATTAGGTCGAATACATTTTTATAAAATTTCCATTTAGCCCCTGGTGGTGCATATACATTCAGCAGGGTGATATCTTCTCCCTCTAGCCGCCCAGTTACCAAACTGTACCTCCCTTCTTTATCTTTGTGTTCTGATTTTTTTTCAAATGTAATTTTGGTTGATATCAGTGTCTTCTCCCCTCCTCCTCCCTGATTTATATGAAGATGAAGAGATCATTTTAAACCCTTGTCTATTGAGTTTAGTGTGTTCCACGTCTGTTAGGTGGGTTTCTTGTAAAAATATTATTTCTGCTTTGTCTTTTTTCATTTTGCGTAGAATCTTGAATCTTTTAACTGGATTCAGGATCCCTTTTACATTATATGAGGCTATTTTGGTTACACCCTGTTTCTCCATTGTATTTTCTTATTTAGTATAACAGTGTGGTGGCCCTCTTTTTTGCTACTCAGAAACTGAAAGAACATTAAGAACATAAAAAACATTAAGAACATAGTGTACGAAACTTTAAAACAAAAAACTGTCAAAAAAACTTCCTGAGCTGGGGTCTCTTTAAAGACCCTGTAAAAGCCCTGATGGAGTGTAGGCTCTGAGGGAAATTCCTCAAACTCTGTTACGTGTTGAGGGCCCTCTCTTACCCCTGTAAGTTGTCCCATGTTTTTAACGTGAATTTCAGATCCCAATCCGAATTTGTAATGATTTTTTTTTTTTTTTTTTTTTTATGCCTATACCGTATGAGATTGTGTGCACCCTCCCACCCCCATCACAGCAAGCATTCACTCTAATACAGTATTTGTTAGTATGGAGAGAACATGTGGGTCATTGTTACATTTCTATTTTAACATGATTTTTTTTTTCCCCCTTTAAATTAAGAAGACATTTGTTTCTAATGCTATAACTGCTCCATGAAAGGTTTTACCACATGCTGATTCTGCATCTCCTTTAATGTTTGTTACCTTGTAGGAGGGGGGGTGGAAGTGCAGAGTGACTGAAAAGAAAAAAAAAAAACCCCAAAAAGTCGCTATTCCTTCCTGGAACTGGAAAGCTTATCTTTGTAGCTCTGGGGCTGGGTTTCCCGCTGCTGGCCCGTGGATTTTGAAGGTCTCTGAGTGGACCACGTTTGAGCTCTGATTTTCTCGCTCAGATTCGCTGCGGGTTTAAACACCGTTACCGGAAGTCCTCTTCTTGCCATGTCAGTTGTTGCTTCTTCCGCTGAGTTATAGAGACATGACTCTTCCCCGTAAAAGACCCTTAGCTTCGCTGGAAATGGCGTCTGAAAGCGTAGATTCTGTTCCCGTAAAACCTTTTTGGCGTCGTTATATTCCCGTCGTTTTTTAAGAACCTCAGGGGCGTAATCGTGCTCCACGAAGACTTTTCTCTCAAGATGCATAAATCCTTTTTTCTGCCAAGCCCGTCTTACAACCTCTTGTTTTATTTTGAAATTGGCGAATCTTACCACCACAGAACGTGGGGGCGCTTCCGGCGCTGGCTTTGCAGCTGATGTACGATGGGCTTTTTCTATCTTCAAATCGGTGGTTTGTGGAATATCCAACTTCTCTCTCAATAAGGATTCCACGCATTCCGCCACTGTGTTGAAACTCTCTTCAGCTCCTTCTTTAAGACCGTGAATTCTGATGTTATCTCGTCTCTGTCTTAATATTTTCAGTTTTTAATGTTTAGTTTATTGGTTTACTTGTCAGGGACCATGTACATAAAAAACATCTGTACCACATTATAGCGTTCTCACTAATTTCCATCTGTGGTCCTAATGTAACTTTTGTTTTTCGATAATGTGCACTGTCATCTTTGCAACTTTTTCATCATAATTTTTTAAAAATTTTCATACTTTTAAATTGTTTTTCCTTTTATATTTGCTAGTTGGTTTTTTTTGTTTGTTTTTTTGTTTTTTTGCATAAATCTGTTTTTGGTTGATTTTAATTATTTTTTTTAAATATTTCATACTTACAGTTTTAACATACAACTTATTTTTTAATAATGTGCTTTTTGTCATCTTTGCAACTTTTTTCATTATATTTTTTTTTTTACATTTTTAAATACTTCTAAATTGTTTTTTTTTTAAATTTGCTATTTTCCTTTTTTGCATTTTGTCTTCAATAATGTCAGTGTTTTCCTCCCTCAGGCGTCTGTCCATTGTGGACGGGTCGTTGAACCCTCATTCACGGATGTCCAGTTCCTGTCCCTGTCTCCGTCCTGTGGTCAGTCTGTCTCCTTGTCCATCGACGTCCCTAGGAGGGCGCGGCAGGAAGTGGACATGGACGAGCTAATGGCGGCGATGGTCCTCAGCAGTTTGTCCTGCAGTCCGGAGTTAAAAGGCCCCGCCCACCCCAACACAGCAGGTACAGAAACAAAATATTTTTTGATAAAGGCCCCGCCCACCCTGATGCCACTGTCCTGTGATGTCAGGGCGGGCGGGGCCGCAGTTTATTGTTGTCATTTTATTGTATTTTATTGTCAGTGCTTTTCATCATTCTGATCAGAAAATTTGAAACTTTCTCATAAATTTGTTACTTTTTCCTTGTAAATTTGTGACTTTTCTCATCAATTTACATTTTTTTTTGTAAATTTGGAACTTTCTCAAAAAATTCTCATAAACTTGTGATTTTCTCTTGAAAATTTTCAATTATTTATTCATGTATTTGCTATTTTTTTTATTGATTTACAACTTTTTTCCAATTTTTTCTGCCTGAACTTCTTACTTTTTTGTGTAATCTTGCTAATTTTTTTTTCTTGTAAATTTGCAACTTCTTTATCCTAAATTTTCACTTTCTCATAAATTTGTAACTTTTTTGTAAATTTGTGACTTTTTTCACATAAATTTGATCAATTTTTCTTGAAAATTTGAAACTTTCTCATAAATTCTCAACTTTTATTGTGATTTTTTTTTTTCTTTTAAATTTCCAGCTTTTTGTCATAAATTTGTTTGTTTTTCTGGTAAAATTGTGACTTTTTTCTTGAAAATGTGCTAACTTTGTTTTATAATCTTGCAACTTCTTCTCATAAATTTGTTACATTTTCCTTCTGAATTTGTGACTTTTTCCAATACATTTGCTACATTTTTTGGTAAATTTGGAATTTTCTCAAAAATTTTAACCATAAATTTGTGACTCTTTTTTCTCCTAAATTTTCAGTTTATTTATTCATGTATTTGCTACTTTTTCTAAATTTTTCCTCATAAATTGTGACTTTTTTCTTGAAAATTTGCTGTTTTCTCCAAAATTTTCACTTTTTCCCTCATAAATTTGTGACTTTTTTCTTGTAAATTTGCTAATTTTTTCTCCTAAATTTTCACTTTTTCCCTCATAAATTTGTGACTTTTTTCTTGTAAATTTGCTAATTTTTTCATGTAAATTTTCACTTTTTTCCTCATAAATTTGTGACTTTTTTCTTGTAAATTTGCTAATTTTTTCTTGTAAATTTTCACTTTTTTCCTCATAAATCTGTGACTTTTTTCTTGTAAATTTGTAAATTTTCTCTCCTAATTTTCACTTTTTCCCTCATAAATTTGTGACTTTTTTCTTGTAAATCTGATAATTTTTTCCTGTAAATTTTCACTCTTTTCCTTATAAATTTGTGACTTTTTTCTTGTAAATTTGCTAAATTTTTCTCCTAAATTTTCACTTTTTCCCTCATAAATTTGTGACTTTTTTTCTTGTAAATTTGCTAAATTTTCTCTCATAAATTTTCACCTTTTCCCTCATAAATTTGTGACTTTTTTCTTGTAAATTTGCTAAATTTTTCTCCTAAATTTTCACTTTTTCCCTCATAAATTTGTGACTTTTTTCTTGTAAATTTGCAAATTTTCTCTCATAAATTTTCACTTTTTCCCTCATAAATTTGTGACTTTTTTCTTGTAAATTTGCAAATTTTTCTCCTAAATTTTCACTTTTTCCCTCATAAATTTGTGACTTTTTTTCTTGTAAATTTGCTAAATTTTCTCTCATAAATTTTCACCTTTTCCCTCATAAATTTGTGACTTTTTTCTTGTAAATTTGCTAAATTTTTCTCCTAAATTTTCACTTTTTCCCTCATAAATTTGTGACTTTTTTCTTGTAAATTTGCAAATTTTCTCTCATAAATTTTCACTTTTTCCCTCATAAATTTGTGACTTTTTTTCTTGTAAATTTGCTAAATTTTCTCTCATAAATTTTCACTTTTTCCCTCATAAATTTGTGACTTTTTTCTTGTAAATTTGCTAAATTTTCTCTCATAAATTTTCACTTTTTCCCTCATAAATTTGTGACTTTTTTCTTGTAAATTTGCTAAATTTTTCTCCTAAATTTTCACTTTTTCCCTCATAAATTTGTGACTTTTTTCTTGTAAATTTGCTAAATTTTTCTCCTAAATTTTCACTTTTTCCCTCATAAATTTGTGACTTTTTTCTTGTAAATTTGCAAATTTTCTCTCATAAATTTTCACTTTTTCCCTTATAAATTTGTGACTTTTTTCTTGTAAATTTGCTATTTTTTTTTTTCTTGTAAATTTTCACTTTTTTCCTCATAAATTTGTGACTTTTTTCTTGTAAATCTGTGACTTTTTTTCTTGTAAATTTTCACTTTTTTCCTCATAAATTTGTGACTTTTTTCTTGTAAATCTGTGACTTTTTTTCTTGTAATTTTTCACTTTTTCCCTCATAAATTTGTGACTTTTTTCTTGTAAATTTGCTAAATTTTCTCCTAAATTTTCACTTTTTCCCTCATAAATTTGTGACTTTTTTCTTGTAAATTTGGTAAATTTTCTCTCATAAATTTTCACTTTTTCCCTCATAAATTTGTGACTTTTTTCTTATAAATTTGCTAACTTTTTTCTCCTAAATTTTCACTTTTTCCCTCATAAATTTGTGACTTTTTTCTTGTAAATTTGCAAATTTTCTCTCATAAATTTTCACTTTTTCCCTCATTAATTTGTGACTTTTTTCTTGTAAATTTGCTAAATTTTTCTCCTAAATTTTCACTTTTTCCCTCATAAATTTGTGACTTTTTTCTTGTAAATTTGCAAATTTTCTCTCATAAATTTTCATTTTCCCTCATTAATTTGTGACTTTTTTCTTGTAAATTTGCTAAATTTTTCTCCTAAATTTTCACTTTTTCCCTCATAAATTTGTGACTTTTTTCTTGTAAATTTGCTAAATTTTCTCTCATAAATTTTCACTTTTTCCCTCATAAGTGTGTGACTTTTTTCTTGTAAATTTGCTATTTTTTTTCTTGTAATTTTTCACTTTTTTCCTCATAAATTTGTGACAGCCCAGATTTGACCTTTGGTGCGCCCCACATGGGCATGCTGGCTGGGGACGGGTTTTACTGTATTTTCTGTGTCGTAGCCCTCGCCATGGACAGCGGCAGTGAGCTCTCAGACGGCGGCAGTGGCTACTGGAGCGTGGGGACCGTCCACGGGAGTCCTGCCCCCTCGCCAACGCTCACTGAGTCCGACGGGACCGTGCCCTCTGACGAGGGCCTGGTCATGGAGATGGATCAGATGCTGTTCGACGAGCCGGCACCACGTAAACGCAGGGTGAGCCCTGTTCTCGTTTATCTTTGTGTATTTTTAACGGTGGTCACAGAGAGCTGAAACAAAAAAAAATGTCGTGAGCCAGGTGGTGACGGTGCGTTTCCTCCTGCAGAACTCGACGAAGTCGTCATTCAGGTGTCTGTGGCCGAGCTGTGGGAAGGAGCTGACGTCCGAGGTGGGAATCAAACGTCACATCAGGACAACGCACCTGTGGTAAGGATCATCTGACATCGGAGCTGCTTCTTGTGGTGACGCTATGCTAAAAAGCAGAGTTCATACAGAGGGCTGTTGCTACCAAAATATTGACTTACTTTTAGGTGTATATGGAATACTATTACTGTAAAACCATCAGCTACATTTTAGGGGTTATACAGAATACTATTCCTGCCAAAATTTCAGATAAATTTTAGGTGATATGGAAGGACATTCCTGCCAAAACATCTACTAAATTTTAAGGTTATATGGAACACCATCACTGCCAAAGTATCGGCTGAAGTTTAGCATTTATATAGAAGAATATTCCTTGTGAAATACAAGTTAAAGTTTAGGGTTACATGGAAGATTATTCCTTTTCAAATGTTGGCCAAATTTCAGGGTTTATATGGAAAACCACTCCTGCTAAAACATCAGTGAAATTTTAGTGTTAATATGGAAGTCTATTCCTGCCAAAATATCAACAGAATTTTAGGGCTTATACAGAAGGCTTTTCATCTCAAAACACTGGCTAACTTTAGACTTTTTTTGCCAAAAAAATCAGATAAACTTTAAGTTTATATGGAAGAATATTACTGCCTAACTATAAGCAAAATTTTAAGGTTTATATGAAAAACTATTCCTTTCAAAACATCAATCAGCATTTTTGATGCATTCTTTTTCTTGTAAAAATTTATGATGTAAAAAAAAATTTTGGTTAAAGTCGTGTTTTTGTTTCATTTTTTTCTATTTGCAAGTTTTTTTTTTCTCCAAGTTGACTTCAGATCTCTTAAGAGAAAATTTCAAACATCAACTTTTTCCTAAATTATCTAGCACATATTGAATTTCCCTTCTTTGATTTTTAAATTGTTTTAATTAATAATTATAACAACTTTTCTGTCCTTCCACTTTGTTGTAGCAGCCATGGCGGTGAACACGAGCGCTGCTCCCATAACGAGGAGGATTTCTACTACACAGAGGTCCACCATCAGGCTCCACCCCCTTGTCTCCTCTCTGGCTCCGCCCATTCCTCGCCTTCCAGTCCCCCTCCTCCCCCCCCCTTGCCATCTCCAGCCACACCAGGCTGCAGTGTCCTCAGTAGCTCCGCCCCTTTGTCTTCCTTGGACAGTTTCTGGCAGGTCCAATCGGAGCACTCCTACCAGGTAAGGGGGCGGGGCTTAACAAGAGAATAATTATGGATTTATTTAAAGGTTTTCCTGTGTTTGTTACTGTGGAAAAAAAAAAAAAATTTTATATTAATTTCTTCCAAATTTTAGTTTAGATTAAATTTATTATATGTTACTGTATTTTATTTTGTTAAATGTATTATGATCAAAACTGTAAGTGTAAAAGTTGTTAATGAAGTTTTTTTTTTTTTTTTAAGGCTCCTATTCCCAGTCACATGATGCAGACATCCACCATGCCGCCCACTCACTGGATGGCTCCGGCCACCACCTGCAGTAGACAGGTAAATACTACAAATTTCAGTTAAACTTTATGTATAAAAAGTCTAATCGCAAAAAATTGTCATGAATTATATTATTTTACCAAGCTGAGGCTAAAACTAAAGCCGAAGGCAAAACTAAAGATAAAAATAAAACTGAAGCTAAAGCTAAAACTGAAACTAAAACCAGTCCCTCCAGGATTTTGTGAATTTATTTATTTATTTATTTTTATTGTTGCGGTGTTGGGGATTTGCCTAAATCGCACGTTGGCCCGTGTCCAGACCGGAGAGTCACTGCTTTAAAACTCATTGACAAGATGTAGTAGTGACTTTTACCTCTAAAAATGTATAAACTGTTACAACAGTAGCTGTAGTATTAGATTCGCTCGTTTGTTTGTGGTTTTATGGCGTCTCTCCTCATGCGCGCTCCTGAGACAGGGCTGCTTTCAGGCAGGCAGACATTTTTCAACACAAACCTGGGACTTCCTACGCGTAGTCATTACGGAGGCTCGAGGAGACGTTCACCAGCGGGCTGGGGGAGACAGAGGAAGGAACAATGTAGGGAAAACTCGCAGGTGAAGGTTTTTTTTAAATCACATACTCTATTTTTTGCTGTGTTCTGTATATACTCACTGTAAACATAGAAGTGAGCAGCGTCACATTTGATTGGTCAGAGTGATGACGTACACGTTTGCGCACTACTCAGCAACAAATTTGATTGGCGAAATTGGCGGAAGTTGACGACAGTTGGCCAAAATTGTGGGAAAGCTGCGGTGATTGGACAAAATTCAAATTATGCAGGACCTGTTGAATTTGCAGGAATTGGTACAATTGCAACATCACGAAATCCTGGAGGGACTGTAAAGCTGAAGCTAAAAATAAAACTGAAGCTGAAGCTAAAAGTGAAGCTAAGACTAAAGCTGATGCTAAAGCTAAAACTAACACTGAAGGTAAAGCTAAAACTAAAGCTACAAGAGCACTCTGAGGCAAGTGCAATATCCCCCGCCTCCATTTTCTTTGAAGATCCCAATACTTACTGATGGAGAGCAGTTTTCAACTTTTCAATATAAATGCTGTGGCAGAACCAAATTATGATAAACCATCATCCACAAATATACAACAAATATACAACCCATAGTTGTAGGTCAGGATCCCAAGGTGAACCTGTGTAGCAAGTTTGGTGACCCTAGAGAGCTTTATACGTTCCATAGTAAGAGATCATAGGGAGTGTCAACTTTGACCTTTTGACCCCAAACCTGTAGTCAGAGGTCATGGTCTCAGAGTGAACCTGTGTACCAGGTTTGGTGACCCTAGCTTTCTTTGTTGTTGAGATATACTTTATCAGCCATTTTGATGTTGACCTTTGACCTTGTGATCCCAAAACCATCGTCACACTTCAGGGTCACAGGGTGAACCTGTCTACCAAGTTTGGTGACCCTAACTTTACTTGTTGTACAGTAGGGGTGGGAAAAAATATCGATTCAGTGATGGACCGTGATACTTGGCACTAGCGACAATGCATTGATCCAAAAACGCATGGATCAATCTTTTATTTTTAAAAAAAAATGTGCACACACATACTTTTGGATTATTAGTTAAACAATGGTGTTTTCAGTCCACTAGATGGTGCAAACACCCAGTCAAGTGAAGTCATAGCTTGTCTTGGTAATCTGCAGCCAGCTTTGAAAATTAGGAAGCAGTTAGCTCAAATGTCGGGCCTTTTTTTGATTTTATAACAAAGATGGAAGGAAAGACCTTGACATGACACACAACCCGCAAGAAGCGCTGCATGAAAAAAAAGAAAAAAACACTCGGAACACGGCGGGCCAGCACATGTCTCGGAGCAGCATTAGCAACGGCTAAGCTAATGAGACACCGGCAGGGAGCTTTTTCTACAAGCGTCACATAAGTGAAGTTTATTTATGAAGTGCTTTTCATAGACATAGTCACAGAGCGCTGCACAATAAAATGGAATAAAAGGAAGTTGATAGATTAAAAAAAATTTAAAAATACAAAAACAGGTTAAAACACAAGAGTAAAATAATTTTAAAATATCAGACTTACCATTAAAAAGCAGTTGAAACTCAATAGAAATCCTCGTTAAACAAAAAAGTTTTCAGCTGTTTTTAAGAGTCCACAGAGTCAGATAAACATAGCTGGAGTGGGAGTCTATTCCAAACAGCACCATCCACCCCCACCCCCCACCCCCCCCCCCCCCACCCCTGAGTGCAGAGACACATCTCCGTGGAAAATGAAGCCCCAAGAATAGTTTGTTATATGAAAGAGATGTCAACAGTTTTACTTTGGGACATAATTTGAGGTTGAATAAGGTGAAAAAATTTGAGATATATGGGATCGTGATACTTGATTATCGCGATATCGTGATTATCGTTGAATCGTGATAGGATTGAATCGTGACCCAAGAATTGCAGTCTGAATCACGAGCTCTCTCGCAATTTCCACCCCTATTGTACAGCAATAAGACATAGAGAATGTTAACCTTGACCTTTGACCTTTTGACCTCAAACCCATAGTCAGTGGTCAGGATCCCAAGGTGAACCTGTGTACCAGGTTTGGTGGCCCTAGCTTTACTTGTTGTTGAGATATAGTTTATAAGCCATTTTGATGTTGACCTTGATTTTGATCCCAAAACCATAGTCACAGGCAGGGTCAAAGGGTGAACCCATCTACCAAGTTTGCTGACCCTAACTTTACTCATTGTACAGTAATAAGGCATAAGAAATGACCTTGACCTTTTGACCCCAAACCCATAGTCAGAGTTCAGGAACCCAAGGTGAACCTGTATACCAGGTTTGGTGGCCCTAGCTTTATTTGTTTTAGAGTAATAGTAAATGTATCATTTACCATAGTGCAACTGCAATGTTAACTTTGAACCTTTGACCCCTTGACCCCAAATCCATAGTTAGGTGAGAGTGTAAGTCATCCAAGATGTGTATTAGATACAACTAGTGTATCGATTTGAAAGGCCTTCATCTTTTCTTTCACTTGTTACTGTGTTTAGAAGATTTAGAGGAAAATCTGACCTGACCTTTGACCTCAAGGTCATCCAATATGCACATCATCAGAGTATATCAGAATCAGAATCAACTTTATTGCCAAGTATGCTTACACAAACAAGGAATTTTACTTATCACTAAGGTGCGCTCATTATTAAGCGCTCCCTAATGATGCGGCAGCCATACAGGCGCCTCATGCAGTGGGGGGTAAAGAGGGTGATACATTGGGCAGAGAGAAAAAACATAGTTATCAAAATATGGCTCGAGGGAGCAAGATTGTGATCACATAGAAAAAAAACCTCTAAGCACACTTAGAGGGTTAGACTCAGACAATACAGATCCACACATTAACAAAGCAAGAGAGAGACCAGTGTGTGTATGTCAGTCATATGATATCAGTGTGAGTGCAGTGTGTGAAGTATCAGTTACTGGTGGACAACAAAAATCGTCTCTTAGGCAACGGCTAGATGTTATGTCCTTAGTGTCCTAAAACATAGATAACATGTCCCCAGAGTTCATCTCTCTTCAGTTCATGCCAGATGGTAAAATTCCATGTTAGTCACATGGCTGTCCTTGGAGAGTTCAGATTGTTGCACATCAGCAGTTGTTTGGGTTAAAGAGAAGCCAAGCCAAAACTCCCTTCAGCCTTATCTTTTCTCCTGGAGGAATGATTCTCAAGGACGCCGAATCAAGGCCTGATAGGCACAGTTCACTTAGAGCATAGAAATTTCACCTCTCATGCGATTCTGTGCATCACAATTTGCATGTACATTTCCATATACATTTCCAGGCTTTAAAATCATTTCCTGGAGAGCACCCAGCGACTCCGAGATGTTACCCATCTTCCTATTCAGTTCACCATTAGCCGCTATCAGTGCCCTCGCCAACTGGTCGAATTGTTGAAGGAGCTTCGCCGGGTCCGCATTTTGATTAACTCTTTCCAACTTCCTTAGTTTTCGATACACCAGGAAAACTCCAAAGCCAAACAGTAGAAATCCTGTGATCATAAGGCCAAACAGGTAGATGTCTTCCACATCTTCAATCGAAAGGTCACACAGACACATAAGTTTCCAATTGTTTGTGTCTCTCACATAACCCACAGCCGTAGTGCCTGCAGGACAGTTGGGCTCCCCCGGGCCCGATTTCCTGTTTGAGAAGGTGGTGTCAATTGCATTTAAAGCCCAGCTTACCAAATCCATAATTTTCCATTTGGATCGAGATTCAGCCAGAAGAAGAGCGAGACACAGACAGGACACAGCAAGCTGGGATCAGTGAAGGGAGGAGGAGAGGAGAGGGGAAGAAATGCGTCTGCTCTCTCTGAAAGCCGGAAGAAGAACCAACCATGGTTCCAAGTTTCAAAACAATTGGAATAAAACTGTAGAAGGAGTTGATTTCACGAGACAGCTACTGTCTATGAAGTGCGGTGAAACAGGAGGTCATAGGTCAGGGGCTACAATTCCCACAAAAATCATCCGATAAAACCAAATTGCAATATGTACATCCTCAGAGTATATCAAACCATGGTACCAAGTTTCTAAACAATTGGACCAAAACTGTAGGAGGAGTTGATTTCACAAAAATGGAACAGACGGACAGACGAACTGACCCATAACATAATCCCCCTTCGGTCGTCACCCAAAGGGGTTGCCCTAAAGCTTATGCTAAAACTAAAGATGAAGCTGAAGGTAAAGGTAAAACTGAATTTAAAGCTAATCTGATGCTAAAGCTGAAACTTGACGCTAAAGCTAAAACTAAAGCTGAAGGTAAAGCTAAAACTAAAAGCTATAGCTAAAACTAAACCTGAAGCTAAAGCTAAAACTAAAGCTGAAACTAAGGCTAAAACTGAGGCTGGAGCTAAAGTGAAAACTAAAGCTAAAATTAAAGCTGAAATTAAAGCTAAAGTAGAGGCTAAAGCTAAAACTGAAGCTAAAGCTACAACTACAGCTGATGCTAAAACTAAGGCTATCCACCTTATTCCTAGGCCCCATGATGCCTTGCGTGAATTATGGGCGCAACTTCCAGTACTTGTTTAGAACGTATGGTTGTCACTGAAACGGGACACTTTTCCTTGTTAAAAAACAATGACTTTGGCATCAGAAATGCGGGAACACGGCCTCTTGCACTTCAAAACAGTAATATAATCATACCACTTCCCATGACTATCGAGGGATGGGAAGAAGACCTTAGAAAGTGGACTCGTAGACAGAAGCTCCATTAGTTAGTGCCGCTGCTAAGATGCTAGCGCTATAAACAAATGACCCATGCTGGAAAAATAAGTCACTTTGAGAACATTTTCAAAACTGAGGGTAGCGCGGTGGTGGAGTGGTTAGCACTGTGGCAGCACAGCAACTCACCCTTGGCCGGGGGATCCTGGGTTCGATCCCAGCCCTCGACCAACAGTGATCTGTGTGGAGTTTGCATGTTCTCCCCGTGTCTGCGTGGGTTTACTCCAGGATTTCTCCGGTTTCCTCCCACATGCCAAAAACATGCAAATTAGGTTAATTGGCATCAAAACTGGGGATTCTAAATTGTCCTTAGGTATGACTGTGAGAGTGAATGGTTGTCTGTCTCTCTGTGTTGGCCTTGCGATGGACTGGCGATCTGTCCAGGGTGGACCCTGCCTCTCGCCCAAAGATGCTGGGATAGGCTCCAGCCCCTCCGCATCCCGAAAAGGATTAAGCGGAAGAAGATGGATGGATGGATGTAGCGTTATTTCCATATTATATAAGGTAAAAAAATATATAAGGTACAGACCGTCCCTTCCATCTGTTGTCATGGGAAATGTACGGTCGATACTGGGAAAGTTAGATGAGCTAGCGGCTATCTCCCGTTATGATAGCACTTACCGGGAGTGCTCTCTCCTTTTGTTTACTGAGACGTGGCTAACTGAACTAGCAGCAGATGCTAACATTGAGCTGGAGGGTTTTCACATGATACGAGCTGACCGAACACCAGAGAGTGGCAAAACTAGGGCGGTGGAGTGATAATGTATGTTAACAACAACTGGTGCAGACCGGGACATATCACTGTTAAACAACGACACTGCAGCAAAGACATTGAGTTGCTAGCTGTTAGCATGAGGCCTACATATCTCCCGAGAGAACACTCACACGTGATCTGCATTGTTGTTTATGCAAATCCGACGGCGAACGCTGGGACAGCGCGTGACGTCATCCATTCAGTAACCAGCAGGCTGCAGACAGAACACCCAGATGCTCTTCTCCTCATCTCAGGCGATTTCAACCACGTTTCACTGTCTCCCATTCTGCCCACTTTCACCCAGTATGTCACATGCCACACTAGAGACAATAAAACACTGGATTTGTTCTACGCAAACACTAAGGAGGCGTACACCTCATCACAACTCCCCCCACTTGGGAGATCGGATCACAACTTGGTTCATCTCCGACCGGTGTACAAACCCCTAGTGCACAGACAACCTCCGGCCATGCACACTGTGGAGTTATGGTCTGAGGAGACAATGGACACTCTAAAGGACTGTTTTGAAGCCACTGCCTGGAAGCAGCTCTGCGATCCACATGGTGAGGACATCGATGGCCTCATTCACACCTTCACGGGCTACCTCAGCTTCTGTGTGGACAAATCCGTTCCCACTAAGACCATACGGCGTCACTCAAACAACAAACCCTGGATCAACCCTGAGATAAAAACACTTCTGAGAGAGAAGAAGAGGATCTTCAGGTCGGGGAACAGGGAGATGCTGAAGTCCGTACAGAGGAAGCTGAGGAGAAAGATCAGAGAAGGCAAGGACCGCTTCAGGAAGAAGATGGAGGACAAGCTGCAACAGAGCGACATCAGCGGGGTCTGGAGAAACCTCAAAACCATCTCGGGGCTCCAGAATACCTCCCCCCAGGCCACGGGGGGCAGGGAGTGGGCGAACAACCTGAATCTGTTTTTCAATAGATTTGACCAACCGCCCTCCCCCCTGTCTGCACAACAACCACTGCTGCCTCTAAGAAATCAAGTCCTGCTGCCCACTCCCCACTCCACCGACACCCCCCCCCACTCCCAACACACAGCCCCCCATCCTGACCCTGACCAAGACCCAGGTGAGGACGGAGCTGAGGAAGATCAAGGCGAGGAAGGCGTCGGGACCGGACGGCATCAGCGCAAAGCTCCTCAAGTCCTGTGCAGACCAGCTGTGTGGGATTGTGACGTATATCTTCAACATGAGCCTGAAACTGGGGAGGGTACCACAGCTGTGGAAAACATCTTGTGTGGTACCTGTACCAAAAACTTCCCACCCCAAAGACCTGAACAGCTACAGACCGGTGGCCTTGACGTCCCACTTGATGAAGACCCTGGAGAGACTGCTCCTTGCTCATCTCCGCCCCCTGGTGGAACCAGCGATGGATCCACTCCAGTTCGCCTACCAGCATGGCATTGGGGTGGAGGATGCGGTGATCTTCCTCCTTCACCGTTCTCTGTCCCACCTGGAGAAGCCCGGGAATATGGTGAGGATCATGTTCTTTGACTTCTCCAGTGCTTTCAACACCATCCAACCGATGATCCTGAAGGACAAGCTGCTGCGCGCAGGGGTGGACCAGCACCTGTCATCATGGATCCTGGACTACCTCACGAACCGGCCTCAGTTTGTGAGAACCCGGGACTGTGTTTCCGACACGATCATCAGTAGCACGGGGGCCCCCCAGGGAACGGTGCTGGCTCCCTTCCTGTTCACTCTTTATACTGCGGACTTCTCACACAACACAACACATTGCCATCTACAGAAGTTCTCTGATGACTCTGCGATCGTTGGTCTCATCTCCAACGGAGATGAAGCTGAGTACAGAGGGCTTATCCAGGACTTTGTGGACTGGTGCCATCGGAACTGCCTCCAGATCAACGCGAGGAAAACTAAGGAGCTGGTAGTGGACTGCCGCAGGCATGGGCAGCCCCTCACAGCACCAGTAAATATACAGGGAACAGACATCGAGATGGTGACATCCTATAAGTACCTGGGTATTCATCTGAACAATAAACTAGACTGGTCACACAATACTGACGCACTCTACAAGAAGGGACAGCGCAGGCTGTTCCTGCTGAGGAGACTCAGGTCTTTTGGTGTACAAGGGGCGCTGCTGAAGTCATTCTATGACACGGTGGTGGCATCAGCCATCACTTTTGGAGTGGTCTGCTGGGGCAGTGGCATTACTGCAGCCGATAGGAAGAGACTGAACAAACTGATTAAGAAAGCTAGCTCTGTCCTGGGGCAGCGCCTTGATCCGATGGAGGAGATAGGAGAGAGAAGGACGGTGGCTAAACTGTCATCTCTGCTGGAGTCCGAGTTCCACCCTATGCAGGACATACTGGATGCACTGAGGAGCTCATTTAGCAGCAGACTACATCATCCCAGGTGCACAACCGAGAGGTTTCGTAGGTCCTTCCTACCAACGGCTGTCAGACTGTACAACCTAAGCAGGGCTGCTCGCAGAGATAGCAAAAAGACGTAACAAACTAATAGTTTTTTTGAATGCAAAAGATGCAATAGACTTACACAATGGTCCCCTCCGGCATACAACTAGGAACATACCGGTCACTATGGAGGGTGAGAATATGTATGGGCACATAATCATACCATGTAGGATAACTAAATAGACGGTTATGCTGTTTCATCCCACCTAGCAACAATGCTCTGCACTGTGTGTGTTTATATATTTACATATTTATTCCATCTAGCTACAATGCTCAGCACTGGGTGTGTTTATATTTATATATCTATATATTTATTCCATCTAGCTACAATGCTCCGCACTGTGTTTTTATATATCTACATATTATTCCATCTAGCTACATTGCTCCGCATTGTGTGTGTTTATATACTTGCATATTTATTCCACCTAGCTGCAATGCTCCGTACTGTGGGTGTTTATATATTTACATATTTATTCCATCTAGCTACAATGCTCTGCACTGTGTGTTCATATATTCATATATTTATTCCATCCAGCTACAATGCTCTGCACTGTGTGTCTGTGTGTGTGTGTGTATATATATATTTTATAGTAATATGTACATATGCATATTAGCTGCTCTTGCTTGCTTGTTTTTTTTCTTGCCTTCTGATTGTTGCTCTGAGTGTTGCTATCCCTGTGCTGTTGCAATCCTGGAATTTCCCCGTTGTGGGACTAATAAAGGCTTATCTTATCTTATCTTATATTCTGTATTGAAAGACCTTCAAAATGATATTTAATTTGTAGGAAGTGCACAAAACCTGGCCTGGAAAAAAAGACAATTTGTTTATATTTTGGCTAGGTTGAAAACTCGCGTTCGATCAGTCGGCAGGTACATCTTCCACAAAAGCATAGGTATTTTTAGAAAGTATGGTTTCTAAACTTTCCAATGATACCAGGCACTCATGGGGGTTTTCCTGGGACTTTGCTGCTACCAAACAAAGAAAGAGTCATGATTTATGACTTCTCGTTGCCCGTACTCATAATGACGCGGTGAGCATTCAGACCAGCACGTCCACCGCAATAAAGTCAGTTGCATTTTGTTAAAATATGTTGGACATAATCAAATTTACTTTAGAGCAGACGTATGCCACAACACCGTGCTTGGATGTCGTCTGTTACCGTGTGGTGAGAAGCTTCCATTTATCCAGTCTGGCACAACTACAAACACCAGCAACAAGTACCAAAACTACACCAAAACATTCAAAAAATACAAAAACTAGAAGAGCTGAAATTAGCTGCCACTTGAGTGCAAAACACGTATGTGGACTATACATTAAAATGAATTTGAAAAACTTTTAAAAACACTGTTTTTAATGCCCCATGCTGCTCCACTCTGACTGATTTAACAGTACATCAGCCAAAACCGGAAGCTCCGCCCATAATCGTTCCTCCAGCGGCACCCCCAGGAATAAGGTGGATAGCTAAAACTAAAGCTGAAGCTAAAGTGAAAACTAAAGCTAAAAGCTGAAATTATAGCTAAAACTAAAGCCGCTGCTAAAAAAGTGAAGGCAAAAGCTAAAACTGAAGCTAAAGCTAAAATTAAAGCTGATGCTAAAGCAACACAGCCTAACTCTTCTTCTTTTTCAGGGTGTTCGCGTCCGGTCTGTGAGCGTCGGTGAGCAGTGGCTGCAGCATCAGGGCGCCCCCTGCAGGTCAGTAACTTGCTGCAGCGTCAAACTTTTTTTACTGTAAATTTTCAGTTCTTGTGAATTTTTGACTTTTTTCCTCATGATTTTTCTTTTTCTTTAAAGATTTTTTTCTTCTTTCTCAAATTCACAAGGAAATTTGAGCTTGTTTTTGTAGAAGTTTGTTTTTATTTCAGTGGATTTGTGGCTTTTTTGTATAATTTTATTTGTTACTTCATAAATTTAATATCTTTTGCTCTAAGTTTAAGCTTTTTCTTATTTTTCTCAAATATTTGATTTTTGTGTCACAGCTTTGGAGCTTTTTTGTCTCAAATTTGAGAGATTTTTGTTCTAAATTTGAGGGGGGGTTTTCTGTAAATTTTTAAAAACTCATTTGCGACTTTTTGTCTTAAATTACACTTTTTTCCTCATAATGTATTTTCAATAAATTTAAACCTTTATTTCTCTTAAATTTAGATTTTCTTCTTAATGGTTTGTTACCTTTTCTTCTCATAAATTTAAGAATTGTTTTTTGGACTGGATTAAATTGGAGCACTTATTTCTGGTAATTTTTTTATATATATTTGTGATTTTTTTTGTGTGTGTGTGATTATGTTAAAAATTTGAGTTTTTTTCTCATAAATCTGCAACTTTTTATGTAAATTTGTCCCCATTTCCTGTGACACATTATGCTAAAAAATAGAGTTTATACAGAGCACTGTCACTGCCAAAATAGTGGCTAACATTTAGGTTTATATGGAATGCCATTCCTGCCAAAACATCAGCTAAATTTTAGGTTTTATGGAGAAACATTCCTGCCTAAACATAAGTGACATTTTAGGGAACATATGGAAGAATGTCACTGCCAAAATATCAGCTTTTTATCAGAAATCTTTTGAAAATTTTGTTCTTGCATGGTTGTAAGTTGTAATTTTGTAGCATTTTTTTAATGTAGTACTTTTTACCTTATACATGTATTTTTTTGTATAAATCTTTTGATGATTGCCCGTTTGTGTGTTTTCCAGGAAGCTTCGTGGCGAGGCTAAAAAATGTCGTAAAGTTTATGGCATCGAGCACAGAGACGTGTGGTGCACGGCGTGTCGCTGGAAGAAAGCCTGCCAGCGTTTTGTCGACTGAACGCCACCGCCGCTGCCGTGGAGGGACGGTTTATGAGGACGGAACTGTAGTTTTGAGGATGAAACTAGTTTTTTTATTCCTGTTGGCATCCTGGATAATCATTGACGAACTTTTGGCAGCTACGGAGGATTCTGGAATTGGGATCACCATGGTAACCACCAGGATGGACTGGACAAATGTTTACCTTGAGGAGCTCCAGTGGTCGTATTTTAAAGACTGAAACGATGGTGGAAATAAAAACTTTTCATGGTGCAACACAAATATCAACAACAAACAAAATATGTGCAAATATTTTTAAAAAATTACGTTGACGAGAGAACTTGGAATGTTTTTTTTTAATGTGGATATTTTATTCGGTTTTTTTTGTCTTAATTTGTCCATTTTTTTAAAAATGTTTTTATTGCCAATTTTAGGAGTTTGTCCTGTAATTGATTTTGAAAAAACGAACAAATTTTAAAAAAACAGAAATGTATGAAAAAAATTAAATGAACACATTTGAGAAAAGCACATTTTTCTTAATTAAAAAAAAAATTTCAGTTGTTGAAGTTTTTAAAATGTGCTTTTATTGCCAATTTCAGATTTGTCTCGTAAATGTTTTCTTCCCTTTAAATTTTAAAAAAATTCTATAATTTTTCATATCAATTTAAGAGAAAAATATATAAATGATTAATTACATTCATAAGCAATTTTTCTTGTACATTAAAAAAATTGTAATAAATTTGTAAATTTTTTAAACTATTGCAAATTTCAAAGATTTGTCTTGTTAGATTAGATTATTTTCTTGTACATTAATGAGAAAAAAAATTGTAATTTTTTTGAAGAATAAACAAAAACTGATTTCTGTTAAATCTGACAAATTTACAAAAAAAATTATGAAATTAGAAGAAAAAACATTTGCAAAAATTCACCAAATTCAGGAAAAACAAAGATGACTTATGGAAAAATTTTTGAACTTTAGAAGAACAAAATCTAAAATTTGCAGGACAAAACCTTCCAGGTTTGTTTTTCTTGTATCTTTAAACATTTTTCATAAATTTTTAATTTTTTAAAAGCTTTCACAAATTTTAAGTTTATTTTTTTTCTTCTAAACTTTTGAAAATTTTCTTAAACTTTTATATTTTTTTCTTGAATTTACAAATTTTTTATGCAAACATGCTGTTTTTTGCAATAAATTTTCTTATTCTTTCTTTACATGAATTTTTTTTTCCCAAAAGCAATTATTTTTTTCTCCTAAATGCTTGTTTTTCTCTTGAATTTTTCCATTTATTTTTTTTTTAAATGCAAATGCTTTTTTAAATTTTACATTAAATCACACATATCTGCTCTAGATTTTACCTGACAGAAGAAAACGGCATGAGCATTGGTGACCGTTTATATGCAGTGGTCGCTATATTAGGAACACTCAGTATGTGGTTTTACTTCCTTTTTTAAACTCATGTATTTCAGCATTTTTAACATGTTTTAAACAAAAGAGAAACCTTCAAATGGCACCAAAAAACTCAACATTTCTACATGGGACATTTTTTGGTTTTTAGCCATTTTTCCATCCTGTAAATCTTGCTGTTGGTGCTTTTATTTCCTGTTTAAAAAAACAAACAAACAAAAAAAAAAAGCTTCATTTATGAGAAAATCATGAACATTTGCATTAAAAAGTTGTGCAAATTTATGCTTCTGACTTATTATTAAAGCATATAAGTTTACTAGATTTAATATATATAAGGAAAAAATTAAAAGAAAAAATCATTTATGAATAAAAAAAAGGCAGAAATTTGCATGGAAATAACTACAATTAGGAATATTCACCTGTAGTTTAGAGAAAAAAATTACAACTTTACAAGAAAAATATTTTGCAAATTTATCAGCAAATTATCTACTTTTTTCTCATAAATTTGCATGTTTCCTATAAGTTAAAACATTAAAAATTTTTGAAAATTTACAGGGAAAAAAGTCAAATTTGTGAAAACAGTTGCCAGTTTATCAGAAAAAAAGTTGAACATTTGCAGGAAAAATGCAAATTTATAAGGAAAATAAATGCAAATTTATGAGGAAAAAACTGAACATTTATGAAGAAAAAAAAGTTACATTTTTAATAAAAGTTGCAAAATTTAAAGTCATTTTTTTAGAGAAAAGTTGTACATTTTAAAGAAGTCAAATTTTTAAGAAAAAAAGTTGCAAATTTGAGGAAAAAGTGGAAGATCTGACAAAGAACATTTAAGAGAAAAACGACTAATTTAATAGAAAGTTGCAAATTTTAAAGAAAAAAGCTGCAAATTCATAAAAAGTTGAAAATTTGCAGGAAAAACTTTACAAGGAATAAAAATGCAAATTGATGAGAAAAAAGTTGCAAACTTACATGGGAAAAAAAAGTCATTTAAAAATAGTAAGTTTAGAATAAAAAATATAAAAATAAATTTGGGTGAAAAGGTAAAATTTACAAATTTATGACAAGTGGTTGTAGTTTATCAGAATAAAAAGTTGTAAAATATGAAAAAGTTGCAAATATCTGAGGACTGTAAATTTACAAGAGAAACTGTCACAATTTGATGAGAAAAATTATAAATATACAAGTAAAAATTTGTGAATTTACAAGAAAAAAAAATTAAAAAAATCGTGATTTACAGGATCAAAAATGTAACATTTCAAATCCAAACCTTTGAATAATAGCATACTGATGAATGTTTTCTATGATGTTATTTCAATTTTGGAGTCAGAAATAGTCCATATGATGCAGTATTAATCCATTTATTCCCATTTTATCAGCTTTACCGACATGTACAGAATCCAAATCTATATGTGGTGTTTTCTATATGTATGTGTTGTTTTAAGCATCCAGAATCACATCATTTCTATTCAGTTTTATTTCTTTTGATGGATCAATTAACAATGATTTCTTTTCTACATGAGAATGCTGAAGTTGGAATAAGACAAAATATGGAAAACAAAAATCCCTGTGGTTTGTGTGTGTTTTCAGAAAAAAAAGAAGTCAATTTTACACAAGAAGAAAACTGCAAATTTACAATTAAAAAAAAAAATCATGAGGAAAAAGTTACAAATTAACAAGAAATAAAGTCAAACATTTATAAGGGAAAAAGATGGGAATTGACAAGAGAAAATGAAGATTTATGAGGAAAAAAAGGCAGTTTTTTTAAAAAATTCTTAAGAACAACATTAAGAAAAAAGTTGCAAATTTATGAGAAAACAAATCTAAGGAAAAAAAGTTGAAGGGAAAAAACGCATTTGAGGAGATAAAGTGCAAATCTAAAAGAAAAAAGCTGTATTTATGAGAAAAAAGTTGAAGATTTATCAGAAAAAAAAAACTAGTTTTTAAAAAACTTTTTTTTAAAGTTGCAAATTTTTAATTTATGAGAAAAAAAAGCAAAATTTGAGGAAAAGGTAATTTTTTTGGAAAAAGTTAAATTTTTAAGAAAAAGTCAGTTTTTGAAAGGAAAAAGTTGCACATTTGTGAGCAAAAAAGCTACAATTTTTTTTAAAAAAAAAAGTTGCAATTTTTAAAGAAAAAAAAGTTGCAAATTTACAGGAAAAGTTGCACATTTATGAGAAAAAAAGCCACAAATTTTTGAAAAAAAAAATTGCAAAGTTTTTAAAAAAAAGTTACAAGAAAAAAAGTTGCAAATTTTTAGGAAAAAAGTTGCAAATCTACTAGAAAAAGTTGAAAATTACAGGATTTTTTTTTTCCATTTGTGCTTAGAATTGGTGGTTCAAAGTCATTATTCAGGTCTGTAATATGACATAAAAGGATGATTTGATTTCCACCCATGAATGGGGACAGCAGGACAATAGAGGATGATGATGTTGGCTCATTTAGCAGCCCCCCGCCCCCCCCCCCCCCCCGGCCCCCACCATATTACCTACTGGTTGTACCGTTGTTCCCAAGGTTACAGCATATAGGGATGTGATGTCATCACTCGGGTTCCCCCTCTGAGGCTGCGGGGAGGGGGGTGGTGGTGTCTGTATGCTGCTGACGTGCTATTGTGAGTGACGTTTAACGGCTAACGAGAGACGACTGAATCAAGCTCCTCCTCTTGACGTCAGAAGATGGTGCTACTTACCTATATAGTCTATAACAGAGAATTTCAAATTTACCAGGTAAGGAGCATAAACTAACTCCCAACTATAAAACCATCAGAGCGCAAACCTCCACCCAGCACCCTCTGCTGGTTAATCCAAAAAAAAAAAAAAAAAAAAAAAGCCAAAGGCCCTGTCACAACTAGACGATTTAGGCAATGTTTGAAAAAAAGTATGAAAAATTTGGAGAATACGCTGGTGTACGTCGAATCAGTTATGGTTAAGTTTTGTCTACGTTAAGAGCACGCTGGTACATGGCGTAGTTCACCATATGCCGGATACATCCCGCATTCGCGGCGCAAAGGTTGTAGAGAAGTTATGCATTCATTTACATGTTACTTGTCAGCGACTCATAGTTACTCAAAAGTCAAAATATGCCGAGATTAATGTCTAGCGTACCCCAAAATTATTTCTAACATATGAATAATTTTCTTTGAACCTATGTGTAACCTACTGAATGCGTTTCTAACTTGCAGCTACCCTATAATGGCGTATTTGCAGCGCTGGTTCACAGGAAAAACCCGTAGAGCTCTGCCTGCAGCACACACACACACACACACACACACACACACACACACACACACACACACACACAGCTAAACGCACGTACTTGTTCGTATAACAGGACCTGTCAGGGATGTGTCCGAGCACTTTCAAGCTACAGGATAAAGATCTAAATCACTGTTTAGCCCTCCCCCCATGTTTCTTTTCCTTTGACTGCAGTCCATACCATCAGCTGTCCAGTGCTGTTCTGAGAGATATGCCAAAATGTCAGAACACAGGAGGATCCAATCAGCTGATCGCCCAAAGTGCAGAGCTCAGCTGTTTTCCATGATAAATCACACTTTACTGTTGGCTGTGCCTCCCAACAAAAGTGCCCTCCATGCATCGTCTTGTTTTTTTTATTTCACTTTATTGAAAATAAACTTTATCGCCATCAGTTCACTGCCTTTGAGCCAGGTTGTGACAACTGTCATCTGACATTCCTGACGTGTCACATCAGCTGTTTTAGGCATGACTGACCTGACAGATTTGACAGCTCTGCCAGGTCGGTCATGCCCCCCACCATGGTCTTTGGAGGGGAGAATCATTTCGGGTGAACAGAGATGATCTCTCCTACACCCTAGGATTCATGGCTCGGGAGGCAATGGCAGTTTAGCATGACTGCACTATGCAGAAGCTAGACTATCACTGCGCGTAAGTTGTGAACGTTGGCAACATGCCAAGCATTAGTTGGTTTAAGTAATTTATGTTATGGAAATATTCTATACAAGTTACCAATACGTTATGTATATCTCCAACTCATTATGGGTATGCAATGGATATGGCCAAAAGTGAAAATTTCGGTGTATAACAGCGTTTTAGATCAATTTTTATACGTCTGGCGAACGCTGCCAAAATTGTCAAGGTGTGACAGGGCCTTCAGCATCAGTGTTTCCCACAAAAACTCCACTACACCACAACAAACTGATCAGAAAACACGCATCCCTCCAAGTTTTGATTTATATTGATCAGGGTAGCAATCTGGCCTGATTCTGATTGGCTGGTTTCAGAGGTGTGCTGCTCATGAGTGACATGAAGTTCCAAAAGTTTCTTTTTGCACATTAAATTAAGAAAACAACCACTCCCAGTGAAAAAATTAAAATGGTCATTTTTAAGGATAATTAAGGCCTTAATTTGGAATAAATTAAGTTTAGCTCTGTAATACAACAGAATCTTCATTGTTTTAATAAAGCTGTTTATTTATAATTAAAGATGAGACATAGTTAACAAAAACATTTTTTATAAACTTCATGTTAATTAAAAAAAAACCAAAACAAATGGGAGAACATGATTGAAGACAGTCAGATGACTCCTCTGGAATAAATTATCTGTACAGTCCTCGGCCCGCTGACCAGGAAGTTCCATCCGCCAAAACCGACCAATGTGCTGCTGCGCCGCCGAAATCTGGAAACCACAACAACACATTAGAGTAAATCAAGGGGGCCCCCCCAACCTGTAAATAAGAGCACTGTCTCCCCCAAGATCATCATAAACCTTTAAAATCAGACTACACAACTGAATCGTTTTCTCTTGTACATTTGCAGTTTTTCCCCTCAAATCTGCAGCTTTTTCTTAAAAGTGACCGTTTCTTCCCATAAAGCTGCCAATTTTTTTTTTTGTAAATTTGTAGCTTTTTTCCTGTAAACTTAACTTTTTTTCTCAGAAATTGGCAACTTCTCAAAAATTTGTGATTTTCCCAAAAATTTACAAAGAAAATGTAAATTTGCAACTTTTTTCCCTGTAAATTTTCACCTTTTTCCCCCCTCAAAAATTTAATTTTTTCCTCACAAAATTTGCAAAAAATTCTTATAAATATGCAATTTTTTCTTGTAAACTTTCAACTTTCTTCTCATAAATTTGTGACCTTTTTCCCACAAATTCTGATCGTTCCTCATAAATTAGCAACTTTTTCTTAAAATTGTTTTTCGTCATAAATTTACCAAATTTTTCATGTAAATCTGCATCCTTTTTTCTCAAAAATATTTCTTTAAAAGTTTCTTATAAATTTAAATTTTTTTCTTGCCGAATTCTAACTTTCTCCCTCATAAATTTGGGACTTTCTCATAAATCTGCAACTATTTTCCTGTAAATTTTCATTTTTTAAATCATAAATTTACAACTTTTTGTTTGTAAAATTCCAAGTTTTTTTTCTAGAATTGTGACCTTTTTTCCAATAAATTTGCAGCTTTTTTCCTGTAAATTTTCGACTTCTCTCATAGATGTGCAACGCTCTTCTGGATGTTGCTTAAATTTTTATTCTGTGTAATTAAATTGTAGTTTGTGACTTTTTTAATTTCTAAATTGGCATCTTTTTTCATATCTTTGCACCTTTATTCTTGCAGATTTAATAATAATATTTGTACTTCACATTAAATGGGTGAGCACCCCCCACCCCACTCATTAAAAATAAGAAATCATCACCTACTGCCTGTTATTAAATAAACGACTGTGGCAGGTTGCTCAGATCCCTCCACTGGGTTCATTCCTTGCAGAATCCCTTCTGTATGATTTCATCACATTTCACTTTGCTACGCTGCGTCGCGGTTCAAACTGTCAGACGATTAAGTCACCAACAAATCCTTAGAGGACTGATGGCTCCTACTGCCATAATGGACTCTGTGCAGTTTGTTCCGTATTTGCCCGGTACATTACTTGATAAATGCACATTTGCAAGGAATTCCACTGCCTCTTGCGTTGTTCTTCAAGATGTTTTTGGAAGCCTTATCTGAAGACCTGTGTAATTAGAAGTTGTATATGGCTATAGTTCAGCTGGCCCAGACTTTTCTACCACAACACTTTCATCAGGTAACTACTTCAGTATCATTTCTGTCTACTGCGGATGATAAACATTGTCTATAATTTTTTTTGTTTGTCTGTTTACAGGTTAATTGGCATGAAAAAACTTGGGATTCTAAATTGTCCTTAGATATGACTGTGAGAGTGAATGGTTGTCTGTCTCTCTGTGTTGGCCCTGCCATGGACTGGCGATCTGTCCAGGGTGGACCCTGCCTCTCACCCAAAGATGCTGCGATAGGCTCCAGCCCCCCGCGACCCGAAAAGGATTAAGCGAAGAAGATGAAAATGTAGTGAAAATGTGACAGGTGTCACATTTTCACCTGTGAACCCCCCCCCCCCCCCCCCCACTGACCATTTGTCGCTCTTGTTCTGCGTGGACTCGCTCTTCCCATCACACGCCACGATCTTCACCTTGTCCACCTTGACCAGGTCGGTGACCTCTCTGAACTCCACATCATTGAGGACGAACGTCCACACGTTATCGCAGAACCGGTACGTGTTCAGAGAACCCTGCAGCACCGGGGGGGGGGGGGGGGGGGGGGGATAAAATAATAATAATAATAATTAGAAAAATAAGTAATTACTTTTGTAGTCCAACAGTAATTAAGGCAAAGCTGGACAGAATTACCACCAGAAATTTATAAGACAATTAATAATGCTGCAAACTTAAGAGTCACATATTTATGAGTAAAAAAAAAAAAGGTTGAAAATTTATGAGAAAAAAAAGCTGAAAATTTACAGGAAAAACGTTGAAAATTTAGGAGAAAAAAAGTCAAATTTCTGAGGAGAAAGATGAAAGTCTACAAGAAAAAAATTGCAAATTTATAAGAATTTTTTAAGAAAAAACTTGCAGATTTATGAGAATAAAAGCTGCAAAGTTATAAGAAAAATGGTAAATTTATGAGGGGAAAAAAGTCACAATTTTAAGAAAAAAGTTGCAAATTTATGAGAAACGATCAAAATTTGAGAAAAAAGTTGAAAATTTACAAGAAAAATTTGCATTTATGAGAAACGATGAAAATTCACATCACATCAAAACTGAAAACGTTTTAATGGTTTCATTGTGATAAGATAAGATAAGATAAGCCTTTATTAGTCCCACAACGGGGAAATTCCAGGATTGCAACAGCACAGGGATAGCAACACTCAGAGCAACAATCAGAAGGCAAGAAAAAAAAAAGCAAGAAAGCAAGAGCAGCTAATATACATATGTACATATTACTATAAACATATATATATATATATACACACACAGACACACAGTGTAGAGCATTGTAGCTGGATGGGATAAATATATGAGTATATAAACACACAGTACAGAAATACAGAAAGTTACAAAAATTACCAGATTATTTTTATTACAAAATTCACAAGAAAGCAACATAGGTTTACAAGTTAAAAAAACAAATTTTTGAGAAAAAAAAATACTAATTTACAAGATACAAGTTTGCTTTTGCAATATTCTAATTCACTTAGATGCACTAGTTTATTTTTTTAATCTTCCGAAGCTGATTTATGAGTTTAAAAAGCTGCAATTTTATATTTAAAAAAAAAAATCTATGAGAAAGTTGGTGCACATTTTTAAGAAAAAGTTGCCAGTTCAAAGGAGGTAAAAGTTAAACATTCAAGTCAATCCATGGAAAACAGAAAACCAAAACACCAACAATCGTCAGGATAACAGCTATTCAGGAGCAGGGATGGAACGCACACACACACACATTTTTTTAGACTCAACATTTCTCTTTTAAATTTGACTTTTTTGCTCCTCATTTGTTCTTTATCTAACCTTGAAGTTGACTCTGTTCCGGACTCTGTTGGCAAGAGCCGTGTTGATGGCTTTGTCGAACTGGAGGAGGACCTGCAGGGCGAGCTGAGGAGTGATTTGCTGAGTCTGACAAAACACACAAAAATACTCATAATTAATGATAATTAAGGCCTTAAATTTCAGAACCACAGCACTGTGAGGCGAGTGCAATATTCCCCCGCCTCTGTTTTCTTTGAAGACCCCAATATGTTAGTGAAGGAAGGCAGGTTTCAACTTTTCCACGAGCATCATCGGAGTATATCAAACCCTGGTACCAAGGTTCAAAACATTTGGAACAAAACTGTAGGAGTTGACTTCACAAAACGGGTGGGACAGAAGAAGGGACGCACAGACAAATGGGCATTGTCATATAGCGCTGCAACTAAAGATTATTTTAGAAGTACACTAATCTAATGACTATTTTTTCCAACTAGCTGCATTGATTTTTCTCATGTCCATCTCTGCTTCTTGTTGGGGCTGCATATTTTACCTCAGCCGCTGTTAAATACCTCTTAACGTTCCGTCTCCTGTGGGCGGGAGGTATTTACTGTAAATGCCATTTTGTCTCAGCTGGACACAGTGTAACACAGTAACTAATATTCAGAATGAGGGCTAATATTAACAAAGATGAAAAAGCGATAGCGACTCCTGCAATTCAGTCACTGCATTCAACACGTTAGCCATGACAGCTCAACCCTCAGCAACCACACAGCTTATTGTCAAACAAGTAAACTAACATTAACAACACATACTAACAGTACTGTCATTTTTCTAAAACCTGAAACAGTTGGCCATTGAAAATAAACGGCGCCACCTTTCTTTATTCGCTAAAACTTACCCAGCAGACGGTGTGGCTCCCGGGACTCCCTGTGAATTAAAGCTAAAATGTCCGTATTTTAGCCTGGCTCGTTAGCTGGTAACAGGCTTTGCTCTAGGTAGGTGCTGCAGCCAGTTAGACACAGAGCACACGTTAATACCTTCACAACAGTGGGTCTTTATTCTCCTTTCTCTGCATTGGAGAGACACATACAGCCTCTTCATGCTTAAACTCTGCAACAACCGCGAAAACAAAACACACGCTTCGCCATGCTGTGCTCCTCTTCTTCTTGGCTGGAAATTGTTCATGCATTTCGGACAACAGAGGCGCTACTGCCCTCAGCAGTTCCGGTAGTGCACTGCAGTTCCAGTTAAATGGAGCTTGCTCCTGCTGGTTACAGCTGAAGCACGGCATGCATATAAACTTTATAATTAAACGATTTGTCGACAATAAAAATATTTGTTGACAAATCTTTTATTGTCGACGTTATCGATAACGTCGACTAATCATTTCAGCCCTATTGTCATAACATCATCTCCCTCTGGTCTTCAACTGGCGAGGGATAATAAAAAGGTTTGCAAATTTATGACAAAAAAGTCAAATTCAGAAGAAAAAAAAATTGCAAATTAATGAGGAAATACTCAAATTTATTAGAAAAATGTGCAAATTTATGACAAAAAAGTCTTCCATTTTGGAGAAAAATATGCACATTAATGAGGAAATACTAATAAATTTAGGAGAAAGATATAAAAAAAATTATGACAAAATCCACAAATTTAGGATTATTTTTTGGAAATTTATTTTAAAAAGCCAAACGCAAGAGGGAAAATATTATGCCAATTTGGAAAAAAAAAGTCATGAGTTACAATTATTACAAAAATAGGGAGCCCTTAAAGGGTTGATGACACGATTTTGACATTTTTTAGGATGTTGTGTAAACCCAAAAGTCATTGTCGATAATCAATATAAAATTTACAACTGCGCCTGCATAAACTAGTTATCATCAAAAAACCACAGCCGCTGACTGGACTGTGGTGCCGCCCACTGAATTAAGGGCGGCACCCCCATGACGTCAACGACAGAACAGACACCGGTGTTGTTGACTGGAATGACAGCAGCTTTGTAGCTCACAGTTTCTCTGGTTTCTTGTTTTAATTTTACGGCTATGCCTTCGCGTGGTGTCTCAGGCTTAGATAAACAGCAGGCCGTGAAAGACCACATCACACGCTTCAGCTCCAACTGTCATAAGCCTCCTTGTGCGCTTTTACACAGGAAGAGCGTACAAGGAGGGGAAGGATTAATGGATTTACCTGCAGCTTTGACCTACTTTCTGTGATCGCATGCTGACTCTCGCCAGTCCGGCCACGTCCCCTCTCTCATCGTCACCAGCTGATTCCCCTCCCACTGATCATCCTTCCCAGTTCTTGCCCAGGTGCTTCTCATCACACCATCACCAGCAGTGCGTGTACTTCGCGGCCGTTTGCCAGTAACGCACTGCTGGTCCATAGTATTGTCATCTGTGCTGTTAGTCTGCCAGTATGTTCAGCACTCTCACAACGTGTTAGTCACTCCATGTTCACCGTGGTTCTCATGCGTCCTTGAAGCGATGTCGGCTCTGGGGCGCACCTGTGGCTAACACGTCTCCTCTCATTCATTCTCTGGGCGATGCCAGCCCCCGAACACCATCAGTAAGTGTGTTTGTGTTTTTTGTACGTCTTCACCTTTTTGGGAATTGTCTGTCTTTCTGTATTAAATGTGCTGTGGCGAACCCTGCACGTAAATCCTCGTTATTTCATCCTCCCTCTCCGCGCCCTGCGTAAGAGCACACGGAGGGTCATGATGAATGGATTTACGCGCAGGATTCACCACAGCACATGTAGTGAATATAAAGACTGATCCCGAAAGGTGAAGACTTACAAAAATACACAGAAACACAAACAGTAGGCGTTAGGGGCCGACATCACCCAGCAAACATGGAGAGGAAACGTGTTAACCACGGTTGCGCCCCAGAGCCGACATCGCTACAAGGGCGCAACAGAACCACAGCCATGTGGAGTGGCTAACACGTTGTGATAGTGTTGGCAATATTGGCTGGCTGATAAGACGGCAGATGATGCACACAAACTATGAACAGCTGACTGTCACTGAGCCTAACTCGCGAGGCACAATGCCCGCTTGGCACAGCTCAAACCTATACGGTTTGATGCCCCCAGATTCGTCATTGTCATCCCATTCTTCGGAACTATAATCGTCTGAAGATTGGACAACACAAACCAATTCCAGACTACATGTGCTGGAACCATTGCCAATGTTTCCTACCGCTTCCATCCTGTGTGTACAATGGGCAGCCAAGCACTGTGTTCTGTCAATTACGTTACAACATGGCCGTGGGGTTTTCCAGCCACTGATGCAATTGGTGACGTGGCGCTCATGAAAACATTCAATATTCGCGTGAAAAAAAACCCTGTTTGACTTAGAACTGCACAGACCAACCTATTTCGTCATACTGTATTATGTGTTGAAAAATTAGATGAAGTCAAAAACATGTCATCAGCACTTTAAGGCAGGGGTGTCCAATCATGTGCCATGGAGGGCCAAGACCCTGCAGGCTTTACCTCCAACCAGTGTCTTCAACAGAAGATTCCACTGAATTTCTTCCACTGACTGCTGATCAGTGAAAACACCTGCTGAAGAGACTGAGTAGAAGAGAAAACCTGCAGGGTCTTGGCCCTCCATGGCACATGATTGGACACCCCTGCCTTCAGGCCTTCATTTTAGATAATTCAATTCAATTTTATTTATACAGCGCCAAATCACAACACAGGTCGTCTCAAGGCACGTTACAGAAAAGAGTGGGCTGAGGCCACACTCTCAGTTTATAGAACCCAGCAGAGACCCCTAAGAGCAAGCACTGTGGTGACACAGGCAAGGAAAAACTTCCCTTTAACGGGCAGAAACCTCGGGTGGAACCACAGCTCATAGAGGACGGCCATCTGCCTCGACCGGCTGGGCTGAGTAGCGACATTCAAAACAAACATACAAATACAACATTCAAAGCCAAACAGTCCAGTACCAAGCCTGGCCAGGCTGCACATGTGAGCGAAGGCTTGGCAGGGGCAACATTTCTAACTAAAGGCCTTATCAAAGAGAAAAGATTTCAACTTGCTCTTGAATAAAGAGAGAGTGTCTGCCTCCCAAACTGAACTGGGAAGATGGTTCCACAGGAAGGGAGCTTGATAGCTGAAAGCACTACCTCCCAATCTACTTCTAGATACCTTGGGGACCACCAGTAGTTTGGATTTTTGGGAGTGCAGAGCTCTGGTTGGATGATAGGGAACTAAGAGTTCTTGCAGGTAAGAAGGAGCCATACCATTAAGAGCTTTATAGGTTAAGAGCAATATCTTGAATTCAATTCTAGATTTTATTGGGAGCCAATGTAAAGAAGCCAAGACTGGAGTAATGTGATCTCTTCTCCCTGTTCTCATAAGGATGTGTGCAGCTGTATTCTGAATGAGTTGGAGAAACTTTATGGACTTATTTGGGCAACCTGATAAAAGTGAGTTACAATAGTCAAGTCTAGAGGTGATAAAGGCGTGGACAAGTTTCTCTGCATCTTTATAAGACAGGATGGACCTAATTTTAGAACTATTACGCAGATGGAAGAAGGCGGTCTTAATGGTTTGCTGCATATGAGAGTTGAAAGACATCTTGGTCAAAGACAACTCCAAGATTCCTAACAGAAGACATAGAAGCCAGTGCAATGCCATCTAGTGTTGTTATCTTGCTAAAAAGAGTACTTCTAGCATGTTAGGGGCCAAGAGTGATGACTTCAGTTTTATCTGTATTCAGCAATAGAAAGTTGTAGTTCATCCAGTTTTTGATATCCTTAAGACACTCCTGAGTAAACCCAACTGGCTGGGAGCATCTGGATTGATGGATAAATACAATTGAGTGTCGTCAGCGTAACTAACTAACTAACTAACCTGCACTTATATAGCGCTTTTCTAGTCACAATGAAAATGAATAGAATGCTTCCTCATAATGTCTCCCAAAGGCAGCATGTATAATGTAAGCAATACTGGTCCAAGTACTGATCCCTGTGGAACTCCATAGCTAACCGTGGTCTGAGTAGAGGACTTGTTATGGACATGAACAAACTGGAAACGGTCTGATTGATAAGACTGGAACCAGCTTAGCATTGTTCCATTCAAGCCAATTTGCTGTCCCAAGTCTCTTTAGCAGAATATGGTGGTCAATGGTATCAAAGGCAGCGCTGAGGTCCAGTAAAACAAGGATGGAGACAAGTCCTTTGTCAAATGCCATAAGGAGGTTATCAGTAACTTTCACAAAGGCTGTCTCTGTGCTGTGATATCTCCTAAAACCTGAATGAAATTTCTTAAATATATAATTTTTTTCTAAAAAGGTGCATAGTTGATTAGAGACTACTTTTTTTGAGGATCTTGGAAAAGTAGGGGAGGTTAGATATTGGTCTAAAATTGGCCAAAATCCCAGAATCAAGCGAATGTTTTTTTAAGTAGAGGTTTAATTACTGTCACTTTAAATGACTGCGGTACATGTCCTGTCAATAGGGACATATTAATTATGTTCAAAAGAGATGGACTAATCAGAGATAGCGATTCCTTCACTAGTATAACGGGGATTGGGTCTCATCAGAATGATTAATGTGAGAAAATTTAGAAAAGTGGAGTTCTGAGCCTGTGGGCAAAGCAGTGTTAGGTAGAGGCTTGGTATTTTTAGGGGGGCTTTTTTTGGAATATGATTCCTAATACTGACAATTTTATAATTAAAAAAATTCAAAAAGCTGTCAGCACCAAGAGTTGGAGGGATGTAGGGATCTATGGCATTTTGGCTCTTGGTTAGCTGAGCCACAGTGTTAAAGAGAAATCTGTGGTTATTTTTATTTTCTTCTATCAAGGATGAATAGTACTGTCGCCTAGCACTACGGAGAGATTTCTTATAGGTGGTAATGCTGGCATTCCAGGCTGAACAAGATTCTTCTGTCTTATTTGCATGCCAGAGCCTTTCACAGAATCTAACTTTCTGTTTTAACTTACAGGTGTGGGAGTTGTACCATGGAGCTAGTCTCCTATTTTTAATAGTTTTCTTTTTAAGAGGGGCTATGGAGTCAAGTGTTGACTGCAGTACTACCAACTAAAAGGTCTAATTCTAATGGATTCAAGTAGTCAGTGCTGTCTGCTATATTGAGACATGGTAATACATAAAGTGTTGAAGGGATTAATTCTTTAAAGTGAGCCACGGCATTATCAGATAAGTATCTGGTAACTATATTTCTGCTTGATGCTGTGAAATCGGATAGCACAAATTTGAACGTTATCAAATAATGGTCAGTCAGTGTAGGATTTTGAGGGATGACAAGCAGCTCATCAATTTCTACACTATAGGCCAAGACCAGGTCAAGGGTGTGATTATGATGATGAGTTGGTTTACTAATACACTGAGAAAAACCAGTTAAATTTAAGAGGGAGAGAAATGCTATACTATGACTATCATTATCAACAGCTATATGAATATTAAAATCACCAGCTATGATAATCTTGTATGAACTAAGAACTAAGGTTGTCAAGAACTCAAGAGAATTCAGACATAAATTCAGCAAAAGAAGCACTAGGAGGGCAATATACTGTAGCCAATTTAAGGCTTTTTGAGACTTTTACACACCCCATTTGCAGTTTGTAAATCCAACATTTATGTGAATGACTCTGTACTTACAAGGAAAAAGTTACAATTTTATGAGGGGGAAAAAAAAAATCACAAGCTTATCCACCTTATTCCTGAGGGAGCTGCTGTAGAAATGATAATGGGGGCAATTTAACAAGTAGTGTTAAATTAGTCAGCAAGAGTGGAGTAGTGGGGCATTTAAAATAGCATTTTAAAAGTGTTTTAAATTCATTTTAATGTATAGTCCACATACCTGTTTTGCAGACAATTTCAGCACTTATAGTTTTTGTATTTTTGAATGTTTTTGCGTAGTCCTGGTACTTGCTGCTGTTCGTGGTGTGAGGCTCCTAAACCTCAGCTAAATCTGTGCTGGCTTCAACAGCAATGAGTAGATCATGCACTGAAAACTAAAAAGGACTGTTGGTGTGATCGGTGGTACAGACACAACAGCACCAGGTATGTTTTCACTTGTATGAATGTCACATATCACACATTTATATACAGACGTGGACAAAATTGTTGGTACCCCTCTGTTAATGAAAGAAAAACCCACAATGGTCACAGAAAAAACTTGAATCTGACAAAAGTGGTAATAAATAAAAATTCTATGAAAATTAACCAATGAAAATCAGACAATACTTTTGAATTGTGGTTCAATAGAATTATTTTAAAAAACAAACTCATGAAACAGGCCTGGACAAAAATGATGGTACCCTTAACTTAATATTTTGTTGCACAACCTTTTGAAGCAATCACTGCAATCAAACGATTTCTGTAACTGTCAGTGAGACTTCTGCACCTCTCAGCAGGTATTTTGGCCCACTCCTCATGAGCAAACTGCTCCAGTTGCCTCAGGTTTGAAGGGAGCCTTCTCCAGATCGCATGTTTCAGCTCCTTCCACAGACGTTCAATAGGATTTAGATCAGGGCTCATAGAAGGCCACTTTAGAATAGTCCAATGTTTCGCTCTTAGCCATTCTTGGGTGTTTTTAGCTGTGTATTTTGGGTCGTTATCCTGTTGCAAGACCCATGACCTGCAACTGAGACCAAGCTGTCTGACACTGGGCAGCACATTTCACTCTAGAATACCTTGATAGTCTTGAGATTTCATTGTACCCTGCACAGATTCAAGACACCCTGTGCCAGATGCAGCAAAGCAGCCCCAGAACACAACAGAACCTCCTCCATGTTTCACAATAGGGACAGTGTTCTTTACCTCCGTCAGGAGGTAATGTTTTGCCGGGGTTTGTCCGTTTGTTTGTCCGTCTGTCTGTTGGTTAGCAAGATAACTCAAAAAGTTTTGGACGGATTTCGATGAAACTTTCAGGCGTTGTTGGAAATGGTACAAGGAAGAACTGATTAAATTTTGGGGATGATCCGGATCACCGTCCAGAAGAAAACCGCCATTACGGAAAATGCCATTTTCGTGAATAACCGCTGAACCACTAATCCTATCATTGTCAATACAATTGCTAGTCATATGTTTTCATGGTCAACGAATCTGAAAACGTACACACAAACACTGTATGGGGGGGAACTGTGGCCGCCATCACGGAAAATGCCATTTTCGTGAATAACTACTGAACCACTAATCCTATCATTGTCAATCCAATTGCTAGTCATATGTTTTCGTGGTCAAGGAATCTGAAAACGTACACACAAACAGTGTATGGGCGGAACTGTGGCCGCCATTACAGAAAATGTCATTTTTGTGAATAACTACTGAACCACTAATCCTATCATTGTCAATCCAATTGCTAGTCATATGTTTTCATGGTCAAGGAATCTGAAAACGTACACAGAAACACTGTATGGGGGGGGGGGGGGGGGGAAACTGTGGCGCTAAACCGCCATTACGGAAAAATGCCATTTTCGTCAATAACTACTGAACCACTAATCCTATCAGTGTGAATCCAATTGCTAGTCATATATTTTCATGGTCAAGGAATCTGAAAACATACACACAAACACTGTATGGGGGGGAACTGTGCCGCTTGGCGGAGGTCTGCGCTCTCCGAGTGCTTTTCTAGTTTCTTGGTATGCTTCATTTTTGCGTCTGTGAACACAGAGCTGATGTGCCTTGCCAAAAAGTTCCAGTTTTGTCTCGTCTGTCCATAGGACATTCTCCTAGAAGCTTTGTGGCTTGTCAACGTGCAGTTTGGCAAATTCCAGTCTGGCTTTTTTATGATTTGTTTTCAACAGTGGCGTCCTCCTTGGTCGTCTCCCATGAAGTCCACTTTGGCTCAAACAATGACGGATGGTGCGATCTGACACTGATGTACCTTGACCTTGGAGCTCACCATGAATGTGTTTAGAGGTTGTTCTGGGCTCTTTTGCTACCATTCGTATTATCCGTCGTCTCCTGCGGCCACGTCCAGGGAGGTTGGCTACAGTCCCGTGGATCTTAAATTTCTGAATATGTGCAACTGTAGTCACAGGAACATCAAGCTGTTTGGAGATGGTCTTTTAGCCTTTACCTTTAACATGCTTGTCTATAATTTTCTTTCTAATCTCCTGAGACAACTCTCTCCTTTGCTTCCTCTGGTCCATGTTTAGTGTGATACACACCATGTCAACAAACAGCACAGTGACTACTTGTCACCCTTTAAATAGGCCAACTGACTGATTACAAGTTTGTAGACACCTGTGATGTTAATTAGAGGACACATCTTGGTTGAACATGTCCCTATGGTCACATTATTTTCAATCTTTTCTAGGGGTACCATCATTTTTGTCCAGGCCTGTTTCATGAGTTTGTTTTATAAAATATTCTGTTGAACCACAATTCAAAAGCACTGTCTGATTTTCATTGGTTAATTTTCAGAGAATTTTTATTTATTACCACTTTTGTCAGATTCAAGTTATTTCTGTGACCATTGTGGGTTTTTCTTTCATTAACAGAGGGGTACCAACAATTTTGTCCGCGTCTGTATGTCACCAGATGCAAGGCTGCATGAAGTAAAATAATAAAAAAATAGTAACAGTTTGCTTCCTAAGGTGTAACAATTTAAGAAAGATATCAAATAGGTGTTTTGTCTGGTTTTTTTTGGGGTTTTTTTGCATTTGTAGCACTGCATTGGGACAATACAGACTTGATATTAGCAGCTTCAGCATGCAATAATTTTTAAATTATTATAAACTATATATCAATAAAATTTTGAACAATTGTCAGAAAAGGTCTGCAGCTGTTAAGTTAAATAACAAGCATTCACAGCATGAAAGCAGCATGAGCATTTTAATTTCAGGGTAAAACGAACAGCTGCAGCTGTCTGTATTTACCCAGTGGCGGCAGTGGCTCAGGAGGTAGAGCAGGTCGTCTAATAACCAGATGGTTGGTGGTTCGAATCCCGCTCTCCCCTGATATCCTGTCGTTGTGTCCCTGGGCAAGACACTTCACCCGCATTGCCTCCAGTGCCCATAACACTGGGTATGAATGTGTATGAATGTATAAAAATGTTCGGTGGTGGCCGGAAAGGCCGTTGCCGCAGATTGGCGGCCACGTTTCCGTCAGCCTGCCCCAGGGCAGCTGTGGCTGCAGAAGTAGCTTGCCACTACCACCGTCTGTCTGGAGTGAATGAATAATGTACCTATTTGTAAAGCGTCTTTGAGTATATATGATAAAGCTCTATATAAAACCGATGCATTATTAAAACACCCAAGCACGGTGTTGTGGTTCTTTGTGGCTCTGACTAGATTCTACGTCTGCTCTGAGGTCAATCTGATTATGTCCAACATATTTTAATAAAATGCAGCCGACTTTATTGCGGTGGAGACATTGATATATCTCAGAGCTTTTATTTGTTTACAGCATTAACATCTTAGAGACGAATTAACATCTTAGAGACGAATCTCTTTTGATTCGTCTTTTTTTTTCACCCCACTTATATCACGGACACACAGATCGTCCCAAATGTCTCCTGAGCCGGTGGACGGAGCCACTGTTTATAGCAGGATACGATACAGCAGGGAAGAGCTGCTAGCATTCAACCGCCACCCGGTCCCATTGGAAAAACTCGACATACCGAGAGAACTGAGGCGAAAACACCGCGGCTGCCGGGCTGGAGTAAGGCGGAGGACAAAAAATATAAGGTACAGACCCTCCCTTCCATCTGTTGTCATGGGAAATGTACGGTCGATACTGGGAAAGTTAGATGAGCTAGCGGCTATCTCCCGTTATGATAGCACATACCGGGAGTGCTCTCTCCTTTTGTTTACTGAGACGTGGCTAACTGAACTAGCAGCAGATGCTAACATTGAGCTGGAGGGTTTTCACATGATACGAGCTGACCGAACACCAGACAGTGGCAAAACTAGGGGCGGTGGAGTGATAATGTATGTTAACAACAACTGGTGCAGACCGGGACATATCACTGTTAAACAACGACACTGCAGCAAAGACATTGAGTTGCTAGCTGTTAGCATGAGGCCTACATATCTCCCGAGAGAACACTCACACGTGATCTGCATTGTTGTTTATGCAAATCCGACGGCGAACGCTGGGACAGCGCGTGACGTCATCCATTCAGTAACCAGCAGGCTGCAGACAGAACACCCAGATGCTCTTCTCCTCATCTCAGGCGATTTCAACCATGTTTCACTATCTCCCATTCTACCCACGTTCACCCAGTATGTCACATGCCACACTAGAGACAATAAAACATTGGATTTATTCTACGCAAACACTAAGGAGGCGTACACCTCATCACAACTCCCCCCACTCGGGAGATCGGATCACAACTTGGTTCATCTCCGGCCGGTGTACAAACCCCTAGTGCACAGACAACCTCCGGCCATGCACACTATGGAGTTATGGTCTGAGGAGACAATGGACACTCTAAAGGACTGTTTTGAAGCCACCGCCTGGAAGCAGCTCTGCGATCCACATGGTGAGGACATCGATGGCCTCATTCACACCTTCACGGGCTACCTCAGCTTCTGTGTGGACAAATCCGTTCCCACCAAGACCATACGGCGTCACTCAAACAACAAACCCTGGATCAACCCTGAGATAAAAACACTTCTGAGAGAGAAGAAGAGGATCTTCAGGTCGGGGAACAGGGAGATGCTGAAGTCCGTACAGAGGGAGCTGAGGAGAAAGATCAGAGAAGGCAAGGACAGCTTCAGGAAGAAGATGGAGGACAAGCTGCAACAGAGCGACATCAGCGGGGTCTGGAGAAACCTCAAAACCATCTCGGGGCTCCAGAATACCTCCCCCCAGGCCACGGGGGGCAGGGAGTGGGCGAACAACCTGAATCTGTTTTTCAATAGATTTGACCAACCGCCCTCCCCCCTGTCTGCACAACAACCACTGCTGCCTCTAAAGAAATCAAGTCCTGCTGCCCACTCCCCACTCCACCAACACCCCCCCACTCCCAACACACAGCCCCCCATCCTGACCCTGACCGAGACCCAGGTGAGGACGGAGCTGAGGAAGATCAAAGCGAGGAAGGCGCCGGGACCGGACGGCATCAGCGCAAAGCTCCTCAAGTCCTGTGCAGACCAGCTGTGTGGGATTGTGACGTATATCTTCAACATGAGCCTGAAACTGGGGAGGGTACCACAGCTGTGGAAAACATCTTGTGTGGTACCTGTACCAAAAACTTCCCACCCCAAAGACCTGAACAGCTACAGACCGGTGGCCTTGACGTCCCACTTGATGAAGACCCTGGAGAGACTGCTCCTTGCTCACCTCCGCCCCCTGGTGGAACCAGCGATGGATCCACTCCAGTTCGCCTACCAGCATGGCATTGGGGTGGAGGATGCGGTGATCTTCCTCCTTCACCGTTCTCTGTCCCACCTGGAGAAGCCCGGGAATATGGTGAGGATCATGTTCTTTGACTTCTCCAGTGCTTTCAACACCATCCAACCGATGATCCTGAAGGACAAGCTGCTGCGAGCAGGGGTGGACCAGCACCTGTCATCATGGATCCTGGACTACCTCACGAACCGGCCTCAGTTTGTGAGAACCCGGGACTGTGTGTCCGACACGATCATCAGTAGCACGGGGGCCCCCCCAGGGAACGGTGCTGGCTCCCTTCCTGTTCACTCTTTATACTGCAGACTTCTCACACAACACAACACACTGCCATCTACAGAAGTTCTCTGATGACTCTGCGATCGTTGGCCTCATCTCCAATGGAGATGAAGCTACGTACAGAGGGCTTATCCAGGACTTCATGGACTGGTGCCATCGGAACTGCCTCCAGATCAACGCGAGGAGAACTAAGGAGCTGGTGGTGGACTGCCGCAGGCATGGGCAGCCCCTCACAGCACCAGTAAATATACAGGGAACAGACATCGAGATGGTGACATCCTATAAGTACCTGGGTGTTCATCTGAACAATAAACTAGACTGGTCACACAATACTGACGCACTCTACAAGAAGGGACAGCGCAGGCTGTTCCTGCTGAGGAGACTCAGGTCTTTTGGTGTACAAGGGGCGCTGCTGAAGTCATTCTATGACACGGTGGTGGCATCAGCCATCACTTTTGGAGTGGTCTGCTGGGGCAGTGGCATTACTGCAGCCGATAGGAAGAGACTGAACAAACTGATTAAGAAAGCTAGCTCTGTCCTGGGGCAGCGCCTTGATCCGATGGAGGAGATAGGAGAGAGAAGGACGGTGGCTAAACTGTCATCTCTGCTGGAGTCCGAGTTCCACCCTATGCAGGACATACTGGATGCACTGAGGAGCTCATTTAGCAGCAGACTACATCATCCCAGGTGCACAACCGAGAGGTTTCGTAGGTCCTTCCTACCAACGGCTGTCAGACTGTACAACCTAAGCAGGGCTGCTCGCAGAGATAGCAAAAAGACGTAACAAACTAATAGTTTTTTGAATGCAAAAGATGCAATAGACTTACACAATGGTCCCCTCCGGCATACAACTAGGAACATACCGGTCGCTATGGAGGGTGAGAATATGTATGGGCACATAATCATACCATGTAGGATAACTAAGTAGACGGTTATGCTGTTTCATCCCATCTAGCAACAATGCTCTGCACTGTGTGTGTTTATATATTTACATATTTATTCCATCTAGCTACAATGCTCCGCACTGTTTTTATATATCTACATATTATTCCATCTAGCTACATTGCTCCGCACTGTGTGTTTATATACTTGCATATTTATTCCACCTAGCTGCAATGCTCCGTACTGTGGGTGTTTATATATTTACATATTTATTCCATCTAGCTACAATGCTCTGCACTGTGTGTTCATATACTCATATATTTATTCCATCCAGCTACAATGCTCTGCACTGTGTGTCTGTGTGTGTGTGTATATATTTATTTTATAGTAATATGTACATATGTATATTAGCCGCTCTTGCTTGCTTGTTTTTTTCTTGCCTTCTGATTGTTGCTCTGAGTGTTGCTATCCCTGTGCTGTTGCAATCCTGGAATTTCCCCGTTGTGGGACTAATAAAGGCTTATCTTATCTTATCTTATCTTAGCAGCGGAGCTAGCTAACGGAGCTACAGTCTGCCAGGCCACTTTTTAAGCTCATCTTCTCATCCCTCCATAGTCGTGTGAAGTGGTATGATTATATTACTGTTTTTGACGTGCAAGAAGCCGTGTGCCCACATTTCTGATGCCAAAGTCATTGTTTTTTAACAAGGAAAAGTGTTCCGTTTCCGTAACAACTCCACTTTCTAAACTAGTACCGGAAGTTGTGCCCATAATTCACGCAAGGCATCATAGGAATAAGGTGGATAAGAATAAAATCAAAAATTTGACAGAAAAAGTTGCAAATTTATGAAAAAATGCCAATTTACACCAAAAAGTTGCAAAAAGCGGCAACATGAGGAAAAAATGGCAAAATTGTTTGGGGAAAAAAATAACATTTTAAAAAAGTTATGAATTCACATGAAAAATGTGAGTTTACGAGGGGAAAAAAAAGGCAAACCATTTTTTTTGATCACTGGAAATCCTGAATTTATTTCCACTCACACAAAATCTGTTTAATTAGTTTAAAGTTGGAGCGAATGAGGCTCAGAAGCTAATTACTGTCTTATTTTCGTGAACTGGCCATTTTAAAGCTCACATGTCTTCTTGAGTTTTCACACAGTAGAAGTTGCTGGTATGAAATCAGAACGGGCTGGAGCTAACGACCACCGCCGGGGTCTCGCTCCGTCTCACCTGGATGAGCTCGTCTAGACTCTCCTGGAGGCTGTTTCCCAGCGTGGTGTTCCGGTACAGCTGGTAGGCCATGGTCGGAACCGGGTCGGTGGTCAGTAAGCCAGGAACACGGCGAAGAACCACAAACACCCGGAGCGCTAACAGAGCTAATAGCTAACAAGCTAGCAGAGATGCTGGTCTTCTTCTGCTTCTTCTTCTTCTTCTGCTGCTGCTTCTTCTTCTTCTTTGGGTTTTTCCGGCAGCTGGCATCCTGAATGGTGCATTACTGCCTCTTGCTGGGTTCCCTTGTGTACATCCCTATAACAGCCTCAAATGTGAGAGGAATCGTACTAACACCCGCCCCCCATCCACTGTGTCACCAGCTTGAACTACAGCCGTGGATGAAATTGTTGGTACCCCTCTGTTAATGAAAGAAGTTTGTAGACACCTGTGATGTTAATTAGAGGACACATCTTGGTTGAACATGTCCCTATGATCACATTATTTTCAATCTTTTCTAGCGGTACCATCATTTTTGCCCAGGCCTGTTTCATGAGTTTGTTTTTCAAAATAATTCTGTTGAACCACAATTCAAAAGCATTGTCTGATTTTCAATGGTTAATTTTCAGAGAATTTTTATTTATCACCACTTTTGTCAGATTCAAGTTATTTCTGTGACTATTGTGGGTTTTTCTTTCATTAACGGAGGGGTACCAACAGTTTTGTCCCCGGCTGTAATATTCAATCTCCTTAGCCCACTCATCATCTCCTCCCTCTCTTGCTCATATTCTCGGCACTCCATAAGCACGTGCTGTACTGTTTCTTTCACATGACATTGATCACAATGACCAGTTAGATGATTTCCTATCATTGCAAGTTCATTCATTCATTCATCTTCTTCCGCTTAATCCTTTTTGGGTCGCGGGGGGTGGTGGTGGAGCCTATCCCAGCATCACTGGGTGAGAGGCAGTGTGTGCCTTTTAAATCACAGTGACCAATTCTTAACCGACTCATTGCGACTTGCTCGCTTCTGTTTCCTCTTCTTTTACTTACCCATCCAACATTCTTATTACCTCCGCCAAGGAGGTCATGCTTCTACTGGCATTTGCCTGTTTGTCTGTCTGTTACCAACATAACTCAAAAAGTTATGAACGGATTTTGACGAAATTTTCAGGAAAGGTGTGTAATGGCACAGGGAGCAGATGATTAGATTTTGGTGATGATCTGAGAGTGCATACCTCCACCAAGGACTTTGTTTGTATTTGTGCAGCAGGATTACACAAAAACTACTGGATGGATTTGGATGAAATTTTCACCAGAGGTGGTTCTTGGCCTAGAGAGGAACCCATTACATTTTGGGGATGATCTGGGAATGCATACCTCAGCCAAGGCTCTTCTCACAGTGTGTCAGCCACAAAACTCCAAAACTAATGGACAGACTTGGATGCAATTTTCACCACAAGCGGCGATAGGCCTACACACAAGCCCATTACATTTTGGAGGTGATCCATGAGAAACGGAAGGAGCCTTGCCAGAGGTATGCGCTCTATGAGTGCTTTTCTAGTTTATCGCATGTAAATGCCTCCCTTTCACTTCCCTGTTCCAGTGATGTTGCCACCGTGCCATTATACTCCTCCACACAATACTCTTGCCATCTGATCTGAACAACTTAATTACCACATCAATATTGGCTTTTTTTGATTGCATTTTTTGCCTGCCTGTCTGCTCTCTCATTCCCTAGAATTCCACGGTGTGCTGGAACCCACATAAATTAAATGTTTTTCCCCCTGTTGGGAAGCCTTAACAATGAGAGCATTATCTCATACAACAGATCCTGATGACTCTTTGCTTCTCCTGACTATAGACTTACTCATACTGATAGTGAGTCACTGCAGATAAGTACATCATTGTCAGGCACCTCCTCTAACCACCGCAAGCAATACAGTAGCTAGTTCCACTGCATACACACTCAGGTTACAGAACTCCACTCTGTGGCTGGGTATCACCACTGAAGCCCCCGTGATTTGTGTTGGCAAATCCTTGGACCCATCAGTAAACACCTTGGTATATCGTTCATATTTTCTTTCTATACACAAGTTGAATTCCTGACACAAATCTGCTGACGTCCTGCCATGCTTAATCTTCAACTCCATGTCTACTCACTCTCAAACATCCAGCACGGTTGCCTAGGCCACAACACAGTTTGGCAAAACTGTATTCCCTCTAGAGTCATCTCTTTTGTAGTATTTTTAGCTACCCACCTTAAGCTAAATTTTTGTCTTTCCCTCTTTTGCAACACCTCCCCTCTTCTATTACCCTCTGAGTTGGAGGTGTTGTGTTGGCACTGAGTGGGGGGTTCTCTGGAGTCGGAAGTCCCGGGGTTTGGGGGTGGGGGGTGGAATAGAGGACTGAAGGAGGAAGTGGCACCGGAGGGTCTCAGATGCACAGAAAGGACTGGCTGCACCCCAGGGGTCAGGATACACTGGAGTTCGCTAGAGTGGGAGAGGGAGTGATAAGCAGGGTTTCGTGTCCTGTAATGTTAATGTGCCAGACAGGCTTTGTGTACTGTGTATATTGTCTTTGGCTCCCTGGGTCTCACTGGGCAGGAATAAAGTTGTCATGGGCAGCGAGAGCACGCCCCTCCCTTCCCGTCTCACCTTTGTGAATTCATCACTCCACCTGAGGTAGAAGATGCACCTGCACCCGCTCATCAGCCAACTTAAAGTGCTGATGACACGGTTTTGACTTCCTCTAATTTTTCAACACATAATACAATATGACGAAATAGGTTGGTCTGTGCAGTTCTAAGTCAAACAGGTTTTTTTTCACACAAATATCCGACGTTTTCATGAGCGCCACGCCACCAATTGCGTCAGTGGCTGGAAAACCCCGCGGCCATGTTGTCACATCATCGGGAGAACACAGTGCTTGGCTGCCCATTGTACACACAGGATGGAAGCGGTTGAAAACATCGACGATGGTTCCAGCACATGTAGTCTGGAATTGGTTTGTGTTGTCCAGTCTTCAGACGATTATAGTTCAGAAGAATGGGATAAATATGGATAATCTGGGGGCATCAGACCGTATAGGTTTGAGCTGTGCCAAGCGGGCATCATGCCAAGCGAGTCAGACTCAGAGAGTGACAGTGGAGAGGCACACATGCCCGCCGCAGCAGCAGTGACAAACACACGGCAGGGGAACACCGAGTGTTATTCTTTTGTTACAGATATTGCAACAAATTATTTGTTCATAAATATAATTTATTTAAACCTGGTTTTTCAATAAAATCATAGCAGTGTATTCTCTGTGGCTCAGGCATCGGGTTTATTATGGATTATGTTTTGAGTTCTTGTTGTTTTTGTTTTGTACACGTGTTTTATGTGCGTTTTGAGCCACTTTCAGGTGGGCACTGTCCAAGATTCACCGGTCTGAACACACGTGCCCTCTCTCTTTGACAGTCAGCTGTTCATGGTTCATGTGCATCATCTGCCGTCTTGTCAGCCAGCCAGTGTTGCCAGTGCTATCATGATGTGTTAGCCACTCCATGATGTGTTAGCCACCCCTTGAAGCGATGTCAGCCCTGGGGCGCAACCGTGGTTAACATGTCTCCTCTTCATGTTCACTGGGCAATGTCAGCCCCGAACACCAACTGTAAGTGTTTCTGTTTATTTTTGTAAGTCTTCACCTTTTTGGGAACTATTGTCATCATTCTTATGTTCAATACATGTGCTGTGGTGAATCCTGCGTGTAAATCCATTCATCATGACCCTCCGTGCGCTCTTACGCAGGGCACGGAGAGGGAGGATGAAATAACAAGGATTTACGTGCAGGGTTCACCACAGCACATTTAATACAGAAAGACAGACAATTCCCAAAAAGGTGAAGACGTACAAAAAACACAAACACACTTACTGATGGTGTTCGGGGGCCGGCATCGCCCAGACAACGAATGAGAGGAGACGTGTTTGCCACAGGTGCGCCCCAGAGCCGACATCGCTTCAAGGACGCACAAGAACCAAAGTGAACATGGAGTGACTAACACGTCGTGAGAGTGCTGAAAATACTGGCAGACTAACAGCACAGATGACAATACTATGGACCAGCAGTGCGTGACTGGCAAACAGCCGCGAAGTACACGCACTGCTGGTGATGGTGTGATGAGAAGCACCTGGGCAAGGACCGGAAAAGATGATCAGCAGGAGGGGAATCAGCTGGTGATAATGAGAGAGGGGAAGTGGCCAGACCGGCGAGAATCAGCATGCAATCACAGAAAGTAGGTCAAAGCAGTGTGTAAATCCATTAATCCTTCCCCTCCTCGTGCGCTCCTCCTGAGCGTAAGCACATGAGGAGCACACGAGGAGGCTTATGACAGTTGGAGCTGAAGCATGTGATGTGGTCTTTCACGGCCTGCTGTTTATCTAAGCCTGCGACACAACGCGAAGGCACAGCCGTAAAATTAAAACAAGAAACCAGAGAAACTGTGAGCTACAAAGCTGCTGTCATTCCAGTCAACAACACCGGTGTCTGTTCTGTCGCTTACGTCATGGGGATGCCGCCCTTAATTCAGTGGGCGGCACCACAGTCCAGTCAGTGGCTGTGGTTTTTTGATGATAACTAGTTTATGCAGGTGCGATTGTAAATATTATATTGACCATTGACAATGACTTTTGGGTTAACACAACATCCTAAAAAATGTCAAAATCGTGTCATCAGCCCTTTAAGGAGGCTCTCTACGCACATTCTACGCTCTACCCTTACTCTGTTCCTTCTCTAACTGCTCTCGTCTTCTCTCCTCAGGTCATTCCTCTGGCGAGTTGCTGTTTCAGAATCAGAATCAGAATCAGATTTATTGCCATTGTTCATGTAGTACACAAACTAGGAATTTGTCTCGGTGCAATGCTGCAACATTAAACATGATAAAATAAAAGAAATAAACTATACATGCAATAAAGTGTAGAATAAGAGTAAGTGTAAGAGTAAGTTCTCTAGCAGAGCGGTCTTTTTTTGTTTAATAAATTGTCAAACGTGCCCCCTTGTGTGGTCCCTTCCTGTGCTGTTGCATCATGCACTTAAGCTGTCAATTTAAAACGATGACAGAATGAGCCAGCCAGGATGGTAGCTTAGCCGATGCTGCAGCATGCGAGGTGTCTGCTCTGGAGCGCTTGTCGGCAACCGAGCACCAGCTCGCTGTGCTTATGCAACAGGTGTCAAACATGATGAAACTTTGGTCTACAGCGCCTCCTCTGGCTGCTCCCCCTCAGCCTGCTCCACGCACCACGGTGTGCCATACTACCCCTGTTCCCACGCCTTCCCCGTACACAGGGGAGGTGGGGAAATGTAAAGGGTTTTTGATTCAAGTCCGTATGTACTTGGACCAGGTCGGGGAGGAGTACCCAGGGGACGTGGCTAAAATTCAATTCTTTACCCTGCTGCTTAAGGACCGAGCCCTGGAGTGGGTACAGTCCACGTTAGATAACCCCGAGGGGCATCAGTACACGTTCCACCAATTTGTGCATCCCTTCTCTTGCGCGTTTGGCTGCACCGAGAGTCAAGGCAATGTGATGAGCCGCCTGATGACGCTCTGCCAGGGCACTCGGTCTGCAGCCGAGTACTCGGTGGAGTTCCATGTTGTAGCGTCGGATTCGGGGTGGAATGATGTTCAATTTATTTCAATTCAACTCAACTTTATTTATATAGCGCCATTTCACAACAACAGTCATCTCATAGCACTTTCAAATGTAGGGGAAACCCCCACAATTGCAGAAAGACCCCAGCAATCAGGCGATCCCCTGTGAGCAAGCGCTTGGCGACGGTGGAGAGAAAAAACTCCCTTTTAACAGGAAGAAACCTCCAGCAGAACCAGGCTTAAGGAGGGGCAGTCATCTGCTGCGACTGGCTGGGGGGTGGGGGGATAGAGAAGATGAGAAGAACAGACATGTAGAGAGCAAACATTAAATGGGAGAAGCCAAGTACATTATTGGATGTCCCCCGGCTGTCTAAATCAGGTTCAGGTTCAGGTTACTTTATTTGTACCCGTAGGTAGATTTGTTTTGCAGTCAAGTGACATCCATATTTACAAACCACAATTACATTCAACATGAACACAAACGACTTCCGGTTATGGCTGCCACGTAGGACAGACGTGTCTCGCTCTGCTCTGCTCCTGGAAAAAAAAAATCGGCAAATAACTCTCTCATTTGGGACAGAACGTATCCCAGCATTTGGGCGAGGATATGTCGGCGAAGCCTAAGGCTGGAAAACCAGGAAAAGGAAAAAGCGAGCCGCCGAAACAGTCCAAATTAACGGACTTTCAGGTCTGTGACGCAGCAAACAAAACTCCATATATGGCGGAGGAGGCTGGCAACGCTGCGATTTCTGCGGGGAATGGCGCAGATGCGCTGATGGCAGCCATGAGTTCAATGAGAGCGGACTTTTCCTCTAGATTTGATGGGATTATGACAGCGTTGGAAGGAATAAGAAAGGAATTGGGTGACTGTGTAGAACGAACGGCGCAGATGGAACTCCGTCTCGCTAGTGCTGAAGATGACGTCACCCGTCTTCAATTAAAGGTGCGCACTTTGGAAAAAAAAAATAAATCTCTGGAAGATAATATTTTGGATTTGGAATCTCGGTCGAGACAGAATAATTTGAGGCTGGTGGGTCTTCCAGAGGAATCAGAAGGTCGGGACGTATGTTCCTTTCTGGAAAAGTGGATTCCGGAGGTGCTGGGCAGCGAGGAGTTGCAATCAGCAGTGGTTCTGGAAAAAGCACATCGTATTGGCCCACGGAGAGATAAGGGACCGCCGAGGACCTTAATTATGAAGTTTCTTAGCAACAGAGACAGGATGAAGATCTTCAACGCTGCACGTGCTAAAGGAGAGATTAAACACCAGGACCAGCAGGTGCGGTTCTACCCAGATTTGGCCACAGGAATCCAGCAATTGAGGAAGCAGTTTGATCCCGTACGTAAGGAGCTGCGCAACCTTGGGATTCGTCATGGTGTAATCTATCCTGCGAGACTGCTGACCACGTATGAGGGCAGAACCCACATCTTCAAGACCCCAGAGGAGGCGCAGGAGTTCATCAAGAAGATCAAAGAAGAAGAAGAGACTGGTGGGAGCTAAGCATGAACAAAATATAAGGTAGAATAATTAAGCATTTGCACAGGCATCTGACTGACTTGAAGTAAATAGTAAGTTTACAAAATATAGATTGTATTATACAGTATATTAAAAAAACAAAACAAAAACAAAACAAACAAACAAACAAAAAAAACTATGATGTACAAAGTTGTTAAAAATTTTGGAGTTAAGTTGGAAAACTACAGAGGAGAGTTAATGTTACGTCATTAAAAGCAGTAGAGTTAGGGTGATTGGGAGGATGAAGAAGGAGTGGCTTAGGCTGTTCCCCGTGGGTGTGGAACGGTCGATGGCTATATCGGGAGACAGAATTTTTCTTTTGATTTTGGGGGGTTTGCCACAAGTGTGGGAAGGGGAAATTTGTTTGTGTGTAGTTTGTAGGATGAATGTTCAACCACTCATGTTTTTGCTTCTCTGTATGAGCATGTTTACACTGCAAGGTAATCCCAAACTCTCTATTGATCATGGACCAAAGTGTTAATCTTAATTTAACTTCATGGAATTGCAGAGGTCTACAAAATTTAAAAAAACTTAAACAAGTTATGAATAAAATAAAGGACATGGGTTCAAGAATTGTGTTTTTACAAGAAACTCATCTGATAGAGGAGGATGTTAAAAGAATTAGGAGTAGATGGCAGGGAAGTGTATTCACCTCTTCATTTTCATCCCGAGCCAGGGGAGTTATGACTCTCATACATAAATCAGTTCCTTTTCAAGTGAAAAATGTAATTGGAGACAAATTTGGAAGATATGTAATCATTCAAGGTTCTTTGCTATTAGAAAATATAAATCTTGTGAACTTATATGGTCCCAATATAGATGATCAGAAGTTCTTTGCTAATTTATTTCTCATCTTATCATCACTTACAGGGCAACATATAATAGCAGGGGATTTTAATTGTACATTGAATCCAGGTGTGGATAGATCAACAGGACTGGATTGTACGCACATTGGATGTAGGATGACTATTAATCATTTTATGAAAGAATTGAGATTGTTAGATATATGGAGAGAAATGAAACCACAAGTTAAAGCCTATTCTTGTTATTCCAGTACCTACAAGACATTCTCACGTATTGATTATTTTTTGATTTCCACAGAATTAAGGTCCAAGATTCAAAACTGCTTTTATGATAACATCGTGATCTCTGATCATGCACCCTGTTGTCTAATATATGTAGATAAAAAATTGACAAAGGAATCAGGTAGATGGCAATTTCAGCATAAATGGCTTCGGGATGAGGAATTTGTCAAGTATATAGAAAAACAGATAGACGAGTTCTTTGACATCAATACTACACAAACATCAGCATGTGTAAAGTGGGAGGCTTTCAAAGCTTTTATTAGGGGACATATTATTAGTTATACAGGATCAAAATCTAAGAAGACTCGAGAGGAGAGAGCTAAATTGGAACATAAAATAAAAAATCTTCAGGAAAAAGTGTATGCAGGAAGTGACCCAAGGTTGGAGAATGAATTACTGATTTTGAGAGCTGAATACGACAAAAAATCAGCGAATAGAGCTGCCTCGAGTCTTCTAAGATTGAAACAATCTTTTTATGAACAAGGTGAAAAATCAGGAAAATTATTAGCATGGCAGATTAAACAATTGGAAATTAAAACACCAATTACCAGTATTATAAGTAACGGACAGGTAGTTATAGATCCTTTAGAAATTAATAGAGCCTTTAGAGATTACTATGAAAAATTATATGATACCAAAAATGAACCTGATTTAACAAAACTAAATGGGTTTTTGAACGAACTATCTATACCGTGTATTCCAAATGAAAACAGGGAGATATTGGAGTCTAAAATTAGTCAAGAAGAAGTTGGGCTAGCCATTGATAATATGAAATCAGGAAAAAGTGCAGGACCAGATGGTCTTCCAGTTGACCTTTATAAAAAATTTAAGAATAAATTAATAAAACCTTTTTTGGAAATGGTTTTAGAAGCATTTCAAAATAATAATTTACCATCATACATAAATAATGCCTTAATTATACTGCTGCCAAAACCAGGTAAGCCCTCTAATAAATGTGAAAATATGAGACCAATAAGCCTATTAAACGCCGACCTTAAGATAATCTGTAAAATTTTAGCAAGACGAATACAAGAAATTTTACCAAATATTATTAATCGAGATCAGAATGGCTTTATAAAGGGTAGACAAGGCTTCCATAATGTAAGAAGACAATTTAATATTATTTATTTTAATAAAGAAGCACCGGATACAGCTCTCCTATCATTGGACGCCGAAAAGGCCTTTGATAGAGTTGAATGGCCCTTTCTTTTTGAAGTCCTACAAAGGTTTGGACTTGGAAATAATTTCATAAAATGGGTTCAAATAATATACAATAATGCTACAGCAGAAATCCTAACAAATAACAATATTTCAAAACCAATAAAAATCAATAGAGGATGTCGACAAGGCTGTCCACTTTCACCTTTACTGTTTACTATGGCAATTGAACCTTTAGCGATAGCGATACGTTTACATTCACAAATATATGGAATTAAAGTTGGACCAACAGAACATAAAATCTCCCTGTACGCCGATGATATAATTTTGTTTATGTCGAATCTAAAAAAATCAATTCCAACCTTGTTGAATTTAATAAAGAATTTTGGGGAAATATCAGGATATAAAATAAATAAAACTAAATCTTCAATATTAATGCTAAATGAGACCCAGAGAAATTACCCAGCCCCTGAGGTAAATCAATTCAATGTTGTAAATCAGTTTAAATATTTAGGAATCCAAATTATGCCTAAGCTAGAATCAGTCGCCAGTGTCAACTATGAAGCCTTAATGTCAGATATCAGTGAGTTAACTCAGAGATGGATGTCACTACCAATGTCGATGATCGGGAGAATCAATATACTTAAAAGTAATATTTTACCTAAAATACTTTATTTATTTCAATACATTCCCTTATCACCACCTTTAGATCTATTCTCAAGAATAAAAAAAAAGTTAGTGGAATTTATATGGAACAACAGGAGGGCTAGATTACGTTTGTCTTTATTATATTTACCATTTGATCGTGGAGGTCTGAAATGTCCAAATTTTATATTGTATTATTGGTCGGCACAACTGAGGTCTATGACATATTATTTTTCATCAAATGATCTCCCTCACTGGACTGAAATGGAATCATACAATTTACCTTTACCTCTTCCCATATTCATATACTCAGATTCGGCAAAAAAATTACAAAAACAAGTTAAAAATCCATTTGTAAAGCATATGATCAAAATATGGTGTGAAGCTAAAAACTATTTAAAAGAACCACAGTTATTGTCACAATTTAGTCCAATATGGGGTAATCAATATTTTAAACCAGGGAGAGCGGACGCTGTATTTAAAGTATGGAATTTAAAAGGGATACAAAAGATTCAGGATTTATATTTGCCATGTGCAGACAACATAATGTCTTTTGAAGAGCTGAGGATCAAATTTAATCTCAATAGAACACATTTTTTTAAATATCTTCAACTTAGAAACTTTATTCGATCAAATCAAAATAAAGCTCTCACTCGACCTATTTATTCATCCTTGGAAAAAATGATGATGAAAGATAGTAAAAGAAAGGGTATTATTTCAGAGTTTTATAACTCATTGACACTATCTTCAAGTGAAAATTCACTGAAAAGATTAAACTACTGGAAAGAAGATCTGCAAATTGAAATTTCAGAGGAACAATGGGAATTGGCTTGTACAGAAGCTCAAACCAAATCAATAAATGCACGCCTTAAATTGATACATTTCAAATGGTTAATGCGGATGTATGTTACACCGGAGGAGTTAAATAGATATAACAAAAATATACCAGATACATGCACAAAATGCATGGAAAGTAAAGGAACCCTATTTCATTGTTTATGGGAATGTAGATTAATAAGAATGTTTTGGGAAGAGGTGAGGGTAACAATTGAAAAAATAATCTCAAAACAAATCATATTGAATCCTAAACTGTTTTTGTTGGGTCTGTACCCAGAAAAGCATAATTTTAATAAAAGTGAAAGAACATTCATAGACCTCAGTTTGCTTAATGCCAAAAAATGTATTGCACTATTATGGAAAAAGACTCATAGACCAGATGTGACTCAGTGGTTAAGACAGATGTTAACAAACCTTCCATTAGAAAGAATAACATATATACTAAAATCAAAGGAAATTGTGTTTGAGAATATATGGAGACCTTTTATTGATTATGTAAAAAATTTAAACATAACTCTTGAAGAAGAAGGTGAATGATGTGTGTGGACCTTGTAAATTCCAAACTGGTGAACATAATATGTATACTTATGTATTGGATTGTCTAGACTAAACAGAGGAGCATTGTTGAAGATTTGATTTTGTTGGTGGTTGTTGGTGTTTTTAGTGCATTTTTTTTTTTTGTAGTACTTTAGTGTTAGTGTTTGATTGTTTGTATCATGTTTGTTAAAAAAAAAAAAGGTTCAATAAAGATATTGTGGAAAAACATGAACACAAACACAGGCACACATGAAGCTGACTATAAACATGATAAAAGTACTCAAGGCTCCACCAATCAGGACGTAAGACAAAGAGATAAGAGAAAAAACAAAGAGAGAAGAGAGAAGGGTCATATTAAAAAGTTAAAGACTAGTCAAAGAGGTTAAAAACTCAAAAGTCTAAAACCCAATAAAAGATTTAGAACCCAAATTAAAAAAAACTACAAAAATAATTAAATATGAAATAAAATTAATAAATAGGTTACTAAATTATGTGCAATATATTGTTATAACTTGTTCAACTCTTTGACAGCAGCAGGAACAAAGCTGTTTGGTTTTACTTTTTGGGACAGCAAACCTCTGTCTGGAGGGAAGAAGCTGAAAGTTGCAGTGCAAAGGGTGGGAATCATCATTTAAAATGGAGGTAGCAATCCTCTGTACCTGTCTGGTGTACAGGGATGTCAGGCTCAGCTGTGACTCACCAAGCAAATGACTGGACCATCTAACTACCTGATCCAAGGATTTCCTCTGTTTCAGTTTTATCTGACCAAACCATGACACTAAAGAAAATAATAAAACAGATTCAATAAAAGCCCGATAAAACATTGTCATTATGGTTCGGTCAATCTGGAAGCGTGCAAGTTTCCTTAAACAATGCAAATGTTGCTGACCCTTTTTGCACACCCTTTCACAGTTCTCTTCAAAGTTTAAATTACTATCAATAATCGTCCCAAGATATTTGTAGGATTGTACACATTCAGTGGTCTGGCCTTTTAGTACAGTGACTTCGTGCCTGGGAGTTTTCCTTCTGAAGTCAATAATCATATCTTTAGTTTTTGTCCTATTCAGCTGCAGGTAGGAAACCTCACACCAGTGAACAAAATCATCAACTACTGGGCCGTGGCCACTTTCACCATCCTGGAGGAGACTGACAATAGCTGAATCATCAGCATACTTTATAATGTGTCTGTTGTCATGTCTGCTCTGACACATGTTTGTGAACAGGATGAAGAGTAGTGGTGACAGCACACACCCCTGCGGAGAGCCAGTAGAAGAACACTTTTGGTCAGACAATGTACCATTGACCCTTACTCTCTGTGTCCTGTTGGTTAAAAAATCCAGAATCCAACCCACCACATTATTACTCAAATCAAATTGTTGCAGGAGCCTTTCAGCTAAAATATGAGGTTGGATTGTATTAAAGGGAGAAGAAAAGTCCACAAATAAAAGCCTGGCGTGTGCCCCATTAAAATCCAGATGTTCAAAAAGCATGTTAAACAGAGTGACAGTGGTATCCTCCACTCCTCTGTGAGGCCTATAGGCAAACTGCAAAGGATCAAATGCATGCTCAGTCTGCTTTAGGACCTCAAATCTGACCAGTTTTTCAAAATTTTTCATCAAAATTGAAGTCAAAGCAACAGGTCTAAAATCATTTACCGTTTTAGGACAGCTGGATTTTGGAACCGGGACAACCACAGCATCTTTCCAGATCTTAGGCACATGTTGTGTCTGTAAGGACTTATTGAAAATGTAGTGAAATATAGGACTTTACCAAGCGCCCACATATATTTTCAGGGCCCTGACTTTTGTTCACTTTTACAGCACAGAACGTCCTTCTAACATCCTGCACCTCAATATTAAAGTGCTGATTCTCAATTTTGTTGCATTGTTTATTAACAATGGAACGACAATAAAGGCACTTTGACTTTGACTTTGACTTTGATTGACTTTGAGTTTCTGTTTCAAACCTTGGGTTTCTGTGCTAAAATCAAAGGAGTCAAAACGACCATAAAAACAATTAAGAGAATTAGCCAGCTCTGTGTCTGAATTAAAACTATCTAAAAACACATGATTACTGCGCTCTGTGCTCTGAAGGCCTGCAATAGTTTTCATACTGGCCCAGGCTGAACCAAGTCTCTTTGTTGCCATCTTACTTTCCAACTCTGATTTATAATTCTGTTTTGCTCTTAAAATTTTGGACTTCAGCTCTTTTGTGGCAACCTGCAGCTCAGAAACAACCCCCTGTTTAAAGGCAAGTGCTTTCCTCTGTAAGCAGGATTTAACTGATTTTGTAACCCATGGCTTGTTGTTGGGATATACTGTATTTTGACACGTTTACGTGGAACGATCATGTCTCTACAGAAAGCCATGTATGAGCATGTCATGTCCACTAAAGAGTCCAAATCTTCTCCGCAGTCTAGCATGAACACCTCCCAGTCCGTACAGTTAAAGCATTCCTGGAGGCAGTGCACTGAATCCTCTGTCCACACATTTATGTCTCTGGTCTTCGCTTTGTCTTTTCTGAGAGCAGTTTTATATGTGGGCAGCAAATGTACACAGTTGTGATCTGAAGATCCTAAAGGAGGAGGGGAATAGATTTATAGGCCCTCTCAATGGATCCATAGCACAGGTCCAATGTTTTTTTTCACCTGGTTGGGCAGGAGACATATTGATAAAAGTTTTTAAGTGTCTTCTTTAAAGAAACATGGTTAAAATCCCCAAGGATAAAATTTGGAGCCTCTGGGGAAATCGACTGCAACCGCTGTACCACATCAAAGACAGTGCTGGAGGCGGAGTCAGCATCTGCCCTCGGGTGAATGTACACAGTCGTTATGAAAAGTTGGGGGAACTCGCGGGGCAGATAAAAAGGGCGTAGCGATACGGACAGAAGCTCCACATCTGGTGTACAGATGCGCTCTCTGACCGTGACAGATGTACAGTACTGTTTATTAATATATAAACATACGCCGCCCCCTGACGTTTCCTCGTTACCTCTTCCTGCCGATCCAAGCGAAGTGGGGCTCCAAAGTCGTCAATACACAGGTCCGCATCCCGGTCATGCGCTGTAAGCCACGTCTCTGTGTAAGCCATGACACAGCAGTTCTTGAAATCCTTCTGATATTGTACATTCCCTTGAATTTCTATAAAATCTATTAGCAGCATAAATAGTCAACGTCACAGCTCCAGGTGGTAAGTTCCACACACTGCTCACTCAGTTCCCAGCACTCACGGTCCCGACGTTTTCAGTGGCCATCGCTAAACACGGGGTGGAGCACTTTATCACCACCACCGGGCCGCCCGTTTTCGCATGACCTCGGCGCTTGGACGCAGCTAAACTGGCCATAGCGCGAGGAGTTTGCCAACCTGGAAAGGTTGGGCATAAGCAGGCGATCGAACAGCCCATGGGCATCCCCGCTACTCATGGTCCCTAAGGCTGAGGGGTCGTGGCGACCGTGCGGCAATTTCCGCAGGTTGAATAACGCCACAGCACACGACCACTACCCGATTCCCCACATCCAGGATTTTTCCGTTCACCTCTCCGGAGCACGCATTTTTTCTAAAATAGACCTGGTCCGCGGTTACCACCAGGTCCCAGTGCGTGCGGAGGACATACCCAGAACAGCGGTAATAACTCCACTCGGCTTGTTCGAGTTTCTGCGTATGCCATTTGGATTAAAAGGAGCGGCACAGACGTTCCAGCGCATGATGGACGCAGTGCTGCACGATCTCCCATTTGTGTTTGTCTACCTGGATGATATCCTGGTAGCCAGTACGTCCGAAGACGAACACGTAACCCACCTCAGGACGGTTTTCCAGAGGTTGGAGGAGCACGGGTTAATAATCAACCCGGCGAAGTGCCAGTTCAGCGTGATGGGGATTGATTTTTTGGGGCACCGCGTCTCACCGGAGGGAGCGATACCCTTGGCCAACAAACTGCGCGTTGTGGCAAACTTTCCCCGGCCTCAGATGGTCAGGGCGCTGCAGGAATTTTTGGGAATGGTTCATTTTTATAACCATTTCCTCCCCCGTGCAGCTCATGCAGCCACTGTACGCCGCATTCAAGAGATCCGCGGATTGAGTCGAATGGACTCTGGAGCGAGAGCAGGCGTTCTCTGAGGTGAAAGCAGCATTGGCAAACACCGCACTGTTGGCGCACCCAGACCCGGCGGCCCGGATAGCGCTCACTACCGACGCCTCGGACGTGGCCATAGGGGCCGTCGTGGAGCAACGTGTCGCCGGTTCTTGGCAGCTGCTCGCCTTTTTCAGCAGGGCTTTGTGCGACAGTGAACGTAAATACAGCGCGTTCGACAGAGAGTTGCTGGCTCTCCACCTGGCCATACGCCACTTCCAGTTCTGGCTGGAAGGGCGCAGCTTCACCGCGTTCGTGGACCACAAGCCACTGACGTTCTCGATGGCCAAGGTTTCAGAACCATGGTCGGGCCGGCAGCAGAGACAGCTGGCCGCGATCTCAGAGTTTACGACTGATATTCCCTACTCCGGGGGGCAGGGAGTGGGCGAACAATCTGAATCTGTTTTTCAATAGGTTTGACCAACCGCCCTCCCCCCCTGACTGCACAACAACCACTGCTGCCTCTAAAGACATCAAGTCCTGCTGCCCACTTCCCACTCCACCAACACCCCCCCCCCCCCATTCCCAACACACAGCCCCCCATCCTGACCCTGACCAGGACCCAGGTGAGGACGGAGCTGAGGAAGATCAAGGCGAGGAAGGCGTCGGGACTGGACAGCATCAGCGCAAAGCTCCTCAAGTCCTGTGCAGACCAGCTGTGTGGGATTGTGACGTACATCTTCAACCTGAGCCTGAAGCTGGGGAGGGTACCACAGCTGTGGAAAACATCTTGTGTGGTACCTGTACCAAAAACTTCCCACCCCAAAGATCTGAACAGCTAGGTACATCAAGGTGGCCTTGACGTCCCACTTGATGAAGACCCTGGAGAGACTGCTCCTTGCTCACCTCCGCCCCCTGGTGGGACCAGCAATGGATCCACTTCAGTTCGCCTACCAGCATGGCACTGGGGTGGAGGATGCAGTGATCTTCCTCCTTCACCATTCTCTGTCCCACCTGGAGAAGCCCGGGAATGTGGTGAGGATCATGTTCTTTGACTTCTCCAGTGCTTTCAACACCATCCAACCGATGATCCTGAAGGACAAGCTGCTGCGAGCAGGGGTGGACCAGCACCTGTCATCATGGATCCTGGACTACCTCACGAACCGGCCTCAGTTTGTGAGAACCCGGGACTGTGTGTCCGACACGATCATCGGTAGCACGGGGGCCCCCCAGGGAACGGTGTTGGCTCCCTTCCTGTTCACTCTTTATACTGCGGACTTCTCACACAACACAACACAACACACTGCCATCTACAGAAGTTCTCTGATGACTCTGCGATCGTTGGCCTCATCTCCAATGGAGATGAAGCTGAGTACAGAGGGCTTATCCAGGACTTCGTGGACTGGTGCCATCGGAACTGCCTCCAGATCAATGCGAGGAAAACTAAGGAGCTGGTGGTGGACTGCCGCAGGCAAGGACAACCCCTCATAGCACCAGTAAATATACAGGGAACAGACATTGAGATGGTGACATCCTACAAGTACCTGGGTGTTCATCTGAACAATAAACTAGACTGGTCACACAATACTGACGCACTCTACAAGAAGGGACAGCGTAGGCTGTTCCTACTGAGGAGACTCAGGTCTTTTGGTGTACAAGGGGCGCTGCTGAAGACATTCTATGACACGGTGGTGGCATCAGCCATCACTTTTGGAGTGGTCTGCTGGGGCAGTGGCATTACTGCAGCCAATAGGAAGAGACTGAACAAACTGATCAAGAAAGCTAGCTCCGTCCTGGGGCAGCGCCTTGATCCGGTGGAGGAGATAGGAGAGAGAAGGACGGTGGCTAAACTGTCATCTCTGCTGGAGTCCGAGTTCCACCCTATGCAGGACATACTGAATGCACTGAGGAGCTCATTTAGCAGCAGACTACATCATCCCAGGTGCACAACCGAGAGGTTTCACAGGTCCTTCCTACCAACGGCTGTCAGACTGTACAACCTAAGCAGGGCTGCTCGCAGAGATAGCAAAAAGACGTAACAACCTAATAGTTTTTTGAATGCAAAAGATGCAATAGACTTACACAATGGTCCCCTCCGGCATACAACTAGGAAAATACCGGTCGCTATTGAGGGTGAGAATATGTATGGGCACATACACATGCTAATTGTTCTTCAATTTCTGAGAGACGTTTTTCCTTTTCTTTTTTCCTAAAAGTTTTAAAAGAACTTACATGTCCTCTGATCACAACCTTAAAAGCCTCCCATAAAGCAGAATCTGTAACCTCCAAATTATCATTAACTTCCAAAAATTGTGAAATTTTAGAAGAAATGAACTGATTAAATGTTGAATCAGGGAGCAACGAAAGATGAAAACGCATCCTACTGCTGCATCTTATGATTAAAGTCGAGGACCAAAGATACTGGAGAATGATCTGAAATTAAAATATTATGATATGTAGCAGAAATTACATTTGGAATCAAATTAGAATCTAATAAGAAGTAATCAGTCCTAGAGTAGGATTTGTGTCTCTGTGAGAAGAAGGAGTAATCTCTATTTGTAGGATATTGAAGTCTCCAAATGTCAACTAAATTCATGGAGGATATCAAGTTGTTTAAAAGTGTAGAGGCGACTGAAGGGGACTGACTAGTATGAGGAGACCTATCCCAAAAATTGTCAAGTAAACAATTAAAATCACCCCCAATGATTATGTGTGTATCAGAAAAGTTGGCCAATAAATTGAATGTTTTGCTAAAAAAAATTTGGGTCATCAAAGTTTGGACCATAAACATTCAAAAGAGTAGTGTGAAATGAGTAAATGTAACCTGTCACCAGAAGATATCTGCCATTTGGGTCACTTACAGTGGAAATATGTCTAAATGGAATGGTTTTACGAATCAAAATTGCCACACCACGAGCTTTACTAGAAAATGTAGATTGAAAGATCTGACTAGACCAGCTACATCTAAGCAACATAGCTCTCATATGTTTAATATGTGTTTCCTGGAGAAATACAATATCAACAGATAGGGACCTTAAATGAGAAAACACTTTTGCTTGTTTCAATACATGCCCCAATCTCCGAACATTCCAACTAGTGAAGGTGATGCCACCACCTCTTGAAGAAAGACTAGGATGCATGTCTAAGTAAAGACAAGTAAAGACAAGTAAAGTTTATTTATCCGAAAATAAACAAATTCATTCATTCATTCATTCAAAGTGATGCTGAAATACACCAGAAACACCCTTATAACATTAAACACATAAATACATAACACAAAATGGTTCCAAGGTTGTCATAGCCAGGAGCGGTACTGGGGTTAAGCTCCCAGTGCTCATAAAATGCTCCTTACGGCATGCGTCTCGAAAAGCCTCTGACAACTAAGTCCAACTCCTAGCCTGCCTGTGTGGTTTAGTCTCTAAGCCCGGCGGAACTGCTTTTACTAATAGGAGAAGGGGCGAGGGCGGATCTCTGGCGCCTTAAAACCAGATGCTTCGGGTAGATGGTGGCTCGTCAACCTGGGAAGGTAGCCCATCTAGGGGAAGGTAAACCCTGATTTCAAACCTCCGCTGTCTTGCGGCACACCCGGTCACGGGAAAGGCTTCGGGAGTCAACCCTGAGGAAAAATCTGGAGTCGGAGCCCCTAAGGCAGTTCTCTGTTGTGCTCAACATCGTTCTGGCAGCTCCTGCGACGGCGCTGGTGCCAAACTATAGCAGCCCTGCTGTTCCTTTGGATTCATCAGTGACGTGGAGAGGGGGGACATGCTGCATGGGCAACATCTTGTCCTCCATATTCTCCTGCCCAGGCTTGAATCCTACCAACGCCCAACGCTGGAAGGTAGAACACTGGTGCGCATCGGCCTGTTCAGCCACAGGTTCCAGCAGAGTAGACATTTAGGATTCTCTTCCATGGTCATCATAGACCGACGGAGGCCGACGATTACATAACACAAAATAAAATTTACACTGAAACATAAATAACTTTACTCCACTCCCCCCGCCCACTTTCCCAAACAGAGTGAGGACATGCTCCCCAAACCTTCACATAGAGGCCACCGGACCATAGGATAAACTCAGCTGTAACGTAACTTGCACTATACTATCAACAAATCCTGACGCTCCCTTTCCATATTAACAAAAAAAAAAATTATTAAACAACATCGGTCACATCATTGTCTCTGTTAACGTGGAAATAGTTCAGTGTCACATACCATCTTATGCCAGACCTGTGTTCAGGACAATGTTTCTGCAAAAGCCTCAGCTTCACGCAGGGATGAAAAAATCTTCTCAGATTCATCCAGAGTGATCTGGAGCCACGCCGGGTAGATGAAACCGATCCTCGCGCCAGCGTCCCTCAGTTTCTTACGGCCATTGTGGGGGACCCATGCTGTAGAGTTCAATAGTTTTCCTCTCAGACTGAAAGAGCATGGAGATCAAAGGGCTGGGGGGGGGGGGGGTAAGGGGAATTGTCTTGGGGGAGTGAATGGTGAATGCAGGACCTCAGGTAGCAGGGAGGTGTGAGTTTTGGGATATAAAAGAGAGAGTCCCTGCTACAAATGTTTAATGTTCTGATTCTGGAAGATGTGACAGTGAAATAAAAGTTTGTCTGCTCGGAAAGTCGGTCTGGTTATTTCATCTCCACACTGGTGACCCTTAACGCAGAATGAAACACGAGGCAAACACCCCGGAGACGACCTGGACAGGAAACCCCAGCAATGCGTGCGCCATTTCGGTCAAACTACTGGACTTTTGGCTGCACGACCCGAAGTCTTGGTTCCTCCACACCAAGGCCCAGTTCACGCTCCGGGGAATAACGTTAGATGACACCAGGTATTACTATGTGGTCACAGCGCTGGACGCTCGCACGACTCAGCAAGTAGCGAGCCTGCTCCAACAGCCCCCAGCCCACAAAAAATACGGGGCTCTCAAAGCCGCGCTGACCCAGCGCTACACGCTCTCGGATTGCGAGAAAGCAGAGAGGCTCCTGACGCGCTTCGAGTTGAGAGATGGGTCGGTGGTCGAACGAATGGAGAAGATGTTGGCGTTGATGGGCACGGACAACGGGCATTTTCTATTTGCCCACCTTTTCCTCCGGAACCTCCCAGTGGCGGCCAGAGCGGTCCTTACAAACTCGCCGTTGCTGGCCGCGCGTGACTACCGTGCGCTAGCCCAGGAGGCAGATCGGATCATCCTCACCACCAGAGCCCTCACAGTGAATGCAGCGGTGTCGGAACCCAGCGAGACGACCAGCGGAAGCGAGGAGCCAGTGATGGTAGCGGCAGCGGGGGCCAGGAAGTGCCAGAGAGACACACTCTGCTCCTACCACCGTCGTTTTGGAGAGTATGCATGCCGATGCGTGCCACCGTGCCAATTCAAGCGTTCGGGAAATGCCAGGACCGGCAGTCGATAGCAGCTGCGACCGCTGGTGAAGAAAGCAAACTGCTCTATGTGACAGACTCACGCTTGGGGAGACAGTTCCTCGTGGACTCCGGCTCCCAAAAGAGCCTCATCCTGCCATCCTACGCTGACCAGCTAGTGGGAACTAGCGGCCCCCAGCTGACGGCCGCAAACGGCTCAGACATTAAGACTTTTGGTGAGAGGACACTGACTTTATCCCTGCACGGCCGTACGTACCAGTGGATATTCGTCATAGCGGCATGCAGTTTCCCAATCTTAGGTGCTGATTTTTTGTGTGCACACGGACTGCTAGTCGATGTTACTAACAGATGCCTGATTAATACAATGTCTTTTGATTCTCTCCCCTGTACAGCTCGAGGAGCCGGGCCAACAACGCTAGCCAACGTCACAGCTCCAGGTGGTAAGTTCCACATACTGCTCACCCAGTTCCCAGCACTCATGGTCCCGACATTTTCGGTGGCCATCACTAAACACGGGGTGGAGCACTTTATTACCACCACCGGGCCGCCCATTTTTGCACGACCTCGGCGCCTGGACACAACTAAACTGGCCATAGCGGGCGAGGAGTTTGCCAACTTGGAAAGGCTGGGCGTCATCAGATGATCAAACAGCCCATGGACATTCCCACTACATATGGTCCCTAAGGCCGAGGGATTGTGGTGACCTTGCGGAGATTTCCGCAGATTAAACAACGCCACAGTGCACGACCGCTACCCGATCCCCCATATTCAGGATTTTTTCATTCACCTCGCCGGGGCATGTATTTTTTCTAAGATAGACCTGGTCCGTGGTTACCACCAGGTCCCGGTGCGCACGGAGGACATACCTAAAACAGCAGTAATAACCCCGATTGGTCTGTTTGAGTTTTTACGCATGCCTTTCGGGTTAAAAGGCGCGGCACAGACATTCCAACGCATGATGGATGCGGTGTTGCACGATCTGCCGCTTGTGTTCGTCTACCTGGATGACATCCTGGTGGCCAGCGCGTCCGAGGACGAACACGTAGCCCACCTCAGGATGGTTTTCCGGAGGTTGGAGGAGCACAGGTTAATAATCAACCGGGCGAAATGCAAGTTCGGTGTGACGGGGATCGATTTTTTGGGACACCGCATCTCACCGGAGGGAGCGATACCCTTGCCAGACAAGATGCGCGCAGTGGCGAATTTTCCCCGGCCTCAGACAGTCAGGGTGTTGCGGGAGTTTTTGGGGATGGTGAACTTCTACAATCGTTTCCTCCCCTGCGCAGCCCAGCTCATGCAGCCGTTGTACACCGTGCTTAAGAAACAGAAACTGGCGGACAGAGTTGACTGTACTCCTGAGCGGTAGCAAGCGTTTTTCGAGGTTAAAACAGCTCTGGCGAACGCTGCACTGCTGGCGCACCCAGACCCGGCGGCTCAGATTGCGCTCACTCTTATTGTAAATTGTCGGCCATATTATCTGCCGAGGGAATTCAGCAACGTGTTTGTAGCGGCTGTTTACTTAGCACCGAGCGCTAACGCTAATGCTAAGAAGGCACTCGGGGAACTGCACGATGCAATTAGTGAAATCCAAACTTCACATCTGGACAGTTTTGTGGTGGTTGCGGGGGATTTTAACCACACCAGCTTAAATACTGTGCTCCCCAAGTTTAAACAACGTGTAGACTTTAAGACCAGAGGAAAGAATATGTTGGACTTAGTGTACACAAACATGATTGCATATAAGGCGATACCCCGCCCCCAATCTCGGCCTTTCTGACCACATATCCGTGATGCTGGTGCCTGCCTACAAACCCTTATTGAAGCGCAGCAGGCCAGCAGTGAAACAAATCAGGATTTGGCCACAGAGTGCAACCTCTGCACTGAAAGACTGTTTTCTGCACACAGACTGAGAGGTCTTCAAAATAGCAGCCTCCCAGGAAGACAAGACAGATGTGAAGGAGTACGCTGAAACGGTCACCAGCTACATCGCGAAGTGCAAAGAGGATGTCACTACTGTGAAGACCATCACTGTGTGGGGAAACCACAAGCCCTGGATGACCGCAGAGGTGCGCTCGCTGCTTACAGCCAGAGATGCAGCCTTTAGAGTGAAGGACAGGATTGCCCTCCGCTCAGCCAGGTCTGCGCTCTCAAAGGGAATTAAGGTGGTGAAGCGCGCCTATGCGGAGAAAATCCAGGGACACCTCTGTGACACTAGGAACACCAAGCAGATGTGGCAGGGAGTTCGGACACTGACAGGCTATAAGTCTAGGCAGGGGGTTGATGATGACGACGCTTTGCTTCCAGACAGGCTCAACAACTTCTTTGCATGTTTTGAAGCATCAAACCCGACAATCAGAGGGAGGGCTGGCCCACCCCCACCATCGTTCGGATCAGCTTTTACCATCAACACAGCAGACACATGGAGGACCCTAACCAGAGTGAACCCACGTAAAGCTACAGGTCCGGACAACATCCCGGAACGTGTGCTCCGAGACTGCACGAGCGAGTTGGCGGATGTCCTGACTGATATTTATAACATCTCCCTGAGTCAGGCCATTGTTCCCAGATGCTTCAAGACCGCTATCATTGTACCGGTGGCAAAGAAACCAGTTGTGTCCTGTTTGAATGACTATCGTCCTGTTGCACTGACACCAATTGTGATGAAGTGTTTTGAACGGCTTGTCAAACCACACATTACAGCCTGCCTCCCTGCTTCACACGACCCGCTCCAGTTTGCATATCGTTCAAACCACTCCACGGAGGATGCTATAGTCACCACCCTACACTCTGTCATCACCCACCTGGACCAGAAAGACACCTACGCCAGACTCCTGTACATTGATTTCAGTTCAGCATTCAACACCATTATTCCCCAGAGACTGATGGAGAAAAAATTACTCCTTCTTGGTCTGAACACTGCCACATGTCTCTGGATCCTGGATTTCCTGAGTGAGAGACCCCAGTCTGTCCGGGTTGGAAACAACATCTCCAACTCTGTCACGCTGAGCACCGGATCCCCTCAAGGCTGCATACTCAGTCCACTTTTGTTCACACTTCTAACACATGACTGTGTATCCAGACACGAGGGGAACCAGATTATTAAGTTTGCAGACGACACCACGGTGGTGGGACTTATTCAGAGGGATGAGGAATCAATGTACAGGGAAGAAGTGAGAGACCTGGAGGGCTGGTGCAGGGAGAACAATCTGGTGCTCAACGTGGACAAAACGAAGGAGATGATTATCGACTTCCGGCGGTCACAGCCTGAACACGTCCCCCTCAGCATCGGCGGCCGTTTAGTGGAGAGAGTGGAGAACATCAAGTTCCTTGGAGTGCAGATCTCGCAGGACCTGACCTGGAGCAAGAATTCCTTGGGGATCAGGAAGCGGGCTCAGCAGAGACTGCACTTCTTGAGGAAACTCAAACAGGCCTCTCTCCCCACCTGCATCCTCAGGACCTTCTACAGAGGTGTGGTGGAGAGTGTTCTGATGTACTGCATGGTACTCCAGCTGCAGTATGTCAGACAAAAAAGCCCTGCAGAGGATAGTCAAGGGGGCTGAGAGGGTAATTGGAGTCTCCCTCCCCTCTGTCCAAGAACTTTTTCAGAACCGTTGTAGGAGCAGAGCACTGAACATTGTCAAGGACCGTTCTCACCCTCTGCATAAACACTTTGAACTTCTGCCATCTGGTAAACGATTCCGGAGCATCAGAGGCAGAACCACCAGACTGATCAACAGCTTCCTTCCACAAGCTGTTAGGATGCTCAACAGTTGACCCGAAATCTCTCATGTTCACTACTGCACCTACGGACATTATGTGCATTATTTGTATATTATGGTTAGTTAGTTTTTTAAAGTATGTCTCAGGGATGTGTGAACGGATGGGGGGGTGGGGTGGGGTGGGGGGGTGAAGATATGTGTGAGTGTGTCTTAAATCATGTTCTTCTACTTATATGGATGCCGAGAGAAACGCAATTTCATCTTGCCTGCACTACAGTTGTATGTACAGCAATATGACAATAAAGGCTGATTTGATTTTGATTTGATTTTGATTTGATTTACAGACGCATCAGATGTAGCCATAGGGGCCGTCGGGGAGCAGTGTGTCACCGGTTCTTGGCAGCTGCTCGCATTTTTTAGCAGGTCTTTGCGCGACAATGAGCGTAAATACAGCACGTTCGACAGGGGGTTGCTGGCTCTCCACCTGGCCATACGCCACTTCCAGTTCTGGCTGGAAGGGCGCGCCTTCACTGCATTCGTGGACCACAAGCCGCTAACGTACGCGATGGCCAAGGTTTCGGAATCATGGTCGGGCCGGCAGCAGAGACAGCTGGCAGCGATCTCGGAGTTTATGACCGACATTCAGCATGTGGCCGGTAAACTCATTGTGGTGGCGGACTGCCTCTCGCACGCATTAGTGGCCCCAGTCTACGTGGGGATAGATTACACGGCTATGGCCGCGGAGCAGATCAGCGATGCGGATGTGTGCGTGTTCCAGTCTGGACCAACAGGGTTAAGGCTGGAGAGCAGAGTTATGCAAGACGGCCCCCCCCCCCAATCTGTGACATCTCCATGGGCCGCCCAGGCCCGGTGGTCCCACGCGCTTGGCGACACTGTGTTTTTGAGTTGGTTCACTCCCTGGCGCACCCAGGCGTACGTGCGTCAGTCAAAATGGTGGCAGCAAAGTTTGTCTGGCTGAGCCTGTACAAACAGGTGAAAGAGTGGGTTGCAGCCTGTTTTAGCGTGTCAACGAGCCAAAGTGCACAGGCACACAAAGGCCCCCCTTGAGCCGTTCCATATCCCAGCTAAGAGGTTCGACCACGTTCACATGGACCTAGTCGGCCCCATCGCAGGGGTTCACGCACCTCCTGACAGTGGTGGACCGCACCACGCAATGGCCCGAAGCAGTTCCACTAGCTTCCACCGCGTCCAAGGACATGGCACGTGCCTTTTTAACAACATCGGCGGCACGTTTTGGAACCTCTTCGGACATCACGTCCGATTGGGGCCCGCAGTTTGTTTCCGACCTCTGGTTGACGATGGCCCGGAGCCTGGGTGTCTCAATTCATCGCACAACTGCGTACAACCCACAGACCAATGGGTTATGCAAGCGTTTCCATAGGTCACTGAAGGCAACGCTCAGGGCTTCGCTTACGGATGCAAATTGGGTGGACCTGTTGCCGTGGGTTCTATTAGGGTTGTGTTCCGCACCGAAGGAGGATTTAGCGGCTTCCCCAGCAGAGCTGGTTTTTACGCAGCCCCTGCGGCTCCCCAGGGAGTTTTTACCAGATAACTCCGCGCCTAACACCCATCCGTCCCCGTGTTCGCAGCATAGCACAGACGCACGGACGCTCCCTGGCCCGGCCTACCACTGTTTTCCCTGCGCGTTTGTGGCAAAAACCTTGAAGGACACAGAGTTTGTGTTTGTCAGGCGTGATGCCCACCAGACCCCATTGCGACCACCCTACGATGGCCCGTTCAGAGTGCTGGAAACCGGAGACAAACATTTTGTGTTAGACCTGGAGGGTCGCCGGGAGAGAATCTGTATACACAGGCTTAAGCCCGCCTTTGTTGTGGCAGATGAGCAGCTGCAGTTGGCTCGAGCTCCTCGGCGAGGAAGACCCCCACTGACAGCCCCCCAGGTAAATGATTCATCACAGCAGTCACACAAGCATGCTGAATGTTTCGCGCGCCCCATTGTCCCCCCACAGATGGACGCACCCTCAGGAACCCCCCACCGGCACAGCAGCGTCGCGGAGCTGAGGACCCCCCATTACAGCAGCTATGGGCGGAGACTGAAGCCGTGAGGACGGGAGAGTTAACACCCAGTCTGAGACTCTGTGTGTGTGTGTGGGGGGGGGGGGTTGGAGGACCCATGCTGTAGGGTTCAATAGTTTTCCTCTCAGACTGAGAGAGCATGGAGATCAAAGGGCTGGGGGGTAAGGGGAATTGTCTTGGGGGAGTGAATGATGAATGCAGGACCTCAGGTAGCAGGGAGGTGTGAGTTTTGGGATATAAAAGAGAGAGTCCCTGCTACAAATGTTTAATGTTCTGATTCTGGAAGATGTGAGAGTGAAATAAAGTTTGTCTGCTCGGAAAGCCGGTCTGGTTATTTCATCTCCACAACATCATCATAGTTCTGTCGCTTCTTTATTACCTCCGCTGTATAATCAGGGAAAAAGTGGACAGGTTTGCCCTTGTAGTTCAGAGGAGACCGCTGGTGAGACAACTGTAATATCTTCTCCTTAACTTGGAAGTGATGAATCTGGGCTATTATCATGCACGGCCATGCGCTCTCACCAAAGGGCTGCCTGCCAAGACGATGTGCCCAATCTGCTACCAGTGGCTTAGGGAAGTTACTAGCACCGAGCGGCTCCGGGATAAACTTCAACAGGAACTCAACGGGACGTCCATTCTCGATCTTTTCAGATAGGCCAACAATTTTAATGTTTTGTCACCTGGAACGTGCCTCAATGTCAGCCACTTTCAGACATAGTGCTGTGTTCTCGGCTGTGTGGTGGCACTGAGTGGGGGGTTCTCCACCCAGAGTCGGAAGTCGGGGGGGAGATGGAATAGAGGACTAAAGGAGGAAGTTGCACCAGGGGGTCTCAGATGCAATAGAAGGAACTGGCCGCACCCCGGGGAGTCAGGAGACACCAGAGTTTGCTAGAGTGGGAGAGGGGGTGATAAGCAGGGTTTCGTGTCCTGTAATGTTAATGTGCCAGACAGGCTTTGTGTACTGTGTATATTGTCTTTGGCTCCCTGGGTCTCATTGGGCAAGAATAAAGTGGTATAAAAGGAGGCGCCCAGAAACCCCGGGAGAAGTTTTCTGTGTTTTATGTTGGAGGTGAATAAAGTTCACGTGTCGTCCAGCTCGCTGTCTCGTCTGCTTTCATCTTTCACAGTGTCAACTTATGCCCTTTCAAGTTAACCAGATAATTTGCCATTAACTGTTTCCTCCTCAGCCATAGGGGCAGCTCCCCTGTTTCAACATGCAATGCATATACTAGTGCCATCTTCACTGCCCCTATACACAGCCACAAGGTACAAGCCTGGATGATATCTAACTGAGCTAGGAGAGACTTCACTGCAGATCCATATACAATACTCCTATATGTGATGGGGGATTTATTGTGAAGCGTGGTGTGATGACGCCGCCTTCTGGGTGCATCATCACACTGCCCTATAATAAAGGGCATCCGCCTTTTTGGCTCTTTTCTCTCCCGGATGGCCCCACATAGTGTGGCACCTGTTGTGTGTATATAGTTCTATAATAAAGCTGTGTTCAAGTGCAACCTCCTTGTCCGTCTCCTCAATACCAGGTTTGTGGAAATAACATTCGGCGACTGAGGATTAACTCATGGAGGCGTGAAGGGCACCTCTACGATCATTTCTGGAGTACCCAGGAAAAGCAGCATTGCAAGTGTGGCATCGCTGGTTGGCCGCGTTTGAGAAGTACATTACAGCGTTGGGCCTGGGTAAACTCAACGGAGTGAGGAAGCAAGCGCTTCTGGTTCGCAAACTCGGCATAGAAGGTCAGAGAAGTCTCCACGCGTTAGGGGAGACGGAGTCACATGCATATGCTGTCGGGCTGCTTGCTAGCTACTTTGCCGAACACACACATAGCACGAAGCTGTGGGTTGAGAGGCTAATGGCACCACAAGACACCAAGTTAACTAGCTCAGGGGAGCTAATGGCCCAGCTAGTAGCAATGGAGAAGTTAGCCACGGGGCTACATGGGCGCCAAACACAGAAGCTACCAGGGCAGTCAGCGTTAGCTAACACAGTGGAATCGGAGCCATGGGAAAAGAAGCCTGTGTCCACTGAGAGTGACAAGCCAGTCGAAGAGCACGGCATGGAGAGTGAGCGCAGTGAAAAGGGAGAATTCAGCACTGAGAGTGACCGCAGCACGGTGGGAGAGCAGCGAACAGACTCGCTCAGTTTTCCCTGCAGCCAGAGTCGGAGCCACAGGAGAGGGAGTGCGGGCATGCTGAGAGCCCCGAAAAGCAGCAGCAGCAGCCGGGCATAGCCACAGCACAGGACGTGGCACAGCAGTCCGCTTCAACGACCGACACCGAAGCGCACACTTCATGCTCTCGGGAGGAGAGTGGCTCAGGGGAGGAGCCGGACGGCTTCAGTGCCAGCTCTCGGCCAGCTGTAGTAGGAGCGACCGAGTTAGCGGATAGAGGGTCATTTTCAACGAGCGACACCAAGGAGGCACCAGACAATTTCAGTGCTCAGGTTGAGTTTTGAACAACGGAGATGGCGGGTGAAGGGTCTGCAGTGAACACGGCGACAACGGAACTGCCGCAGCACGACAGAGATCCCAGGCAGAGCAAGCACACAGAGCTGCCAGGAGCACAACGAGAGAGCAGGAAAACAAGTAAGGTGCAGCTTCACGTTATGGACTGTGTTCGGGTTTGCACCGGTGGGAGACTGGGACGACAACTGATCAAGCCACAGCTGGCGAAACAGCGGGCACCGCGGAGGACCGTGGCAAAGCTGGGGACAACGTCCTTTCGACAGACAGACAATTCGGTGTGGCACACAAACAGACTATGGCGTGTTTGGGTGGCGGCTCCAGGCGGCGAGGCTCCGTGGGAGTCGGCCACCGCAGTATGAGACCCAAGCTCTGGCGTTATGAAGATTGGCCCTGGGGGGCCGAAAGCTCCAGGGAGGAGGCTGCCACGGGGCCGCCTCAAAGCCCTCAGGCAGAACTGTTTTCCCCCGCTAGATCCACCTTTACCATGGAAGACAAAAAAATAAAGAGGACTTTTTTTATTTAGGAGCACATCCAGACATTTAAAAAAAAAAAAGTGGCAGAATAAACCACTTTGCCGTGCGGGCCGTGTGGCAGTCTATCCACTAGCCCTAACTTAGTTTTGTTTTAGTGTTCCTCGTGGTTTTGTGTTTGATGTTCTTTATGATTTTTTTTTAGCTTGTTTTAGTATGTTTATGTGAGTTTTGTTTCCAAGTTTGGGTGGGTTCTAATTGGCAAGTTTTTTTCTGTTTTATAAAGGGGGGGAAGATGTGATGAGGGATTTATTGTAAAGTGCGGTGTGATGACACCGCCTTCTGGGTGCATCATCACACCGCCCTATAATAAGGGGTGTCCGCCTTTTGGACTCTCTTCTTGCTCAGACGGCCACACACAGTGTGGCACCTGCTGTGTGTATATAGTTCTATAATAAAGCTGTGTTCAAGTGCAACCTCCTCATCCATCTCCTCAATACCAGGTTTGTGGACATAACACTATAATCAATCCTTGACCTAACAAGCGCTCCATAGATACACTTACGTGAATTTACATCTGCTCCCCAGTTATGTCCTGTGAGGCATCTTATTACATTAATTACTTTGCTACATTTTTCCACAATGCTGTTTACATGACTCCTCCATGTTAACCTTTTGATGATTGATCAATTGATGATTGATCAATGATTGATCAATAGTCCCCTTTTCCACATCAAAGAATACTGCTGCTACGTCTCTTTTGTAACCTGCGCTTTCCTGATGTCATCTTCTAGACATAGTACTGGATCCATTGTACAGCTCCCTTTTCTAAACCCATTCTGATGTTCTGCAACTAATTCCTTTGATTCCAGGAAATGCATCAGCCTCTCATTCACCATCCTTTCCATTAGTTTGCATATATGTATTTGATAATAGCACTATCGGCCTATAACTACCAGGCTTACTAGGGTCTTTCCCAGGTTTCCGGATTGGAATGATGATTGCCTCTTTCCAGCTGATTGGAATTACCCCTTTCTCCCACCTTTTCCTTATTTGTCACTACTGTTTCCATGCCACGATTCAAGACAGGGTAGCTCTTCTCCCTCCTATTGTATCTCCTCCCATTTTCCTGATCATCCCCCAGAGTTTCCTATTGTTTCTAACTGTTGCCTGTACCTGCTTGTATAAAATTAAATGCTGGAAATTATGAGCTCTCTTAAGTCTAAATGCCTTATTTCTGCATTTTACTGCCTCTTTACATTTGTCATCCCACCATGGCACCACGTTTTTCAGCCTTCTTCCTGTGCTTTTAGGAATAGTTTTTGCTGCTTCGTGCACCATCCCTTCTGCTATTTGGCTATTAACTATTTCTATATTCATATTTTCATTAACCTGCTGCATCAGTCTGTCACTTTCCCTCATGATTTCCACCCAGTTTGCTCTCTTAAAAATCCATTTACCACCTCTGTGTTTTATAGTTTGTCTTTTATCTTCATTTATCTTGGTGAATATACGATAGTGATCACTACCAAGAGTGCCTTCTCGATGTACAGGTACATCGCAAAAAATTAGAATATCATGAAAAAGTTTAATATTTTTTGTCATTTCAGAAAGTGAAACCCATATATTATATAGGTTCATTACACAGAGAATGATATATTTCAAGTGTTTATTTATTTTAATTTTGATGATTATGGCTTACAGCCCATGAAAACCCCAAATTCAGAGGACGAACGTAAAGTCTGACTTCATAGCTCATGTAGCCAATATACAGGTGCATCTCAATAAATTAGAATGTCATTGAAAAGTTAATTAAATTCAGTAATTCAATTCAGAAAATGAAACTCCTATATTATATAGATTCATTACACACAGAGTGATATATTTCAAGTGTTTATTTCTTTTAATTTTGATGATTATGGCTTACAGCTCAAGAAAACCCAAATTCAGTTTCTCAGAAAATTAGAATATTACATAAAATTAATTTTAAAAAGTAGTTTTTTAATAGAAATGTTGGCCAGCTGAAAAGTATGTCCAATGTACACACGCAATACTTGGTCAGGGCTCCTTTTGGATTAATTACTGTATCAGTGTGGCGTGGCATGGAGGTGATCAGCCTGTGGCACTGCTGAGGTGCTATGAAGGTCCAGGTTGCTTTGATAGTGACCTTCAGCTCGTCTGCATTGTTGGGTCTGGTGTCTCTCATCTTCCTCTTGACAATACTCCATAGATTCTCTATGGGGTTTGGGTCAGGAGAGTTTGCTGGCCAATCAAACACAGTGATACCATGGCCATTAAACCAGGTTTTGATACTTTTGGCAGTATGGGGGTGGGGGTGGGGGTGCCAAGTCCTGCTGGAAAATGAAATCAGCTTCTCCATAAAGCTTGTCAGCACAGAGAAGAAAGAAGTGCTCTGAAATTTCCTGGTAGACGACTGCGTTGACTTTAGTCTTGATAAAACACAGTGGAGCAACACCAGCAGAAGACCTCTGTTCAGGATAAAAGTAAATTTTGCATTTCATTTGGAACTCAAAGTCCCAGAGTCTGGAGAAAGAGTGGAGAGGCACAGAATCTAAGTTGCTTGAGGTTTAGTGTGAAGTTTCCAGTCAGTGATGATTTGAGGAACCATGTCATCTGCTGGTGTTTGTTCACTGTGTTTTATCAAGACCAAAGTCGGCGCAGTCGTCTACCAGGAAATTTTAGAGCACTTCTTGCTTCCCTTGACACCTGGTAACCCCAGGTGTCAAGTCAATGTCTTCACACATTTCCCCCCCTGGGTGCCATGATGCCTACTTTTGCATCACTTCATTTCTCCCCCCTGGGTGCCACAGCACCTGCATTTGCCTCTCCTGCTTGAGGCACACACATCTACATTTGTCACCCCTTCCCCCTATTCCCCAAGTCACTGGGTGAGAGTTGGACCTCCTGGTGGTTCACCACATGCCCCCCTGAACACCCAGAAGGGGCCTTAACCATCCAGTACCTTGGGCTTGAGCAATCGCCCATAACGGCTGTAACGTGGAGCAGCAGGGCCGACTGAAGGACCTTCCTGTCGAGGTGAGGAGGAAAAAAACTTGGTCTCCGGCAAGCAGTCCTCTGAAGGGGGAAAAGGTGGGGAGGGAAAAGATTCGGTCTCCTGGGAACAGTTCTCTGAAGGGGGAAAACCAACCTGTGGACCCGCCGCAGGTGGGCGTCCGTGCCATGGAGCCTGGGCCAGCACCACCTGCTCATCTGCCATCACATAAGCAGGCTTAAGTCTGTCTATACAGATGGTTTCCCTGCGTCCACCAAAATCCAACACAAAATGTTTCGCCACCGTTTCCAAAACTCTGAAAGGGCCGTCATAAGGTGGACCCAGCAGGGTTCTGTGGACGTCGTGTCTAACAAAAACAAACTCGCGTTCTCCAAATGCTTCGGAATGAAAGCGCAGGGAAAACTGGTGTACCAGCCCCAGAACGCTGCTTGCCTCTGCCCTAGGAAAAATGCGCAGACGAGTCGATAACGGGCACGGGCCTCTCCGGCAAAAATTCACCTGGGATCCGTAACGGTTGACCAAAAACAAGCTCAGCCAGGGAAGCTGCCAAATCCTCTTTAGGCGTGGAGCACAACCCCAGTAGGACCCAAGGCAGGCGGTAAGCCAAATTTGCGTCCATCAATGAGGCCCTGAGCACGGTTTTAAGAGATCTGTGGAACCTCTCACATAAACCATTAGCCTGTGGGTTGTATGCAGTGGTGCGGTGGCCTTTGACCCCCAGGCTCTTGCCATTGCGGACCAGAGTTCCGAAATGAACTGGGGACCCCTTGTTATAATAAATAAATAGTTAAGATAAGTTAATTAGATATTACACAAAGTGTTTGCATACACAAAAATACATAAGAAGGCTATCCCACTGCGGCCAATAATAGACAGTATCGGATCAGGCACATACAACTTATCAAAAGCCCTGGTTGAAATCATCAAATCCCTCCTTGGACTATCAGAATACCACTGCAAAAACTCAAAAGAGTTGGCACAAGAACTCAAAAATATAAAAATAGAATCAGATGAGATCCTCATTTCACATGATGTCATTTCATTATTCACAAAGACCCCTGTTGATGTCACACTACACATAGTGCAAGAACGCCTCAGTAATGACAGAACCCTAAAAAGACGCACCAATCTCACAGTTCACAACATATCTGAACTATTACAATTTGTTGCAAAATCCACCTATTTTCAATACAAAGGAAAAATCTACAGATTAAAAAAAAGGATTTGCAATGGGAGACCCACTATCAGCCATCATGAGCAGCTTTTTCATGGAGGATCTGGAAAACAAAGCCATCAACACAGCACCTACACAATGTAAACCCACCCTCTGGAAGAGATACGTGGACAACATTCTGGAGAAAATAAGGAAAGGACACACGCAAGAGCTCACTGACCATCTGAATAACACGGACAGCACTGAGAATATAAAATTCGCATACGAAGAGGAAGAAAATGGCACCATAGCCTTTCTGGACATGAAAATCCACCACAATGATGACGGCAGTATAAAAATCAGTCTACAGGAAACCATCCCACACAGATCAATACCTACTATGGACATCAGAACACCCCACAGCACACAAACTATCAGTTGTCAGGACGTTATATGAATGGGCCACCATCAGCACAGAGAAAGAAGACAGACAGGAGGAAGGAAACCACATAAAACATGCACTCATACGCTGCCAATATCCAGTATGGGCCATAAACAAAGGGAAACAGCAAGTCAAAAACAAAGAAAACAAACAGGAAACAAGACACAGAACAAAAGCCGAAATCAAAAAGAAGGACACCATAACTATGCCATACATCCAAGGGATAACGGAACCAATTCAAAGGATCATGAAAAAATACAAAATAAACACAGCAGTAAAACCACACACAAAAATTAAGACAGTTATTAGTACACCCCAAGGACAAAATAGAACAAGACAAAAAATGCAATGTAATATTGTCATGCGGTGGCCCTCGCGAGCCACCATACGATGCCACAAGTCACCGGTGAAGTTTGCATAGTTATTTATTAATGAACAAAAGTAATACAAAACAATGAGCCACGGTGGGCTAAAACGTACAGCACTAGATACAAGAAGCACACTTACAATCAAGACCCAGGGATGGTCAAAGCGTCTGACCATGAAGAACTCGTGCACAAATCCTTGACGAATCGTTGACGTTTCGTTGACATTTCGTTGACAAGACTGCCGCATTATTCTGCTCCCAGAGCCCACTTAAATGCAGAGCTGCTGATGAGCCGAAAATGCAGCAGGCCTGGAGGGAGAGGACCAGCAACAGAAAAACACAATACTCCCCCAATGCACAAATCATAATTAAAACAGGCACAAATGAGGCAATTACAGAGCATGGTTGACAGAGAATACGATACTCCATAATGCACAGAAACACACAGAGCAAGAAAAAAAAAGAAAAAAAACCCCCACAAATTAAGCACAATACATCCCTCAGACAGAAGAGGGGGAAAAAAAAACATACTAACAAAGGCAAGAACACAAAGCAGAACTATCACACCGAATGACCTTTAACCTACACAACCCAAGAGGATGACGACAGGCAGAGTCCAAAAACAACGGGAACAGTTCCGGTGGTCTCCCTGCGTCCAATGGCCAACGGGTGATTACGGGAGAAAGTACATGGTCGGGCGGCCTACCCCAGTTCCAGGCCCGGAAAGACAGAACCTCCGGCGGCCGAACCAGGTCGCCCAGTTGCAAGCACAGTATGTCGGGTGGCCGACCCAGGGCACCGAACCGGCGAAACAGTTCCTCTGGAGGCCGACCCGCATCCCTCAGCCACCAGAACCGTGAGGAAACCATAGGCGGTGGCCTCCCTGGCGAGGGGAAGACGTGGGAGAGCCGGGCCAAACGTAGAGGCCCCCCAACAGCCCCCGGCGATGATGAGCTGGGTTGGTGACTATTACGAGGGAGATGATGGTGACGATGAGCCCGCACAATGTCAGGTGGCAAAGGGTCTGCAGCTCCTTCACCGACCTTGACCCATACCGATGCTGCACTCGCGGCTGCACCCACGTTGGACCCCGATTGGGTCTCAGCTGCACCCGTGTCGGACCCTGACTGGGTCTCGGCTGCACCCACGTTGGACCCCGACTGGGTCGGCGCGGCACTGGTGACGACCTCTGACCCCGAACCTGGAACCTCCAGCACAGCGACTGCGGCTGGCTCCACACCGGTGACTCTGGAAGAAGGCTCGGAAGACAAGAAAGAACCGGGATCAGAATCACCGGTAGCAACAGAGCCCAGCGAGACAAGCTCGGGTGCAGCAAGCGGCTGCCCCTGACTCGCCTCCCCGAGAGGCAGGCAAAAATGCTCCAAGACAGAAAGGAGAAAAACAAAGTAGAGCACTTGCCTGCACTCGGGTTCTGTCACCGTCCAGGACTTCGTCAATCCAGGCTCAGGACAGAGAAGTTCGTCATCAGGCTCCCACTCGGCTATGGCAGGTTCCGCAGCCGGAATGATGGTCTCTGCAGTCTGAGGACCCTCTGGCGCTGACGTCCACGCCGATAACCCGCACGGCGTGGTGGCAGGGGACTCTCGACCTGCTGGCTCAAACTGCTCCAACGTGGAGACCTGGGGACGCTTCATCATCGGCACAGGCTCCATGCTGCAGTCCGCTCTTCTCCTCTGCCCACGACGTGGCTGTGGGGCTGGAACCAGGCTCTCCAGAACCGCAGGCCCACTCCTCATCTGGCGACGTAGTTCTGGCGTCATGGACCGCTCAGTGGAGGGAGACACAGAGGCAGCAGGTTTAGTGATAAGAGCTACAGCAGGTGGTGGGAGCTCGGGGGACTGCGAACCCCGAACTCCGCCCCCAAGGGTCAGACAAGGCAAATCACAACTATAACGAGAAGAATGAACTTGCACTTGCCTGTTTCCTGGAGGATAAATGGTGCCTGCTGCAGTGGGTGGAGTCTTCCTTCTTCCCCTCCGGATGGTGACGGCGGGCCCCTCGGGACGAGGAGGAGGAGCCACTCGTGGAGGATTGCTGACGGGCCTCGCCGAAACACGACTCACAGCACTCACAGCAGCTGGAGATGACGTCGAGGAGGAGGCGACTACGGGGATTCCCTCCTGTCGTGACGTGTGAGATACAGCTGACTGGGAGACTGGGTTCCTCTGATGACCCGGGGCTGGATCCAGATGGGATTCTCGCTGGAGCCTGGTTGGGGCGCGGCGATGACACTTACTGGCCAACGATGCAGCGAGGGGCCCAGGAACATATGGCACCGGGACTGGGCGGACGACAGGAGCTGGATTCCGATCCGTCGGTCTCCTGCCTGGGTTTCCCTCCAGCCTATGGATCTCCACTCTCGTCAGGAATGCCGAACTCGCGGGAGGAGGAGGGGGTTCCTGGAGCGCCTTTGTAATTAACCCGCGCTGAGCCACAATCCATGATATCCTCTCCCCTCCTTCCGGAAAAGAGGTGAGGTGGTATCGTAGTAAGGCCCACTGGGCGAGGAACAAATAGTGATCGGCTGCTCTGGTGGGCATGAGACGAGCGGCTTCAGCCAGATAGCCGTCAATCTCCTCAAACCACTCAGGGCAATACCCACGCTCAAGGGCGGACATCCTATTCACAAGCCCGAGTGAAGGAAAAAACTCCACACCACGGCAAACTCACGGTGAAAGGCGTCTTAGTTTGGCGGCAGTCTACTGTCATGCGGTGGCCCTCGCGAGCCACCATAAGATGCCACAAGTCACCGGTGAAGTTTGCATAGTTGTTTATTAATGAACAAAAGTAATACAAAGCAATGAGCCATGGTGGGCTAAAACGTACAACACTAGATACACATGACCATGAGGCAAAAAAGAAGCACACTTACAATCAAGACCCAGGGATGGTCAAAGCGTCTGACCGTGAAGAACTCGTGCACAAATCCTTGACGAATCGTTGACGTTTCGTTGACAAGACTGCCACATTATTCTGCTCCCAGAGCCCACTTAAATGCAGAGCTGCTGGTGAGCCAAAAATGCAGCACAGCTGTCAGGCTTGACAGCAGGAAGTCCCTCTGAGCGCTGTCACAATAAAGGCTTGGGGAGCCAGAGGGTACACACTGCTGTCAAACCTGGTGAAGATGATGCATGGCCCGAGCGCGGACGAGATCGGCTCTCGAACCATGACAAATATATGAAATATCATGCAGAACATGCAACAAAACCTACATTGGAGAAACCGGAAGATCATTCACCACAAGGAAAAAAGAACGCCAGAAGGAATGTGAGAAGGAAACACAAGGACGACTCACAAGATCACAAAAAGAAAAGGCAAAACAAGAAACATTAAAATCAGCAATATCAGATCACTGCGAAAGAAATAATCACATCATGGACTGGGACAACGCAAAAATTATTGGATCAGAGAGCAACAGACACAAACGCTGGATCAAGGAGGCCATAGAAATCAGGAAGCGGGGAAAAGATAGCATGAACCGGGATGAGGGGGCCTTTATGCTTTCCCACACCTGGGACCACATTCTCCAGAGACCATCGGACGGCGGAAAGCAGGGCCGGCTTGGTAGATCTGACAGGTCTGCTGGGCTGGCCCCGCCTATGAAAGTCAGCTGATAAAATTACTCCTGGCAGCAATCAGTTGACTCTGCTGACGAAGGCTGCAGTGCACAGTCGAAACATGTAAAGAAGGTAAAAACATCTCCTTTCTATTTTTGTCTTTAATAAGAACAAAAGGTAAATGATTTAGCATTTATTTCAGGGGTCGGGAACCTATGGCTCGCGAGCCAAATGTGGCTCTTTTGATGGCTACATCTGGCTCGCAGACAAATCTTTAAAAGGAACTCCGACTATATTCATCCGTCACACTGGTGCGCAAATGCGCGATATTGTATTTTATCATAGCGTGATTAATACATATGTCAGCTCTATCAAGTGTTGTGGGATGTCTGGTGCGTGTTTGGATCATAGATATAAAAGCCTTTTATATCTATGGTTTGGATGGGCAGCTCGGTGCGTGGACGTGAGTGATGGCTTTTGCGCAGCAGAGGCGCCCCCCCCCCCCCTCCCCGGTGTGTGTGGCCAACGGTGTGTGATTTGGTGCGGATAAATAGAAAGAGCGAGGTGACCGGAGCAGGTAGAATTTGTTGCTGACAACAGTGCGGTATATAAATAAAGCCCCAACGCTTCAGCAAAAAGGCCTGTGCTTCTGTGTACCGCAAGAGTGAGATTTACTCGGGAATTGACCGCGGAGGAAGATACATCTCCCCTGCGTCCCAAAACCACGGTTAGGAGACGAAAGGCAGGAATGGTCAACACAAGCGTGCAATCACAGACATGTCTCATGCGCGCGCTTTGAGCGATATAGTGCTATTATCACAGCGTGATTAATACACATCAGTTTTATCAGGCATGCGTTACAGCGCGCGATCACAGACTCAGAGTGAGGGAAACGTGGCTGCCAATCCGCGCCAACGGCCTCTCCGGCCACCATCGAGCATTTAAACATTTTTACACATTCATACCCAGTGTTATGGGCACTGGAGGCAATGCGGGTGAAGTGTCTTGCCCAGGGACACAACGGCAGGCTATCTGGGGAGAGCGTGATGCGAACCGCCAACCGTCGGGTTATTAGACGACCTGCTCTACCTGCTGAGCCCCACTTTTTCCTCCACTTTCCCTCTTTAGGGAAGCTATGGAGGCTCACCCCGCTCTCTTTATTTCCCTTTGATTTGAAATTACATCCAACAAATTACATCCAACATCCGCGATGTGGCATTTTCACTGACAAATGGCAGTAGTTAGGAGCTTCGCTTCTTGGCTTGTATAAGACAGAAAAAACGGCTGCAACCCTTCTACGTCACTACCCAGAATGCATTGCGACGTAAACAAAAATCGTAATAAAGTTTTTTAAAAATATATAAAACTGGGAATTATTTTCAAAAAAATTATATTATAGTTATGTTAGTAACATAAAAATAAAGCATATAGAGCTAACATGCCAATATAATCGGAGTTCCTTTTAATTATAAGGTTCAAGTTCAAGTGGGGTTGCCGTATGGCTCTCACGGAATTACATTTAAAAATATGTGGTGTTCATGGCTCTCTCAGCCAAAAAGGTTCCCGACCCCTGATTTATTTTAACCAATTCTGTATTTTCATTAAGCCTACATCTGCCTTTCCTGTTGACCACAGAGAATTTGAGATTTGTGAGAGCGCGTGTTCCTCTCCTCGTGTTAAAAAAGTGATTACATGGGTGAGTTGGGAACATCAATGTGAACTTCTTTCTGCATTGTGGTCACCCAGTTCAAAGGCAGTAAGTAGGTGTCCAGTTTTGAGGAATATTGAACCTTTGGATCAGAACTTTGTTTCCAAGATTGACCACATTCCTCTGCGGAATGTTTTTTTTTTTCTCTCTCTCTTTTTTTCTTTCTCAAAATTTGGATCTGGGCCACTCAAATGTCTGTCAACAATATTTGTGATGATCTGAGCGCTGAGTTTATCCATGCCCGGGCCACTCAGTATTCTCCCTTTTCTCCCATATTTCTGCTCAGTTATTATTGGTTTTCTCAGGGCTTTTACTGTGACAGCGCCGTGGCCGAACTTCTGGCTGCCAAAGTCTAGCCGGCACTGTCACAGCTGATCTTGGTTTGCAATTACGTTTCCTCCTTTCCTGTTTGTTTCATTTCCTTTTGCCTTCAGTATTTAAGGGAGCAGCTGAGGCTCACTCCTCGCTGCGACCTACACCCACGTAGACTGGAGTCCCTACACCCAGCTCCAGTTTCCTTCCTCGCTGCTTTATATCTGTAAGTGTTTATTCCATAGCGTCAGGTTCTGCCCTCGCTACCTTCTTGTATTTGTGTTAGTACTTTTTATTTGTGCCAAGTTTAGTGTGTTTTGCCCCACATGGCTCATTATTTTGCATTCTCTTTAATAAACAAGCAAACTTTCTTTTGGCACCTGGCGCCTCATTTATGCCCTGAAAGGGGCAAACACGACAATATTGGTCTGTGGCCTGCATTACATGTACTTCAGTCACATGGGGAAAATGTGATGCTCTCATACTGTTCTCCGTTGGGAAACTTTATTCTAATGTCCTGAACCTACATTGTCACTTCAGGTAAACACTGCATTGTTAACATCAAGTCAAAGTCAGGTAAATGGATGCCTGTTATGTCAGTGTTAGAGTCAACAGTTATACTTAGCTTCAGTGCGGTCAGACAGGTAGCCAGCCTGTGAGGTCCTCCGCCCACTCTCCGCCGCTGCTGGCATCCAGGACATTGCCTCTGCCAATGGCCCTTTTGTCCACATTGATGACAAACATCACGTTCCCCTTGCCGTGGCCAGCTCATCCCACGCCTCCCTCCGTTCCCCCCTCCACCACTGGAGTCCAGTTCCAGTACCACCCTGAAAAATAGAATTGGTGGAAGCCCCCCCCCCCCCCCGTGTCAACAATCACACAAACAGGAGTTGGTTTTTCTTTCTCTTTTTTCCCTCTTTCTTTCCTTTCCTCCTCTATTATCTCTGCATGTTTGGCATAAGCCAACACATCGCCAAATTTTCAACATGGATGCTGCTGGTGGTGCTGCTCTGCTGTGACCCGGGCTACCCTGTGCTGCTACTGTGTGTGGACTGCTTGTGATCTGGTTGCTCGGGATAATGTGCCACTGTACCCAAGTGGATCAGGACATGAGGCCAACCACGCTCCTGAGCTATACTCGAGACCAGCACCTGCTTCTTCGTTCCAGCCACGTCTCGGCACCCCTCCTGCCTAGGGAGCTCTTACGAAATCCGACGGGAGGACGTAGAAGCCAGTCGCGGAAGAGAGGGAAACGTGGCGGAGTACGACAGAGACTGCGGAGGAGAGAGAACAGGCCACCCCTGCCATCCATGTTGCTCTGTAATGTCCGCTCACTGAAGAGCAAAATGGAGGAACTCAAAATAAACGCCAGGTTCCTATACGAGTAGCAGGAGTTATGCCTGCTCATTTTCACAGAATCGTGGCTTCAGAAGGACGTGCCTGACTCGCTCCTATCCGTGGATGGCTTCTCCCTGGTGCGACAGGACAGGGACGTGCTCTCCGGTAAGATCAAAGGAGGAGGTATTTGTGTGTACGTTAAGAACAAATGGTGCTCACAGTTCACTACGAGAGAGTCGCTTTGTACCTCGGACATAGAACTGCTGTGCTTAAGCCTGAGACCCTATTATCTCCCCCGTGAATTTGGAAACATTTTATAATGCACCATTTATACCCCGCCCAGTGGGAACGCTTTCAACACAGCGAATGCTATTGTGGACTGTGTACACAGACAACTGGAATGCACTCCTGAAGCACCTTGTTTGATTTTAGGGGATTTTAATCACTGCAAACTGGATGCGGCACTGCCTGGCTTCAGCCAATATGTGAACTACAGTACAAGGGGAAAAATATTTTGGACAAATGCTATGGGAACATCAAAAATGCCTATATTGTAATGGTTAAGCCCCCCTTGGGCTCTTCAGACCATAATACTGTTCATCTGATTCCTACTTACAAGTCCTTGCTTAAAAGCAGCAAACCACAGACAAAGACAATCTTCATATGGGACAATGAAGGTATAGAAACTTTGAGAGGTTGTTTTTCTTGTACCGACTGGGGACTCTTCCATAACTTGGAGTTGGAGGAGGCCACAGATACCATAACTGAGTACATAAAATTCTGTAAAGAAAATGTTTTACCTCAGAAAGTAATCACTATGTACCCCAATAATAAGTCTTATATTTCCAATTAATTAAAACGGTGCATAGTACAGAAAAAGATTGCTTTTAAGAATGGGAACATGTTAAGTGTGAAAAATATACAGAAAGAAATTAATTACAAACTAAGAACAGCTAGAGATGAGATGAGGAAGAAATTTGAGTCTGAATGCCTAGGAAAAAGTTCTAGGAAATTGTGGGACTCAGTTAAAGTAATGACAAAGATGACTCCATCCAAAAGCTGCATTAATGTAATGAATGAGGAAGAAAAGGCAAACGAGTTGAATAATTTCTTTTGCAGATTTGAGACTAGAGATTTTTCTCATGAACAAAAAGCTGCTCTGGACGCTATATTAGTTTCAGGCTCTGCAAAAATTATAGTTGACCAGCATGTTGTGGAAAGATTTTTCTCACGTATGTGCCCCAGGAAGGCATCTGGACCAGACGGGATCTCTGGGCACGTACTGAAGTCATGTAGTGAGGAGCTAGCAGAAGCCTGGAGTCCCATCCACCAGAAGTCTTTAGATACGTGTTCTGTCCCAGTAATACGGAAAAGCTCTATTATAATTCCTGTACCAAAAAAAGCAAGCTGCAAAGAGAATAATGACTATCATCCTGTTGCACTGACCTCACTGGTAATGAAGTGCCTCAAGAAGATTGTCATTGACAATCTGAAAACTGATTTTGGAGGACTTTTGGATCCTCTGCAGTTTGCTTATAAAAATAATAGAAGTACAGAGGATGCCATCTTAACCTGAACTCATTCTGTATTTAAACATTTGGAGGAGACAACCTTATAAGCACGTCTTTATTGGTTGATTTTAGTTCAGCTTTTAAAAGGAACTCTGATTATATTGGCATGTTAGCTCTATATGCTTTATTTTTATGTTAGTAACATAACTATAATATAATTTTTTTGAAAATAATTCCCAGTTTTATATATTTTTAAAAAACTTTATTACGATGTAAATCGCCATTATTGTTTACGTCGCAATGCATTCTGGGTAGTGACGTAGAATGGTTGCAGTCGTTTTTTCTGTCTTATGCAAGCCAAGAAGCGAAGCTCCTAACTACTGCCATTTGTCAGTGAAAATGCCACATTGCGCGGCTTTTGGATGTAATTTCCAATCAAAGGGAAATAAAGAGAGTGGGGTGAGCCTCCATAGCTTTCCTAAAGAGGGAAAGTGGAGGAAAAAGTGGGGCGGCAGCAGCTCAGCAGGTAGAGCAGGTCGTCTAATAACCCGATGGTTGGCGGTTTGCATCACGCTCTCCCCAGATATCCTGCCGTTGTGTCCCTGGGCAAGACACTTCACCCGCATTGCCTCCAGTGCCCATAACACTGGGTATGAATGTGTAAAAATGTTTAAATGCTCGGTGGTGGCCGGAGAGGCTGTTGGCGTGGATTGGCAGCCACATTTCCCTCACTCTGTGTCTGTGATCACGCGCTGTAGCGCATGCCTGATAAAGCTGATATATATATTAATCACGCTGTGATAAAGCTCAATATCGCTCAAAGCGCGCGCATGAGACATGTCTGTGATCGCACATAAAGCTGACATATGTATTAATCACACTATGATAAAGCACAATATCGCTCAAAGCGCACGAGCGTGCGCTTTGCGCACCAGTGTTGCAGATGAAATAAGGGAACCCAGTGTGGAGGCACGGAATAATTGCAGGCAGGACACGGCGAACTGAAGTTTAAAAGGGTGTTTATTTCATCCTCCAGCACGAAGCTCACTCCAGCGCTGTGGAGCGAGCCCTTTTTTTTTTATTACTTATTTTGTACTAACCACAGTGCGCAGTGGTTAGCACTGTGGCAGCACAGTTTACCCTCGGCCGGGGGATCACGGAGATCGTGGGTTCGATCCCTGCCCCCGGCCAACAGTGATCTGTGTGGAGTTTGCATGTTCTCCCGGTGTTTGCGTGGGTTTACTCCGGGATTTCTCTGGTTTCCTTCCACATGTCAAAAACATGCAGGTTAGGGAGTTAAGGGGCGCTTGCGCACGCAGCGACTGGCAGCTGGTGGCTTGTCACCAGACTGCAAAACAAATCTACCTATGGGTACAAAAAAGGTAATTAAAAAAAAAGGGGGCTCCACAGCGCCGGAGTGAGCTTGGTGCTGGAGGATGAAATAAACACCCTTTTAAACTTCAGTTCGCCGTGTCCTGCCTGCACTTATTCCGTGCCTCAACACTGCGATATTGTGCTTTATCATAGCGTGATTAATACATATGTCAGCTCTATCAAGTGTTGTGGGACGTGTCTGGTGCGTGTGTTTGGATGGGGCAGCTCGGTGCGTGGACGTGTGTGATTTGGTGCGGATAAGTAGAAAGAGCGAGGCGACCGGAGCAGGTAGAATTTGTTGCTGACAACAGTGTGGTATATAAATAAATCCCCAACGCTTCAGCAAAACGGCCTGTGCTTCTGTGTACCACAAGAGTGAGATTTACTCGGGAACTGACCGCGAAGGAAGATAGATCTCCCCTGCGTCCCAAAACCATGGTTAGGAGACGAAAGGCAGGAACGGTCAACACAAGCGTGCGATCACAGGCATGTTTCATGCGCGTGCTTTGAGCGATATTGAGCTTTATCATAGCATGATTAATACATATGTCAGCTTTATCAGGCATGCGCTACAGCGCGTGATCACAGACACTCAGAGTGAGGGAAATGTGGCTGCCAATCCGCGCCAACAGCCTCTCCGGCCACCACCGAGCATTTAAACATTTTTACACATTCATACCCAGTGTTATGGGCACTGGAGGCAATGCGGGTGAAGTGTCTTGCCCAGGGACACAACGGCAGGATATCTGGGGAGAGCGTGATGCGAACCGCCAACCATCGGGTTATTAGACGACCTGCTGAGCCGCTGCCGCCCCACTTTTTCCTCCACTTTCCCTCTTTAGGAAAGCTATGGAGGCTTACCCCGCTCTCTTTATTTCCCTTTGATTAGAAATTACATCCAAAAGCCGCGCAATGTGGCATTTTCACTGACAAATGGCAGTAGTTAGGAGCTTCGCTTCTTGGCTTGTATAAGACAGAAAAAACGGCTGCAACCATTCTACGTCACTACCCAGAATGCATTGCGACGTAAACAAAAATCGTAATAAAGTTTTTTAAAAATATATAAAACTGGGAATTATTTTCAAAAAAATTATATTATAGTTATGTTACTAACATAAAAATAAAACATATAGAGCTAACATGCCAATATAATCAGAGTTCCTTTTAACACATTGCAGCCACACCTTTTAATTAAGAGGTTAAATGATTTTAAAGTGCATCCTGTCATTATTAAATGGTACCACTCATTTTTAACTTATCGTAAACAGCAAGTTAGTGTAAATGGAACTTTATCTAAATTTAGAACCCTCAGCACAGGAGCTCCCCAAGGCTGTGTTACTTCACCATTTTTGTTCACCTTGTACACTGATGAGTGCAGAAGTGTGTATCCAGGCAATCAAATTATTAAATTTTCCGATGACACTGCTATTCTATTACTACTTCAAAAGACTCATGATCTGTCAAGCTATTTTACAGAAATTCAGAGGTTTGTCAATTGGTGTGATGACAGTCATCTCATTTTGAATACTGATGAAACAAAGGAGGAGGGTCAACTTTCATCTGACCCTCAGGGAGTTGGTGACCACAGGCCTGTGGTCGTCCACAACCACACTATAACACAGGTTAGTTCCTATAAATATTTGGGAGCATTTATTGACAATTCATTAACCTGGAGCACACATATTGATTACCTCTGTAGAAGACTGCAACAGCAGCTGCATTTCTTGCGTAGATTAAGAATACATGGCGTTGATAAAAGGATTATGTTAATATTTTACCAGGCTGTGTTGGAGAGCTGTATTAGATACAGCATTACAGCTTGGTTTGGCAACCTCTCTGTGAAACTAAAGAACAGAGTGTTGCGTTTAATTCATACAGCATGGAAAATTATTGGAGTTAAAGAGTATTTACCCATGCAGATCTTACACGACCAGGCAGCTTGTAGACAAGCTCAAAAAATAATCAGTGACATGAGCCATGTACTAAACAATGAATATGTGCGGCTGCCCTCAGGGAAGAGATACAGAGTCCCCAAGTGCAGGTTCAATAGATACAAGAACTCATTTATCCCAATGTCAGTAAAACTTTTAAACTCAGATAAATAGGTCAGGGACACTTATAACTCCTGTTCTTAATGACTGCTGTTATATATTTATGTATGTATGTACTTGTATTATTTATTGGGTTTTATTTCATTTATTATGTACTACATCCATTGTGTATGTGTGGATTGTGTGGTTGCAGCATGGGTGACAAGCCCAAGACAAATTTCCCCTTGAGGGACAATAAAGTTTATCTTATCTTATCTTATCTATAAATGCACAGGTGAGGTATGTGACCAAATGTTTGCGGATGTAATCAGCTAGGTGTGGGTGCGTCTTTTGCAAAAAGACACTTTTCAAATGCTGCCAATAAGGCTCTACACCTGAATCATTAGCAGCCTTAGTTAAATCAGAAGGCCCATCAAACCTCTTGTAATCTGCTTCTATAAGCTTCAGCACTTTCATCGTTACCTTGTTTGTGGTTTGGATCATCCATATAAGCTGTATTTAAAGGTTTCATCATAAGATATTTTTCAGTGACAACATTTTCCATAATCTTCAGTTTTATTCATCATATTGACAGTGAGTTGAGTGTGGAGTGGATATGTGTGCACATCTACTTAACTCTTCGGCACCCTGGTGTGGCCGCTCCGGGTAGAGGGGTGGAGATGAGCGGAGGCGAGGTGACGTCAGCCACAGCTTCCCCAGCCTGGAGTTCTGTGAGATCGGGGTATGGGCTAAGCAGCAGGGGAGTACGGAGGAAGAGGAGCAGAAGCACAGCCCCCCGCCCCCATGCCGGACTCATCATGCACCATAGAAGAGATAGAACACACATTAGTCAAATCTTTTTCCTTCCTTTTACTATGGTCAATTTTTTAGATTTACCATCAGATTTTGATTTTACCGTCCAAGTCCAGTCCAAGTCAGCCTGTCGCCCTTTTTTTTCTTTTCCATCTCAGAATCAGAATCAGAATCAGAATCAGGTTTATTGCCATTGTTCATGTGATACACAAACTAGGAATTTGTCTCGGTGCCATGCTGCAACATTAAAAACATAATGAGAAAAAGGGATAAACTAAAAAACTAAAGGACTAGAAACGTGCAATAAGTGTAGAAAAATAAGTAATAATAAGTAATAATAATAATAATACTAGTAATAATGAGTAGTACTAGTCAAGGCAGTTTTAAAAAATTAGCATGTAGCAGATAATGTGAAGTACCACATAGTGCAGTCAATAATGCAACTGATTGACATGAGTCTGGTTGAGCTGCTGTACATAGTGCACGAGAGTCAAAAGTCACTTAGTGTTCAGCAGTCTGATGGCAGAGGGGAAAAAGCTGTTCATGTGCCGGGAGGTTTTAGTCCGAATGGACCGAAGCCTTCTACCTGAGGGGAGGGGGGCAAACAGCACGTGACCAGGATGTGAAGGATCGGCTATGATCCGGCCAGCACGCCTCCGGGTCCTGGAGATGTACAGGTCCTGGAGAGATGGGAGCTTGCAGCCTATCACCTTCTCAGCAGTGCGCACGACGCGCTGCAGCCTTAGTCTGTCCCTGGCAGTGGCTCCTGCATACCACACAGTTATGGAGGAGGTGAGGATGGACTCGATGATGGCCGTGTAGAACTGCACTAACATCTTGGTGGGTAGCTTGAGCTTCCTCAGCTGCCGCAGAAAGAACATCCTCTGCTGGGCCTTTTTGATGAGGGAGCTGATGGTTGGCTCCCATTTGAGGTCTCGGGTGATGGTGGTGCCCAAGAAGCGGAAGGAATCTGCAAAGGTGATGGGAGAGCCTGTGATGGTGAGGGGGGGCAGGGGGGATGTGACTTTCCTGAAGTCCACAATCATCTCCGCTGTCTTCAGAGCATTCAGCTGCAGGTTGTTGTGGCTGCACCAGGACACCAGCTGGGCCACCTCTTCCCTGTAGGCGGACTCGTCACCGTTGGAGATGAGCCCGATGAGGGTGGTGTCGTCCGCAAACTTAATCAGCTTAACAGACTGGTGGGAGGAGGTGCAGGAGTTGGTATAAAGGGAGAAGAGTAGGGGGGAAAGTACACAGCCCTGGGGTGATCCAATGCTGATGCTAACAGAGTCTGAGACAGACTTCCCCAGCCGCACATGCTGTCTCCGGTCCGTCAGGAAGTCGGTGATCCACCTGCAGAGGGAGTCAGGCACGTTGAGCAGGGACAGCTTGTCCTGGAGCAGATCGGGGCGGATGGTGTTGAATGCGGAGCTGAAGTCCACAAACAGAATCCTGGCGTAGGTTCCCAGGGAGCCCAGGTGCTGCAGGATGGAGTGGAGGGCCAGGTTGACTGCGTCGTCCACAGACCTGTTAGCACGGTAGGCAAACTGCAGCGGGTCTAGGAGGGGTGTGGTGATGGACTTGAGGTGAGACAGGACCAGGCGCTCAAAGGACTTCATGACTACAGAGGTGAGCGCTACAGGTCTGTAGTCGTTAAGTCCAGTAATCCGTGGCTTCTTGGGGACAGGGATGATGGTGGAGGATTTGAGGCAGGTCGGCACGTGACATTGCTTAAGGGAGGTGTTAAAAATGTCTGTGAAGACAGGAGCCAGCTCTTTCGCACAGTGTCTCAGGGTGGAGGGAGACACACCGTCCGGCCCGGGGGCCTTGCGCGGGTTCAGTCTGGAGAACTGTCTGTGCACGTCCTGCTCACTGATGACAAGGGGAGGGGGGGAGGAGGAGGAGGAGGAGGGGGGGACCGCTCTTGATGAATTAGGGGCTGAGGAGGCAGTGGAGCTGGGTGGAGTGGGTGAGTTGGACACAGCTGACGAGGTGTCAAAACGGGCATAGTGTTGGGACAGTCTTTGACAAAGGGCTTTGTCATCCTGACCTTTAGAAGCCTGAGGCCGATAGTTGGTGATTTGCCTCAGTCCTCTCCACACAGAAGCCGAGTCATTAGCAGTGAACTGCTGCTGGAGTCTCTCAGAATATACAGATTTAGCTCTCCTCAGCTCTCTGTTAAACCGATATTTGACCTCCCTGTAGCAGTCCCTGTCTCCACTTTTCAACGCTGCTTCCTTCTCCTTCCTGATCCGTCTGAGCTTAGCTGTGAACCAAGGCTTGTCATTAGAATATCTTATCCTGGTGCGCGATGGGAGAATGTGCTCTTCACAGAAGTTGATATATGAGTTCACAGTGTATGTGTACTCATTAAGATCATGTGTGGCTCATCTGAAGCTACTGCCCCTCAGTTGGCGAGATAATGCAACTGTGAGCTAGAGAATACAATTACACTGCAAAAGTCAAAGTCAAATGAAATAACTTAATGCTGTTTACCTGCCTTCAGGCATCCCAAACAAAAGAAAAATCAAATTTTCTTGCTCTGCTGGTACGTAATTTAATAAGCAAAAAATTCTATCAATTGATAATGTTAATTAAAAATAAAGACATTCGCCAATAAAGCAAGATTAAATTGTTTAAAACAAGTAACTATCATAAAGCTAGCAAAAACCCCACAAAAAACTGCACAACAAAAGAAATTACTGCCAAAACTATCTTGAGATAAAAAGCAGGCATCTAATGCCTTTCATCTTACAAAAATCCCCAGTTCAGTGTGACCTTATTACTGTTTCAGCACAAAACAAGTTAGTCCTTTCACACAGGCACACACATATACACACATAGCAAGCCTCAGATAAGCACACACATATTAGTGAAACAATCCCTAAGTTGCTTATAATAAGCAATAAGCATAATAACCCAAGGTTCTCATTGTCAATCATCTTCTGCCGCTCTGAAAACACATTCATTTTTTCCCATCTTTGTCACTTACCATCTCCCGTGCACAAATCTGCCGTTTTCCATGAAACAACAATCTCATTATTGTCCTTTTGCACTTCATAACAACAAGAAAAAACAACCTCAACTTTTGTCCCGCTGCCTGACTTCCGTATTCTCACATTCTTTTTTCTCTCTTTTTCTCACCAAAGTAAACTGTAAAACATAAAAAAAAAAACCACACACACGAACAAGCATGTGATCGACCAAACAAGCAAACTACAGTTATTTATTTGATGTATTTATTTTATTTTATTATAATTTGAGGTCATTTTATTGTGTATATATTTTAAAGGAGTTATTTTACTTTATTTTAGATCTGTTTTGAATGACGGCTTAAGGTATTTTGGTTCTTATTATCACATTAGAGTTTATCCTTATTATATTAGTGCTATTTATCTATTTTTTCCCCTTTTTATATTGCTCCTGTATTACTCCCTCCAGTAAATTTGAAAATCTTGTAATATACAGTATATATCGGAGTACTTTATCAATGCTCACTTGTGATGTAAAGGTCTTTCATGATATTGTTTCTGAATCTATGCTCACTTGTGATGTTAAAAAGATCTTGCATTGATTGTAATCTATGCTCACTTGTGATGTAAAAAAGATCTTGCATTGATTTTTATCCCCCGCACGCTCTCTGTGGGTCCACTTAATGCAGTAGTAGAAATGTACACTTCTGTTCTGCCTCAAACCGGGACCACCAAGCTTCTACCTCACCCTAAATCCAATTTTTGGAGTTTGCGGTATCAAACACTTGGCTTACAACTCTTTTACGTGTATTCTCAGACCGACCGCGGACTTGAACCGGGTGTCACCAACAATTAAATTTACTCACTGTGATCTTGGCTCCAGGTTGGCTCTGCCACTCTCCAGCTCTGCTCCCAGCTTCTCTGGACCATGCCTCACTTCCACAAAACCAGCTCATTGGCACCGGCAGGGGAGGCAGCTGTGCGCACTCACTGTGGTCTCAGAACACTGGAAGCAGGCAGGAGAGGTATCTGGAGTCCCTGAGTTCGGGCGCCAAGTATGTTAGAAAAATCCTTCTTCACCTTCAGTCAAAAACCAGGCTGGATCAGAGTTTCAGCAAATTTAGTTATACTGGCCAGTGGAGAGCAATACAAAAATAGCCTCAGAGCCTTTTCGCACACAATTCTGATTCACACACACAACTTTCAGTCATTTAAGCATCCTGCTATCTCAAGACTGTCCATGACAGAATATCTAGTTCAGGCTGATTGTTCAAAGCTGTCTCCTTCTCAGACATACTCATAACAATACAGTACATGAAAACAAAAACAAAGAGATAAATGTCCAGCTGCCAAGACCTTGTACATTTCACAGAGACTCTGAGGCAGACTCTGAGACAAAGCAAATCACACATATGAAACACAAATGAAACTTTTCTATCAGCACTCCTCCATGTAACTGGGCTGATGTGTTCAGCCACACAGGACCCGATGACTCTTAATCTGGACAATATTATGATGGAGTAAATGTACCTGGAAAAGACCCCTTAGAGAGTGTAGGCATGGTCTACTATTCATCCTAATCCTAATTGTGAAGCAATATTACTATATTCAAACACACACCAAGATAAGTAGAACATTTGGAACATAACCGGTTAATTGATCCACATCATCACAGCCATGTATTCACAACTAACTATTGGTGGGGATATCCAGAGCTCCTTGCTAGTTGTCATGGTCTGAGCGCTGATATTGTCCGCGCTCGGATCATCCAGTACTTTCCCCGTTCTCCTGTGTTGTGTTTCCTATGACATCCAGGGCTTTTATTATGACAGCGTCACGGCGGGACTTCCAGCTGTCAGAGCCAAGCTGCATCGTGACAGCTGTTCAACATTCCACTGACTAGTTTCTCATTGCCTGATTAGTCCTCTAGCCCTATTTAACGGAGCAGCTGAGGTTACTCCTGGCTGCGACCTCGCACAATGTTGCATCCGTACAACGTTCGGCTGGAGTCCCTAAACCCCGGCTCCAGTCACCCTGTGATTCTCAGTCTCAGTAAGTGTGTTGTTCAGAGTCTGTTATCTTGTGTCCTTAGTCTTTACCTTAGTCATAGTCCGTGTTTTTGCCCTACGTGGCTATTTATTTTGTCATTTTATCTTGTGTTAATAAAACATGCAAACTCACTGGTTGGCCTATAGCGTCTCAGTGGTATCCCGTGAGGGCCACCCATGACAGTAGGTCGCAGCCCAAAACAAGACGCCGGTCACTGTGAGTTTGTTGTTTGGGCTTGTAGTTTTTTCCTTGTTTTCCGCATACCAGCATGTCGGAGATGGCATCACCAGGAGCAGGCTATTCCTTAGACTTGGGCTACGAGCTGGTCGTAGCCCTCAGAGAGGTAGACTACTTCCTCAATGCTGTTCATAAGGCCTTCACTCCTTTCGACACATGCTGGTTTGTGGACCTCGCTGAGGCGGCTATTAACCGCAATCCTCCCCTTGCCAACCACGCCGAAGTCAGGAAGAGGATGGCGGAAATTACGGCTCTCCGGGAGAAGCCCCATGGACCAGAGGGGAACTCTGGCGGAAGCCGAAGGTGAGGTATCCCCGTTCCTCGCCTCGGGATCCAGTTCCTGTCGCCCATCCAGTTCCAGTCCAGGAATTCACGTCACCCCAGGGCCATTCCCATCCACAGCGGAGGAGAACGTCAGCCGGGACCCCCCGTGAAGAGACACAGTGGGTAGCTGAGCTCATCAGGGGCCACTTGGCTGAAGCTCGCTCTTCCTCCAATCCCAGTGACATCCAAAAGAATGTGGTGGCGGCAGTTAGACTGGTGGAGATCAATCCCAAACTTCATGATTACCCCAAATACGCTGACCTGCTAGCCTCTGTCTCCGTGCAGGAGCGGCGTTTCCCAAACCTGACTCAAGCCTCACTCTCTGCCGATAAATGCCATCACCCTGCTCATCTCCAGCCTCAGCGAGATCCCCGTCCAGATCCAGTTCCGGGGAGCCATAAGAACTCTGCCTCCCAGCCAGCGGTGAGCTCCACGAGTCTAACTCCGGCTGTCCCCGTTCCTGATCCTTTGCAAGCGGCTCCTCCCCGTCTTCCCAGGGGGCCTTCCGTCACCATCCAGAGGGAGAAGGAGAGAACCAAGCCCGCTGCAGCAGTTTCCATCGGCCCTCAGCGGAACAGGAAAGTGTCTTTTCATTCTTTTCCTTCACTGTGTGAATTGCCTTGTCTGACTCCTGGGGGTGGAGTTCGGGGCTCACAGTTCCCCGTGCTCCTTCCACCTGCTGCAGTTACTAATTGTGAACCTGCATCCTCTGTGTCTCCATCCCCTGAGCGTTCCCCAGTGCCAAGATTACACCGCTGGATGAGGAAGGAGCCTGCGGCCCTGGAGAGCCTGGTACCAGCCCTGCAGCCACGTCACAGGCAGAGGAGAGCAGACTGCCGGTTGGAGCCTACGCTGACGATTAAGCGTTCTCGGGTCTCCATTGAAGGGCAGTTCAACCCAGCAGGCCACGGATCCCCTGTCACCACGCCGTGCGGGCCTTCAGCGTGGACTTCAGCGCCAGGGAATCCTCAGACTATGAGGACCATCATGCCGGCTGTGGAGCCCGCCGCAGTCGAGAGGGAGCCAGGAGTGGACCTCCAGATTGTGGAACCTGATCGGAGATCAGAGATCAGAGTCCTGGGTGGCGGTGGAGCCTGAGATCAGGCAAGTGCTCTATTTTGTCCAGGTTTGTGTTTGGAGGTCATCCCTGGTGCTGCGCCAGCCCAGTCAGGGTCCGTCGTGGGTGCAGCTTTGACCCAATCGGGGTCCGTCGTGGGTGCAGCTTTGACCCAATTGGGGTCCATCGTGGACGCTGTTCCGGCCCAGTCAGGGTCCGTCATGGGTGCAGCACTGTCCCGATCGGGGTCCAGCAAGGGCGCAGCGCCGGTTCGAGTGAAGTTCGTAGAAGGAGCTGCAGATCCTCCGCTGTTCGACGCCGGGCTGGTCCCTCATCCTTTCCCCAATCCCTTTTTTCCTCCACCGGGTGCCGCTGGGATTCCCCGTTTTCGGCTCGGCTTCCCCTCACTATCCATCTCGGTAGGGAGGCCTCTGAGTTCTCCCTTTCGGTCCTGGTGGCCTAATGACACGGGTTGGCCGCCCAGGAAACTTCTTCGCCAGTTCGGCGTTCTGGGTCGGCCACCCGACGGACTGCGTTTCTGTGTTCAGCGACATGGTCTGGCCGCCAGAGGTACCATTTCTCCGGGCCTGGGACTGGGATAGGCCACCCGAACTGTTTCTTTTTTCCCTGTCAGCAATCTGGAAGCTGGATGCGGGTAGACCTCCCGAACTGTTTGTTTTTTGTTTCTCTGCGCTCTGCCTGCCAACATCCCTGTGTTTTTTTTCCTCTCCTCTGTAGTTTTAGGGATGCTCTTGTGTTTTTTTGTCTGTGGACTTTATTGAACTGTTTGTACAGTATATCAATGCTCTGTAGCGTGTTTTTTTTCCCCCTTGGTATTATGGAGTACGCTGGATTATGTGCCTGTATTTCAGTTTTCTTGTTCCCTCTGTAGTCTGAGAAATGCTTTTTTTGTTGTTGTTGTCTTTACCTATTTATAATAATGGGCAATATTTGCTGGCCAGTAGCTTTCTGTTTTCTTTTCTTCTGGTTTTATAGGGTACTGTATGTTTTTGCACTTACCTGTATTTTTGTTTATTAGTCAGAATGTGGTATTCTTCTTGTTTTCAGCTTTGTTTAAGGATTGTTGTATCATGTTCTGCCTTATTTTTGCCTGGTTTCCCCTCCACCCTCCCTAGGGCAGCCCTGGTGCTGGGTAGGGGCTTGGATGTTATGTTGCGCCTGGAATGCGCCTTTTGAGGGGGGAGTACTGCCATGGTCTGAGCGCTGATATTGTCCGCGCTCGGATCATCTAGTACTTTCCCCGTTCTCCTGTGTTGTGTTTCCTATGACATCCAGAGCTTTTATTATGACAGCGTCACAGTGGGACTTCCAGCTGTCAGAGCTGAGCTGCATCATGACAGCTGTTCAACATTCCACTGATTAGTTTCTCATTGCCTGATTAGTCCTCTAGCCCTATTTAAGGGAGCAGTTGAGGTTACTCCTGGCTGCGACCTCGCACAATGTTGCATCCGTACAACGTTCAGCTGGAGTCCCTAAACCCCGACTCCAGTCACCCTGTGATTCTCAGTCTCAGTAAATGTGTTGTTCAGAGTCTGTTATCTTGTGTCTTTAGTCTTTACCATAGTCATAGTCCGTGTTTTTGCCCCACGTGGCTGTTTATTTTGTCCTTTTATCTTGTGTTAATAAAACATGCAAACTCACTGGTTGGTCTATAGCGTCTCAATGGTGTCCCGCGAGGGCCACCCATGACACTAGTAGGAGAAATAAAATAAATTTCTCCTGCTCAGGACTTAGGAACATTTCAAACAGTTCCTCCAAACCATCCTCTGCAGTCGTAGTCCCAGCGTCAATGGTGCCAAGGCAGATAAACACCTTTGAACTTAATAGAGGATGGTGGCTCTGTGGGCGTAGGGTCTACTTACACCTGCCCTCTAACTGGGAGGTGTCTGCGCCCTTGTATGACTGACTGACCACGCTATCATGATGTATCTGGATTAAGTCAGATAGTCAGAGTATTGAAAGAAGGACCTGGAATACAAACCACATGATGCAGTCTGGGCAACGGATATATCAGTTGAATTTAAACATTGGAGCGTTGGCCAAAAGGTCACACTTGCACTATTTCCTTGGGCAGGGATTGGAAAGAATATTCTTAGGACTGAGTTCAGCCAAGATACTGGGTATGAACCCGATGTCTTCACTGCCCGGCTAGAATCCTTCTCTGGATGGTGGGTAGGAGTGATTAAAAAACACAATATTATCCCTTATGATTAGAACTGCCATCTTTATGTGTGTAGGATGTTGCTGCATTCCCTGTTGTAGAGGCCTTATTGGAAAAACAGTACATGCTGCTGTTGCATGCCAATATCTCATATTAGCTCAGCAGGAGGAGAGCAACAAGGATTCAAGTGATAAGGATAGTCAGGTTTAAATCATGTCTACCAGTGTCTCTGCAAGAAAAAATGTTGGTATTGACAATATGCCTATAATGACTAAAACATGATATAACAGCTGAAAATTATGTAAATACATTTATTGGAAGTTTTTTAAGTTTTTATTTTTGATATTGAAATTGTAATACTGAATGTCTGTAAATGATAACTCATTTTTATGGTTGTCAAAGGTAGTAGAAACGAAGTGAGAATTTTTCCTGTATAAATGCTCAAAGAATGAAGACTGAAAAGAAATTACATTACAATGATTACTCATAATAGTATATACTGCTTATAGGTTTTTCACTCATCACATATGAAAATAACATCAAGTGTCTAATACCTGTTTATTATAGTTATTGACTCCATGAAAATGAGTCAAGAGAGGAAATTGTTATAATAAATAAATAATGAAGATTAGTTAATTAGATATTACATAAAGTGCTTGCATACACATATCTTTTGGATATACACACACACACACACACACACTTACACTAGTCACACATACACATCAGTTGCTTGCACACATACACACACATGCACACACACATACAAGCTCCACAGGAAAGTTTCTGTTCCTGTTTCCATATATGGGCATGGGGATCATGTAGGACTAAAGAGGAGACATCTGGAGACAGGAACCAATAGGATGGAACCCATAAAAGAGCTGAGATTACATCTGAAGCCATTTGAACACTGAAAGAACTGGTTCTAACTAGTTTGGACAATGGCCAGGGTACTGTTGGAACGTTACTGGGAAACGCCCACTAACTGAAAGCGTTTTTGTAGCTGTGCTGTTCTTTGTTCTGGGTCCTTTCCAGAAAAGGGGGGTGGAGGAGACCCACAGCCGTGTTCACTGACTCCCTGCATGGTTCAATAAAAGTTAAGCTGAGAAATGGTATTTCTTCTGTGATTATTGGTTGGTTAACTGAAAAGATTCTGCTAACTGTCCAAAATTAATTTTCCACCCTGTTGGAGGTGATGTTTGATGGGGACCCAAAGCGTGCCACCCAGGATGACACAAACGTGTCAGAGTTCACTGCTGACATTCAACATGTAGTCGGTAAGCTTAATGTCGTGGCTGACTGCATGTGGCGCGTGTTAGTCTCCCCGGTCTACATGGGGATTGATTTTTCCGCCATGGCCGCCGTCCAAACCAGGGACGCAGACATTTGCGAGCTCCGGTCCACGGCTACCGGATTAAAACTGGACAGCAGGGCGGTGCAAGAAGGGTGACCGCCCTTGCTCTGTGACATCTTCACTGGCCGCACCCGCCCGGTGGTTCCGAGCTCTTGGCACTGCCGCATTTTTGAGTCCGTCCACTCCCTTTCACACCCCACCAAACGAGCCTCGGTTAAACTGGTGGAGTCCAAATTTGTCTGGCCTCGCCTACCCAGAGATGTGAAAGAATGGGGTGCAGCGTGCGTCACGTGCCAGTGGGCTAAGGTACACAAGCACACCAAAGCCTTTTCAAATTCCAGCCAGGAGGTTCGACCACGTACACGTGGATTTAGTAGGCCCCCTTCTGTCATTGCAGGGTTTCACACACCTTTTAACAATCATGAACCGCACTACACATTGGCCAGAAGTGGTGCTTCTGCTGAGGTGGTTCACACATTTTTGTCAGCTTGGGTCGGTCGGTTCAGATCCCCGTCGGACATCACTTCCGACAGGGGTCTGCAATTTGTTTCAGAACTTTGGTCCACGATGGCCGACAGCCTGGGGTTCAAAATCCATCACACCACCGCATGCAACCCACAGGCTAACGGTTTGTGCGAGCGTTTTCACAGGTAGCTTAAAGCATCACTCAGAGAGTCACTAAAGGATGTAAATTGGGTCGACCACCTGCTTTGGGTCCTATTGAGGTTGCACTCTGCACCTAAGGAAGATTTGGCAGCTTCCCTGGCAGAACTCGTTTTTTCTCAGCCACTGTGGATCCCAGGGGAATTTTTGCCAGAGAGCCCTGCGCCCAGATCTGATCAACCTGCGCACCTTTTTTCCGGTACAGGGGCGGCCAGTGTCCTGGGCCTGGTGTACCATTGTTTTCCCCGCACTTTTGTTCCAAAGCACTTAGAGAACACCAATTTGTTTTCGTCAGGCACGATGTCCACAGAATCCCGCTGCTTCTGCCATACAACGGCCTGTTCAGAGTGTTGGAAACTGGGGGGAAACATTTTGTGTTGGACTGGGGGTGGGGGGGAGACCATCTACATAGACAGGCTGAAGCCTGCTTATGTGATAGCAGACGAGCAGGTGGTGTTGGCTCAAGCTCCCCGGTGCAGGTCCCCACCTACGGTGGGTCCGCAGGTTTGTGTTTTCCCTGCAGAGAATGGTTTTCATGGCATTAACTCTTCCCCCCTTTCCCCTCCCCACCCTTTCCCCCTTCTGAGACCAGCCTTTCCTTCCACCCACCTCAACAAAAAGGCACTTCGACCGGCCCAGCGGCTCCACGCTACAGCCTCTACGGGCGCTTGCTCAAGCCTAAAGGTCCAGAGGGTTAGGTCCCCTTCTGAGTGTTCCGGGGGGCGGGGGGGGGGGGGGCTTTGTGGTGACACAATATCACATGGAACTCCACCCAGGACTTGGGGTTGGTGGGGGAGAAGGTGTTTAGAGATGGAAATAGGGAAAAGGTGCCAGAATGCTAGGGGCTACGACACTGAATAAATATGTGCCTTTCACCCCCACTGTGCCAGGTTCTCACCTGAGGATGCAGGGGCACGAATGTATGATAGTAAGACTTGCTTTGTAACTGACAGTCAGTCTTTTCTGTGTTGGAGGAGAAGTAAAGTTATGTGTCATCAGCTCGTGTCTCGTCTGCTTTCATCCTCCACAGTATCAACATTATTATCTGAATTACACGGTCCGAACATTTAGAACACACCAAAAGGTACTCCCCCTCTTTCTCCTCCACACCACTGAAAAATCACCTCTTCATAAACATCTTTAAGAATAAACTTTATTTAAAATGTGACAAAGTGCAGCAGTGCTTAAAAATCTTAGTTGTCCTCCTATTTGTCAATGAAGTAGTGTTTTTCTTTTTAGGGATCTTATTTTGGTCACTTTTTACAGTATCTCAACATCACTTCTGGACTGACGTCACTTCCTCTCTGGTCCGTCACTTTATTGTGTCCCCTCCGGGTTGGTTTTGCAATCCATCCATCCATCAATCCATCCATCTATCTTCTACCACTTTTCCAGAGGTTCGTGTCGCAGAGGCAGCAGTTCAAGCAGAGAAGCCCAGACTTCCCTCTCCCCAGCCACCTACTCCAACTCTTCAGAGAGGATACCAAGGCGTTCCCAGACCAGCTGGGAGACATAGTCTCTCCAGCGAGTCCTGGGTCTGCCCTGGGGTCTCCTCCCAGAGGGACATGCCCGAAACACCTCAAGTGGGAGGTGTCCAGGAGGCATCCTGATCAGATGCCCATACCACCTCAATTGGCTCCTTTCAATGTGGAGGAGCAGCGGTTCTACTCTGCGCCTCTCCCGGTTTTGCAGTGCATTTTTGAATTTGCTGTTGCTTTGAGTATTTGCAGTGCATTTTTGAACTTGCAGCACATTTTTGAATTTGCTGTTGCTTTGGATTTTTGCAGTGCATTTTTCTATTTGCAGTTGCTTTGAGTTTTTGCAGCGCATTTAGGAATTTGCTGCAAGAAGAAGGAAGCAAGAATTTGCTGCAAGAAGAAGGCAGCAAGAATTAAACCGACTGTGTCTGACATTGAACCAGACTGGTCAAGCACTGTCAGGTGCTGTCAGACGCTGTCAAACAATTGGAATTACTGCATCATTGTTCTCGACGATTTTTACCCACTTATAATTTTACTGGACCAAGGATTCTTGCAACTTGATCTTTCTTGGTCAACAAACTGGGCTAGGCTAACCTGTCTGTTTTGGTTAGCCACCCCTGGCCTGGAAAGCCATGGCTCCCTCTCCGACCTGTGACAGCTGTGTTTCCCACTCTAAGAAGGTTTCCAAGTTGGAACTGAGGCTCTCTAACCTCTATAAGATCCAGGAGGATGAAAATCATCTGGACACGATCATTTTTGGTCTGACGTCGACGCCAGCGACAGACTCACAGCTAGCAGAGATGGCTACCTACCTGGGTGAAATTAACATATCGCCATCCACCTCTACCCTTTCTCCGGTCACCTCAGCTGTCCAGGACCGCAGCACTAAACACTGGCTTCAGGTAGGAGCTAAACCTAAAGCCCCGGGTGGTTCTTCTCATCCCTGGACCATGGTCGGGTCCAACAGCAAATGTCGGGGATCGACCAGGCACGGCCACGCCTCCTTCCTTCCCCTCTCATTGGAAAACAGATACAACATCTTTTCCTTGGAGGATTTCCCCCACCTGGATGCTGATCTTCCCCCCATGGCCGCCCCTTCTCCTTCAGCAGAGGCCCAAACCCGCAAGCCCGGATCAAAACTACCATAGGTGTGCTGAACTTTACACCAGCTCCAAAAAGAAGAGACCGCAACCCCCCGCATCACCCCCGCACCGGCATCCCGCCACCTCAGCAGCAACAGCAACAACGGCAAAACTATTTACCACTACAGAAGCCACCAACAAAGTCCCTCCAGACGATGCTGGTAATTGGTGATTCCATTATGAGGAGCGTCGGAAGCAGGTACTGTGACAAAATTTTTTCCTGGGGCTAAAGTGTCAGACATTGAGGCTCTTACCCCTGACCTATTAAATGAATACTCCCATGCTAAAACTGCTATTTGACATAATGCACGGCTCAGGAGACGCACACACACAGGCTTAGAGTAGTTCAAAGAGTTTATTAACAGCAGGGGTGAATGAGTGCGTGTCTGCGGGAAGTAAATGTGTTGGTGATGGTGTCTGCTCCAGGCACAGAGGCAGGTGACCGTACAGCCGAGCAACCCTATGGAGAGAGCACAGGGAGAGGGTGACGGGCATACACCAACACAGGAGGGATTTATGGCGAGAGAAGGACTTACTTGGTGGGTCAGGACAGCTGGCACAACAAGGGGGCGAAGCCCGGAAGACAGCCACCTGGAGAGCTCCGTACAGCAGCGAGGATTGGGCGATGGAGAGGAGATGTCCGCCGCTGGGGAATCCACCTGTGCACAGGGGAGAAGACTGAAGAAGAGAGGTAAGCGATCTTCTTACCAAAATGGTGACGCTGAAGAGAAGTATGCTCACAACGGTGAGGGACGAAGTCTGACGGCTTCAGGCCGAGCCTCCGGGCGAGACGGCCTTTATCCCTCGCCGCTGATGATTGTCAGGTGCGTGAGCAGGTGGCGCCGCTGATGAATGGCGCGGCGTGACAGTACTCCCCCCTCTAGCAGCGCCTCCTGGCGATGGCTTATCCGGGTGCGCTCGGTGGAAGTCCGCGATGAGCAATGGGTCCAACACAAACGACGGGGGCACCCATTGTCGATGCTCGGGCCCATAGCCCTCCCAGTCCACCAGGTATTGCAACCCACGACCTCGGCGCCGGGAGTCCAGGATGGAGGAGACGGACCAGGCCGGATGGCCACCAATCATCCGGGGCGCGGGTTGCGCTGCAGGAGGAGGGCAAAGGGGGTCAGTGACTGCCAGTTTCACCTTCGACACATGGAAAGTGAGATGGATGCGGAGGGAGGGGGGAATAGCCACGCGCACAGCCACCGGGTTGATGATCCGGGTGATGGGAAAGGGACCCATGAATCGCTGTGCCAGCTTCCTCCTCTCGCCTTTTAATGTGACGTCCTGGGTAGACACATACACGAGTTGCCCAACTCTGTACGCCGGGGCAGGTCTTCTGTGCCGGTCCGCCACGGTCCTGTTGCGCTCCGCTGTGCGTAAAAGCGCATGACCCGCGGCAGCCCAGGTGGAGCGGAACTGCCTAAGGTGCACCCTAACAGAGGGGACAGTTACCTCGTTCTCCTGCGCTGGAAACAGCGGGGGGTCGTAACCCAGGGACGCCTTGAAGGGGGACATCCCCGTTGCAGAAGAGCGGGCGGTGTTGTGGGCATACTCCACCCAGGCGAGATGGTCGCTCCAGGACGTCGGCTTGGATCTAGTAACACAGCGGAGCGCAGCCTCCAGCTCCTGATTGGTCCTCTCACACTGCCCGTTAGACTGGGGGTGATGGCCGGAGGAGAGGCTCACCTTGGCTCCGATGGCGTTACAAAAAGATCTCCAAACCTCGGATGAAAATTGGGGGCCCCGGTCCGAGACCACGTCCACCGGAATCCCGTGCAGCCTGACCACGTGTTGGACGAGGAGGCCCGCCGTCTCCAGGGCAGTAGGGAGACCTCGCAGGGGGATGAAGTGCGCCGCCTTGGAGAAACGGTCCACGATGGTCAGGACGGTGTCAAAGGAGTTGGAAACGGGGAGTCCGGTGACGAAATCCAGTGCGATGTGAGACCAGGGCCTGCCGGGGACGGGCAGAGGCTGGAGCAGACCCGCTGGGGGGGCATTTCCCGACTTGCTGGTGGCACAAATTGGGCAAGCCCGGGCGTAGCGGGCTGCATCCCTCCGCAGGCCTGGCCACCAAAAGGACCGTTGGAGGAGGCTGATCATCCGAGAGGTGCCGGGATGACAGGTGAGCCGGGAGGTGTGGAGCCAGTGGATGACCTCTCCTCGGACCGCAGATGGGACGAACAGTCTTCCCTCTGGTCCGCCGCCAGGATCAGGTTCCACCTCCTGCGCCTTCCGGATCTTGTCCTCAATGTCCCAAGAGATGGCTCCCACGACGCACGACCTGGGCAGGATAGTGTGGGGCATCTCCTCAGCCTCCACGGGGGTGAACTGCCTAGAGAGGGCGTCAGGCAGGCCGTTTTTGGAGCCCGGCCTGAAGGTGATCGAGAAGCGGAACCTGGCGAAGAACAAAGACCAGCGCGCCTGGCGGGCATTCAGGCGCTTGGCAGATCGCAAGTATTCTAAGTTCTTGTGGTCCGTCAGGACCACAAACGGCAGGTCCGCCCCCTCTAGCCAGTGGCGCCACTCCTGTAAGGCGAGTTTAATGGCCAGGAGCTCTCTGTCCCCCACATCGTAGTTCCTCTCCGCCGGGGACAGGCGCCGGGAGAAGAAGGCGCACGGTCGCTTGGCGCCATCGTCCAGTGATCGTTGGGATAACACTGCTCCCACTCCCGTGTCCGATGCGTCCACCTCCACAATGCACTGCAGCGCGGGGTCGACCTGGCGAAGGACCCGGGAGGAGGAGAACTCCGCCTTCAGCGCCTTAAAGGCAGCATCGACCTCTTCAGTCTACCGGAACGGGACCTTCGGGGACGTGAGGCGGGTCAGCGGTCCGACGATCCAGCTGAAATTCGGGACAAAGCGGCGGTAAAAATTGGCGAAGCCAACAAACTGTTGCACCTGCTTCCGGGATGTGGGAGTAGGCCACTCCACCACCGCCTTCACCTTCTCCGGGTCTGGGAGCACCTGGTCCTGGGCGATGATGAATCCCAGGAAGGATGTGGTCCTAGCGTAGAACTCGCATTTCTCAGCCTTCACGTACAGACGATTCTCCAGCAGTCTTTGGAGGACCTGCCTCACATGGACCTGGTGCTCATCTCTGGACCTGGAGAAGATCAGAATGTCGTCCAGGTAGACGAACACGAAAAGGCCGATGAAATCCCGGAGGACGTCATTGATGAGGCGCTGAAAGACGGCAGGAGCGTTGGTCAACCCGAACGGCATGACGAGATACTCAAAGTGGCCGTTCGGGGTACGGAAGGCTGTTTTCCATTCATCTCCCTCCCGGATCCGGACGAGGTGGTAAGCGCTGCGTAGATCCAGCTTGGTAAACCAGGTCGCCCCCTGGAGGGAGTGGAAAGCAGTGTCCATGAGGGGCAGGGTGTAACGGTCCCTCTCAGTGATGTCATTAAGCGCTCGGTAGTCTATGCAGGGACGGAGGGAACCGTCCTTTTTCCCGACAAAGAAAAACCCTGCCCCCACGGGTGACGACGATGGGCGAATAATCCCAGCGCTCAGTGATTCCTTTAGGTACGTATTCATTGTCTCCCTCTCCGGCGCCGACAGGCTGTAGAGCCGACCAGATGGCAGGGGAGCCCCCTGGCGGAGATTGATGGCACAGTCATATGGTCGATGCGGGGGAAGAGACATAGCTTTCGATTTACTAAATACCATACCCAGGTCGTGAAATTCTGGAGGCACCAGAGACAGGTCCGGAGGTGCTGTATCCGCCACAGGGGGAGCCGCGGACGGGGAGCAGGCAGCGGACTGAAGGCAGGTGCCCATACAGAAGGTACTCCATGCCGATACCCCAGCGGACCTCCAGTCCAGGACAGGGTTGTGGAGGCGTAGCCAGGGATACCCCAGGATGACGGGCGACACAGAGTTGGGCAGGACGTAAAATACCATCTCCTCCCGGTGGTTCCCTGAGATGATGACTGGGACAGGCATGGTTTGGTGAGAAACTCTCCCAAGGGAGGCACGGGAGAGATGGACCAGGGAGATGGGGTGTTTTAATGCCTGACAGCGGATGCCCAATCGGGTTGCCAGGCCTTGTGAAATGAAGCTGCCCTCTGCGCCCGAATCCACCAGTGCGTGGGTGAGGTGCCCAGTGGGATTGTGGCAAAAACGGATGGGCAGCTTTAATTGAGTGAGAGTGTCTAACCGGTTGGGATCCGCGAGGCTCCCTACAGCGATTCGCGGACCCCACCGACTGGCTTTCCGCGGGCAACGCTCCACAGTGTGAGTCCAGCCCGTCACCATCGGCTCCGACTCCTCGGGGCACGATGCTGGCGGCGCCGCCAGGGGGCGAGCTTGGAACAGGTGCGGCGAGACTCCACGAGGGCGAGAAGAAGAAGACTTCCGCCCCGAGGAGCGCTCGCGCAGCCTGTTATCCAAACTTATCGCTAAGGATGTCAGCTCCGCTAGCGTCCCAGGGATATCCCGTCCAGCCAGTTCATCCCTCAGATCATTATTGAGGCTGCGGAGGAACAGGCCACAGAGGGAGCGTTCCTCCCAGCCCAATTCCTCCGCCGCTACCCGGAAGTCGACCGAGTAGTCCGCTGCCGACCGGCCTCCCTGCTGGAGAGCGAGAAGCCGATCGACCTGGACCGTCTCGGTTTGAGAATGGTCAAAGACCTCCAGAAAGCGCCTCACGAACTGGTCATAGGTGAGGGTGGCATAACTGGGCCTCGCCATTACGGCGTAGGTCCAAGTTAACGCACGCCCCTCCAGAAGATTCCCTATGTAACCAATCCGACTGTGATCCGAGGGAAAATCTCCGGGCACACGGTGGAACACGGACTCACACTGCATAATGAACCCCCGCGCTCCGCCGAGCTTACCGCTAAAGCGGGCGGGGGTCGGAATCGGTGTGAGCCGAACCGGTGCCACTGGAGCCGGCTGGACGGCCGCTGGAACGGCAGGAGCCGCGCCACCCTGACGAGCCGGGGGGAACGGCTGTTGAGGATCTAAGCGGCCCAACCGGTTAGTTAAGTTTAATAATTGATTTAAGATAACCTGCTGTTGATAAGCAATCTGATCCACTCTAGCCTCGAGAGTGGTAAACCGGTGTGCGAGCCCGCCGTCCGCCGAGCCGCTCTGCTGAAGCCGTACTGACATAATGCACGGCTCAGGAGACGCACACACACAGGCTTAGAGTAGTTCAAAGAGTTTATTAACAGCAGGGGTGAATGAGTGCGTGTCTGCGGGAAGTAAATGTGTTGGTGATGGTGTCTGCTCCAGGCACAGAGGCAGGTGACCGTACAGCCGAGCAACCCTATGGAGAGAGCACAGGGAGAGGGTGACGGGCATACACCAACACAGGAGGGATTTATGGCGAGAGAAGGACTTATTTGGTGGGTCAGGACAGCTGGCACAACAAGGGGGCGAAGCCCGGAAGACAGCCACCTGGAGAGCTCCGTACAGCAGCGAGGATTGGGCGATGGAGAGGAGATGTCCGCCGCTGGGGAATCCACCTGTGCACAGGGGAGAAGACTGAAGAAGAGAGGTAAGCGATCTTCTTACCAAAATGGTGACGCTGAAGAGAAGTATGCTCACAACGGTGAGGGACGAAGTCTGACGGCTTCAGGCCGAGCCTCCGGGCGAGACGGCCTTTATCCCTCGCCGCTGATGATTGTCAGGTGCGTGAGCAGGTGGCGCCGCTGATGAATGGCGCGGCGTGACACTATTGTGCATGTCGGATGCAACAACATTCCAGATGAAGTGTCTGAGATCTTAAAGAGAGCCTTCAGGAGCCTTCTGTCCGCTCTTAAGAACTGTGGCAAACGTGTGTTTATCTCTGGACCACTTGCTCCTTTTAGAAGAGGTTGCAATTATTTCAGTAGAACTCTTAGCCTTAATTCCTGGTTGTGCTCAACATGTCCTACTTTTAACATTGGTTTTATAGACAATTTCACCCTGTTTTGGAACTGCCCATCACTTATGAGGCCAGATGGTATTCATCCAAATAGACTCCGTGCACGTGTTTTAAGGAACAATCTGTTTTATTCGATTCAGCATTTTTTAGTACAGTGACTGAAAGCTGGTGTGTCACCTCGCCCCAAAGTGCCTGGGTCTGCCAACCAGCTTTTTTTTGCTTCCACCTCTCCTATTACCTCTATTAATCCAAATAATTCTGTCTGTTTAGATCAGTCTTCAATTCACAACCCCATAGAGATTGTGTCTGTCCCCCGATACCCAAAACATTATAACCCAAGACAAATGCAACATAGCTTTATAAAGATTAAAATCATTAATTTACCACAGAAAAATAAAATAATTAAAAGCAGACTGCTGAATATAAGATCTCTGTCCGATAAAGCGACCTTGATTAATGATATGATCATGGATTACAATATAAATATACTCTGTCTCACAGAAACATGGTTACGCCCTGATGACTTTGTTAGTATCAGTGAGCCCCCCCCCCCACCTCCCCCCAGCTATGGTAATATTCATATTCCTAGAAACACTGGCCGAGGTGGTGGTGTCGGGTGGTGTCCCCATTGTGGGACTAATAAAGGCTTATCTTATCTTATATATGAATCCACATTACTAGTGAACCCTCAGCCTAAGCTAAACTCAAATTATAACTCTTTTGAATGCTTAATTTTTAGCTTAGCACACCCATCCTGGAGGTCGGAACAGCCCATTTTATTTACCACAGTATATCGCCCTCCCATTGCTTCTTTTGCTTAATTTATGTCTGAATTCTCTGAGTTCTTAACAACCATAGTTCTCAGTTCAGACAAGATTATCATAGCTGGTGATTTTAATATTTATATAGATAATGATAATGATAGTCATAGTGTAGCATTTCTCTCCCTCTTAAATTCAACTGGTTTTTCTCAATGTGTTAGTAAACCAACTCATCACCATAATCACACCCTTGACCTGGTCTTGGCCTATGGTGTAGAAATTGATGAACTGCTTGTCATCCCTCAAAATCCTACACTGACTGACCATTATTTGATAACTTTCAAATTTGTGTTATCTGATTCTACAGCATCAAGCAGAAATATAGTTACCAGATACCTACCTGATAGTGCTGTGGCTTGCTTTAAAGAATTAATCCCTTCAGCAGTTACTCTATTACCATGCTCAATATAGCAGACAGCACTGACTGCTTGAATCCGTTAGAATTAGACCTCTTAGTTGATAGTACTGCAGCCTCACTGCGGACAACACTTGACTCCATAGCCTCTCTTAAAAAGAAAACTATTAAAAACAGGAGATTAGTTCCATGGTACAACTCCCACACTTGTGAGTTAAAACAGAAAGTTAGATTCTGTGAAAAGCTTTGGCGTGCAAATAAGACAGAAGAATCATGTGCAGCCTGGAATGCCAGTCTTATCACCTATAAGAAATCTCTCCGTAGTGCTAGGTGACAGTACTATTCATCCTTGATAGAAGAAAATAAAAACAACCATAGATTTCTTTTTAACACTGTGGCTCAGCTAACCAAGAGCCAAAATGCCATAGATCCCTACATCCCTCCAACTCTTAGTACTGATGACTTTTTGAATTTTTTTTAATGATAAAATTGTCAGTATTAGGAATAATATTCCAAAACATAGTCCCTTTAAAAATATCAAGCCTCTGCCTAACACTGCTGTGTCCACAGGCTCAGAACTCCACTTTTCTGAATTTTCTCATATTTGTCATTCTGATCTAGCCCTAATAGTGTCAGCCTCTAAACCAACTACCTGTCTCTTAGACCCAATCCCCACTAGATTCCTGAAGGAATCCCTATTTCTGATTAGTCCACTGCTTTTGAACATAATTAATATGTCTCTATTGACAGGACATGTACCGCAGTCTTTTAAAGTGGCAGTAATTAAACCTCTACTTAAAAATCCTTTGCTTGATTCTGGGATTTTGGTCAATTATAGACCAATATCTAACCTCCCCTATCTTTCCAAGATTCTCGAAAAAGTAGTCGCCAATCAACCGTGTACTTTTTTAGAAAATAATTCTATATTTGAGAAATTTCAGTCAGGTTTTAGGAAATACCGCAGCACAGAGACAGCCTTAGTGAAAGTTACTGATGACCTCCTTATGGCATTTGACAAAGGACTTGTCTCTGTCCTTGTCTTATTGGACCTTAGTGTGGCCTTTGACACCATTGACCACCATATTCTGCTAGAGAGACTTGAATAGCAAATTAGTTTGAAAGGAACAACGCTAAGATGGTTCCAGTCTTATCTATCAGACCATTCCCAGTTTGTCCGTGTCCATAACAAGTCCTCTATCCAGACCATGGTTAGCTATGGAGTTCCGCAGGGATTGATACTTGGACCAGTACTGTTTGCATTATACATGCTGCCTTTGGGAGACATTATGAGGAAGCATTCTATTCATTTTCATTGTTACGCTGATGACACTCAGTTATATTTATCCATCAATCCAGATGATCCCAGTCATTTGGGTTTACTCCAGGAGTGTCTTAAAGATATTAAAACCTGGATGAACTACAACGTTCTATTGCTGAATATAGATAAAACTGAAGTCATTGTTCTTGGACCCAAACATGCTAGAAATACTTTTTCTAGTTAGATAACAACACTAGATGGCATTGCACTGGCTTCTACATTTTCTGTTAGGAATCTCGGAGTTGCCTTTGGCCAAGATATGTCTTTCAACTCTCATATACAGCAAACCATTAAGACTGCCTTCTTCCATTTGCGTAATAGTTCTAAAATTAGGTTCATCCTGTCTCATAAAGATGCAGTGAAACTTGTCCATGCCTTTATCACCTCTAGGCTAGACTATTGTAATTCACTTTTATCAGGTTCAGAATCAGAATCAGAATCAGATTTATTGCCATTGTTCATGTCAGAATCAGAATCAGAATCAGAATCAGATTTATTGCCATTGTTCATGTAGTACACAAACTAGGAATTTGTCTCGGTGCCATGCTGCAACATTAAAAACATGATGAGAAAAAGGGATAAACTAAAAAACTAAAGGACTAAAAACATGCAATAAGTGTAGAAAAATAAGTAATAATAAGTAATAATAATAATAATACTAATAATAATACTAGTAATAATGAGTAGTACTAGTCAAGGCAGTTTTAAAAAATTAGCAAGTAGCAGATAATGTGAAGTACCACATAGTGCAGTCGATAATGTAACAGAAAAACAGTGATGAATGACGTGAGTCTGGTTGAGCTGCTGTACATAGTGCACAAGAGTCAAAAAGTCACTTAATGTTCAGCAGTCTGATGGCAGAGGGGAAAAAGCTGTTCATGTGCCGGGAGGTTTTGGTCCGAATGGACCGAAGCCTTCTACCTGAGGGGAGGGGGGCAAACAGTACATGACCAGGATGTGAAGGATCGGCTATGATCCGGCCAGCACGCCTCCGGGTCCTGGAGATGTACAGGTCCTGGAGAGATGGGAGCTCGCAGCCTATCACCTTCTCAGCAGTGCGCACGACGCGCTGCAGCCTTAGTCTGTCCCTGGCAGTGGCTCCTGCATACCACACAGTTATGGAGTAGGTGAGGATGGACTCGATGATGGCCGTGTAGAACTGCACTAACATCTTGGTGGGTAGCTTGAGCTTCCTCAGCTGCCGCAGAAAGAACATCCTCTGCTGGGCCTTTTTGATGAGGGAGCTGATGGTTGGCTCCCATTTGAGGTCTCGGGTGATGGTGGTGCCCAAGAAGCGGAAGGAATCTGCAATGGTGATGGGAGAGCCTGTGATGGTGAGGGGGGGCAGGGGGGTTGTGACTTTCCTGAAGTCCACAATCATCTCCGCTGTCTTCAGAGCATTCAGCTGCAGGTTGTTGTGGCTGCACCAGGACACCAGCTGGGCCACCTCTTCCCTGTAGGCGGACTCGTCGCCGTTGGAGATGAGCCCGATGAGGGTGGTGTCGTCCGCAAACTTAATCAGCTTAACAGACTGGTGGGAGGAGGTGCAGGAGTTGGTATAAAGGGAGAAGAGTAGGGGGGAAAGTACACAGCCCTGGAGTGATCCGGTGCTGATGCTAACAGAGTCTGAGACAGTCTTTCCTAGCCGCACATGCTGCCTCCGGTCCGTCAGGAAGTCGGTGATCCACCTGCAGAGGGAGTCAGGCACGTTGAGCAGGGACAGCTTGTCCTGGAGCAGGGCGGGGCGGATGGTGTTGAATGCAGAGCTGAAGTCCACAAACAGGATCCTGACGTAGGTTCCCGGGGAGTCCAGGTGCTGGAGGAGGGGGGGGGGGGGCGCCTTTGATGAAGTGGGGACCGTGGAGGCAGTGGCGCTGGGGGGAGGGAGGAGTTGGAAACAGCTGACGAGGTGTCAAAACGGGCATAATGTTGTGACAGTCTTTGACGAAAGGTTTGTCATCCTGACCTTTAGAAGCCTGAGGACGATAGTTGGTGATTTGCCTCAGTCCTCTCCACACAGAAGCAGAGTCGTTAGCAGTGAACTGTTGCTGGAGTCTCTCAGAATACACAGATTTAGCTCTCCTCAGCTCTCTGCTAAACCGGTATTTGACCTCCCTGTAGCAGTCCCTGTCTCCACTTTTCAACGCTGCTTCCTTCTCCTTCCTGATCTGTCTGAGCTTAGCTGTGAACCAGGGCTTGTCATTGGAGTAACTCACCCTGGTGCGCGATGGAAGAATGCTTTCCTCACAAAAGTGGATATATGAGTTCACAGTGTCCGTGTACTCATCCAGATCATGCGTGGCTCCTTTAAACATGCCCCAGTCGGTTATTTCCAAGCACGTGCGCAGCTCTTCCCCAGCTTCACTGGTCCATTTCCTCATAGTGCTCACAACAGGTTTTGTGAGCTTCAGTCTCTGTCTGTATGTGGGAATCAGGTGGACCATCAAGTGATCAGATAGTCCGAGCGCAGCGCGGGGAACAGCGCGAGACGCGTCCTTCACTGTAGTGTAACAGTGATCCAGCGTGTTCTTTCCTCTGGTGGGGCATTCAATAAACTGTTTGTATCGGGGGAGATCGTGGCTCAGGTTGCTCTGGTTAAAGTCACCAACCACAATAACCAGAGAGTCCGGAAAAGTCCGCTCCGCTTGTTGAATGTGATCCGCGAGCGCGCGCTGAGCCTCGCGCACGTCCGCGTCGGGCGGGATGTAAACAGCGGCCAGGATGAATGAAGCGAATGAAGCGAACTCACGCGGGGAATAAAATGGCTTGCAGTTGATGAATAAATATTCCAGAGTGGGAGAACAGTGTTGGGAGATCACAGTTACATCGGAGCACCAGCTGCTGTTGATGTAAAAGCAGACTCCTCCTCCTGTGGTCTTGCCGGAGAGCTCTGTGTCTCGGTCTGCACGAAACAGCTGAAATCCCTCGAGGAGGAGCGTGCTGTCCGGTGTCATTTCCTTAAGCCAGGTCTCAGTAAAGCAGAGGGCACACGAGGTGGAGAGGTCCTTAAATCGCATCAGCAGTCTCAGTTCATCTACCTTGTTATAGAGAGAATTGACGTTGGACAGAAATATCCCAGGCAAAGCCGTGCGCGTGCCTCTCCTGCGAAGCCGCACGAGAGCGCCCGCTCGTCTTCCTCTCTTTCGCCGTCTCACTTTTTGGGCTAAAAAGTGAACCAGATCGGCAGCAGGAGCCAAAAAAACTGGGAGTAGGTCCGTGGGAGTGAAAGTCCTGATATTTAGTAGCTCTTCACGGGTGTAAGAGCAGGCAGACACACAATTGACGAACAAAAACATACAAAGAAAAGCGCAGCGAAGCACCATGGCGACCACTGTGGGCGCCATCTTGGATCAACTTATTAGGTTGTCCTAATAAGTCCATAAGGTTTCTCCAACTCATTCAGAATGCAGCTGCATGTATCCTAATGAGAACAGGGAGAAGAGATCACATTACCCCAGTTTTAGCTTCTTTACATTGGCTCCCAATAAAATATAGAATTGAATTCAAGATATTGCTCCTGACTTATAAAGCCCTTAATGGTATGGCTCCTTCTTACCTGCAAGAACTCATAGTTCCCTATCATCCAACCAGAGCTCTACGCTCCCGCAAAATCCAAACTACTGATGGTCCCCAAGGTCTCCAGAAGTAGATTGGGAGGTAGAGCTTTCAGTTACCAAGCTCCCCTCCTGTGGAACCATCTTCCAAGTCCAGTTCGGGAGGCAGACACTCCCTCTTTATTCAATAGTAAGTTGAAATCTTTTCTCTTTGATAAGGCCTATAGTTAAAAATGTTGCTGCTGCCAGGCCTTCACTCGCATGTGCAGCCTAACCAGGCTTGATACTGGAATGTCTGGCTTTGCATATTGTATTTGTTATGTTTGTTTTGAATGTAGCTACTGCCAGGCCTCCTACTTTTTACCTTTTTTCAACCCAGCCAGTTGAGGCAGATGGCCGTCCTCTATGAGCTATGGTTCCGCTCAAGGTTTCTGCCCGTTAAAGGGAAGTTTTTCCTCGCCTGTGTCGCCGCAGTGCTCGCTCTTAGGGATCTCTGCTGGGTTCTATAAATTTGAGAGCGTGGCCTAAACCCACTCTTTTCTGTAAAGTGCCTTGAGATAACCTGTGCTGTGATTTGGCACTATATAAATAAAACTGAATTGAATTGAATTGTTATTTTCTGCATTTGGTGCACATTTTTCAATTTGCAGTTGCTGTGAGTATTTGCAGCACCTGTGTGTTGCCATTCTGATACAGATGCTTTGTGTTTTTGCAGTGCGTTTGTGAATTTTTTTTTTTTATTTTTTATTTTTTTTTTGGACTTATTTTGTACCCGTAGGTAGATTTGTTCTGCAGTCCGGTGACAAGCCACCAGCTGCCGGTCGCTGCGTGCGCAAGCGCCCCTTAACTCCCTAACCTGCATGTTTTGGCATGTGGGAGGAAACCGGAGAAATCCCGGAGTAAACCCACGCAAACACGGGGAGACCATGCAAACTCCACACAGATCACTGTTGGCCGGGGGCAGGGATCGAACCCACGATCTCATGATCCCCGCGATCCCCCGGCCGAGGGTAAAACTGTGCTGCCACGGTGCTAACCACTGCGCCATGCTGTTCTTTTCTGCATTTGCAGCGCATTTTTGAATTTGCAGTTGTTTTGAGTATTTGCAACGCATTTGAGCTCTCAGGGCCACCGTACTCCTCTGAACAGGTAAGGTGAAATTAAATTGTCTGTGCTTACTGTACAGTATTTCGTATAAGATGTTATGCATGTCTTTTTTTTTTTTTTGTCTGGCTTTTATGGATGAAACACTGTTAAAAGGGTAAAGACAGTTCTTTTTGGGGGCCAGGAACAGATTAATCCATTTTACATTGTTTCCTATGGGAAAATTTGTTTCATTTTCAGAACAACTCAGTTTAAGAACAACATTTAGGAACCAATTAAGTTCTAAAACCGAAGTTCCACTGTACTTGCAATGGAATGGAGCAAACAGAAAATTAAAATTCCTTGTTCAGTGAAGCTCTAAAAAAATTTAAGAAATAAACAGGATAGATTGATATGAGCACAAGCAATGGACCACGGATCGCTACCAATTGCCTGGAGTCATGCTGTCAGATGTGTTTGCCTACCTGGTTTGTGGTTTTGTAAATCATTATAGGCTCATGTTTATTTAACCAGTAGATGGGTCCAGCCACCTCAAATATTCTGGATGACCGACCAGAAAACCGTCGTTTAACACATAGGTAAGCCGTTATTGTTTCTACAAAGTCGAAATACGTCGAGATTAATGTCTAGCATACCCCAAAATTATTTCTAGCATATAAGTAATGCTCTTTGAAGCCATGTGTAACTTATTGAACAGGTTTCTAACTTACAGCTACCATATAATGGTGTATTTGCAGCATACAGAGCTCTGCTGATGCCTGCGTGTCACACTGCGTATACACACACAGAGAGCTAAACACACATACTTTCACCTATAATGGGAACTGTTGGGATGTGTCTGAGCACTTTCAAGGTACAGGATAAAGATTTTTATCTTTGACTACAGTCTGTAACGTCAAGCTGTCCAGTGTTGTTCTGATAAGTATGCCAAAATGTCATAACACCGGAGGAGGTGGATCAATCAGCTGATGGCGCTGGCACACCAAAAAAAAAACAAAAAAAACGGTGTGGTGACACAATAGAACATGACACTCCACCCAGACTTGGGAGTTGGTGGGGGAGAAGGCGTCTAGAGATGGAAATGGGAAAAGGTGCCAGAACGCTGGGGCGTAAGACACTGAATGAGGATGTGCCTTTCATCCCCGCTGTGCCAGGTTGACACCTGAGGATGCAGGGGCGCGAATGTGGGATATGTGGGATATTAAGCCTTGCTTTGTATCTGACAGTCAGTCTGTTCTATGTTGGAGGAGAAAAAAGTTCTGTGTCGTCAGCTCGGTGTCCCGTCTGATTTAATCCTCCACACCAGTATAATTAGCTGCTATAAAAACATCCTAAATCAGGACAGTGACATTTTTATAGTCACCTGAAAGAGGAGAATCTGCTTAATTTAATGATACCAGACAGTCTATGGACTTCAGTCCCCAGCTGACATTAAATCCATGCGTAATGAAGGCAACATGTAATCACAACTTCAAGAAAAATCAAAGAAAATCAGCAACACGAAAAGCTCCCATTTAAAAAAAAAAAAAACTGCTCCAGATTAGCAAGAGAAATTGGGAATAGCAGAGATGATGTTGGGAAATTATTTGATTTTGCCCTGTGCGTTTTTACACATTATTGAGAGATGATAAAGAGCCTGGCTGAGTTGCTGCCAAAGTGAACGGCATGCAAGACAGCTGCTGTTGAGAGCGGACGTTTTTCTGCACTAATAAATATTCTTTAAATCACAACTTAGCTTCGTGAAAATGCTGTGAACACATGACCATGTGTGCAGGAATATTGTTGTAGCTGATGTATTTCCTTCTGACAGCTGCAATCCATTACATCCCATGCCTCTTTTTTAGCTCCGAGACCCAATTCTCTCCACTTTTCTTCCAAGTCGGGAAGTTTAAAAAATCATACTGTGGAGGATGAAATCAGACGAAACACGAGCTGATGACACAGAACTTTAATCTCCTCCAACAACAGAACAGACTGTCTCAGTTACACAGCAATGCTTAATACCCACATTTGCGCCCGTGCGTCCTCAGGTGTAAACCTGGCACAGCAGGGGTGAAAGGCATATCTTTATTCAGTTTCATACCCCCAAGCATTCTGGCACCTTTTCCCCATTTCCATCTCTAAACACCTTCTCCCCCACCAACCTCAAGTACTGGGTGGAGTGCCATGTGCTATTGTGTCACCATACAGCCCCTGCCGCCGAACACTCAGAAGGGGTCCTAACCCTCTGCACCTTTGGGCTTGAGCAAGCGCCCATAATGGCTGTAGTGTGGAGCCGCTGGTCCGGTCAAAGCACCTTCTTGTCGAGGTGGGTGGAAGGAAAGGCTGGTCTCAGGAGGCAAAGGGTGGGGAGGGGAAAGAGTTAGTTCCATGAAAACCATTCTCTGCAGGTGGAATACAAACCAGCAGACCCACCTTAGGTGGGCGCCCACGCCGGGGAGCTTGAGCCAACACCACCTGCTCGTCTGCCAACACATAAGCGGGCTTCAGCCGTTGAGCTAAGAGCTCGGAACCACCGGGTGGGTGCAGCCGGTGGAGACGTCGCAGAGCAAGGGGGGGGGGGCACCTTTCTTGCACCACCCTGCTCTCTATTTTCAATCCAGTAGCTGCGGACCAGAGCTCGCAAATGTCTGCGTCCTCAGTTTGGTCGGCGGCCATGGCGGAAAAATTGATCCCCATGTAGACTGGGGAGACAAACGCACATCACAGGCAGTCAGCCATGACATTAAGCTTACCAGCTACGTGTTGAAAGTCAGTAGTGAACTCTGGGATCCCGGCCAAGTGCCGTTGCTGCCGAGCCGACCACGGTTCCGAAACTTTGGACATTGTGTACATTAGGGGTTTGTGATCAACAAACGCAGTGAACTCGCAGCCCTCAAGCCAAAAACTGGAAATGGTGCATAGCCAGGTGGAGAGTCAACAACTCCCGGTCAAAAGTGCTGTATTTACGCTTAGTGTCACACAAAGTACGGCTGAAAAAGGCGAGGGGCTTCCACGAACTGGAGACGTACTGCTCCACCACAGCTCCTACTGCGACATCAGATGCATCTGTGGTGAACGCTATCCACGCTGACGGGGTTGGGTGGGCCAGCAGAGCCACGTTAGCGAGCGCCGTCTTGGCATTTGTGAAAGCCTGGATCCACTTGGGGGTCCTGTCAATGCTTTCTGCGGGCTTCATTTTTTTTGAGCACACCACACAGTGGTTGCAGCAGATGGGCTGCCCGGGTGGAGGAAGCGGTTGTAAAAATTGACCATCCCCAAAAATTCCTGTGGTGCCCTCATGGTCTGTGGATGTGGAAAATCTGACACCGCGCGCACTTTATCCAGCAGCGGGATCGCGCCCTCCGGCGAGATGTGATGGCCCAAAAAAATCAGTCACTGGCAGCCCGAACTGACACTTTGTCGGATTGACAATAAGCCCGTGTGCTTCCAACAGTTGGAAAACTTGTTTGAGATGGGTGAGGTGCTCCTCCTCTGACGCACTAGCCACCAAAATGTCATCTAAGTACACAAAAACGAACGGCAAGTCACGGAGCACCGTGTCCATCATTCTTTGGAAAGTCTGCACTGCGCCCTTTAATCCGAACAGCATGTGTATCCAAAAAACCAAAAGGAATTTTACTACCATTTTGGGAACGTCCTCTGTGCGCACAGGGACCTGGTGGTAACAATGGACCAGATCCATCTTTGAAAAAATGCGCATCCCGGCCAGGTGCACAGAAAACTCCTAGATGTGCGGGATGGGGTACTGGTCATGTTCTGTGGTGTTGTTCAAGCTTCAGAAATTGCCGCACGGCAGCCACGACCCATCAGACTTGGGCACCATGTGCAGCGGAGATGCCCAAGGACTGTTAGAGTGCCTAACCATGCCTAATCGCTCTGTGTTAGCAAACTCCTCATGCGCAATGGCTAATTTAGCCGCTTCCAGGCAGCGAGTTCACGCGAACACCGATGGCTCTTTCCTTGGGATAAAATGCTCTACCCCGTGCTTGGTTACTGTAGCGGAAAAAGTGGACCCCATGAGCACTGGGAACTCGGAAAGCAAACGCTGGTTCTTACCCCCTGGAGTTAGAACATTAGCTTGTGTTGGTAGCCCAACTCCCCGAGCTATGCAGGGCAAGGAGGAAAAAGACACAGCATCAACCAAACGTCTGTTAGCAACATTCACAAGAAGTCCATAAGCGCACAGAAAATCAGCATCTCAGATGGGGACCAAACATGCAGCTACCACAAAGTCCCGCTGGTATTGTGTCCATGCAAGCATACAATCACCGTCCTTTCTCCAAACGTCGTGATGTGGGATCCATTTGTGGCCGTTAAAGATGGGCCACAAAATGAGGCTCTTCTGGGAGCCAGAGTCTACCAAAAAACATCTCCACGAACGTGTGTCCATGATGAAAAGCAGCTTCACCCTGTCACCAGCGTTCGCAGCTGCTACTGACTGCTGGCTGTGCTGGTTCCTGGCTCCTTGAAGTGGCACGGCGGCAGACAACATTGCACTTCCTTGCCAAAACAGCGGTGACAAAAGCACAGTGTCCCGGTCCTGTTTCTCTGGGTGGCCATCCCGGCTACCACCCCTGGCTCCTCATCCTCGCTGGGCTCCACTGGAGATCCCAGTCTCACTGTCTGCACGCTGAAAGCTTTGTTTGCAAGGATGATGCAGTCTGCCTCCTCTGCCAGCGTGCGGTAGTCCCTGGCTGCCAACAGTGGTCAGTTAGCGAGAATCGCTCTTGCAGAAGCCGGTAGGTTTCTGAGGAAGAGGTGGGTGAAAAGGAAGGATTCGTCATCCTTGCCCATCAACGCAAGCATGCTCTCCATCAGGTCCACAGCTGATCTGTCTCCTTGCTCTGAGTGGGTGAGGAGCTTTTCTGCCATTTCTGCATCTGAAAGGGTATAGCGGCGCACCAGCAGCCGCTTGAGAGCGTTGTATTTTCCTTGGACTGGCGGGTCTCGGAGTAGAGTCACGGCACGCTACGTGGCACGCGCATCCAGCGCAGCCGCCACATGAGGATACTTGGTGTCGTCTATTGAGATTCTGCGGAGAGCGAACTGGGCTTCCACATGAATAAACCAAGCAGGCAGGTCATAAAGCCAAAAGTCCAGGAGCCTGACAGCAACATTGCATGCAGCGGTGGAGGGTTCCAACAGGAGTATCTCCGCGGAGATGTTTGGTTCATTTGTCATTTCACGTCTCAGTGTCACCAATGTGGAGGATGAAATCAGACGAGACACAAAGTGACAATACAGAATTTTAATCTCCTCCAACAACAGACAGACTCTCTCAGTTACACAGCAATGCTTAATATCCACATTCGCACCCATGCGTCCTCAGGTGTGAACTTGGCACCATGGGGGCGAAAGGCACATCTTTACTCAGATTCATACCCCCTAGCGTTCTGGCGCCTTTTCCCCATTTCCATCTCTAAACACCTTCTCCCCCACCAACCCCAAGTACTGGGTGGAGCGCCATGTACTATTGTATCACCACAGTACGCCCTTATCAATCTTTTTCCACGCCAATCTTGAGAGTAGTTGTTGTATTTGATAACGCAGTAAAACTTCCCCATTCTAACGTTGCGTGGTATTCGGAGGAATAATAATGTGATTGAAAGGACCACATTGGAAATAAGCGTTTTCACTTCTTGTGTCATACTGAATTTTATATCAAGTTTTATATGTATATAAAATATTCTGTGTCATTTTAATAAGGTTGCATGTCCACAGGGAAAGTAAAAATGCTCTCAATCTGTTTTCCTCAGCACTTTTCATGTGTTCATTTAAGAAAAAACACTCTGCCCGGTATCCTGGCAGCCGCTTGACCTGTCATTCAAAGTGTGCCGGGGATTTCAACTATGTGTCATGAACCAAGTGCTGGAGATCTCCACCAGACTCGGTCTGCTTATTTACTCATCTGTTGCATCTTATACTTTTTGATTTTATGTGTTTTTGCTCTGCTTGTCATTTTCCTGTTTGTGTTAGTGTTATATTTTTATTCTGTATTTATTTATATTTATTTGGTATGTTATTTTATTCTTTATATCGCTAGTATTACCTTTTACTGTTGACAGCTGTCAAGGGCGTGAAGCTTCGCATGGGCATGCCCTGTCAGCTGTCAGTTTTGGTTCGCATGTAATGCATTTACCACCAAGTCTGCTACGGGAGCCACCCCAGCAGAGTCAGAGCTGGACCTCCAGAAGGCCGAGCCCGGAATACCATTGCCTGGATTGACGGAGTCCTGGACGGCGGTTGAGCTTAAGCTCAGGCAAGTACTCTCCTCTGTTTTCCTTGTATCTGCTTTGGAGAAATCTTGTCTGGCTCTTGGTGACGAGAGCCGGATGCAGCCATCAGCTGCACCTGAACTCACCTTGCCGGGCTCTGCCACTGCCGGTGACCATGACCCTGTTTCTTTGCCTGTGTTATCTGAGCTTTCTCCCAGGGTCACCAAGGATAATCCACCTGTGCCAGATGTCTCCATGGATCCAGGTTTGCTGCTGGAGATCGCCGTGGGTCCAGGTCCCCCCACTGAGGTCGTCAAGGATGCCCCGTCCCAGCCCAGGACCTCCATGGGTGCTGCCTCCCCTCCGGCTGAGGTCACCGTGGGTGCAGTCATGGTCCAGTCCGTGCCCACCGAGGGTGTAGCTTTGGCTCAGTCCGGGCCCAACGAGGGTGCAGTGTTGCTCCAGCCTGGAACCACCGAGGGTGTGGCATCGCTCCAGCCCTTAGCCATCGAGGGTGCGGTATCGCTCCAGCCCGGAGCCACTGAGGATGTGCTGTTGTTCCAGCCCAGAGCTACTGAGGAGGGTGCAGCGTTGCTACAGTCTGGGGCCACCGAGGGTGCAGCATTGCTCCAGTCCGGAGCCACCGAGGGTGCAGCGTTGCTCCAGCCTGGAGCCACCGAGGGTGCAGCTTTGTTCCAGCTCAGATCCACCGTGGGGGCTGCGTCGCTCCAGTCCGGAGCCTCCGCGGGTGCTACCTTGTCCCAATCTGAGACCACCAAGGGTGCTGTTGGCCAGTTCAAGGGCATTGTGATTCCCTCTCCTTCGCCAGATGCCGTTGTGGTCCCCACTCTTCTGCCAGATGCCGTTGTGGTTCCTTCTCCATTACCAGAAGCTGTCGTGGTTTCCCCTCCTCCTCTGCCAGATACTGTCGTGGTTCCCCCTCTTCTGCCAGGCGCCATCCTGGTCCCCTCTCTTCTGCCAGACGCCATCATGGTTCCCCTTCCTGTACCCAACATCGTCCTGGTTCCTCTGACTTCTGCTGCTGGGCAGTTGCCCCCTGGACCACCTTCACTGTTCAGGTGGCTTAAGAACTCTCGTAGGCCACCTGACAGACTGAGCCATTGGGTTGGGTGGCCCATGCTCTCCGGCAGACCACCCGACTCGTTCCACCTCACCGTCCGCCAGGCCTGAGACTTTGGTCGCCCCCCTGAACTTTCTAGCTCCTTGGTCTGGGGGGCCTAATTCATTGCAATTGACTGGTGTGGGTCCTGAGCGGGGTTTTGTTTCATTCCCTCCTATTCTGTTCCCCCCACCACCCACCCTGAGTGGGTCACTGTGGTTCCCTGCTGGGGGAGGGGGGGCTCTTTCTTTTTCTTTTGGTGTTACCCTGGGGTGTCTGGGATCCAACCCTTTGAGAGGGGGGCTCTGTCATGAACCGAAAGCAGGAGATCTTTGCCAGACTCAGTCTCATGGCTTTTTCTGCTTATTTACTCATCTGTTTGCCATTTTCCTGTTTGTGTTAGTGTTATATTTTTATTCTGTATTTATTTATATTTATTTGGTATGTTATTTTATTCTTTATATCGCTAGTATTACCCTTTTACTGTTGACAGCTGTCAAGGGCGTGAAGCTTCGCGTGGGCATGCCCTGTCAGCTGTCAGTTTTGGTTCGCCTATCTCTCACAGCCCTCCAGCTGATCCTGATTGTATGTTAGTGCTTTCTCCTGCTCCCTCAGAGGGCCCACACCTGTCATCTATTATGTAAATAGGTTTTGAACCCTATTGAAGGGCTTTATTCTCATTTGTTCGTTGCTGCTGTATTGCTTATCTTCATCTCGTCTCCACCAGAGCCCTGCTTTGCTCTGGTATGAATTCCTGAAGCAAGTTTTTCTCATTCGTTTGTATTTTGTTCTGAACACTTTGTTGAACTTTATGTTTGTTGTTTTTTGTAATAAACTTCACAAGCTCACAGTGCAGCACGTGGGTCTCATCTCTCTGCCCTGAAGGGCATTTCATGACATTCTGAAATGCTCCACTCACTAGAATAAATCACATCAAACTGGTAAGAAAGTACAAGTCCCTCCAAGCTTTGGCTGGTAGATACTGATCATAGTGTACTTTTATGCCGATTGTGATCTGATGGTGAGAGAGGTCTGCAACTGATGAGTGCTGCAGCGCTCGGAAAGTTGAACTTTTTTCAGCTTTCAGCGCCATGAGCACAGCGCTGACTGCTGATAATGTTTTCGCGCTGAGGGCACTGAGTGCATTAAACGCTGTACTACATAGAAAGTAAATAGAAAAGAGTCACTCACAGCAGAAAAAAAATGCATCCTAGTCACATTCATTGCTCACTACTAAGCACAGACAGGCTGACCAGTTTTCTCACAATTCCTTGTGGTTTTTCTGTCGGGTGACATCAAATACTCATTCCCTATAGATTAGAGATGATGAGGATGAGAAGTGGAGCAGAGAACCTCCAGAATCCTCCGTTATTCACATCAACAACAGCAGCAGAACTCTTCAGTCTGAACCACAGAGACTCTGAGCTGTCTGAAGTGGCTCCACCGCCCTGCCCCCTCCTCCACTTCTAACCTCCTCCCGCTCCACTTCTCCTCTTGTTGACTGGCTCCTGGAATCCTGCAGGGTGGTGGACTCCAGAACCAGAGCCCATGTCCTCCTCCTCCTGTCTCTGCTGTACCACAACAACCACGTTTTAGTTTAAAATTAAAACACAACTTCAAAGGAAAACATCAAAATTTATGTCATATTCCCCCAAAAAAGTTGGAAAAATATAGAATTTAGACAAAAAACCAGACAGAAAAAGTCAAATTTGTCTTACAGGTGATAAAAGTGTGAGATGTTTGATACTGTGACGTATTAGGGGTTCACACAAGAAAAGGAGCAGATGGCTGCGACGAAACAGGCTGAAAGTCCAACTCAAAAGTCCAACACGAATCCGTCCAGGTGTCGGGGCAGCCTCCGTTGCCGACAACCAGCATGTACAGGCCCGCCAGTGTCCATCTGTGTCTCGGTTGGAGTATCTGGTCGGGGTGAAGGCTCCGGCTCAACCACCAGCGGGGCGGATGGCTGGTACGGGGCGAGATGGTCACGGTGGAGTACCATGACCTGGTCCCTTTTCTTTAGCCTCACCCTGTACACCACATCCAACAGTCTCTGTAGAACCGCGCACGGTCCTGACCAATGGCTCGCCAGTTTTGGTGACCGTCCTCTTTTCCTCTCCGGGTAGAAAACCCAGACTTGATCTCCTGGTGCAAAGTCCCTCCCCTGGCAGCGGAAGTCATATGCCCGCTTCTGCCAACTCCCGGCCACTGCCAGGGCTTCCCAGGCGGGCCGCTGGCCCGCGTCCGGCCACTGCCGAACCCGGGAAATGACCGGATCTCTGTCCTGCTCGCTCTGCAGCTGCTGCGGGCCGAGGGCCTCTGTGACATCATCGCTGGGGGGAGCTGCCTGATTATCCGAGGGGAACTGTGTGCCGCTGTGTTATTCCTGCTCACAGTGGTCTGGAAAGCAGCAGCCCGTGGGACGGCCTGGTCTCGATCCTCTGCCCGCTGGCAGTGACGACAGCCCAACAGCTCCTGCAGCTGGCGTGTCTGTCCCGATTCCAGCCCACTGCAGCTCTGCTGGAACAATTCCTCGACCGCCTGCTGCGTTTCTGCTGACTCGCTGACCCACTCCGCTGAGATCCCCCCCCCCCCCCCCGCTGTCCCTGTCTGTGCTCATGCTCCTTCTGCTCGTGCTGGTGGCGCCGTTGTGTCCAGTCCTCGCGGTGACCCCCCTGGTCCGGTCTGTCGTGGCGGTCCCTCGATCACGCAGGCCTCCCGTTTCCTTCCCTGGGTCCCACTGCGGAGCGTGATGGTCCAGATTCCCAGCTGGAGGGACGGTCTGGCAGCGTCAATCTTCGCGTTCCACGCAGGAGTCGTAGATGTCAGCCAGCCAGAACGGGTGGTTAGTGTTCTGGCCGGCCACCCCCACCACGAGAACTCTCCGCCCCCCCAATCTGGTGCACTTACCGGTAGCTGTGGTGACATAGCGCCCGGTGGGTTCCCACCCCTGCGGTGTCGTCACGTCCGTGCCCGGCAGCACACCGGTTCGGACCAAGGAGATAGTGGAACTGGTGTCAATCAGAGCCCGGATCGGCATCTTGTCCAGGCTGCACTGTAAATACATCCCTGGCGAGTGTCCAATTCGGCCCACGTGTGGCGACGGCTCATCAGTTTGTCGTGGGGTGGGTGCAGGGCAGTACAGCACGATGTGTCTTGGCTCCCCGCAGCGGAAGCACCCTTCCTCGCCCCGCTGCGGCCGTCTTCTCCGTGGGCACGTTGCCGTGATCTGCTGTAGCTCCTCCTCCTCCTCACTCTCAGCTGTGGCCTGAAAGGTTCTTTGTCTTGGTGCCAATGTCTCGGCCGTATAATTTATCAGCGGCTCCACCCGCTTTGCTTCTGCCACCGCAGTCTCCCAGTTGCTCGCTGTGTTAATCCGGACGTGGCTCTGGAGCTGGGCTGGGCGGAGACCCCAGATGAAGTTCCGGAGGGCGAGCTTCTCCACTACCTCCGGTTTGAAATCCGGGTTGCTGCGCTGTGTCAACAGCCGTATGTCCGCTGCGTAGACTCCCAGGCTGTCCCAGCTGCCTCGCCGGTGGTTGGCCAGCTGTTCCTCTGCGTGCTCAGCGTTGGCTGCTCTCCCAAACCGCCTCCGGAGCACTCCTTGTAACGCTGGCCAGCTGCGGCGTTCCTTGGGCCGGAGATCGGACAACGTGCAGATAGCCCTTCCCTCCAGGGCCAGCGCGACCTGCACGGCAGTCTCTTCAGGTGGCCAGCCGCTCAGCGCAGCAGCCAGCTTGACCTGGACCAGGTAGTCGTCCAGCAGGGTTTCACCGTTGAAGCGGGGAATCTTGGCCCGCTGCCGGATGGGTGGGACGGTCGCCTCTCGGTCAATCGCTGCTCCTGGTCGCAGTGGAATCGCTGGCCCGTCCTGCCCTGAAAAGGGCGGGGAGCGGGGCTGGTTTGCTCTGCTCCGCCCGTCCTGCTTGAAAAAGGCAGAAGGTGGGGTACGCTGGTCCCTTTGGGTCCGCTGCTCCATTTATCCCGGCGAGCAACTCCAGGGGTGGGTGTCTCAGCTCTGTCGTCCATCCCCAGCTGAGCGATGAATCGCTCCAGCTGCTGGATCTCCGCTCGGATTCTGGCTTCCATCTGCTCCATTTTCCACTCCTGACACCAGTGTGACATATTAGGGGTTCACACAAGAAAAGGAGCAGATGGCTGTGACGAAACAGGCTTTATTGAAACACCACACTGAACACAGACAGGAGGGGAGGTCATTCTCACAGACCTCCGTTTCAATAAGGGTTACACAGACACATAATCATTCCTGTTCTAATTCTACCTATAACACTGCTGGGTCATTATAATGCAGTTATAAAGACACAGCAGTATAATGACATAGTAATAACAGTTTAACACACACGAAAATAACGTCCTCTGCTGGCAAAGCATGCTGGGGAAATCCCTGCCTCCCTTAACACAGCCCCGACGTTACAATACTTAATGTGAACAGAGAATTTTGTTTCATAAATGTGACAGTTTGAGCTTCATTTACAGACTAAAATATGGCCAGACAGGCTGGAGTTACACGACTAAAGTAAATTAAATAATAACATGTGATTAACAGAATGAGTGGGAGGATCTTTGATGTTTAATGAGACCACAGCAAACACGGATGTCTGATAATCAGCTTATTGATTTATTAATCAGTCTTTAGTCTAGTTATTGATTATTGGTTTATTTTAAGGAGACAGACCTTAGTTGGGAATATGCCAGATTAAATCAGATCAATAATGACATTTATTCAGATCAGATTTAGACACAGCTGTTCATCTGTCACACATCTGGGTTAATATCAGGATTCATTTTGAATTTTTAAAACCATCATCAAAATGTTTTGGGTTTGATGTTGAAGATCAGTGACCATCTGTCTGTGTCTGTATTGTGTGTTTTACTGTGTTGTTGTATCTGCACTGTGTGTTTCACTGTGTTGTTGTGTATGTATTGTGTGTATATTGAATTATTGTGTATTGTTGCAGTGTGAGAACCGTCCATCTGTGTGCATCCCGTCTCATCATGGGTTGATCCGTCTGACGTTCAGACCTGGTTGTGTCTCTGCGTGTTTTCATTGTTGTTAAACCACAGAATCAGTTGAGCATCAGGACATATTTATTTATCTATTTATTTATTTATTTATGCTAATTTCTTTACATCATTTGGTTCACACAGTGGATATAAAAAGTCTACACACCCCTGTTCAAATGCCAGGTTTTTGTGATGCAAAAAAAGGAGACCAAGATAAATCATTTCAAAACTTTTTCCGCCATTAATGTGACCTACAACCTGTAAAACCCAATTGAAAAACAAGCTGAAATCTTTTAAGGGGAAAAATCAAAAATAAAAAACTTACAATAACCAGTTTGCATAAATATGAACACCCTTAAACTAATACTTTGCTGCAGCATCTTTGGCTTTTATTACAGCACTCAGTCTTTTTGGGTAGGAGTCTACCAGCGTGGCGCATCTTGATGTGGCAATACTTGCCCACTCTGCTTTGCAAAAATGCTCCCAATCTGTCAGATTGTGAGGGCATCTCCTGTGCACGGCCCTCTTCAGATCACTCCACAGATGTTCGATCGGATTCAGGTCTGGACTCTAGCTGGGCCATTCCAAAACCTTAATCTTCTTCTGGTGAAGCCATTGTTTTGTTGATTTGGATGTGTGCTTTGGGTCATTGTCATGCTGAAAGATGAAGTTCCTCTTCATCTTCAGCTTTCTAGCAGAAACCTGAAGGTTTTGTGCCAACACTGACTGGTATTTGGAACTGGTCATAATTCCATCCACCTTGACTAAGGCCCCAGTTCCAGTTGAAAAACAGCCCCAAAGCATGACGCTGCCACCATCATGCTTCACTGTAGGTATGGTGTTCTTTTGGTGATGAGTAGTGTTGTGTTTGTGCCAAATATACCTTTTGGAATTATGGCCAAAAAGCTCAACCTTGGTTTCATCGGACCATAACACATTTTTTCCACATGCATTTGGGAAATTTCAAATGTGTTTTTGCAAAATGTAGCCAGGTTTGGATGTTTTTCTTCGTAAGATAAGGCTTCCATCTTACCTCCCTAGATGGGAGATTGTTGCCACATGTACTAAACAGCCAGAACTTACCAGAAATTCCTGCAGCTCCTTCAATGTTGCTGTTAGCCTCTTGGCAGCCTCCCTGACTTTTCTTTTTGTGTTTTCATCAATTTTGGAGGGATGACCAGTTCTTGGTAATGTCATTGTTTTGCCATATTTTCTCCACTTGATGATGACTGTCTTCACTGTGTTCCATGGTACATTTAATGCCTTGGAAATTTTTTTATACCCTTCTCCTGACTGGTACCTTTGAACAGTGAGATCCCTCTGATGCTTTGGAAGCTCTCTGCGGACCATGGCTTGTGCTGTAAGATGTGACTACAAAAATTAACTAACTAACTAACTAACTTACTAACCTGCACTTACTGTATATAGCGCTTTTCTAGTCACAAAGACCACTCAAAGCGCTTTCACTAGTACTAACCCTCTATTCCAAGGGCCTATAGGAAGCAAATATCTAGGGACAATTTAGAACAGCCAGTTAACCTAACATGCATGTCTTTGGATTGTGGGAGGAAACCGGAGCCCCCAGAGTAAACCCACGCAGCACAGGGAGAACATGCAAACTCCACACAGAAAGGTTCCAACCCCTGCCAGCCTGGGGATTCGAACCAGGATCCTTCTAGCTGTAAGGCAACAGTGCTAACCACTGCACCACCGTCAGGGAAAGCCTACTAGAACAGCTGATCTTTATTTGGGGTTAATCAGAGGCACTTTAAATGGTGGCAGGTGTGTGCTGACTCCCATTTAACATGAGTTTGAATGTGACTGGTTAATTCTGAACACAGCCACATCCCCCGTTATAACAGGGTGTGCATATTTATGCAACCAGGTTATTGTAAGTTTTTTTTTATTTTTCCCTTTAAAAGATTTCATTTTGTTTTTCACTTGGGTTGTACAGGATCATCATCATCATCATAGCAGTCTGTCGTGGGCGACAGATTCCTCCACACAGCTCTGTCCTTAGCCTTCTGGTGCCAGGAACTCCTGTCTATGTCCAACTTCTTCAAGTTTCTTTTTACAGTGTCTTTAAATCTGAGCCTTGGTCTACCCTGATTGCATTTGCCCTCGCATAACTGTGAGTAGAGTAACTGCCGAGGGAGACGCTGGTGGTCCATCCTCTCAACATGTCCGAGCCATCTCAGGTTAATCTGTATTAGCATATCCTCCATTGATGGTAGACCAGCTCGTTTCAACACTTCTATGTTGGTTATCTTGTCTTTCCATGAGATGGTCATTATGGCTCGAAGGTGTCTCATCATGTACGCGTGGAGTTTCTTCACCTGCACTCTGTAGACAGTCCAAGTTTCAGCACCGTACAATAGAGTAGCCAGTACTGTTGCTCTGTACACTTTGCATTTCACACGGATTGACACATGTCGATTGTTCCACAGTCTCTCCCTCAGGTTTCCAAACACAGCGCTTGCTCTTCCCATTCTGAGAGATAGTTCATCCTCCAGCCTAGCATTCTCTGAAACAGTACTCCCTAGGTACTTGAAAGTCTTGCACTTGACTAGTGGCTCTGTACCAATGCTGATCTCTTCTGGTAGTGATGTTGATAATTGGAACTTTGGTGGTTGATAAAGGCACTCTGTCTTCTTGATGTTGATTTGGAGGCTGAACTGGCTAGCTGCTCTTGCAAATTTCTCCACTAAAGATTGCGTATCTTCCACGCTGTGTGCAACTAGAGCACTGTCGTCGGCAAAGAGCATTTCTCTTACTATCTTTATTGATGTCTTACTCTTGGCTTTAAACTGTGCCACAATGAACAGGTCTGCTTCTTTCCTTGTTTGAATGTATACTCCTTCTGAAGTGTCTTTGAAGGCCACCTCAAGCATGGCTGCCAGATATAGCGAGAAGAGTGTAGGTGCCAGCACACACCCTTGTTTCACCCCGTTGCTTACTGAAAAGTCTTTAGATACTGAACCACTCATTGCCACGTTTGCTTGCATACCTGTATGGAGTGCCTCGATCAGGCTGACAAACTTCTCTGTACAACCATATTTCTTGAGTACCTGCCAAAGTCCTTGTCGCGAAACAGTATTGAAGGCTTCACTGAAGTCTATGAAGACTACATAAAGCGGCATGTTCTGTTCAATACACTTTTCTTGAACCTGTTTCAAGCAGAAAATCATGTCCATTGTGCTTCTTCCACTTCTAAAGCCGCACTGGGTTTCCAGTAGTACATTCTGCGAGATGTGTTCACTGAATCTGTTAAGTAGTACACGTGAGAGAATCTTACCAACAGTGGCTAGTAGTGATATACCTCGGTAATTTCCACAATCCTTCCTGTCACCTTTCTTGAACAAAGGCACAGTACTTGCATCCTTCCAGTCTTGAGGTACTTTCTGGGCATTCCATATCTCTTGGATGAGCTTGTGCAGGCAGTTGGTCAGCTGAACAACACCAAATTTCCACACTTCTGCTGGAATTCCATCCCTTCCTGGAGCTTTACCATCCTGTGTTGTCCTTATAGCTGCCATTAGTTCATCAAAATTTGGTGGTTCATCCAGACTTGATACAGCTGGTCGCTGCACTAGAGCTTCTTTAGCCTCTTCAGTGAGATCTCCAGGGTAGTTGGTCAAAGTGGTCTGCAAATCTGTCCAGGATCTTATCTTTCTCCTGCAAAACCGTTTCACCATCCATAGCCTTTAGTTGGATCAATCCTCTTGGTTTAGGGCCGTAGATTTCTCTCAAACCTGTGAAGAATGTTTTCATGTCCTTCCTGTCTGCTGCAGTTTGAAGTTTCTCCGCTTTTTCATCCCACCAGTTGGACTTCATCTCTCTGGTGTACTTCTGTAGCTCACTCTGAGCCTTTGAGTATTTCTTCTTCTTGGACCTTGTGTTACGCTGTAGGTTTTCCTGCCTAGCTGTATTCCTCGCTTCTAGTAGTTTCTTCAGGTGTTCATCATGCTCATTAAACCAATCTTGATGTTTCCTCTCAGCGTAGCCTAATACATCACTCGCAGTCTGATACACCGTATCCTTCAGTGTTGCCCATTTCTCTTCTATGTCATTCCCTGAGTTGTTGCTGTCCCAGTCTTTCAAGTTTTCATCCATTTCCTGTGTAAGTTCTTCCTGCTTCTTTTGGTCTTTCAGTGCACTAGTGTTTAGCTTCCGTGGTGGCTTTGCACCCGTCCTGCAGTGCTGTTTTCATCTGGAAATCCTTAATCTAGATCTCAGCATAACATGATCAGTGCCACAGTCCGTGCCTCTCATTGTTCTGGTGTCCAATACATCCCTTCCTGTCTCTCTGCTTGACTATGATGTAGTCTAATAAGTGCCAGTGCTTGGATCTTGGGTGCATCCATGTCTTCTTGTGTGTGTCCTTGTGCTTAGATAGAGTGTTGGTTATCACAAGGTTGTACTCTGAACATAGTGCAAGTAGAAGTTCTCCATTAGCATTGCACTTGCCTGCTCCATGACTGCCTAGCACTCCTTTCCATTTCTCGTGTCCAAACCAACTCTGGCATTAAAATCTCCAACGAGTATCAGCCTGTCATCAGTCGGTACATGCCTGATAGTCTCACGTAAATAACTGTAGAACTCTTCCTTCACCTCCTCTGTGTTGGTCATTGTTGGGGCATATACACTGATGAGTGTGGCATACATCTTCCGCTGTAGTGGGAGTCTCATAGTCATTATCCTGTCGTTGATTGGCACCGGTTCCTCATGAAGCATTGCTGCTATCTCCTTTCTAACTGCAAAGCCCACTCCTGCTTCTGTCCTTTCTTGAGTTGATCTCCCACTCCAAAAGAAGATGTACCCATGGTCTTCCAAGCTGTCATATCCAGGCAATCTTGTTTCACTAAGTGCAGCTATGTCTACTTTGTACCTGTTGTACAGGATATAGGTCACATTAATGGTGGAAAAAGTTTTGAAATGATTTATCTTGGTCTCATTTTTTTACATCACAAAAACCTGGCATTTGAACAGGTTTGTGTCGACTTTTTATATCCACTGTATTAGAGGAAACATGGATATTTTTCATTTTTACACCCTTTATACTTCATTATTTTAACAGTAAACCTGGTCACAGTTACTGCCTGTATTACAGTAACTGCAGTAATGGATTAATACTCTGAGCATCTCCCGTCCACTCAGTTCTACAAAGTCCCTCTGCAGCTGAGTGCGTGCAGCCCAAACATTGTGAGCATGTTGACTAAACATGTGAAACATCCAACCTCCCATTCACTAGGTGGTGCCACACACACACACACAGCAAAGACAGAGGTGACAGCAGAGAAAGAAAAGAGAACTAGCAGTAGTAGTAAACACAGGAGTTCTTTTCTCTCCTTGGTGTGGTCGTTGTTGTTGTCATTAAAACGTGCAGGGGTTCTTGTTTTTCTTTTTATATAACTGCTTTTTATAAACTGCTGCATCAGCACATTTGCACCACCTACAGTATCAGGCTGGGGTGAAACTGCAGATGATGGTGATGTGCATGTGAGAGATGGCAGAAGATGGAGAGGACGTGGGGGGAAGATTTTAAGATTTTGATTTAAAGGGCACCTGTGGTGGTCATGAAAAAAAAGATATTATATTGAGCCCCTGTCTCACATTCTAGTTCAAGTTTAAGTTGAAATTCATGTTCAAAGCAATTTGATATAAATCCATTGCTGATGTGCTTGTTCAGCTATGTCAGCAAAACATGGGTGCAGCCATACTAGCGGCTACATGGCCTTCCAGGACGCTTCCTGTGACGTAATAAAGTGGGCACCGCGATCTGGATCAATATTGGCTGAGCCTGGAGTGCCCGGATGAGCAGTGGCTTTCGGGATATTCAAATTCAAATTCAAACATTTATTTCAAATTCAGGGTTCATATTAAATGCAGAACTAAAACGAGTAGAAAATAAATAAATAAATGCTTAAATTCAGCGGGTCGTCTCGTCTGATCTGAGCTTATAACGGCCGCAACACGGCAGATGATTCGGCTCCTCCCTCGCCGCTATACACAGCGGCAGACACTCGGCGCTCTTGTTAAAACAAAAACATACAATGCGATATGGATATCGCAACATGGCGGAATGTAAAGCCTTTGGATGTCTCAATAATAAGCGAAAAAACAAAGATAAACACTTCTTTTGTGTACCCAAACCCAGCTCACCTTGTCAGAAGATCATAGCGGAAAAGTGATTGCGCAATCTCGGAACAGGGCACAGACGAATCCTGTCAGACGAAATTGCGTTGTGTGTGAGGACCACTTCGTCACTTTAACCCTCAGAAGACCTTTCTGGCTCAAACCTGTAGCCATGTTGGACGAATTCTTCCTCAGAGTCCGACAATTCAGCCATAATAGAACAAAAACACTCACAACAGCACCCTAGTTTCTCATACAGACGGGAGTATTGTCTTTTCAGTAGCAACGGTATGACGTCACTTCCGCATATGTCATGGCGGCGCCCATAGTTTTCATTGGCTGGCCATGCCCGCGGTCCTATTTCAATATATCTCAGGTGGTATATGGCTGGCAACAATTATTTACCCAAATAACAAATACCTTTTCCTAATGTTTTCAAGTTAAATGCGTCTTCACGACCACCACAGGTACGCTTTAATAAAAAATTCTAACAAAATGGCGTATTTATTTGGTGATAAGCTGATTAAAGTGAACGATGGTTAGAGTTGGTGGATCCTCAGTGACCCACACTGATCTGACACACAGCTGACCTGCTGTTAGTGTGTGTCAGTGTGTGTGATCGTGTGAGTAGTGGGAGGAACCAGGAGGCCTGTGCTTTCCTTCATAACACATAGGCCTTGTCCACCAAAACGGTTCCAGTGCTTAACTGGAGCCAGAGCCTGATTGACACCAGTTCTTTGGTTTTCCATCACCTGACACACCATTCCTAGGCTCTCAAAAGTGGGACTATCGTGGCCCCAACTCCTACCTGGGCCAGCGGCAGCACCAGTTTACTGTTGGTTACTGTTATGTAGAGAAATAAAGCAGGCAGAGAGTGTCTTGGCAAACATATAGCTGAACTTTATTTGGCGCACATTACTATTTATACTCCCCGCTGTAGCCCGCCTGACATCATCCCATTCCCCGCCCCGGCAGTGCTACATCAAACCCCAAAGGCCAATTTCCATAGACAACACCCCCCCCCCCACACACACACACAAGGTCGAACTATAACACAGTGAACAACAATTTTTTTTTTTTTTAAACAGCACAACACCAAATTACACAAAACAAAATCATCCTATATACATATATACAAGTCCATCAGTGGGCGAACAGGTGTGCTACCAATATGCCCAACTGAAACTGTCCATAACAGTCCTTGCTACATAGTCCTCCAAATAAGCAGGCCTCCGATGTACTCTAGCCGGGTGTCCCCCCCAGGGGACTCTGCCCCAGGCACCGTTGGGACCACCCGCAAGTCCACACCTGGCGTGGCCAACCAGTCTAAGGACCTGTCAAAATCTCGGACAGCATTTGAACCCCTGCCAGGTGTCGCACGCCTCAACCTGCTGGCGTGCCACTTGGATCCGTCATCCAGTTCAAATGCATCAGGGCCCTGCCGACTCCTAATCTCCTGCAGTCCTGTCCACAAAGGTTGAAGTTTGTGGGTGCTGACAGGTTGCCTAATCCACACCCGATCCTTCTCCTTCAGGCCATGGCTCCTCACCCGGTGCCTCCTATCAAACCGTCCCTTCATCCTCCGCTGCTGGTCCATGACTCTTCTCTTCAGTGCCACATCGCTCGTTTGGGGCACCGATCTCTGCGGCTCCAACCGATTAACTGGCAGCGACAGCTCCCGCCCCAACACCCCGCTGGGGAACACCCCATCGTCGCATAGACCGACGCCCTGTAGTGGAGCAACGTGTTTTAGAGTGCCTCCGGGAACAAGAACCCATCAGCCAGATGAGCTCTCAGCCCGTTCTTCAGGGTCTTGTTAAATCTCTCGACCCCTCCGTTGGCTTGGGGTGATAGAATGCTGTCCTAATATGTTTCACCCCTTTCCTGGTCAAAAAGTCCTCGAAAGCTCCTGACACAAACTGGGGCCCATTGTCCATCGTGATGGTGTCCGGGATTCCCCACCGTGCAAACAAGGACGTCAGGAATCCCGTGACCACCTCCATCATCACCAAACTGGTGGGCAGCACCTCTGGCCATTTGGACAACAGATCATACGCCACCACCAGAAACCGACTGTTATATGGCACCGTATGAAATTCACCACAAATGTCCAGTTCAACATGCTTCCACAGCCCCCCAGGAAACTCAACAAGCCGGAGAGGTGGTGGTGGAGGTCTGTCCGTCTTTCCGCTCTACAAACACGGCACGCAGTTCTTAACCATGGCCTCAATATCGCCATCAATGCCAGGCCACCAGACCGACCTTCTACTCCTCTGTTTCACCCGCATCACTCCCAAATGACCATCATGCAGCATGTCCAGGACCCGCGCCCTCAACGCAGCAGGGATCAGGGCGCACTGGCCTCTGGCCACGCAAACCTCATTCCAACAGCTCAGATCGTCCCAGAAATGGTAAAAAGGGGCTAGCTTGCTCGGCACCTCCACTGGCCAACCCTCACAAATCGCCGAGCGCAATTGTACCATAGCCGGGTCCCGTGCCGACTCATCTTTGAGATCTTGCGAGGAGACCACACCCTGAAGATATCCGCACAGGGCGTTCACCAGTTCCTCCTCAGCAGCGCTAATGTCATCCCCGACCACTTCCGACACGCCCACGGTAGCTTGTGAAAGAAGATCCGCCACAATGTTCTCTCTGCCTGGGGTAAATTTAGTGAAAAAGTCATAAGCCCTTAGACGCCCTGACCACCTATGAAGCCTTAACGGCCTATGTCCCGATCCTGACGTCTCCAGCAGCGTGGTGAGTGCCCGGTGGTCCGTCCTCAGGGTGAAGCGGCGTCCGTAGAGGTATATGTGCCACCTCTCACATGCCCAGACGCAGACCAGGGCCTCCCTCTCGCCCACCACATACTTCTGCTCCGAAGGTGAGAGGGACCTGGAAGCAAATGCCACCGGCCTTTCTACTCCACCCTGTATTTGGGACATGACCGCACCTAACGCAGTCCCAGACGCATCGCAGGTCACCACCGTCTCCAACTCAGGATCAATATGCACCAGCACCGGTGGAGAGGTGAGCTGCTGCTTCAGCTTTGAAATAGCCGCCGAGCACGCCGGGGTCCACTCCCACAGCGCATCCTGCTTCAGCAGAGCCTTCAGGGGCCTGATCGTCTCTGAGTAATGCGGGATAAACCGGCCGTAGAAATTCACCATACCAAGAAAAGATGAAATCTGTGTGGGCGTGGTGGGCTCCGGGATGTGAAGCACTGCCTCCACATTGGAATGTAGTGGCCGTAGACCCTCGCCCATCAGCCAGAATCCCACAAAATCGATCGCATCTGCTGCAAAGAGGCATTTGTGACCATTGAGTGTGACCCTGTGCTCCTGCATCCGTCTCAACACCTTCTCCAGTTTCTCATCATGTATCTCGTTCGTTGCACCGTGCACCACGATGTCATTCAGGTAAGCTACAACCCCTTTTAGCCCCGCCAGCATCGTGGCCATCACTTTTTGGAAACAGCTGGGGGTGGGGCTCAACCCGAACGGGATTTGGGTATACCTAAAGACCCCCATATGGGTCACGAATGCCCTCAGGTTCCTGCTATCCAGATGTAGCTGCACCTGCAGATACCCCTGCCGAAGTCCAGCTTGGTGAACACCCTGGACCCGCTTAACGTTGCAGTGAGCTCCTCCATGGTTGGGAGGGGGTATTTATCTGGAACAATTGCCTTATTCTCCATGTGCAGGTCGATGCATGGCCTGATCCCTCCATCCTTTTTCGTCGTCACCACCAGGTTCGAGATCCAAGGCGATGCATCCACCTTCTCGATGATCCCTGCATCTAACAGCTTCGTTAGCTCCGCCGACACACCATCACGCAACACCATTGGTAAGCGCCGAAGCGGTTGGATCCTGGGCGTCACCGACTCATTCACCAGTGGGCGGTGGCAAAAAGTCTCAGTCCGACCAAGGCCAATGAACAGTGCGAGCCAACGAAGCTGCCAGTCCGAGAACGCCGTCAGCACCACCGAGCCCTGGGTGTCCCGAATGGAAAATCCCAACTGTCCCAGTAAGTCAATTCCAAGTAGGTCCGTTCCATGCCGCACCACCTGGAAAACGAACTTCGGCACCCTCTGCTGTCTGCACACCACATCAAACTCGACTGTGCCAACCATGTCGATCTCAGTGTGGCCATAGCCAAACATCCTTATGGCTCCTGGCATCCTCACCAGGCTCAAAATGGATCTGCCAGCGCCCGAGTCCAGCATGAGAGACACCTCGACGCCATCCAGCTGGACCATGTACCATTTTAGGCACCCTCTTCCTCCTTGCACCACACAGACGTGGCCAGCATCACGTGGGTCCTCACCAACTTGATCCTCGAACCTAACACGGGCTTCACCATGAGCCACGGGCTGTTTTCTCAACTTCATCTTCTTCTTCTTTTTCTTCTTTGAACGGCCCCGGGTCCTAGCTAGCACATTAGCCAACACCTGTGGCGCCGAGTCCCAGTCCTCCGGTGCCTCACCCATGAAGGCTCCCAGCCCCCGCAGGGCCACGAACTCCCTTAGCTTAATCAAGTCCACCACTTCAATCAGAGAAAAAGTCTGTCAACTCACCCACAACGGGGCTCCTAGCCACTCGCTAGTTGTGCCATGCGCCAGTCTATCACGAACTAGCTCGTCCATTAGCGGCCCAAACTTGTACTCTCCCGCCAAATCACACAGTCCCATTAGAAAAGATAAAATGGACTCACCGGTTTGCTGCACAAGATTAAAAAATCTGCACCTCCTCTTGGTGACTGTGGCACCGTCCCCAAACAGGTCACCCATTTTCAACAACGACTCCTCCAGTGAGTCATCGCGACACAGCATGAGGAACAGCATTGTCCCTCTGCGCCCAGATGATGAAACAACAGGCTCCTCCGCTTGTCGTTGGAATCCCCGTCAAAGCCGGCTGCTGTCAGAAAAACCTGAAACAGGTTTTTCCAGCGTGCCCAAGGGATAACCAGCGCACCCTGGTCCTGCAGGAACCGAGGCAGCTCCACAACGCATGCGCCCATAATTTTCTTCATCACCAAATGTTATGTCGAGAAATAAAGCAGGCAGAGAGTGTCTGGGCGAACATATATCATAACTTTATTTGGCGCACATTACTATTTATACTCCCCACTGTAGCCTGCCTGACATCATCCCTTTCCCCACCCTGGTAGTGCTACGGCAAACCCCTAAGGCCAATTTCCATACACAACAGTTACGTCCACAACCATGGGCGTGGTTAACTGACCAGTTTCAAAACATTACTGACCGCTATGTTGCATTCCAAACAGCAGAGCAAGCGATGGATTCTAAAACCAAACAGATTTGGAGTGAAGAGGAGACACATTTCTTGGCTCTATGGACATGAGCAGAAGTACAAGATAAGCTGGAGGGGGCCACTCATGTGATGAACTGTTTTGGGGGACAGACCAGCCAGCCAGACCATCGTCACTGCCATGGATTAGTCCATACAACAAACTGCTCAAAACACACTGGTAAGTGTATTGTCTTTAAAATGCCAAAAGTTAACGAATATATATACATATATATCTGCTTGTATTGATATGTAACAGTCAAAGTGCAGATATATATAGTATACTAAAATACTACAATATTTTCTGTTAGCTATGCTAACAAGCTAACAGTACTTTTTACTATGACCTAACGTTTGAAAGAAACGAACAGGCCGTCTCTGCTGACAAATGCATATCGCTTGTACTGATATATAACGGCCAGAGTGCGGATATTTTTTTGTCACTCTTGTGACTATAGTATTTTCAGTTAGCTATGCTAACGAGCTAACAGTGTTTTTACCATGAACATTTCTCCTCGCCATAAAGAAATGCGCGTTTGAGAAACTAGAACAAAAATCTTACCGTCTTACAGAATACTTTGTTAGATATCCAGTGCAAAATACGCTGTTGTTCAGTATCAATACTGTTTATTGTTGTCTCAGAATCAGAATCAGAATCAGAATCAGGTTTATTGCCATTGTTCATGTAGTACACAAACTAGGAATTTGTCTCGGTACAATGCTGCAACATTAAACATGATAAGATAAGAGAAATAAACTATACATGTAATAAAGTGTAGGATAAGATTAAGTGATACTGGTCAACAGTTAAAATATATATTAGCCAGCAGCAGATACTGTGGAGAACTATATAGTGCAGTCGGTAATGCAGGAAGAAAACAGTGATGATTGACATGAGTCTGGTTGAGCTGCTGTACATGGTGCACGAGAGTCACTTAGTGTTCAGCAGTCTAATGGCAGAGGGGAAGAAGCTGTTCATGTGACGGGAGGTTTTAGTCTGGATGGACCGAAGTCTTCTACCAGAGGGGAGGGGGGCAAACAGTACGTGACCAGGGTGTGAGGGATCGGCTATGATCCGGCCAGCACGCCTCCGGGTCCTGGAGATGTACAGATCCTGGAGAGAAGGGAGCTTGCAGCCGATCACCTTCTCAGCAGTGCGCACGACGCGCTGAAATGTCTCGCGTCTCAAATGACGTTAGTGACGTCACCATATATCTGTCATGACCTGAACGCTATCTTTCTCTGCGTTCAGGTTGTCCAGTGTCGCTCCTGCTCCGGGGTAGTCCGTGCCGGGTCTTCCATGGCCCGCTCTTTGACAGCGCCCAGCTGATTGCCAGCTGTCTAGTTCAGCTGCGCTGGGACAGCTGTCTCCTATCTCCAATCTCCTCCTCCATTTAAGCGAGCAGCCGAGAGTCACTCGTTGCTGCGACCTCGCTATGGAAAGACTTCCCTTGTGTTTCCACAACTGTTAGCTCTCACGTCTAGCTACAGTTCGCCGTAACCTCGGCGCTCCACCCAGTATAAGTGTTGCGACTCGGCGTGTGTTTTTCCCTCGCCGCTTCTCTAGCCTTTCTCCCTGGGTGGTATGTATCCTTAGTTCTGTGTGTGTTTTAGCCCGACGTGGCTCTTTATTTTGCTGTTTGTCATTTAGTGTAGTGTGAGTGTTTGTTTCAATAAATTACGCCAACTCACTGGTCGCCCTCGAATCTCTTTCCTGGCTCGTGAGAGCCAGAGTTATGACAATATCTTGAAATGCTCATTTGAGACAAAACGAGAACAAAAATCTTAACGTCTTACAGAATACTTTTTTTATAAACATATCCAGCTCAAAATACGCTTTTTGTGGTATCAATACTGCGTATGAATGGGTGCCTTGCGTTGTGTTATGAGAGATTTTTCTACCAAAGACACTAGTAACGTCACCTTTTTTACTATTTTGGTAATATTTCCATAATCTTGGGCCATTTTTTTTTTTTTTTAAATTTCACTCGTGTGTTTAATTGTATGTTGTGTAACCGTATTTTATCTAATCCTTCCCTTACTTTATTGTGCAGTTGCCTGGTGGAGCACCTACAATTTTGTTGTACTGTACAACTGTACAGTGACAATGGAGCCTATTCTGTTCCTATTCTTCTATTCCATAATCAGACATGTAAGCTTTGTTAATATTGATACTGAATAAAATTGCCTTCTATGTCTGCACATTTAATGGAAGGCTTAAGTTGAACACTGCACAAACTAAAACACTTTTTTTGTATTTACAGATTTATCACAGCTGGATGATGAGGGAGAACCAGCCAGACCTGTGGTGTCCAGCTCACCTTCACCAGCACCAAGCTTGTCCTCCTCCTGCTCTTCCTCCTCTTCTCTTCAGACCAAATTAGGTGATATATGTTCAGATCATGACCCATTCGCACAAAGGAGGGAGTGAATTAAATCAATTATACACTTGAATTGAATGTTGTGATGCCACTAACAGTAAATGGATGTTGGACACATTCGATCTTGGATTGACGATTCCTGTATTTTTTAGTGTGTGGTTATTTTATATTGCTTATTTTTGTACTTTAAAACAGGGAAACAGAAGCGGGACACAAACATGGACCTCCTTCTTGACTACCTGGAGAGGTCAGAGGAGAGACAGAAGGAGCAGAGCAGGAGGGAGGAGCAGCTGACCTCCGCTTTGCTGCAAAGCACCCAGAAGATGGAGGACAGGACCAACGCCCTTATTGGACTGATGGGACACGTTGTGTCAGTGCTTGAGGGACTGCAAACAAAGTAGCTATCACAGCATTGATATTTTTGGCTGTGTGTACATAATATTTCTTATGTAGCAGTCTTAAGTTTTTGCACATTTTGTAAATAAAAACTTTCTTTCCTTAAGTGTTTTTCTGCTTCTATATTAAGTAATTGTTATCCTCAACCAAACATATGCATGAAATGTAAAGCTATTTAGGATAAACAATGCAAATCACTAAAACACTGTAGTGGTGGGAAGTGAAAGTACAAGTACTGAATTATTGCACTTAAGTTCATTTTTTTTTCCAGGTATTGGACAATATATCAGGTATATGCGGACTTACGCATATTTTTGACAACTTTTTTTCACATTTTCTAAAGAACAAGCAGCAACAAACTTTAAATCTATGCACTTTTTCTGTGGAAAATGCTCCAAGTTGCCAGCTTCAAAAATGATAATGAGTTTATATTCTTTTGACATTCTATCAGCTCTGGACAAGATCATTTCTGGAGAAAGTACTTTTAACTTTTACACTTTACAGTCTGTCTCTTGTTACCCCTACATGAATAAAAACTTGAATCAGTACTTTAATGTACTGATTACAGTATACAGTACTTTAATGTACTGATTACAGTATACAGTACTTTGATGTACTGTATACTGTCTGGACTTCCGGCGCCACACGAGTCGGCTGCCTTTTTGCAACAGCGGCTCAATTCTGAGTTTTTCTTCCTATTTCTTATTTGCTATCTGGCTTCTCTCGCTAAATTTTCTGATCCGGCGACACCTTATCCATCACAGACACACTTATCACCCCAAATGTCTCCTGAGCCGGCGGACGGAGCCACTGTTTATAGCAGGAGACAGTACAACAGGGACCAGCTGTTAGCACTTAGCTGGCCCACAGTGCTAACGCAAAAACTCGACATACCGGGAGAAATAAGACTGAAACGGCATGGATGTCGAGCTGGAGTAAGACAGCAGGCGAGGACTATAAGGCACAGACCCGTCCTCCCATCCGTTATTATGGGGAACGTTCGATCGCTGCTCAATAAGACAGATGAGCTAGCGGCTATGACCCGCTACAAGAGTGTCTTCAGAGAGATTAGCATGATGTTGTTTACTGAGACGTGGCTAACAGAACTAGCGACAGATGCTAACATCGAACTGGAGGGTTTCCACGCAATACGGGCAGACCAGACACCAGACAGTGGGAAGGCAAGGGGCGGAGGAGTGATAATGTATGTCAATAACAGCTGGTGTAAACCGGGACATATCACGGTTAAAGAATAAAACACTGGACTTATTCTATGCAAATACTAAGGAGGCGTACACCTCATCAGCACTCCCCCCACTCAGGAGATTGGATCACAACTTGATTCATCTCCTGCCAGTGTACAAAACCCTAGTACACAGACAACCTCCGGTTATGCGCACAGTGAAGATATGGTCTGAGGAGGCAATGGACACTCTAAAGGACTGTTTTGAAATCACTGCCTGGGAGCTGCTCTGCGATCCACATGGTGGGGACATCGACGGCCTCACTCACACCATCACGGACTACATCAACTTGTGTGTGGACAACACCGTACACACCAAGATCATACAGTGTTGCTCGAACAACAAACCCTGGATCAGCCTTGAGATAAAATCACTACTGAGAGAGAAGAAGAGGATCTTCAGGTCGGGGAACAGGGAAATGCTGAAGTCCGTACAGAAGGAGCTAAGGAGGAAGATCAGAGAAGGCAAGGACAGCTTCAGGAAGAAGTTGGAGTACAAGCTGCAACAGAGTGACATCGGTGGGGTCTGGAGAAACCTCAAAACCATCTCTGGGCTCCAGAATACCTCCTCCCAGGCCATGGGGGGCAGGGAGTGGGTGAACAATCTGAACCTGTTTTTTAATAGGTTTGACCAACCGCCCTCCCCCCTCTACTGTCATCGAGACCTGCTGTCCACCCCCTCCACCTACACCCCCCCCCCCACTCCCAGCACACAGCCCCCCAACCTGACCCTCACTAAGACCCAGGTGAGGGCGGAGCTGAGGAAGGTCAAGGTGAGGAAGGCCTCGGGCCCGGACTGCATTAGCGTGAAGCTCCTCAAGTCCTGCGCAGACCAGCTGTGTGGGATTATGGAGCACCTCTTCAACCTGAGCCTGAAGCTAGGGAGGGTACCACAGTTGTGGAAAATATCTTATGTGGTACCCGTACCAAAGACTTCCCACCCCAAAGACCTGAACAGCTACAGACCAGTGGCCCTGACGTCTCACCTGAAGAAGACCCTGGAGAGGCTGCTCCTTTGCTCTCCTCCGCCCCCTGGTCGGACCAGCAATAGATCCACCCCAGTTCGCCTACCAGCATGGCATCGGGGTGGAGGATGCAGTGATCTTCCTCTTTCACCGTTCCCTGTTCCACCTGGAGAAGCCTGGCAACGCGATGAGGATCATGTTCTTTGACTTCTCCAGTGCTTTCAACACCATCCAACTGATGATCCTGAGGGACAAGCTGCTATGCACAGGGGTGGACCAGCACCTGTCATCTTGGATCCTGGACTACCTCACAAACCGGCCACAGTTTGTGAGAACCCGGGATTGTGTGTCCGACACGATCATCGGCAGCACGAGGGCCCCCCAGGGAAGGGTTTTGGCTCCCTTCCTCTTCACTCTTTATACTGCAGACTTCTCACACAACACAACACACTGCCATCTACAGAATTTCTCTGACGACTCTGCGATTGTCGGCTTCATCTCCAACGGAGATGAAGCTGAGTACAGAGGACTTATCCAAGACTTTGTGGACTGGTGCCATCAGAACTGCCTCCAGATCAACGCGAGAAAAACTAAGAAGCTGGTGGTGGACTGCCGCAGGCAAGGACAACCCCCCACAGCACCAGTAAACATCCAGGGAACAGACATTGAGATGGTGACATCCTACAAGTACCTGGGTGTTCATTTGAACAATAAACTAGACTGGTCACACAATACCGATGCACTCTACAAGAAGGGGCAGCGCAGGCTGTTCCTACTGAGGAGGCTCAGGTCTTTTGGTGTACAAGGGGTGCTCCTGAAGATCTTCTACGATTCGGTGGTGGCATCAGCCATCACTTTTGGAGTGGTCTGCTGGGGCAGTGGCATTACTGCAGCCGATAGGAAGAGACTGAACAAACTGATCAAGAGAGCTAGCTCCATCCTGGGGCAGCGCCTTGATCCGGTGGAGGAGATAGGAGAGAGAAGGACGGTGGCTAAACTGTCATCTTTGCTGGAGTCCGAGTTCCACCCTATGCAGGACATACTGAATGCACTGAGGAGCTCATTTAGCAGCAGACTACATCATCCCAGGTGCACAACCGAGAGGTTTCGCAGGTCCTTCCTACCAACGGCTGTCGGACTGTACAACCTAAGCAGGGCTGCTCGCAGAGATAGCAAAAAGACGTAACAACCTAATAGGGTTTTTTTTGAATGCAAAAGATGCAATAGACTTACACAAAATGGTCCCTTCCAGTATACAACTAGGACAATATCAATCGCTACAGAGGGTGACAATATGTATGGTTACATATTCATACTATGTGGAGTAACTAAATAGACAGTTATGCTGTTTATTCCATCTAGCTACAATGTTCCGCACTATATTTATATATTTATGTGTACATATGTATATTCACTGCTCTTATTTCCTTATCTTCTAAATTATTGCTCTGAGTGTTGCTATCCCTGTGCTGTTGCAATCCTGGAATTTCCCCATTGTGGGACTAATAAAGGCTTATCTTATCTTATCTTATCTTAACCAGAATAGATGACATACAAGTATAGAAGGGTATACCATTAACAACTCTGTAAATGTGCCTATAAAATATATACATACACCATAAATACTTTAAAACAGAGTACGCTGAGGACTGATTGTCAGCTGAATGTTTTATTCATTAATTATTTTGAGCTACTTAATATGTTATATTTTGTAAATGATATGGCAGGCACTAAACAGGTTATTGCTCCCCACTGTTAAAATACTCCATTAAAGCTGCCCTAATGTCATTCTACACTGGCATGGTCAGGTAGTGGGTGAACTTGAGGCTGATTGTGATCAGGTGTGTCTGGGAGTCCAAAGTTGTCACCATGTTCCTCACAAATATTATCAAGTATGCAGCAGGTGAGCACCATTTTCTTGCTCAGCTCCAGTCCGCAGTCATTACTTGTCAGGAGGGACCTCCATCATCCTTTCAAGCCGCTGAAAGCCATCTCCACAACTGAACGTGCACAGCTCATCCGGTAGTTGTAGGTATGTTGTTCAGGGGTCTGCCTGTGTCCGAAAAGGGTTTCATCAGCCACTTCTGCGTGATGTCGGCTGGGTGGTGAAATCCAGTGTCGTGCCAAAAAGTGATCCCCGTCTACAGGAGCCAGGAGCGCCCTCTTGTTAAAGGTGGACTGCCTGGTCTCAGTCCACCTACAATGTGTCTAATGTTTTGAGGTTTTATCACATCTGAAAAATGATAAGTGTTGGCCAAAGTGTTGCAGTTTGGAAAACAACGTATAGAATTTATCTGATTGCAATATTTATGTGCAAAAACATCGTTGTTTGGAGGTACATAGTAGAATATACTATATTGATACAGTATCTTAATGTATATATGCAGTAAATCTATGCATTTTTCCATGTAACTTTGTGAATGCATTATTTTAATTGCTTTTAATCCTAGATCAAGTTTGTTTCGGGTTCAAAATGCATCATAAGTGTTAAATATATCTTGTTATACCTAACTAAGTACTGTTTATCTGTTGAAATATATATTTAACGGCTAATATAAACCCATAACAATATGGCCCCAGGCGATCACTTTTTGGGCAGCTGATCACTTTTTGGCAGGACATAACAGGCGACCTCTGTCTCGTAATGCGCCGTAACACCACCTATTGCAGAACTGACATAAATATGTTTAAAAGTGTAGTCAATGCTCGCGCTACAGACTTGATCTAACAACGGCTGATAACTGAAATATTGATAATTACAGGTCTCCTTAAACATAGCCGCCGTTCTCTGCCATTAAGAATAAAACTGTTTTTGGAAGGTAATACAGGTTTGGAATAATAAAAGCAGCGCTCCCAAAGAGACAACAAACTCCTCATGTTGACAAGATGTTGACAAGCTAGTGCTGCTACTTCTTCTGTGGTGTTCTGCTGGGTTGCATAAAGGCGCTTCACACTACGTAATGACGTAGCCCTGACATAATCCCCGACTAGCTCCATATCGGTGGAAAACCAACTGGTTCTTATGAGGCACTACAGTTGAACTGGTTAATAAGCACTGACACCAGCCCCAAGAACCAAACTAGCACTGGCTCTTATTTTGGAAGAAATGAGACAACAGAGACATCAAAGCATTCCTCCTCCTCAGTCCTTCAGTCTGACATCATCTTGTCACTAATGTCACATGTCTGTGTTTAACTCTGAATAAACTCCTGATTATTGTGCGGTTTCAGTGGACAGATTATTGTTTGAAGATTTGGCCCTTGGGGTTTGCCATAGCCTGTGCCGGGGGGTAGGGCTGGTGACGTCAGGCGGGCTGCGGCTAGTGGATATATTGTGCCTGTGTTCCATAATAAAATTAGTTTGTTGCTCAGTTCAACACGGCTCCGGTCTCATGTTATTCAGACATAACATTTTGGCAACGAGAATAAACCATGGGAGCGTGCATTAAACCGTCACCTCCATTTTTACAGTCTCTGGGTGTGCCAACTATACCATAGTGCCGCTGGCGGGAGACATTTGAGGTGTATTTTGCTACAGCCAGCCTGGGCAGCGCCGACGAAGAGAGACGGAGGAGCCTACTCGTTCACTATCGGTGAGGAGGGCCAACAGATATTTTTCACGCTGGGTGGCAAGGACTCACTGAAGGAATGTCTGGACTTAATGGACTATTTCTTGATGGACCATTCCAACATCACAGCGCGAAGGTATAAATTCTTCGACTGCCGACAACAAGCTGGTGAGTCCACCCAATGCTTCATTATGGAACTCCATAGCCTAGCAAGAAAGTGTGCCTTTGGGCCATTTGAGGAGGAGCTAGTCCGGGACAAGCTAGCACACGGTACGAGCGACAAGTGGCTAAAAGACAAGCTAATGCTGACTACGGACGTCCTCGCGCTGCAGAAAGTGGTTGATCTGACTAGGCAGATAGAGTCCGCTGCTCAGCTAGATCTACCAGTGCCAGCTAAAAGGAGCCTAGCCACCCAAGTTTTCCCTCCAAGTCTGGCCGCTAGCAACGCAGCTAACACTTCGGGGCGGACCCCCAAAAGGCAGCGGACCATGGCACGGGCGGAAGGGGGGGCTAGGGGTCTGTGTGGCGGCTGTGGCTTCCCTTGTCACCGGGCAGGCTCGTCCACCTGCCCCACCAGAGGAAAGAAGTGCCATAACGGCGGCCATTCTAATCACTGGGCCAGGGCCTCCACCACCAGTATTAAACCATCTGCAGTGGAGCCCGAAAACATGATGCAGGTGTGTGTGGCGGGTGCCAGGAAGGGACCGTTACAGTGGTACATCCTGCAGCTAGACGGGTTGATCCTATGGTGGACTCAGGAGCCGGCAAGTCGATATTAAGTATGGCTATATTGAAAAGACTTTTCCCAGGCAAAACGATCAATGCAGGGGCAGTGAAAATGTTTGGGTACGGTCACACTGAAACTGACATGGCGGGCACGGTCAGCTTCTCAGTGAAATGTGAGTTAAGGATTATTCCCGTGTTTACCTTCCAGGTTTCACACCAGGCAGCTGACTTGCTGGGAATCGATCTGCTGGGTGAACTTGGATTCTCCATCACAGACCCAGAGGGCTCAATGGTGCTGACAGTGTTCCCCGAATGGCATGTCCACTGGCCGGCGTTCTTCATGGGCCTTGGCTGTATTAAGGCATTCTACCACTGCCCACTCATCAACCCAAGCGTGACGCCAAAGATCCAAATATTATGGCAGCTTGCCCTCGCTCTGCAGGACGATGTCACAGCAGAACTGAACAGACTGCTTAAAACTGGCATCATCGAGAGAGTGGATGCTTCACCTTGGATATCAAACATTGTGGTGGCCAGGAAGAAGACAGGCAGCATCCGGCCATGTATTGACCTTAGGCTGGTGAATAAGGCGATTGTTCCAGACAAGTGTCTGCTCCCCACAATGGAGGAACTTACTGCAACATTCAGTGGCTCACGGGTGTTCACAAAGCTGGATCTCCACCAGGGTTACCTACAGGTGCCTCTTCACCCAGCCAGCAGGAACCTGCAGCGTTTGTGACCTACATGGGCGTTTTCAGGTACACCCGCATGTCTTTTGGTCTAAGCTCAGCATCAAGCTGTTTTCAGAAGATCATGTCCACGATTCTGGCCGGCCTCAAGGGTATAGTAGTGTACCTGGACGATATTGTGGTCCATGGCGTGTCACGGGAGGAGCACGGCGGATGTTTGGGACAGGTGATGGAGGTGCTACAGGAGCACGGAATCACATTGAATGGGGGAAGTGCATTTTTACAGCTGACTCCATTGAGTTTGTGGGATTCCAGCTGGCGGCCAAGGGTCTGAGGCTCCTGCACTCGAACGTGGAGGCGGTCCTGCGTCTCCCAGATCCCACGACACCCGCACAAATCTCCTTGTTCTTGGGCATGGTGAACTTTTATGGATGTTTTATTCCCCATTATTCAAAGACTATCGAACCACTCCAGGCCCTTCTGAAACAGGATGCACCATGGCAGTGGACCCCAGCCTGCTCAGCGGCGGTTGCTGGGCTGAAGTCCCAACTCATCTCCCCTCCAGTGTTAGCCAGCTTTGATCCAAAATGGCTGATGTTTATGACCTGTGACACGTCTGATTCGGCAGTTGGGGAAGTTATGTCTCAGGTGCAAGACGGTACCAAGCACCCAATGGTGTTCGCATTGAGGTTTCTGTCAGTGGCTGAACAGACATACACCGTGGGTGAGAGGGAGGCGCTCGCTTGTGTCTGGGCATGTGAATGGTGGCACATCTATGTCTATGGACACCATTTCACCCTGTGAACGGACCACTGGGCGTTGACAACATTGCTGGAGACGACAGGCTCAGAACATAGACCTCTACAGCTCCACAGGTGGACTAAGCGGTTGGGGGCCTACAACGTTACTACCCAGTTCACTCCTGGAAAAGACAACATAGTGGTGGACCTCCTGTCCCGTGCCACGGCCAACACTGCACAACTGGATGACGACCCCACAGAGGCGGATCTGGTCAACATGCTGCACGGACCCCTCCGGGACATGGTATCTCTCCAGTAGCATCCGGGCAGAGTCGGAACGGGACCCCACATTGTCACAACTGTGCTCGGTCATCAGGGAGGGTTGGCCCGCGAAGGTACAGGGTGATCTGGCACCTTTTCAGTGGTTCAAAGATGAACTGAGCTGTTGGAACAGTGTATGTGTGGTGAGGGGACACTGCACATTGATCCCAGTGTCTCTGAGGTCACGAGTTCTGGGGATGCTCCATGAGGGTCACCTGGGCATGGTGAGGGTGAAGTAGCATTGCAGGGATTCATTGTGGTGGCCTCATATCAATAAGGACATTGAAACCATGATAAAGAACTATGTCCCATGCTTGGAGAGCAGAAAGACCAACAGACCACCCTCCCCACCCTTGTGTCCATTGCCGTACCCAGAGGGACCTTGGAAGTACATCCAATTAGACATTTGTGGCAAACTGCATACAGCACCACTGAACAGACTGTTTTTGCTTGTGGTCTACAATCTGTTCTCCAAATGGCCGGAGGTGTTGCCGACTAATTCAGTCATGATGGATATGGTCACGAGTTTCCTCTCGTCACTGTTCGCCAGGTGGGGGGTCTCAGATGCCATCACTACGGACAATGGCCCACAGTTCACCTCTGGGGGTTTTGAGGAGTTTTTGGGTGTTAGGGGTGTGGAACACATCAAGACCGTGTTCTATCACCCCCCAAGCCAATGGGGGCGTGGAGTGTTTCAACAAGACTCTGAAAAACAGTCTGAGAGCTCTTTTGGTGGACGGCCTTACGTTCCCTGATGCCCTCCAGAACACACTTCTCCACTGCAGAGCAATGGCCCACACCACGACAGGGTGCTCTCCAGTGAAACTCATGCTGGGGCGTGACTTCCACCTGCCCCTGGACCGACTGAGGCCCCCCACGACTTCCTGTCCGGGGGACGCAGACCCTCCACGGGACTGAGTCGTTGCCCAACAGCAGAAGATGAAACAACGGTTCGACAGGAAACACAGAGCAAGGGCCCATGGACTTGAGGTGTCAGATCGGGTCTGGATTAAACATCCCAACCACATGTATAAACTGCAGCCTTTCTGGATGGGGCCCCTGCAGATCGTGAGACAGCAGGGCCAGGACACGTTCGAGCTCTCGGACGGGTCACGGTGGCACTCCAGCCGTCTCAGGAAGTCGTTGCTCACACAGAGTCCTGGAGCTACGGCTGAGCAGGCTGGTGTGGGCTGGGACTCATCTGATGGGAGTGTTAGGCACCCGCAGGTGCAGCCGATGGAGCCTGGAGCAGGTTCCCCTTCTGTGGGGTGCTCGGTTAGGACGCGTCAAAGGTCCAAATATCTGGAAGACTTTGTCCTGAAGGTAGCTTTAGCCAGTGCGTGTTGGGAATGGGCGGCAGAATAATCCACTTCAACACGGGTGGGTGTCCTGGTAGTCTACCCAGGTGTCCATTTAGTTAGTTGGTTTTGCTGTTCTGTGTGTTCAAAAAAAATGTCTATGCTACTCGTGTTCTAAGAGGCTCATATTATGTATATTTGTGAGTTGATTGTGGGTTTTCCATGTTTTGTAAGGGGGGGGGGGTTGTTGTGTGGAGATGTGGCCTTTGGGACCTGCCGTAGCCTGTGTTGGGGGGTCAAGGTGGTGACATCAGGCGGGCTACGGCCAGTGGTTATATTGTGCCTGTGTTCCATAATAAAGTTAGTTTGTTGCTTAGTTCAACACGGCTCCGGTCTCATGTTATTCAGACATAACACAGATGTCCTCTAACAATGTGACCGTGGTCCGTGTAGATGGAGGTCAGTGTGAACATGGAGGAGTGTGCGGTGTAGAGCAGAGGTGGTTGTGTTCTTTCAGTAGATCTTCATGTTGTTGTTCTGTGGTGGAACCTTTCACAGAGCTGCCAGCCTGTGGTGGTTCTGATGTTGGACATCAGTCAGACACTGGTCCACGGTTGTGGTGTGTTGGACCATCAGGTTGGACAGCGTTCTGTCCTTCAGGTCTGCAGAGGTCCAAATGGAGCAGATGTCCCAGCTCCGTTCTGTCAGGAGTTTTTGTCAGAACACAAATGTTAGAATTAGAACAATGTAATTGTGATTATATAAAAAAACATATTTACCTCCGCCAGGAGGTTATGTTTTTGCCGGGGTTTGTCTGTCTGTCTGTCTGTTTGTTTGTCTGTCTGTTGGTTAGCAAAATAACTCAAAAAGTTTTGGACGGATTTCGATGAAACTTTCAGGCGTTGTTGGAAATGGTACAAGGAAGAAATGATTAAATTTTGGGGATGATCCGGATCACCGTCCAGAAGAAAACCGCCATTACGCAAAATGCCATTTTCCTGAATAACTACTGAACCACTAATCCTATCATTGTCAATCCAATTGCTAGTCATATGTTTTCATGGTCAAGGAATCTCAAAACGTACACACAAACACTGTATGGGGGGAACTGTGGCCGCCATTACGGAAAATGCCATTTTCGTGAATAACCACTGAACCACTAATCCTATCATTGTCAATCCAATTGCTAGTCATATGTTTTCATGGTCAAGGAATCTCAAAACGTACACACAAACACTGTATGGGAGGAACTGTGGCCGCCATTACAGAAAATGCCATTTTCCTGAATAACTACTGAACCACTAATCCTATCATTGTCAATCCAATTGCTAGTCATATGTTTTCGTGGTCAAGGAATCTGAAAACGTACACACAAACACTGTATGGGCGGAACTGTGGCCGCCATTACGGAAAATGTCATTTTCGTGAATAACTACTCAACCACTAATCCTATCATTGTCAATCCAATTGCTAGTCATATGTTTTCATGGTCAAGGAATCTGAAAACGTACACACAAACACTGTATGGGGGGGGGGGAACTGTAGCGCTTGGCGGAGGTCTGTGCTCTCCGAGTGCTTTTCTAGTTCTATATATTATCTTAAATGTGTAATTTTTTATTGTAAATCTGCAACTTTTTGTGAATATACAACTTTTCTTTCCTTTAAATTTGCAACTCCTTTCTTGTAAATTTTCAACTTTTTGTAACTTTGCAGCTTTTTTTCCTGTAAATTTGCAACTGAACATGAGCCAAAACAACACCCAGACCTGGAACCAGCCAGGTTCTGTTCATGTTGGTTATTTCAGGTTTACTCTCCATCTTAAAACTTTCATGGACCATCTCCTTTAGACGTTTAAAAGGACTTATAATGTATTTGTAATTATAATGTACTTGTAATGAATAATGTAGAAATGATCAGCTGTAATACTAGATGCTGTTTGTTTTTATGTGGCTATATATCTAAAGCAGGAAGTAGAGACTAAAGCGGATGATAAAATAAAGGCAGCGATGGAGTTTTAAGTTGGTTTATTGAATCATACCGCCTTCACAGGAACTCGGCTCCAGCCCATAGTGTGAGCAGGCTGAAGCTGAATTCCTCAGGCTCTCAGAGAAGAGGAGACACACAGTGTGTGTGTCCAGCAGCAGTTGAAGAGTGAGAGTGAGAGGCAGATTTACAGAACAGTGCAGCATATATACCCAACTCAGACAATACTTCAAAGACATTCACAGCAGTCGATCTGGGCATTTGCATATCAGAGGTACAGACAGGATGCATGAACACAATGCATGGATGACACTTTAACCTCACAGCTGTAAACTCAGCATGCAGCGTAAAAAACCCAGGAATAACGAGCTGACTGTCTCTGTGTGTTGTGGGGGGGTTGAATCAACCCGCCACAGAGACTTTCTTAAAAAAAAGTGAACTTTCATAATAAAAGTTAGGAGATTTTCAGTAATAAATGTAATTATTGATTGGCTGTGCCTTCCTCCAGAAACCCAAAAACCAAACAGAAGTAAACAGTTGAATTAGTGATGTCTAACCAGTCCTAGCTTAAAGGTCGTTTCACTCGGCTGTCATGTGACAGGAGAGAAAATCAACCTCTGCTTGTTTCATTTATCTGTTTTGATTCAGACCATCCATCCATCCATCCATCTTCTTCCGCTTAATCCTTTTTGGGTCGTGGGGGGGCTGGGACCAGTTTGGTAAAAATTTCCAGCGTTCAGAGTTCCGTTTTCATCCTGCTTCAGTTGTTTCAGAAACATTTTGAGGATCATTTTAGCCTCATAGCTCATTTATGGTTCCTGAATGGAACCCAGTAAGTTCATGGATCTGATGCTGATGCTAGCTGTTGGAGCTAATGTTACCTCCGTTAGAGGCTGGTTGGTTCAGAGTTCCGTTTTCATCCTGCTTCAGTTGTTTCAGAAACATTTTGAGGATCATTTTAGCCTCATAGCTCATTTATGGTTCCTGAATGGAACCCAGTAAGTTCATGGATCTGATGCTGATGCTAGCTGTTGGAGCTAATGTTACCTCCGTTAGAGGCTGTAAACGTTAGACGTGTAGCGGGAAGATCATCAGAACATCAGAGTGGAACAGAGTAAAACGTGAACACGGCGGCGCTCACAGGCAGGAAGTCAGCAAAGTTCAGTCCGATGGGCTTCTTCCTGCTGCTGGGGACGATCTTGGGCTGCGGATTGGGTTTGTAGGTGGTTACCGCAGTGACGGCAGGTTTGGAGGACGGAGGGATGTCTGGGGGAGACAGACGTCTGATAGAGGAGACGATGGTGGGCTCCACCCGCTGGACGGAGGTGGAGGAGGCCAGGGGAGGAGCCTGGAGCAAAAGGGGGGGCCAGTATTGCTAATCATTACCTCCGCCAGGAGGTTATGTTTTTGCCGAGGTTTGTCTGTCTGTCCGTTTTTTTGTCTGTCTGTTGGTTAGCAAGATAACTCAAAAAGTTTTGCACGGATTTCGATGAAACTTTCAGGCGTTGTTGGAAATGGTACAAGGAAGAACTGATTAAATTTTGGCAATGATCCGGATCACCGACCACAAGAAAACCGCCATTACGGAAAATGCCATTTTCGTGAATAACTACTGAACCACTAATCCTATCATTGTCAATCCAATTGCTAGTCATATGTTTTCATGGTCAAGGAATCTGAAAACATACACATAAACACTGTATGGGGGGAACTATGGCCGCCATTATGGAAAATGCCATTTTCGTGAATTACCACTGAACCACTAATCCTATCATTGTCAATCCAATTGCTAGTCATATGTTTTCATGGTCAAGGAATCTGAAAACATACACACAAACACTGTATGGGGGGAACTGTGGCCGCCATTACGGAAAATGCCATTTTCGTGAATAACCACTGAACCACTAATCCTATCATTGTCAATCCAATTGCTAGTCATATGTTTTCGTGGTCAAGGAATCTGAAAACGTACACACAAACACTGTATGGGGGGAACTGTGGCGCTTGGCGGAGGTCTGCACTCTCCGAGTGCTTTTCTAGTGTGTTAATGTGTCAGTGTGTTCATCATCTGACTTTCTCCCTCATAAATCTGCAGATTTTTTTCTCAAATTTGTGACTTCTGTCCTCATAAATTTGTGGCATTTTTCCTGTAAATTTTCAATTTTTTTTCTTATAAATCTGCAAATTTTTTTCTCAAATATGTGACCTTTTCCCTCATAAGTTTGACTTTTTTCCTCAACAATTTAACTTTTTTTAACATAAATTTTCAACTTTTTTCCTCATAAATTTGCTACTTTTTTCTTTTAAATTTGGCATCCTTTTTCTGTAAATTTTCATTTTTTTAAAAAAAATTTGTGACTTTTTTTCCTCATAAATTTGTGGTGTTTTTCCTGTAAATTATTTTTTTTTCTCATAAATTTGTGTTTTCTTATAAATCTGTGAATTTTTTTTCTGAAATTTGACCTTTTCCCTCATAAGTTTGACTTTTTTCCTCGTCAATTTTTAAACTTTTTTTTTTACATAAATTTGAAAATTTTTCCATGTAAATTGTTTACTTTTTTCCTCAAATTTGCTGATTTTTCTTATAAATTTGGCATCCTTTTCCTGTAAATTTTCTTTTTTTTTTTTCAAAAATTTGTGACTTTTTTCTCATAACCCTACAATTTTTTTCTCTCAAATATGTGACTTTTTTTTGTTATAAATTTGTGACTTTTTTCCTCAACAATTTAACTTTTTTTACATAAATTTTCAACTTTTTTCCTCATAAATTTGCTACTTTTTTCTTTTAAATTTGGCATCCTTTTTCTGTAAATTTTCATTTTTTTAAAAAATTTGTGACTTTTTTCCTCATAAATTTGTGGTGTTTTTCCTGTAAATTAATTTTTTTTTCATAAATTTGTGTTTTCTTATAAATCTGTGAATTTTTTTTCTGAAATTTGACCTTTTCCCTCATAAGTTTGACTTTTTTCCTCGACAATTTTTAAACCTTTTTTTTTACATAAATTTGAAAATTTTTCCATGTAAATTTTTTACTATTTTTCTCAAATTTGCTGATTTTTTCTTATAAATTTGGCATCCTTTTCCTGTAAATTTTCGGGTTTTTTTCAAAAATTTGTGACTTTTTTCTCATAACCCTGCAATTTTTTTCTCTCAAATTTGTGACTTTTTTTCGTTATAAATTTGTGACTTTTTTCCTCAACAATTTAACTTTTTCCACATAATTTAACTTTTTTCTTGTAAATTTTCAGTGCTTATCTGGATGCTCATTAAATTTTTATTCTGTGCTATTAAATTTTAATTTGCCATTAAAAAAATTATATTGACATCTTATCACATCTTTGCCCCATTATTCTTGCAAATTTGTTCCTAATTTACATGTATAGAACAGTTAGTTCGGGCCAAGCAATTTGATTGGACAACAGGGATTCCAGGAGTTACTATAATTCACGATAATTGCACTCCAATGTTTCACTGGATATGTATCACTCCTCTTCAAAGGTGCTCTACTAACCGTTGGTTACTAACAGTAATTTAATGTCAAGTGTGCAGACTTGAGAATTACAACACTTTGCAATGCCTTAATTTCCACAGTGAGGCGCTGTTTAACAAGAATTATACAGAAGAAGAATTATACATCCATGAGCCGGAGGTCCCACCCTTTTGTTTGGAACAGAATAAAAACATGAAGACGGTGGCACTCATGCCTCATCTCCAAGAGGAGCACCCTCCAGCACCCCAGTCAGAGACTCCAAAAAGGGTGGGTACTCTGAACCATTACTTGGTGCGTAGGCACAAATGATGGTCAGGACTTGTTTCCCAACCCGAAGGTGCAGGGAAACAACCCTTTCGTCCACCGGGGAAAACTCCAATATAGAGGCCACATGGTGGGGGGATACAAGAATACCCACCCCTGCTCACTGCCTCTTGCCCTGGGCAACTCCAGAGTAGGCCAGGCTCCAGCCCCTCTCCAGGAGACTGGTTCCGGAACCGGAGCTGTGTGTTGAGGTGAGGCCGACTATGTCTAGCCGGTATCTATGAACCTCATGCACCAGCTCAGGCAAATTCCCCACCAGAGAGGTGACATTCCATGTCCCAAAAGCCAGTTTAGGAAGCCTGGGATCAGGCCGCCAAGCTCTCCGCCTTCGACCACCACCTGATCCACATAGCACCAGACCCCCATGGTCCCTCCTGCAGGTGGTGAGCCCACTGGAGGGCGGACTCATGTAACTCCTTCGGGCTGAGCCTGGCCAGATCCCATGGGCAGAAACCCGGTCACCAGGCGCTAGCCATCAAGCCCCTCCCCCAGGCCTGGCTCCAGGGTGGGGCCCCGGTAACCCCATACCTGGCAGGGTACACTGAAACCTTGTTTTAGCATTCATCATGAGAGTGTGTTGGATCATTCTTAGTCTGGTCCTTCACTCAGGACCAGTTTATCTTGGGTGACCCTACCAGAGGCAAATTGCACTGGATAACATAGCTCCTGGGATCACTAGGGCCCGCAAACCCGCCACCATGATAAGGTGGGAGGAGGGAGGACCTGTACTTATATAGCACTCCATGGTGACGATCCATGAGGGTAATACAATACCGCCATCCTCTCTTTAGGAAACGTTACTGCACTTGTTCCCTGCTCCCATGGGTGGATTTATTGCACTGTTTTTTGTTTGTTTTGTGTGTGGGGGGGCACTCTCAATGTTCATTTAAGGTACAAATGTATAAATGTAAATTAGTTTCACATTTGGAAGAATAAAGGTGTAAAGATATGATAAAATAGGGCACCTTAAAAATTTAAAACATCACAAATTTCAATTTAAATACATATTGTGGAAAATGCGAAAATGACGAGGCAGAGTTCATCTCACGGGTCAGGTTTATTCACATCTTCCAACATCATCAAAAACAGAAAGAGGAAGAAACCCAGACATTCGTCCTTTAAATACCTCAGGAACTTCAAAGCACACAGTCACATTGTATTTAATCCCAAGTAACAATGCATCTTCTTTCAGATCTTAGCACCTCCACCCCCAGCCTCTGGTGGCCAGGCAAATCCCCCCAGGCCGTCTCTTTGCATACCAAAGACAAAACTTTCACATCCTCCTGTTACCTCCAAAGAGACCCAGTCCTTTGTTCAATCTAAGATGTGAAGCCTAAAGTGGTATACATATGAAGCATGAAGTGATATAGATATGTGCATATGTGTCCCACATGACCCCCCCCCCCCAAACGTCTAAGATGGAACAACGGAATAACAGTCTGCATGTCATGATAAACCATTACACATCAGTCCACCTCCCATATCTGCTGTAAGCGGGCTTTACCACTTCCGCGGCGCCATCCTGCTGGGGAGCTGCTGTCTGAGGGTGAGAACTGTTAGTCAATCCCTGTGGGTGTTCTGGGGAATGTCCCCTAGGGGGTCTGCTGCGCCGAGGAGCCCTGGCCAACAGCACATCCTCGTCTGCCACCACAAAGGCAGGTTTGAGCCTGTTTATGCCAATCTTTTCTTTCCTGCCCCCCAAATCTAGCAAAAAATGCTTATCCCCTGTTTCCAGCACTCTAAATGGTCCATCATAAGGTGGTCGCAACGGTGGGCGATGGGCATCGTGTCTGACAAAAAAAACCTCCGCGTTTTTTAAGGCCTTAGGCACAAAAACGTGCGGAAAACTGTGGTGAACGGGGCCAGGCAGCGTGCCTGATTCCGTGCCACTCTGCAACCACTGAGCCGGGGAGCATTCTGGCGCAGGATTATCTGGGAGAAATTCCCCGGGCAGCCGAAGTGGCTGCGCAAAAACTAGCTCAGCCGGGGAGGCTTCTAAATCCTCTTTAGGTGTAGAACGCAACCCCAATAAAACCCACGGTAGCCTGTCTACCCAATTTGCAACCATAAGCGACGCTCTGAGAGCCGCTTTCAATGACCTATGAAAACGTTTGCATAACCCATTAGCCTGCAGATTGTACGCGGTTGTGCGGTGGATCGTTACCCCCAGGCTGCGGGCCATTGCTGACCAAAGCTCGGAAACAAATTGGGGACCTCTATCGGACGTAATGTCCGACGGGACTCCAAAGCGCGCTACCCATGCTGTTAAAAACGCGCGCGCTACCTCCTCGGCTGTGGTTGACGACAGTGGGACCACTTCCGGCCAGCGCGTGGTGCGGTCTACCATTGTCAGAAGGTGTGTGCACCCCTGTGACGGCGGGAGGGGGCCTACGAGGTCCACGTGAACATGATCGAACCTCTTAGCCGGGATGTGAAACGGCTCCAAAGGAGCTCTCGTGTGTCTGTGTACCTTGGCTCGTTGACAAGCCATGCAGGCTGCTGCCCACTCTCTAACTTGTTTGCGCAGGCTCGGCCAAACAAATTTCTCTCCCACCATTTTGACCGACGCGCGCACTCCCGGTTGCGCCAGAGAATGAATCGAGTCAAAAACGCGGCGGCGCCACACGGCTGGTACCACAGGACGCGGTCGCCCGGTGGAGACATCGCAGATTGGGGGGGGGGGGCATACCGTCTTGCAGCACCCTGTTCTCCAGCCTTAACCCTGTTGGTCCAGACTGGAGCGCGCGCACATCCATGTCGCTACCCTGATCCGCGGCCATGGCTGCATAATCTATCCTATGCGGACTGGGGCCGCCACGGCGCGCGAGAGACAGTCTGCCACTACATTCAGTTTACCCGCCACATGCTGAATATCGGTAGTAAACTCTGAGATTGCGGCCAGCTGCCTCTGCTGCCAGCCTGACCACGGTTCTGAAACCTTGGCCATCGCGAATGTCAGCGGCTTGTGGTCCACGAACGCAGTGAAACGGCATCCCTCCAGCCAGAACTGGAAGTGGCGAATGGCCAAGTGGAGAGCTAACAACTCCCTGTCGAATGCGCTGTATTTTTGTTCACTGTCGCGCAAAGTCCTGCTGAAAAAGGCGAGCGACTGCCAAGCCCCGGCTACATGCTGCTCCATGACCGCCCCTATGGCCACATCTGACTCGTCGGTAGTGAGCGCTATGTGGGCCGTTGGGTCTGGATGTGCTAACAACGCAGCGTTTGCCAGGGCTGTTTTGACCTCAGAGAATGCTCGCTCTCGCTCCGGAGACCATTCGATATTATTTGTGGGTTTTTGTTTTTTTAGTGCGGCATACAATGGTTGCATGAGCTGCGCTGCGCGGGGGAGGAAACGGTTATAAAAATTCACCATTCCCAAAAACTCCTGTAATGCCTTGACTGTTCGTGGCTGGGGAAAATTTGTTACCGCGCGCACTTTGTCCGGCAGCGGAACCGCTCCTTCTGGGGAGACGCAATGCCCCAAAAAATCAATCTGCGTCACCCCGAACTAACACTTCGCTGGGTTGATTATTAACCCGTGCTCTCCCAACCTCCGGAAAACTGCCTTGAGGTGGTTTTCGTGTTCGTCTTCGGACGCGCTGGCTACCAAGATGTCGTCCAGGTAGACGAATATGAAGGGGAGATCGCGCAACACCGCGTCCATCATGCGTTGGAACGTCTGTGCAGCGCCCTTAAGCCCAAACGGCATGCGCAAAAACTCGAATAGGCCAAACGGAGTTATTACCGCTGTTTTGGGTATGTCCTCAGTGCGCACTGGGACTTGATGGTAACCGCGGACCAAGTCTATCTTAGAAAAAACGCGCGCCCCCGCCAAATGAACAGAAAAATCTTGGATGTGCGGGATTGGGTAGCGGTCGTGCGCTATGGCATTGTTCAACCTGCGGAAATCTCTGCAAGGTTGCCACGAGCCATCAGCTTTCGGGACCATGTGAAGCGGGGAAGCCCATGGGCTGTTCGAACACCTGATGATGCCCAACTTTTCCAGGTTGGCGAACTCCTCGCACGCATGGTCAGTTTAGCTGAATCCAAGCGCTGAGCTTTAGCAAAAACGGGCGGTCCGGTGGTAGTAATAAAATGTTCCACTCCGTGTTTAGCGACGGCTGCTGAAAATGTGGGAATCGTGAGTGCTGGGAACTGAGAGAGCAGTGTGTGGAACTTACCGCTTGCCATTGCGACGTTGGCTTGTGCTGTGGGCGGGGTCACTTGGGCTGCACAGGGAATAGAAAAAAAGGAAAGTGCATTAACCAGACGCCTGTTAGCAAGATCAACCAACAAACCATGTGAGCACAGAAAATCAGCCCCCAACATATTGAAACTCACTGCAGCTATGACAAAAGTCCACTCAAATGTACGGCCGTGTAGAGACAGAAGCAGGTTCCTCTCACCAAAGGTCTTAATCTCCGAGCCGTTCGCTGCTGACGCCCCGTGACCTCCGGGACCCGCCAGCCGGTCAGCGGAGGTAGGCGTGATGAAACTCACTTGGGAGCCTGTGTCCACGAGGAATTGCCTCCCTGAACACGCATCCGTCAAGTAGAGCAGCTTGTTCTCTTCACCGAGGGCCGCAGCTGCTACCGACCCCCGGTTTTGGCGTTTCCCGAGCGCTGGAACTGGCACGGTGGTATACATTTGCGTGCCTTCTCTGCAAAGCGGCGATGTTAGAAACAGATGGTGTCTCCTCCGCGATCCTTGGCCCCCGCCACCGCCGTCGTCGGTGGGTCTGCTACCGTCGTCTCTGGCCCCTCGCCATCTCCGGCCGTCGCGCCAAACTCCGTCGCTGCCGCGGTGGCCGCGCGCTGTTTGCTGGCATTGAGAATCCGGTGTGCCTCCTGGGCCAGCGCGCGGAAGTCCCGCTGGGCCAACAGCGGCGAACTGGCCAGGGTCGCTCTTGTGGCCGACGGTAGGGTTCTCAGGAAAATGTGGGTGAAGATGAAGTCGTCGTCATCTGAGCCTCTCAAGCTCAGCATGTTCTCCATCAGGTCAACGGGCGTGCCATCTCCCAAGTCGTTCAGAGCCAGGAGCCTCTCCGCTCTCTCCTGGACTGAGAGAGTGAAGCGCTGGATGAGCGCAGCCTTCAACCCGCCGTATTTGTCGTCGGCCGGTGGCTGCTCCACAAGGCTCTGCACATGCCGAGCCGTGCGGTTGTCGAGCTTGGCGGTCACATGGTAGAACTTCGTGTCATCTACCGTTATCCCCCGGAGGGCGAACTGTGCTTCGACCAAGTGGAACCAGGAGTGCGGGTTGTCTCGCCAAAAGTCCGGTAGCTGGACGGTAGCGGCATACGCTTGGCTGGGAGCTCCTGACCCGGCTGGCTCGGGGGGAATTTCTTTCACTCATGATACGTCTTAGGGTCACCAGTGTGGAAAATGTGAAAATGACAAGGCAGAGTTCATCTCACGAGTCAGGTTTATTCACATCTTCCAACATCATCAAAAACAGAAAGAGGAAGAAACCCAGACATTCGTCCTTTAAATACCTCAGGAACTTCAAAGCACACAGTCACATTGTATTTAATCCCAAGTAACAATACATCTTCTTTCAGATCTTAACACCTCCACCCCCAGCCTCTGGCGGCCAGGCAAATCCCCAGGCCCCCTACTCTTCTCCCTTTATACCAACTCCTGCACCTCCTCCCACCAGTCTGTTAAGCTGATTAAGTTTGCGGACGACACCACCCTCATCGGGCTCATTTCCAACGGCGACGAGTCCGTCTACAGGAAAGAGGTGGCCCAGCTGGTGTCCTGGTGCAGCCACAACAACCTGCAGCTGAACGCTCTGAAGACAGCGGAGATGATTGTGGACTTCAGGAAAGTCACAACCCCCCTGCCCCCCCTCGCCATCACAGGCTCTCCCATCACCATTGCAGATTCCTTCCGCTTCTTGGGCACCACCATCACCCGGGACCTCAAATGGGAGCCAACCATCAGCTCCCTCATCAAAAAGGCCCAGCAGAGGATGTTCTTTCTGCGGCAGCTGAGGAAGCTCAAGCTACCCACCAAGATGTTAGTGCAGTTCTACACGGCCATCATCGAGTCCATCCTCACCTCCTCCGTAACTGTGTGGTATGCAGGAGCCACTGCCAGGGACAGACTAAGGCTGCAGCGCGTCGTGCGCACTGCTGAGAAGGTGATCGGCTGCAAGCTCCCATCTCTCCAGGACCTGTACATCTCCAGGACCCGGAGGCGTGCTGGCCGGATCATAGTCGATCCTTCACACCCTGGTCAGAACTCAGAACTCAGAACTCAGAAAAGATTTATTGCCAAGTACATTAACAGATAACTGATAACAGATGACTGATAACATACGAGGGATTTGACTTGACACAGAAAACGACCTGCATTTCCGGTGACACGGCAGCATCTGTGAACGCGCCTGTCAACAGAAGGGTACAGGATGCAGGGAAGAAAGGATAATACAATAGGAAGGAGCAAAAAAACCATTGATTGTCAGAATAGTGGTCATATATGATCAATATTATCATTACAAGAAAAAAAAGCCCTCAATGCACAGTTAGCAGACAAAAAAGTTCACAAGGACACAGAGAGAGCAGTGAGTGAATCATCTTTATCATCAGATTTTTGAATCAGTGTGGGTGTAATGTTGAATGTAGGTGTTTGTATCAGTTATGAACAACAAGGTCTCTTTGGCAGGAGATGTTTTGTCTAGCTGCTGGCATTGTCCTTGGGCCATGCAGCTGCTGGCTGTCCAAAAGGCCGTGAGCTCAATGTTTTGAAAACAAAAAAACTGCAGATAATCTGGAGGATTTGTGTGAGGGAAGTCAGATTCGTCGAATAGTACTGATCTCAGAGAGAAAAAACTTTATATTCTCTTACAGATTCAGTACTTAATCCTTCATTGCTGGACGTTGAATCCTTCATGGACGGCTCTAAGCGTAATCATGATGTAATCCACCTTCCTAGACAGTTCTCCATTTGCTGCTATCAGAGTCCTCTCCATTTTTTCAATTTGATGGTTGAACCTCGCCTGGCCAGCGTTTTGATAGGTTGTGTCCATCTTCATCAATTTGCGGTACACCAGGACAATCCCAGATCCAATCAGAACGATCCCAATCACCATTACTACGAAGACGTACAAATCTTCTACATCTTCGATGGAAAGATCAGACAGGCACAAGAGTTTCCAATTACTTGTGTCCCTCAAATAGCCCGCAGCAGCCGTTCCTGCGGGGCAAACAACCTCCCCCGGGGCACTTTTCCTCGTTGAAAAAATAGTGTCAATTGCGTTCAAAGCCCAGCTTATTAATTCCATAATTTCTTTCGATAATCAGCAGTAAAGACACGCAGACAGACGACAGCAAGCTGGGATCCAGTTAGTTAGGGGAGGAAGGAGATAAGTCAGAGCAAGAGAGAAGAAAAAAGGCGTCTGCTCTCTTTGGAGGGCGGAAGTGAAGGTCACGTACTGTTCGCCCCCCTCCCCTCAGGTAGAAGACTTCGGTCCATTCAGACTAAAACCTCCCGGCACATGAACAGCTTTTTCCCCTCTGCCATCAGACTGCTGAACATTAAGTGACTTATTGACTCTCGTGCACTATGTACAGCAGCTCAACCAGACTCATGTCATTCATCACTGTTTTTCTGTTGCATTATCGACTGCACTGTGGTACCCCATATTATCTGCTACTTGCTAATTTATTTAAAATTGCCTTGACTAGTATTACTCATTATTATTATTATTATTATTATTATTATTATTATTACTTATTATTCTACACGTATTGCATGTTTTTAGTCCTTTAGTTTTTGGTTTATCTCTTTATCTCATCATGTTTTTAATGTTGCAGCATGGCACCGAGACAAATTCCTAGTTTGTGTACTACATGAACAATGGCAATAAATCTGATTCTGATTCTGATTCTGATTCTTTGCATACCAAAGCCTAAACTTTCACATCCACCTATTATCTCCAAAGAGACCCAGTCCTTTGTTCAATCTAAGATGTGAAGCCTAAAGTGGTATACATATGAAGCATGAAGTGATATAGATATGTGCATATGTGTCCCACAATATAATAAAAATTCAACCAGCATCCAGATGAATGTTGCAAATTTACAGAAAAAAATGTTGAAAATTTATGAGAACCCATTGAAAATTTACAAGAGAAAAATCACAATTTTTTTGTGAATAAAATTGTAAATTTACAGGAAAATATTGCAAATTTCTGAGAAAAATGCTGAAAATCTCTAAAGAAAAAAAAGCAGAAAATTTATAGGGAAAGAATCCCAAATTTATGAGAAAAAAGTTGCAAATTCATGAGATAAAAGTTGAAAATTTACCTGAAAAAACTGCAAATTCATGAGAAAAAAGTTGAAATTTTGTTTTTAAAAAATCACAATTTCTGAGAACCCATTGAATATTTACAGGGAAAAAAAATCATACATTTTTCAGAAAAAAAGTTACAAATTTACAAGAGAAAAAGAATACTTATGAGAAAAAAAAGTCAAAATTATAAGAAAAAAATTTAATTTACAAGAAAAAAATTGCAAATTTATGAGGTAAAAAGTGGTGAATGTTTAAGAGAAAAGTTGCAAATTCATGAGGAAAAAAGTTGTTTTTTTTTTTTTTTAAATTAAAACGGGGACCCACTGAAAATCTGCAAGAGAAAAATCACAATTGTTTTGTGAATAAAATTGCAAATTTACACGAAAATTTTGCAAATTTCTGAGAAAAATGCTGAAAATCTCTAAGGAAAAAAAAGCAGAAAATTTATAGGGAAAGAATCCCAAATTTATGAGAAAAAAGTTGCAAATTCATGAGATAAAAGTTGAAAATTTACCTGAAAAAAAATGCAAATTTATGACAAATAAGTTGTGGGTCTTTGAGAGAAAAGTTTAAAATTTATGAGTAAAAAGTTGCAAATTCATGAGAAAAGAGTTGAAATTTTGTTTTTAAAACAATCAAAATTTCTAAGAACCCATTGAATATTTACAGGGAAAAAAATCATGCATTTTTTAGAAAAAAGTTGCAAATTTACAAGAGAAAAATAATACATTTATGAGAAAAATGTCAGATTTATAAGAAAAAAAATTAATTTACAAGAAAAAAATTGCAAATTTATGAGGAAAAAAGTTGATTTTTTTTTTTTTATTAAAATGGGAACCCATTGAAAATTTGCAAGAGAAAAATCACAAATTTTGAGAACAAAACTTCAAAAGAAAAAAATTGTTGAAAATTTACAGGGAAAAATCACAACTTTTGAAAATAAAACTGCAAATTTAAAGAAAAAAACTGTTGAAAATTTACAGGCAAAAATCAGATTTTGAGAATAAAATTGCAATTTTAAAGAAAAAAATTGTTGAAATTTTACAGGGAAAAATCACAAATTTTGAGAATAAAATTGCAAATTTAAAGAAAAAAATTGCTGAAAATTTACAGGGAAAAATTTCCAAAATGTATGACCAAAAAAAGTTGTAAATTTACTACAGAAAAATAATACATTTATGAGAAAAAAGTCAAATTTCTGAGAAAAAAGTTGAAAATTTATGAGAAAAAATTACAATTTTATAAGTAAAATGTTGTATAATTTACATTATTATAATTTACATATTCCTGAAGGTTTTTTTTTTTTTTGCCACACCTCCACTGTCTCCTCCCTCCCACTATAAAAGTGTGTCTCCTGTTTTTAGACTCAGGTTTAGTCTTTGATGACTCATCTCCAGCAGTTTCATCTGATGCAACAAGTCGGAAATTCTGTGAGGCTGAAAATAGATCCGCTCAGGTCTGGAGCCATAAAAATATCTTTTTCTAGTTATTTGTTAGCATAATTCTGAGGTCTGGTTTCACTGAAACATCCCAGCTGTGGGCCCCACCAGAGGTTAAAGTTGGGCTGTCTTATGGGTCCATGTGGGTTTGTCCCCAGGCTCCATGTTGGCCCATCTGTGTACAAGCACACCTGTGCTGATGGAGCCTCATGCTTTGATATGAAATATGGGGGGGGGGGGGGGGGTTTCAAAGTTGCACACAGTGAGAAACGTGCCAAAGATTGACGGAAGAAGGAAAATAACTACAAGCTGGAAGAGATTTTGTGTTCAGTTCACCCTAACAGCACACATGTCTGGCCAGTGCCCTCAGATTTACATCTGGACTATATCTTATAGAGGTTGTTCACATATTGGCAAGACACTGGCTAGAATTTTCTCAGAAACTGCACATTTTGGAGGAAAAAGTAGCAAATTTATGAATAAAGACAATTTTTGAGGAAAAAAGTTGTAAATTTAAATGAAGAAAGTTGTACATTTCTAAGAAAAAAAAAAGTTGCAAATTTTTAAGAAAAAAAATTGCAAATTTTTGAGGAAAAAAGTTGAGAATTTTTGAGAAAAAAGTTGAAAACAGAAAACTGCGCAAATTTATGAGAAAAAAAAAGAAAAATTACAGGAAAAAGTCACAAATTTATGAGAAAAAAGTTGAATTTGTACCTTAAAAAATTTGCAAATTTATCGGAAAAAATTCACATTATTGAGAAAAAAGTTGCAAAGTTATGAGGACAGAAAAATAATAGGGGTTAGTGCCCCTTCTGAATTTTTTGGGGGGCTGTGTGGGGGCATAGTGTGGGGGTTTCTCGACCCAAAGGAGGCAGAGGGAAGGGGAGAACAAGGGACCGAAGGAGGAGATGTCAACGGGGGTATCAGACAGGACTGTTGGGTCTATGTGCCCCCCAGGGAGAGTAAGAGCTGCCGGAGTTGCCGAGAGAAGAAGGGTGTTGGAGCGGCGCTGACATAATGTCATGTTAATGTGCCACACATTGATTTGTTCAAACAATAATGTATTATGGTTGGAAGTCCGGGTCTCGATGCATGGAAATAAAGACATAAAAGAGGAATGCACAGAGACCAGGGATTCTCTTTTGCTGTAAGTTATGTTGGAGAAAGAATAAAGTCTCTGTGTCGGTCAGCTCGTTGCCTCGCCTGCCTCCTTTCTCCACATTGGTGACCCTAAGACGTGCCATGGAAAGCGAGCCGAGCACTGCCCTGGAGACTGCCTGGAGGGAGAGCACCAGCACCACGTGCGTGGTCTCAGTCAAGCTCCCAGACTTATGGCTTCACAGCCCAACCGCATGGTTCTTGCACATAGAAGCCCAGTTCGCACTCGGTGGGATAACAATGGACGATACCAGGTATTACTACGTGGTCGCTGCGCTGGATGCACGCGCCACGCAACAGGTGATGAGCGTGCTCCCAAGGAAAATATGAAGTGCTCAAGAGGATGTTTCTCCAGTGCTATACAGTGATCCCTCACTTATCGCGGTTAATGGGTTCCAGAACCGACCGCAAAAAGTGAAAAACCGCGAAGTAGCGTCACCCCTGATGACGTCACCCATAAATAATACGTACGTTCATTCTCTCACTCTCTCTCTCATATGATACGTGTGTGTGTGTGTGTAAGTGTACATACATACGTAGATGTAAATAAAGTGTACATAAATATGTTTTTAGAACTCTTTTATTCTTATAACAAGATACGTAACTCAAGATGAAGATGATTTACTGCACAGGTTAATGAGAGCTTTACTGCTCCTCTGGTGACGCCTCATCGTCAGGTGCTAGAGGCGCAGCATCGTCGAGGGCAGCTTCCGATAGAGCTGGAGAAGCTGCAGGAGGCGGCGTAGTGGCTCGACGGGAAGACTATTTCGCACAAAATGGCACAAGAGAACAGCAAAAAGTTCCACGCGGCGACACTAAGCAACACGAGCGATAAAGAGCAATGAATGCGGTCTTCCTTCGCTGGGTGGGCGCTCGGCAGGGAGAGAAGCTGGGTAAAACGTCTCGGCCAATCAGCTTGCGGGGTGAAACGTCTCGACCAATCGGCTTGCGAGATTCCCAAGCCGAGCCAACACGAGAACAGCGAACAGAGAGGTGGATTTTGAGTTGTGCGGGCTCTCCGTGTTGATACCTGATGTTCTAATGTAGTCTACCTGCCTTCTGCTAGCGCCCGCCCATTATTTCTCAATTTTGAATTTTTGATGAATATTTTTGAAAAATCCGCGATGCACTGAGGGCACGAAAGGTGAAGCGCGAAGTAGCGAGGGATCACTGTACCCTTTCTGACAGTGAGAGGACAGAGAGACTCCTAACGCGTTCGGAGTTTGGGGACAAATCAGCAGTGGAGCTCATGGAGAGCATGTTGGCGCTGAGGGCAAAGGACGATGAATCTTTCCTGTTTGCCCACTTGTTCCTCAGGAACCTACCAGCTACAGTGAGGGTGACCCTGGCCAACTCACCGCAGCTGGTTGCTAAGGACTACCGCGCCTTGGCGCAGGAAGCGGACCGCATCATTTTGGCGACCAGAACTCTCAGCGTGCAGACAGTGGCACCGGCATCAATGAGGGACTCCAGTGAGGTTGAGGAGCCATTGGTAGTAGCCGGGACGGACACCAGAAGACAAAGGAATGGGGCAATCTGTTTTTATCATCGCCATTTCGGCTCGAATGCCCAACGCTGCCTGTCGCCATGCCAATTCAAGAAGCCGGGAAGACGGCACATTCGGAATTCAGTGGCAGCTGCAACCGATGGTGTCAGGAACAGACTGCTTTATGTCACGGACACACATTCGGGGAGATGGTTTTTGGTGGACTCCAGCTCCCAGAAGAGCCTCATCCTGCTGGTCAACACAGACAGGGTAGCAGGATGCAGCGGTCCCAAGCTCACAGCCGCCAATGGATCCACCATCAGGACATTTGGCGAGCGGACACTGATGATATGCTTACACGGACGCAACTTTCAGTGGGACTGAATATATAGCTATCAGTGGGAGAGCTGCATGTTGCGGCCCCATTTTAGGCGCAGATTTTTTTATGTGCTTGTGGGTTGTTAGTCGATGTTGCTAATGGAAGATTAGTGGACGCTGTCTCTTTTACTTCACTGCCCTGTACAGCTCGGGGAGCTGGGTCGACAACACTGGCTAACATTATAGCTCCAGGGGGAAAGTACCAACATTTGCTTGCACAGTTCCCAGCACTCACGGTCCCTATTTTTTCGGCTACGGTAACGAAACACGGGGTTGAGCACTTTATAACAACAAAAGGCCAGTCGGTGTTTGCACATCTTCAGCGTTTGGACGCAGCTAAGCTGGCCAGCACACGAGAGGAGTTTGCCAACGTAGAGCAGCCGGGCATCGTCAGGTGCTCCAACAGCCGTGGGCATCCCCACTACAGATGGTGCCTAAAGCCGACGGATCGTGGCGACCATGCAGAGATTTCCAGCTCTTGAATAATGCCACGGAACATGATCGTTATCCCATTCCGCACATCCAGGATTTTTCTGTCCACCTGGCCAGGGTGCATGTTTTTGTCGAAAGTGGATCTGGTCCGCGGATACCATCAGGTCCCGGTGCACGCGGAAGATGTTCCAAAAACAGTGGTAATAACTCCTTTCAGCCTTTTCGAGATTTTACGCATTCAGTTCGGATTAAAAGGCGCGGCGCAGACTTTCCAGAGGATGATGGACACAGTGCTTCGCGACTTGTCCTTCGTTTTTGTCTACTTAGACGACATCGTGGTAGCTAGCATGTCCGAGGAGGAGCACATTGCCCATCTCAAGATGGTTTTCCAGAGGTTGGAGGCACATGGGCAGATAGTTAACCTAGTGAAGTGCCAGTTCAGCATGCCAGAGATTGATTTTTTGGGCTACCACATTTCGCCGGAGGGCACGATTCCGTTACTGGATAAGGTGCGTGCTGTGTCGGATTTTCCATGCCCACAGACCGTGAAAGCATTACAGGAGTTTTTGGGAATGGTTAATTTTTATAACCATTTCCTTTCCCAGGCAGCCCAGCTGATGCAGCCATTGTATGCTGCGCTTAAAAAAAAGAAGCCACCAGAAACCATCGACTGGGCTCCTGAGCAAGTCCAGGTTTTTACTAATGCCAAAACAGCGCTTGCGAATGCTGCGTTGTTAGCCCACCCGAATCCATCTGCACAGATAGCACTCACTATGGATGCATCTGATGTTGCCATAGGGTCAGTGGTGGAGCAGTGCATCTCAGGTTCGTGGCAGCCGCTCACATTTTTCAGCTGCACTTTGCGTGACAACAAACTCAAGTACAGCACGTTCGATAGAGAATTGCTGGCTTTCCACCTGGCAACATGCCATTTCCAGTTCTGGCTGAAGGGGCGCGAGTTCACTGCGTTCGTGGACCATAGGCCGTTGACGTACGCGATGTCCAAGGTCTCGGAACCGTGGTCGGCCCGGCAGCAGCAGCATTTGGCCGCAATTTCGGATCCAACATCCAACACGTTGCTGGTAAACTCAACGTTGTGGCCTGTCGCACGCATTAATCGCCCCGGTCTACATGGGAATAGATTTCCCCAGCATGGCCGCGGAGCAAGCCGGGGACGCGGACATTTGTGCGCTCCAGTCTGCACCAGCTGGGTTAAGGCTGGAGAGTAGGGTGGTGCAAGAAGAGTGCCCTCCCTTGCTCTGTGACATTGCCAGCACGTTTTTGAGTCGGTCCACTCCCTTTTGCATCCGGGATTGCGCGCTTCAGTGAAGCTAGTGGGGGCGAAATTCATCTGGCCGCACTTGCGCAAGGACGTGAAAGAGTGGGCTGCAGCTTTCATCGCCGCACCACACGTACAAACCCCAGGCTAACGGGTTATGCGAGCGTTTTCATAGGTCACTTAAAGCAGCGCTCAGAGCTTCACTCACGGACACAAATTGGGTCGACCGACTGCCCTGGGTTCTTTTAGGGTTGCGCGCCACACCTAAGGACGATTTGGCAGCCTCCCCAGCAGAACTCGTTTTTTCTCAGCCGCTGTGGATCCCTGGAGAGTTTTGACCGGAAAACCCCACACCCGAGGCTAATCCGCCCGTGCAATTTTTACACAGTACGGAGGCTGTGAGCATAACAGGCCCGGCCCACCATTGTTTTCCCCGCACATTCGTCCCAAAAAGCTTGCAGAACATTTTGTTTTTGTCAGGCACTGTACAACGGACCGTTCAGGGTGTTGGAACCTGGGGCGAAGCATTTTGTGTTAGACTTGGAGGGGCGTAGGGAGACCGTCTGCATCGACAGGCTGAAGCCCGCTTTTGTGTTGGCAAACGAGCAGGTGGTGTTGGCCCAAGCTCCCCGGCGGGGACGCCCACTGTTGGTGGCTCCGCAAGGTGGCGATCCCTCAGCAGGGATTTATGAGAAAATTTAGAAAATTTATGAGAAAAAATTACTATTTTATAAGTAAAATGTTGTAAAATTTACAAGAGAAAAATAATAAATTTATGAGGAAAAAAAGTCAAATTTTTGAGAAAAAGTTGCAAATTTTTGAGAAAAAGTTGCAAATTTATGAGAAAAAATTTGCAAATTTATGAGGAAAACATTGAAAATTTACAAAAGAAATGTCACAAATATGAAAAAAGGTGCATGGCTGTTAACCTCCGTCAGGCATTCCTGAAGGGTTTTTTTTTTTTTTGCCACACCTCCACTGTCTCCTCCCTCCCACTATAAAAGTGTGTCTCCTGTTTTAAGACTCAGGTTTAGTCTTTGATGACTCATCTCCAGCAGTTTCATCTGATGCAACAAGTCGGAAATTCTGTGAGGCTAAAAATAGGTCCACTCAGGTCTGGAGCCATAAAAATATCTTTTTCTAGTTATTTGTTAGCATAATTCTGAGGTCTGGTTTCACTGAAACATCCCAGCTGTGGGCCCCACCAGAGGTTAAAGTTGGGCTGTCTTATGGGTCCATGTGGGTTTGTCCCCAGGCTCCATGTTGGCCCATCTGTGTACAAGCACACCTGTGCTGATGGAGCCTCATGCTTTGATATGAAATATGTGTGTGTGGGGGGGGAGGGTTTCAAAGTTGCACACAGTGAGAAACGTGCCAAAGATTGACGGAAGAAGGAAAATAACTACAAGCTGGAAGAAATTTTGTGTTCAGTTCACCCTAACAACACACATGTCTGGCCAGTGCCCTCAGATTTACATCTGGACTATATCTTATAGAGGTTGTTCACATATTGGCAAGACACTGGCTAGAATTTTCTCAGAAACTGCACATTTTTGAGGAAAAAGTAGCAAATTTAAATGAAGAAAGTTGTACATTTATAAGAAAAAAAAGTTGCAAATTTTTAAGAAAAAAAATTGCAAATTTTTGAGAAAAAAAGTTGAGAATTTTTGAGAAAAAAATTGAAAACAGAAAACTTTGCAAATTTATGAGAAAAAAAATGAAAAATTACAGGAAAAAGTCACAAATTTATGAGAAAAAAGTTGAATTTGTACCTTAAAAAATTTGCAAATTTATAGGAAAAAATTCACATTATTGAGAAAAAAGTTGCAAAGTTGTGAGGACAGAAAAATAATAGGGGTTAGTGCCCCTTCTGAATTTTTTGGGGGGCTGTGTGGGGGCATAGTGTGGGGGTTTCTCCACCCAAAGGAGGCAGGGGGAAGGGGAGAACAAGGGACCGAAGGAGGAGATGTCAACGGGGGTATCAGACAGGACTGTTGGGTCTATGTGCCCCCCAGGGAGAGTAAGAGCTGCCGGAGTTGCCGAGAGAAGAAGGGTGTTGGAGCGGCGCTGATGTAATGTCATGTTAATGTGCCACACATTGATTTGTTCAAACAATAATGTATTATGGTTGGAAGTCCGGGTCTCGATGCATGGAAATAAAGACATAAAAGAGGAATGCACAGAGACCAGGGATTCTCTTTTGCTGTAAGTTATGTTGGAGAAAGAATAAAGTCTCTGTGTCGGTCAGCTCGTTGCCTCGCCTGCCTCCTTTCTCCACATTGGTGACCCTAAGACGTGCCATGGAAAGCGAGCCGAGCACCGCCCTGGAGACTGCCTGGAGGGAGAGCACCAGCACCATGTGCGTGGTCTCAGTCAAGCTCCCAGACTTATGGCTTCACAGCCCAACCGCATGGTTCTTGCACATAGAAGCCCAGTTCGCACTCGGTGGGATAACAATGGACGATACCAGGTATTACTACGTGGTCGCTGCGCTGGATGCACGCGCCACGCAACAGGTGACGAGCGTGCTCCCAAGGAAAATATGAAGCGCTCAAGAGGATGTTTCTCCAGTGCTATACCCTTTCTGACAGTGAGAGGGCAGAGAGACTCCTAACGCGTTCGGAGTTTAGGGACAAATCAGCAGTGGAGCTCATGGAGAGCATGTTGGCGCTGAGGGCAAAGGACGATGAATCTTTCCTGTTTGCCCACTTGTTCCTCAGGAACCTACCAGCTACAGTGAGGGTGACCCTGGCCAACTCACCGCGGCTGGTTGCTAAGGACTACCGCGCCTTGGCGCAGGAAGCGGACCGCATCATTTTGGCGACCAGAACTCTCAGCATGCAGACAGTGGCACCGGCATCCATGAGGGACTCCAGTGAGGTTGAGGAGCCATTGGTAGTAGCCGGGACGGACACCAGAAGACAAAGGAACGGGGCAATCTGTTTTTATCGTCGCCATTTCGGCTCGAATGCCCAACGCTGCCTGTCGCCATGCCAATTCAAGAAGCCGGGAAGACGGCACATTCGGAATTCAGTGGCAGCTGCAACCGATGGTGTCAGGAACAGACTGCTTTATGTCACGGACACACATTCGGGGAGATGGTTTTTGGTGGACTCCGGCTCCCAGAAGAGCCTCATCCTGCTGGTCAACGCAGACAGGGTAGCAGGATGCAGCGGTCCCAAGCTCACAGCCGCCAATGGATCCACCATCAGGACATTTGGCGAGCGGACACTGATGATATGCTTACACGGACGCAACTTTCAGTGGGACTGAATATATAGCTATCAGTGGGAGAGCTGCATGTTGCGGCCCCATTTTAGGCGCAGATTTTTTTATGTGCTTGTAGGTTGTTAGTCGATGTTGCTAATGGAAGATTAGTGGACGCTGTCTCTTTTACTTCACTGCCCTGTACAGCTCGGGGAGCTGGGTCGACAACACTGGCTAACATTATAGCTCCAGGGGGAAAGTACCAACATTTGCTTGCACAGTTCCCAGCACTCACGGTCCCTATTTTTTCGGCTACGGTAACGAAACACGGGGTTGAGCACTTTATAACAACAAAAGGCCAGTCGGTGTTTGCACATCTTCAGCGTTTGGACGCAGCTAAGCTGGCCAGCACACGAGAGGAGTTTGCCAACGTAGAGCAGCCGGGCATCGTCAGGTGCTCCAACAGCCGTGGGCATCCCCACTACAGATGGTGCCTAAAGCCGACGGATCGTGGCGACCATGCAGAGATTTCCAGCTCTTGAATAATGCCACGGAACATGATCGTTATCCCATTCCGCACATCCAGGATTTTTCTGTCCACCTGGCCAGGGTGCATGTTTTTGTCGAAAGTGGATCTGGTCCGCGGATACCATCAGGTCCCGGTGCACGCGGAAGATGTTCCAAAAACAGTGGTAATAACTCCTTTCAGCCTTTTCGAGATTTTACGCATTCAGTTCGGATTAAAAGGCGCGGCGCAGACTTTCCAGAGGATGATGGACACAGTGCTTCGCGACTTGTCCTTCGTTTTTGTCTACTTAGACGACATCGTGGTAGCTAGCATGTCCGAGGAGGAGCACATTGCCCATCTCAAGATGGTTTTCCAGAGGTTGGAGGCACATGGGCAGATAGTTAACCTAGTGAAGTGCCAGTTCAGCATGCCAGAGATTGATTTTTTGGGCTACCACATTTCGCCGGAGGGCACGATTCCGTTACTGGATAAGGTGCGTGCTGTGTCGGATTTTCCATGCCCACAGACCGTGAAAGCATTACAGGAGTTTTTGGGAATGGTTAATTTTTATAACCATTTCCTTTCCCAGGCAGCCCAGCTGATGCAGCCATTGTATGCTGCGCTTAAAAAAAAGAAGCCACCAGAAACCATCGACTGGGCTCCTGAGCAAGTCCAGGTTTTTACTAATGCCAAAACAGCGCTTGCGAATGCTGCGTTGTTAGCCCACCCGAATCCATCTGCACAGATAGCACTCACTATGGATGCATCTGATGTTGCCATAGGGTCAGTGGTGGAGCAGTGCATCTCAGGTTCGTGGCAGCCGCTCACATTTTTCAGCTGCACTTTGCGTGACAACAAACTCAAGTACAGCACGTTCGATAGAGAATTGCTGGCTTTCCACCTGGCAACATGCCATTTCCAGTTCTGGCTGAAGGGGCGCGAGTTCACTGCGTTCGTGGACCATAGGCCGTTGACGTACGCGATGTCCAAGGTCTCGGAACCGTGGTCGGCCCGGCAGCAGCAGCATTTGGCCGCAATTTCGGATCCAACATCCAACACGTTGCTGGTAAACTCAACGTTGTGGCCTGTCGCACGCATTAATCGCCCCGGTCTACATGGGAATAGATTTCCCCAGCATGGCCGCGGAGCAAGCCGGGGACGCGGACATTTGTGCGCTCCAGTCTGCACCAGCTGGGTTAAGGCTGGAGAGTAGGGTGGTGCAAGAAGAGTGCCCTCCCTTGCTCTGTGACATTGCCAGCACGTTTTTGAGTCGGTCCACTCCCTTTTGCATCCGGGATTGCGCGCTTCAGTGAAGCTAGTGGGGGCGAAATTCATCTGGCCGCACTTGCGCAAGGACGTGAAAGAGTGGGCTGCAGCTTTCATCGCCGCACCACACGTACAAACCCCAGGCTAACGGGTTATGCGAGCGTTTTCATAGGTCACTTAAAGCAGCGCTCAGAGCTTCACTCACGGACACAAATTGGGTCGACCGACTGCCCTGGGTTCTTTTAGGGTTGCGCGCCACACCTAAGGACGATTTGGCAGCCTCCCCAGCAGAACTCGTTTTTTCTCAGCCGCTGTGGATCCCTGGAGAGTTTTGACCGGAAAACCCCACACCCGAGGCTAATCCGCCCGTGCAATTTTTACACAGTACGGAGGCTGTGAGCATAACAGGCCCGGCCCACCATTGTTTTCCCCGCACATTCGTCCCAAAAAGCTTGCAGAACATTTTGTTTTTGTCAGGCACTGTACAACGGACCGTTCAGGGTGTTGGAACCTGGGGCGAAGCATTTTGTGTTAGACTTGGAGGGGCGTAGGGAGACCGTCTGCATCGACAGGCTGAAGCCCGCTTTTGTGTTGGCAAACGAGCAGGTGGTGTTGGCCCAAGCTCCCCGGCGGGGACGCCCACTGTTGGTGGCTCCGCAAGGTGGCGATCCCTCAGCAGGGATTTATGAGAAAATTTAGAAAATTTATGAGAAAAAATTACTATTTTATAAGTAAAATGTTGTAAAATTTACAAGAGAAAAATAATAAATTTATGAGGAAAAAAAGTCAAATTTTTGAGAAAAAGTTGCAAATTTTTGAGAAAAAGTTGCAAATTTATGAGAAAAAATTTGCAAATTTATGAGGAAAACATTGAAAATTTACAAAAGAAATGTCACAAATATGAAAAAAGGTGCATGGCTGTTAACCTCCGTCAGGCATTCCTGAAGGGTTTTTTTTTTTTTTGCCACACCTCCACTGTCTCCTCCCTCCCACTATAAAAGTGTGTCTCCTGTTTTAAGACTCAGGTTTAGTCTTTGATGACTCATCTCCAGCAGTTTCATCTGATGCAACAAGTCGGAAATTCTGTGAGGCTAAAAATAGGTCCACTCAGGTCTGGAGCCATAAAAATATCTTTTTCTAGTTATTTGTTAGCATAATTCTGAGGTCTGGTTTCACTGAAACATCCCAGCTGTGGGCCCCACCAGAGGTTAAAGTTGGGCTGTCTTATGGGTCCATGTGGGTTTGTCCCCAGGCTCCATGTTGGCCCATCTGTGTACAAGCACACCTGTGCTGATGGAGCCTCATGCTTTGATATGAAATATGTGTGTGTGGGGGGGGAGGGTTTCAAAGTTGCACACAGTGAGAAACGTGCCAAAGATTGACGGAAGAAGGAAAATAACTACAAGCTGGAAGAAATTTTGTGTTCAGTTCACCCTAACAACACACATGTCTGGCCAGTGCCCTCAGATTTACATCTGGACTATATCTTATAGAGGTTGTTCACATATTGGCAAGACACTGGCTAGAATTTTCTCAGAAACTGCACATTTTTGAGGAAAAAGTAGCAAATTTAAATGAAGAAAGTTGTACATTTATAAGAAAAAAAAGTTGCAAATTTTTAAGAAAAAAAATTGCAAATTTTTGAGAAAAAAAGTTGAGAATTTTTGAGAAAAAAATTGAAAACAGAAAACTTTGCAAATTTATGAGAAAAAAAATGAAAAATTACAGGAAAAAGTCACAAATTTATGAGAAAAAAGTTGAATTTGTACCTTAAAAAATTTGCAAATTTATAGGAAAAAATTCACATTATTGAGAAAAAAGTTGCAAAGTTGTGAGGACAGAAAAATAATAGGGGTTAGTGCCCCTTCTGAATTTTTTGGGGGGCTGTGTGGGGGCATAGTGTGGGGGTTTCTCCACCCAAAGGAGGCAGGGGGAAGGGGAGAACAAGGGACCGAAGGAGGAGATGTCAACGGGGGTATCAGACAGGACTGTTGGGTCTATGTGCCCCCCAGGGAGAGTAAGAGCTGCCGGAGTTGCCGAGAGAAGAAGGGTGTTGGAGCGGCGCTGATGTAATGTCATGTTAATGTGCCACACATTGATTTGTTCAAACAATAATGTATTATGGTTGGAAGTCCGGGTCTCGATGCATGGAAATAAAGACATAAAAGAGGAATGCACAGAGACCAGGGATTCTCTTTTGCTGTAAGTTATGTTGGAGAAAGAATAAAGTCTCTGTGTCGGTCAGCTCGTTGCCTCGCCTGCCTCCTTTCTCCACATTGGTGACCCTAAGACGTGCCATGGAAAGCGAGCCGAGCACCGCCCTGGAGACTGCCTGGAGGGAGAGCACCAGCACCATGTGCGTGGTCTCAGTCAAGCTCCCAGACTTATGGCTTCACAGCCCAACCGCATGGTTCTTGCACATAGAAGCCCAGTTCGCACTCGGTGGGATAACAATGGACGATACCAGGTATTACTACGTGGTCGCTGCGCTGGATGCACGCGCCACGCAACAGGTGACGAGCGTGCTCCCAAGGAAAATATGAAGCGCTCAAGAGGATGTTTCTCCAGTGCTATACCCTTTCTGACAGTGAGAGGGCAGAGAGACTCCTAACGCGTTCGGAGTTTAGGGACAAATCAGCAGTGGAGCTCATGGAGAGCATGTTGGCGCTGAGGGCAAAGGACGATGAATCTTTCCTGTTTGCCCACTTGTTCCTCAGGAACCTACCAGCTACAGTGAGGGTGACCCTGGCCAACTCACCGCGGCTGGTTGCTAAGGACTACCGCGCCTTGGCGCAGGAAGCGGACCGCATCATTTTGGCGACCAGAACTCTCAGCATGCAGACAGTGGCACCGGCATCCATGAGGGACTCCAGTGAGGTTGAGGAGCCATTGGTAGTAGCCGGGACGGACACCAGAAGACAAAGGAACGGGGCAATCTGTTTTTATCGTCGCCATTTCGGCTCGAATGCCCAACGCTGCCTGTCGCCATGCCAATTCAAGAAGCCGGGAAGACGGCACATTCGGAATTCAGTGGCAGCTGCAACCGATGGTGTCAGGAACAGACTGCTTTATGTCACGGACACACATTCGGGGAGATGGTTTTTGGTGGACTCCGGCTCCCAGAAGAGCCTCATCCTGCTGGTCAACGCAGACAGGGTAGCAGGATGCAGCGGTCCCAAGCTCACAGCCGCCAATGGATCCACCATCAGGACATTTGGCGAGCGGACACTGATGATATGCTTACACGGACGCAACTTTCAGTGGGACTGAATATATAGCTATCAGTGGGAGAGCTGCATGTTGCGGCCCCATTTTAGGCGCAGATTTTTTATGTGCTTGTAGGTTGTTAGTCGATGTTGCTAATGGAAGATTAGTGGACGCTGTCTCTTTTACCTCACTGCCCTGTACAGCTCGGGGAGCTGGGTCGACAACACTGGCTAACATTATAGCTCCAGGGGGAAAGTACCAACATTTGCTTGCACAGTTCCCAGCACTCACGGTCCCAATTTTTTCGGCTACGGTAACGAAACACGGGGTTGAGCACTTTATAACAACAAAAGGCCAGTCGGTGTTTGCACATCCTCAGCGTTTGGACGCAGCTAAGCTGGCCAGCACACGAGAGGAGTTTGCCAACGTAGAGCAGCCGGGCATCGTCAGGTGCTCCAACAGCCGTGGGCATCCCCACTACAGATGGTGCCTAAAGCCGACGGATCGTGGCGACCATGCAGAGATTTCCAGCTCTTGAATAATGCCACGGAACATGATCGTTATCCCATTCCGCACATCCAGGATTTTTCTGTCCACCTGGCCAGGGTGCATGTTTTTGTCGAAAGTGGATCTGGTCCGCGGATACCATCAGGTCCCGGTGCACGCGGAAGACGTTCCAAAAACAGTGGTAATAACTCCTTTCAGCCTTTTCGAGATTTTACGCATTCAGTTCGGATTAAAAGGCGCGGCGCAGACTTTCCAGAGGATGATGGACACAGTGCTTCGCGACTTGTCCTTCGTTTTTGTCTACTTAGACGACATCGTGGTAGCTAGCATGTCCGAGGAGGAGCACATTGCCCATCTCAAGATGGTTTTCCAGAGGTTAGAGGCACATGGGCTGATAGTTAACCTAGCGAAGTGCCAGTTCGGCATGCCAGAGATTGATTTTTTGGGCTACCACATTTCGCCGGAGGGCACGATTCTGTTACTGGATAAGGTGCGCGCTGTGTCGGATTTTCCATGCCCACAGACCGTGAAAGCATTACAGGAGTTTTTGGGAATGGTTAATTTTTATAACCATTTCCTTTCCCAGGCAGCCCAGCTGATGCAGCCATTGTATGCTGCGCTTAAAAAAAAGAAGCCACCAGAAACCATCGACTGGGCTCCTGAGCAAGTCCAGGTTTTTACTAATGCCAAAACAGCGCTTGCGAATGCTGCGTTGTTAGCCCACCCGAATCCATCTGCACAGATAGCACTCACTACGGATGCATCTGATGTTGCCATAGGGTCAGTGGTGGAGCAGTGCATCTCAGGTTCGTGGCAGCCGCTCGCATTTTTCAGCTGCACTTTGTGTGACAACGAACTCAAGTACAGCACGCTCGATAGAGAATTGCTGGCTTTCCACCTGGCGACATGCCATTTCCAGTTCTGGCTGAAGGGGCGCGAGTTCACTGCGTTCGTGGACCATAGGCCGTTGACGTACGCGATGTCCAAGGTCTCGGAACCGTGGTCGGCCCGGCAGCAGCAGCATTTGGCCGCAATTTCGGATCCAACATCCAACACGTTGCTGGTAAACTCAACGTTGTGGCCTGTCGCACGCATTAATCGCCCCGGTCTACATGGGAATAGATTTCCCCAGCATGGCCGCGGAGCAAGCCGGGGACGCGGACATTTGTGCGCTCCAGTCTGCACCAGCTGGGTTAAGGCTGGAGAGTAGGGTGGTGCAAGAAGAGTGCCCTCCCTTGCTCTGTGACGTTGCCAGCACGTTTTTGAGTCGGTCCACTCCCTTTTGCATCCGGGATTGCGCGCTTCAGTGAAGCTAGTGGGGGCGAAATTCATCTGGCCGCACTTGCGCAAGGACGTGAAAGAGTGGGCTGCAGCTTTCATCGCCGCACCACACGTACAAACCCCAGGCTAACGGGTTATGCGAGCGTTTTCATAGGTCACTTAAAGCAGCGCTCAGAGCTTCACTCACGGACACAAATTGGGTCGACCGACTGCCCTGGGTTCTTTTAGGGTTGCGCGCCACACCTAAGGACGATTTGGCAGCCTCCCCAGCAGAACTCGTTTTTTCTCAGCCGCTGTGGATCCCTGGAGAGTTTTAACCGGAAAACCCCACACCCGAGGCTAATCCGCCCGCGCAACTTTTACACAGTACGGAGGCTGTGAGCATAACAGGCCCGGCCCACCATTGTTTTCCCCGCACATTCGTCCCAAAAAGCTTGCAGAACATTTTGTTTTTGTCAGGCACTGTACAACGGACCGTTCAGGGTGTTGGAACCTGGGGCGAAGCATTTTGTGTTAGACTTGGAGGGGCGTAGGGAGACCGTCTGCATCGACAGGCTGAAGCCCGCTTTTGTGTTGGCAAACGAGCAGGTGGTGTTGGCCCAAGCTCCCCGGCGGGGACGCCCACTGTTGGTGGCTCCGCAAGGTGGCGATCCCTCGGCAGGGATTTATGAGAAAATTTATGAGAAAAAATTACAATTTTATAAGTAAAATGTTGTAAAATTTACAAGAGAAAAATAATAAATTTATGAGGAAAAAAAGTCAAATTTTTGAGAAAAAGTTGCAAATTTATGAGAAAAAATTTGCAAATTTATGAGGAAAACATTGAAAATTTACAAAAGAAATGTCACAAATATGAAAAAAGGTGCATGGCTGTTAACCTCCGTCAGGCATTCCTGAAGGTTGTTTTTTTTTTTTTGCCACACCTCCACTGTCTCCTCCCTCCCACTATAAAAGTGTGTCTCCTGTTTTAAGACTCAGGTTTAGTCTTTGATGACTCATCTCCAGCAGTTTCATCTGATGCAACAAGTCGGAAATTCTGTGAGGCTAAAAATAGGTCCACTCAGGTCTGGAGCCATAAAAATATCTTTTTCTAGTTATTTGTTAGCATAATTCTGAGGTCTGGTTTCACTGAAACATCCCAGCCAGCATGTCCATGTGGGTCCCACCAGAGGTTGAAGTTGGGCTGTCTTATGGGTCCATGTGGGTTTGTCCCCAGGCTCCATGTTGGCCCATCTGTGTCCAAGCACACCTGTGCTGATGGAGCCACATGCTTTGATATGAAATATGTGTGTGTGGGGGGGGGGGGGGGTTTCAAAGTTGCACACAGTGAGAAACGTGCCAAAGATTGACGGAAGAAGGAAAATAACTACAAGCTGGAAGAGATTTTGTGTTCAGTTCACCCTAACAGCACACATGTCTGGCCAGTGCCCTCAGATTTACATCTGGACTATATCTTATAGAGGTTGTTCACATATTGGCAAGACACTGGCTAGAATTTTCTCAGAAACTGCACATTTTTGAGGAAAAAGTAGCAAATTTATGAATAAAGACAATTTTTAAGGAAAAAAGTTGTAAATTTAAATGAACAAAGTTGCACATTTCTAAGAAAAAAGTTGCAAATTTTTGAGAAAATTGCAAATTTTTGAGGAAAAAAGTTGAGAATTTTTGAGAAAAAAGTTGAAAACTGAGAAAACTTTGCAAATTTATGAGAAAAAAAAATGAAAAATTACAGGAAAAAGTCACAAATTTATGAGAAAAAAGTTGAAATTGTACCTTAAAAAATTTGCAAATATATCGGAAAAAATTCACATTTTTGAGAAAAAAGTTGCAGTTATGAGGACAGAAAAATAATACATTTATGAGAAAAAAGTCAACTTTATGAGTAAAATGTTGAAATTGTACCTTAAAAAATTCGCAAATTTATTGGAAAAAAATTCACATTTTTGAGAAAAAAGTTGCAAAGTTATGAGGAAAACATTGGAACATTGAAGAAAAAAAAACTTGTAAATTTGTATGAAAAAAGTTGCAAATTTACAAGAGAAAAAGTTGAATATAGGAAAAAAATTTTAGAAAAAATGCATATTTTTGAAAAAAGTTTAAATAGATTTAAATGTATATCCACCTTATTCCTGGGGGTGCTGCTGTTGGAACAATTATGGGCGGAGCTTCCGGTTTCAACTGACATAGTGTTAAATCAGTCACTAAGAGTGGAGTAGCAGGTGCATTTAAAAAAGCATTTTTAAAAGTTTTTCAAATTCATTTTAATGCATAGTCCACATACGTGTTTTGCACTCAAGTGGCAGCAAATTTCAGCTCTTCTAGTTTTTGTATTTTTTGAATGTTTTGGCGTAGTTCTGGTACTTGCTGCTGGTGTTCGTGGTTGTGTCAGACTGGATAAATGGAAGCTTCTCACCACACGGTGACAGACGACATCCAAGCACGGTGTTGTGGCGTACGTCTGCTCTAAGGTAAATTTGATTATGTCCAACATATTTTAACAAAATGCAGCCGACTTTATTGCGGTGGAGACGTGCTGGTCTGAATGTGCACCGCGTCATTATGAGTACAGGCAACGAGAAGTCACAAATCATGACATTTCTTTGTTTGGTAGTGGCAAAGTCCTGGGGAAACCCCGTGAGTGCCTGGTATTACTGGAAAGCTTAGAAATCGTACTTTCTGAAAATACCTATTTTTGTGTGGCAGACCTAACTCCTGACCGATCGAATGCGAGTTTTCAACCTAGCTAAAATATAAACAAATTGTCTTTTTCTGGGTCAGTTTTTGCACACTTCCTACAAATTAAATATCATTTTGAAGGTCTTTCAACACAGAATATAGAAATAACGTTACATCAGTTTTGTAAAATGTCCTTAAAGCGATTCATTTGGCCAGCATGGGTCATTTGTTTGCAGCGTTAGCATCGTAGCAGTGGTGCTAACTAACGGAGCTACTGTGTACGAGGCCACTTTCTAAGGTCATCTTTCCATCCCTCGATAGTCGTGGGAAGTGGTGTGATTATATTACTGTTTTTGAGGTGCAAGAGGCCGTGTTCCCGCATTTTTGATGCCAAAGTCATTGTTTTTGAACAAGGAAAAGTGTCCCGTTTCAGTGACAACCATATGTTCTAAACTGGTACCAGAAGTTGCTACCATAATTCACACAAGGCATCATGGGGCCTAGGAATAAGGTGGATAGAAAAAGTTAAGAATTTTTGAGAAAATGTGCAAATTTATGAGAAAAACAATTGCAAATTTATGAGAAAAAAGGAAAATATTGAAAAATTCATATAAAAAGTTGCAATTTCTTGAGAAAAAAGATTTAAATTTGCAAGAAAAAAAGATGCAAGTTTATGAGAAAAAAAGTTGGGAATTTACAAGAAAAAAGCTGCAAATTTATAGGAAGAAAATTGTAAATTTAAGGGAAAAATGTTTTATCCCATGGCTATGGCAATGTCGATGTCTAACCAATGTCTTGCCAATGTACAAACAACCTCTATAAAACGTATTCCTGATGTAAACTTGGTACATCTGGCCAATTAAATATTGCAATTAAAGCATCATAAAGTAACCTGAACCTGAACCTGATTTCTCTTGTTTTTCTTGGCAGAAAGTTCCGATGACAACAGGTCCAACACACCGTAAACTTGTCAGGGATAAACGTCTACCAGGAAATCCTTCAGTCTTCCCCTCAGTCCCACAGCAGAGCTGACTCAGTCACATTCCTGGGTACAAAGGTCGTAAACACCAGAGCGGTGATGCAATGTCACCACAGTCTCCTCCCCCTCACTATAAAATCTTTGCTCTCCTGGATTTAGACACAGACCTGGCACAGGTGTGCAGTGCTCACCTGTCTCTGGAGGCCTGGCCCCAAACATCTGAACTCCTCCATAGATGGTGTCTAAGCTGACGTTTTAGTAATGTCTTCTCAAAGGTGCAACAGTATGCATCCATCCACCCATCCATCCATCTTCTACCGCTTTTCCGGAGGTCCGGGTCGCGGAGGCAGCAGTTCAAGCAGAGAAGCCCAGACTTCTCTCTCCCCAGCCACCTGCTCCAGCTCTCCAGGGAGGATACCAAGGCGTTCCCAGAACAGCTGGGAGACATAGTCTCTCCACCGAGTCCTGGGTCTGCCCCGGGGTCTCCTCCCAGTGGGACGTGCCTGAAACACCTCAAGTGGGAGGCGTCCAGGAGGCATCCTAATCAGATGCCCATACCACCTCAACTGACTCCTTTCAATGTGGAGGAGCAGCGGTTCTACTCTGAGCCTCTCCCGGATGACTGAGCTCCTCACCCTATATCTGAGGGTGAGTCCAGCAATCCTACGGAGAAAACTCATTTCAGCCGCTTGTATCCGCGATCTTGTTCTTTCGGTCATTACCCAAAGCTCGTGACCATAGGTGAGAGTAGGAACGTAGATTGACTGGTAAATCGACAGCTTTGCTTTAGAACTAAGCTCCCTCTTGACCACAACAGACCGGTACAACGTCCGCATCACTGCATCGGAGCAGCATCTGCAACAGTATGCAGAAACTCATAAATTCAAATGCCTTAGTATTTATGGCCAGGCCAAGGTCAGAGATCCCTCTGGAATAACTGGAAGCTGTCGTGAAGAGTTTCCAAGACAGCGTCTAGGCAGGGACCAGTAGCATATAGGACTGTGTCTGTGTGGTGAACCAAGGAGTTCCCAACTGATTTATCTAGGTTTTAAAATTTTTTTACCAGTTTATGAGTAAAAACGTTATAAATGACTTCCGGTTATGGCTGCCACGTAGGACGGACATGTCTCGCTCTGCTCTGCTCCTGGAGAAAAAAAATCGGCAAATAACTCTCTCATTTGGGACAGAACGTATCCCAGCATTTGGGCGAGGATATGTCGGCGAAGCCTAAGGCTGGAAAACCAGGAAAAGGAAAAAGCGAGCCGCCGAAACAGTCCAAATTAACGGACTTTCAGGTCTGTGACGCAGCAAACAAAACTCCATATATGGCGGAGGAGGCTGGCAACGGTGCGATATCTGCGGGGAATGGCGCAGATGCGCTGATGGCTGCCATGAGTTCAATGAGAGCGGACTTTTCCTCTAGATTTAATGGGATTATGACAGCGTTGGAAGGAATAAGAAAGGAATTGGGTGACTGTGTAGAACGAACGGCGCAGATGGAGCTCCGTCTCGCTAGTGCTGAAGATGACGTCACCCGTCTTCAATTAAAGGTGCGCACTTTGGAAAAAAAAAATAAATCTCTGGAAGATAATATTTTGGATTTGGAATCTCGGTCGAGACAGAATAATTTGAGGCTGGTGGGTCTTCCAGAGGAATCAGAAGGTCGGGACGTATGTTCCTTTCTGGAAAAGTGGATTCCGGAGGTGCTGGGCAGCGAGGAGTTGCAATCAGCAGTGGTTCTGGAAAAAGCACATCGTATTGGCCCACGGAGAGATAAGGGACCGCCGAGGACCTTAATTATGAAGTTTCTTAGCAACAGAGACAGGATGAAGATCTTCAACGCTGCACGTGCTAAAGGAGAGATTAAACACCAGGACCAGTAGGTGCGGTTCTACCCAGATTTGGCCACAGGAATCCAGCAATTGAGGAAGCAGTTTGATCCCGTACGTAAGGAGCTGCGCAACCTTGGGATTCGTCATGGTGTAATCTATCCTGCGAGACTGCTGACCACGTATGAGGGCAGAACCCACATCTTCAAGACCCCAGAGGAGGCGCAGGAGTTCATCAAGAAGATCAAAGAAGAAGAAGAGACTGGTGGGAGCTAAGCATGAGCAAAATATAAGGTAGAATAATTAAGCATTTGCACAGACATCTGACTGACTTGAAGTAAATAGTAAGTTTACAAAATATAGATTGTATTATATATTAAAAAAACAAAACAAAAACAAAACAAAAACAAAAAAACTATGATGTACAAAGTTGTTAAAAATTTTGGAGTTAAGTTGGAAAACTACAGAGGAGAGTTAATGTTACGTCATTAAAAGCAGTAGAGTTAGGGTGATTGGGAGGATGAAGAAGGAGTGGCTTAGGCTGTTCCCCGTGGGTGTGGAACGGTCGATGGCTATATCGGGAGACAGAATTTTTCTTTTGATTTTGGGGGGTTTGCCACAAGTGTGGGAAGGGGAAATTTGTTTATGTGTAGTTTGTAGGATGAATGTTCAACCACTCATGTTTTTGCTTCTCTGTATGAGCATGTTTACACTGCAAGGTAATCCTAAACTCTCTATTGATCATGGACCAAAGTGTTAATCTTAATTTAACTTCATGGAATTGCAGAGGTCTACAAAATTTAAAAAAACTTAAACAAGTTATGAATAAAATAAAGGACATGGGTTCAAGAATTGTGTTTTTACAAGAAACTCATCTGATAGAGGAGGATGTTAAAAGAATTAGGAGTAGATGGCAGGGAAGTGTATTCACCTCTTCATTTTCATCCCGAGCCAGGGGAGTTATGACTCTCATACATAAATCAGTTCCTTTTCAAGTGAAAAATGTAATTGGAGACAAATTTGGAAGATATGTAATCATTCAAGGTTCTTTGCTATTAGAAAATATAAATCTTGTGAACTTATATGGTCCCAATATAGATGATCAGAAGTTCTTTGCTAATTTATTTCTCATCTTATCATCACTTACAGGGCAACATATAATAGCAGGGGATTTTAATTGTACATTGAATCCAGGTGTGGATAGATCAACAGGACTGGATTGTACGCACATTGGATGTAGGATGACTATTAATCATTTTATGAAAGAATTGAGATTGTTAGATATATGGAGAGAAATGAAACCACAAGTTAAAGCCTATTCTTGTTATTCCAGTACCTACAAGACATTCTCACGTATTGATTATTTTTTGATTTCCACAGAATTAAGGTCCAAGATTCAAAACTGCTTTTATGATAACATCGTGATCTCTGATCATGCACCCTGTTGTCTAATATATGTAGATAAAAAATTGACAAAGGAATCAGGTAGATGGCAATTTCAGCATAAATGGCTTCAGGATGAGGAATTTGTCAAGTATATAGAAAAACAGATAGACGAGTTCTTTGACATCAATACTACACAAACATCAGCATGTGTAAAGTGGGAGGCTTTCAAAGCTTTTATTAGGGGACATATTATTAGTTATACAGGATCAAAATCTAAGAAGACTCGAGAGGAGAGAGCTAAATTGGAACATAAAATAAAAAGTCTTCAGGAAAAAGTGTATGCAGGAAGTGACCCAAGGTTGGAGAATGAATTACTGATTTTGAGAGCTGAATACGACAAAAAATCAGCGAATAGAGCTGCCTCGAGTCTTCTAAGATTGAAACAATCTTTTTATGAACAAGGTGAAAAATCAGGAAAATTATTAGCATGGCAGATTAAACAATTGGAAATTAAAACACCAATTACCAGTATTATAAGTAATGGACAGGTAGTTATAGATCCTTTAGAAATTAATAGAGCCTTTAGAGATTACTATGAAAAATTATATGATACCAAAAATGAACCTGATTTAACAAAACTAAATGGGTTTTTGAACGAACTATCTATACCGTGTATTCCAAATGAAAACAGGGAGATATTGGAGTCTAAAATTAGTCAAGAAGAAGTTGGGCTAGCCATTGATAATATGAAATCAGGAAAAAGTGCAGGACCAGATGGTCTTCCAGTTGACCTTTATAAAAAATTTAAGAATAAATTAATAAAACCTTTTTTGGAAATGGTTTTAGAAGCATTTCAAAATAATAATTTACCATCATACATAAATAATGCCTTAATTATACTGCTGCCAAAACCAGGTAAGCCCTCTAATAAATGTGAAAATATGAGACCAATAAGCCTATTAAACGCCGACCTTAAGATAATCTGTAAAATTTTAGCAAGACGAATACAAGAAATTTTACCAAATATTATTAATCGAGATCAGAATGGCTTTATAAAGGGTAGACAAGGCTTCCATAATGTAAGAAGACAATTTAATATTATTTATTTTAATAAAGAAGCACCGGATACAGCTCTCCTATCATTGGACGCCGAAAAGGCCTTTGATAGAGTTGAATGGCCCTTTCTTTTTGAAGTCCTACAAAGGTTTGGACTTGGAAATAATTTCATAAAATGGGTTCAAATAATATACAATAATGCTACAGCAGAAATCCTAACAAATAACAATATTTCAAAACCAATAAAAATCAATAGAGGATGTCGACAAGGCTGTCCACTTTCACCTTTACTGTTTACTATGGCAATTGAACCTTTAGCGATAGCGATACGTTTACATTCACAAATATATGGAATTAAAGTTGGACCAACAGAACATAAAATCTCCCTGTACGCCGATGATATAATTTTGTTTATGTCGAATCTAAAAAAATCAATTCCAACCTTGTTGAATTTAATAAAGAATTTTGGGGAAATATCAGGATATAAAATAAATAAAACTAAATCTTCAATATTAATGCTAAATGAGACCCAGAGAAATTACCCAGCCCCTGAGGTAAATCAATTCAATGTTGTAAATCAGTTTAAATATTTAGGAATCCAAATTATGCCTAAGCTAGAATCAGTCGCCAGTGTCAACTATGAAGCCTTAATGTCAGATATCAATGAGTTAACTCAGAGATGGATGTCACTACCAATGTCGATGATCGGGAGAATCAATATACTTAAAAGTAATATTTTACCTAAAATACTTTATTTATTTCAATACATTCCCTTATCACCACCTTTAGATCTATTCTCAAGAATAAAAAAAAAGTTAGTGGAATTTATATGGAACAACAGGAGGGCTAGATTACGTTTGTCTTTATTATATTTACCATTTGATCGTGGAGGTCTGAAATGTCCAAATTTTATGTTGTATTATTGGTCGGCACAACTGAGGTCTATGACATATTATTTTTCATCAAATGATCTCCCTCACTGGACTGAAATGGAATCATACAATTTACCTTTACCTCTTCCCATATTCATATACTCAGATTCGGCAAAAAAATTACAAAAACAAGTTAAAAATCCATTTGTAAAGCATATGATCAAAATATGGTGTGAAGCTAAAAACTATTTAAAAGAACCACAGTTATTGTCACAATTTAGTCCAATATGGGGTAATCAATATTTTAAACCAGGGAGAGCGGACGCTGTATTTAAAGTATGGAATTTAAAAGGGATACAAAAGATTCAGGATTTATATTTGCCATGTGCAGACAACATAATGTCTTTTGAAGAGCTGAGGATCAAATTTAATCTCAATAGAACACATTTTTTTAAATATCTTCAACTTAGAAACTTTATTCGATCAAATCAAAATAAAGCTCTCACTCGACCTATTTATTCATCCTTGGAAAAAATGATGATGAAAGATAGTAAAAGAAAGGGTATTATTTCAGAGTTTTATAACTCATTGACACTATCTTCAAGTGAAAATTCACTGAAAAGATTAAACTACTGGAAAGAAGATCTGCAAATTGAAATTTCAGAGGAACAATGGGAATTGGCTTGTACAGAAGCTCAAACCAAATCAATAAATGCACGCCTTAAATTGATACATTTCAAATGGTTAATGCGGATGTATGTTACACCGGAGGAGTTAAATAGATATAACAAAAATATACCAGATACATGCACAAAATGCATGGAAAGTAAAGGAACCCTATTTCATTGTTTATGGGAATGTAGATTAATAAGAATGTTTTGGGAAGAGGTGAGGGTAACAATTGAAAAAATAATCTCAAAACAAATCATATTGAATCCTAAACTGTTTTTGTTGGGTCTGTACCCAGAAAAGCATAATTTTAATAAAAGTGAAAGAACATTCATAGACCTCAGTTTGCTTAATGCCAAAAAATGTATTGCACTATTATGGAAAAAGACTCATAGACCAGATGTGACTCAGTGGTTAAGACAGATGTTAACAAACCTTCCATTAGAAAGAATAACATATATACTAAAATCAAAGGAAATTGTGTTTGAGAATATATGGAGACCTTTTATTGATTATGTAAAAAATTTAAACATAACTCTTGAAGAAGAAGGTGAATGATGTGTGTGGACCTTGTAAATTCCAAACTGGTGAACATAATATGTATACTTATGTATTGGATTGTCTAGACTAAACAGAGGAGCATTGTTGAAGACTTGATTTTGTTGGTGGTTGTTGGTGTTTTTAGTGCATTTTTTTTTTTTGTAGTACTTTAGTGTTAGTGTTTGATTGTTTGTATCATGTTTGTTAAAAAAAAAAAAAAGGGTTCAATAAAGATATTGTGGAAAAAAAAAAACGTTATAAATTTCTGAGAGAAAGAAATCACAAATATATGAGAAAAAAGTTGCAGAGTTATAAGAAAAATATGACAAATTTGTGAGAAAGACTTGAAGATTAATGAGAAAAAAATCACAAATTTATGAGAAAAGAATCAGAAATTCATGAGAAAAAAAGTTGGCAGATTTATGAAAAAATCACAAATGTATGAGAAAAAATTTGAACATTTATGAGGGGAAAAAAATAGAAATTTATGATAAAAAAAAATCACAAATTCATGAGAAAAAATTTGCAGATTTATGAGAAAAACACAAATTTATGAGAAAAAGTTTGCAGATTTATGAGAAAAAAAATCACAAATTTATGAGAAAAGAATCAGAAATTCATGAGAAAAAATTTGCAGATTTATGAATAAAACCAATTTATGAGAAAAAGTTTGCAGATTTATGAGGAAAAAAATCACAAAATTATGCGGGGAAAAAAATCAGATTCATGAGAAAAAAGTTGCAGATTTATGGTGAAAAAAATCACAAATGTATGAGAAAAAAATTGGACATTTATGAGGAAAAAATTCAGAAATTTATGATGAAAAAAAATCACAAATTCATGAGAAAAAAATTCGCAGATTTATGAGAAAAACAAATTTATGAGAAAAATTTTGCAGATTTATGAGAAAAAATTTACAAATTTATGCGGGAAAAAAAATCACAAATTCATGAGAAAAAAGTTGCAGATTTATGAGAAAAACACAAATTTAAGAGAAAAAGTTTGCAGATTTATGAGAAAAAATTCACAAATTTATGCGGAAAAAAAATCACAAATTCATGAGAAAAACGTTTCAGATTCATGAGAAAAAATTCACAAATTTATAAGAAAAAATTGTTGACTTATGAGAAAAAGTTGCAATTTTATGATAAAATGTTGCAGACTTGAGAAAAAATACACAAATTTATGAGGGAAAAATCACAAATTCATGACAGAAAAGCTGCAAATTTATGAAGAAAAAAATCACATATGTATGAGAAAAAGTTGCACATTTATGAGAAAAAATAACAAATTTATGAGGAAAAAATCACAAATTTATAAGAAAAAAATTTGCTGATTTATGAGAAAAAAATCACAAATTTGTGAGGAAAAAGTTGCAGATTTATGAGAAAATCAAATTTATGAGATAAAAGTTTGCAGATTTATGAGAGAAAAATCACAAATTTATGAGGGAAAAAGTGCAGATTTATGAGAAAAAATCATAAATTTATTAGAAACAATTTGGAGATTTATGAGAAAAAAATCACAAATTTATGTGAAAAAAGTTTCAGTTTTATGAGGAAAAAATTACAAATTTATGTGAAAAACTTACAGATTTATGAGAAAAAAATCAAAAATTTGAGAAAAAAGTTTGCAGATTTATGAGAAAAAAATCACTGAGAAATAAGTTGCAGATTTATTTGGAAAAAAAATCGCAAATTTATTAGAAAAAAACTGGAGATTTATGAGAATAAAAATCACAAATTCATGAGAAAAAAACTGCACATTTATAAAGAAAAAATCACAGACTTATGAGAAAAAACTTGAAGATTTATGAGAAAAACATCACAAATTTATGAGAAAAAATTGGGACATTAATGAAAAAAAATTCACTAATTTATAAGAAAAAAAACACAAATTCATGAGAAAAAAAGTTTGCAGATTTATGAGAAAAAAAATCACACATCTATGAAAATTTTTTACAGATTTATGAGAAAAAATTCACTATGAGAAAAAAGTTGCCCATTTATAAGGAAAAAAAATCACAGATTTATGAGGAAAAATCTTGGGGAGACAAGGGGGTGCTATAGTTATTTGGGGTAAGGACATGTATGTAACAGAGGCTTTCTGTCAGTTAAATAACTCGAGTTCTACAAACCTCTGACTCATAATCCATCTGAGTCACTGAAAGAGAAATTGTGGAAAATGCTATGTGGTGCCAAAGACACTGGTTGGATCTCTGAACCTGAATTTAAGTTCTTGTGGAATGAGAATCCAAGAATAGCATCATTTTATATGCTACCAAAGATCCATAAATGTCTTGAAAATCCTCCAGGTAGACCTGTGATGTCTAGGAATGATAGCCTCACAGAACCAGTGTCTAAATACAGTATATTGACCATTTCATTAAGCCATTTCTACCTTCATTTCCTGCCTATGTTCAAGACATGACGCAGGTTTTGAACAAGATTAAAGAGCCACAAAATGTAGACTGTGAAACTTTTCTAGTCACAATGGATGTGGAAGCATTGTATACAAATATTGATCACAAACGGGGCCTTGCAGCACTTGAACATTTCTTGAAGGTACGACCTGAGTCTGAAATGCCACCCACTGATTTCTTATTGTCATTAAAGCTGGATTCATGCTGCACCCCCTCTGTCCGCGTACGTGCAATCGGAAACCTCATGTGACAAAATTTAAGTCGTCTCCAGTCCGCTAGTGTACGCAGGGCTTTACTGTGGACAACCTCGTGCAGCCCAAATTCTGTGACCGCGCAGCCTGCCCACAACCTGAACGCGCTGACAGACCATGCGCAAGACTGAATGTCCCATTCACAAGATGGCGCTACCAACATAGCATACAAAGACAAAGTAGACAAGGAAGACAATGAGGAGGCGGAAGACGAGAATAAACATACATGGATCCTTTTGCAGCAGCAGCAGCTTGAGCAGAGAAGAGAAGAGCACTGGAAAATGGTAATTCCCCCTTTTCCTTGAAATGACTTCATTGTTGTTGCTACAACAAATGTGCGTCACTCTTGTGTTTATAGATGGAGAACAAATTGGCATGTTAGCGCATTTGCACTACTCATAGGGCTGGGGCAAAACTACAAATAACAGTTGTGTGCATGCGTCAACTGCTTGGCCTGGTCGATGAAAAAAAGGGAGCAAAAGTGAGCGTGCGTGCCGGGCTCGTCCAAAGTGGACCAGAGGGGAAATGCAGCATGAATAAGGCTTTACAAAATGGACTTTGATTAACAACATATTTGTCTTTCAAGACAAGATTTTTAAACAAATAAAAGGGTGTGCTATGGGGGCATGTTATAGCCCTTCATATGCAGGTCTGTTTTGGGGTAAATGGGAAGAAGACTTTGTCTTGAACCAAGAAAAGAATGTCTCTCTGAAGTACATATGTACTGTAGCTTGGTGGAGGCGTTTGTTTGGTCTGGTCTGGATCAGAAACAGAATTGAAACAATTCCATAGTTTTCTGAATAACATTAACCCAAACATCAAATTGTCTTTGGAATATAGTAATGAGTGCATTAATTTTCTTGATCTGACTATTTCTAAAGACAATCAAGGATTTCGCCATATCTCTGTATATAGAAAACCAATTGACAGGAACACCCTTTTAGATGCCTGTAGTTTCCATCCTAATTGGCTTAAAAAGAACATTCCATATGGGCAGTTCCAGAGAGTTAGGAGAATTTGTGACCAAGATTGTCATGAATCTGGATTTGGTAGTTCCAAACCCAGTTCTGACTTATTGTTATTGTTTGCCCTATTTTCCATCAGGCGCGTCAGGGAGCTGATTGGGTCCTTTGCTCCCTGACAGCTTGGGCACGCCTCCTCCTCTTGTCAGTGCCATCAGCTGTTTCACATTATGGGGGTTTCCACACACATACACACACACACTCCATTCATTCCCATTCACACGCTCATACACTCACTCGTGCACACCAGGGTTTAATTATGTTCAGCCCACGCTTCCTCACACCAGCAATCTCTTCCCTCGTTTGCATCATGATTACAAATACGCTGCATTTGTGGGAAGAGATTGTCGGAGCATTCACCTTCATACGTGGCAGCTAGTTCCTCCACATATGGTTTTTCACTACCTAGGTGTTTATTCAGCCTGTCAGTTCAAGTTCGGTTAATCCCTTGATGTTAGCGGCTGACCCTGCCTTTCTCCCTCATCCACCAGACTGCACGGACAGCCCCGGATCGCTCCAGCACCGTAATTTTCATGTTTGCCTTTCTCCCTGTGCCGACAGTAGCTCTGCGGCACTAGGCATTCCCTTCGCTGGGCTGTAGAGCATCCGGCAGATGCCCTGTATGTCTGGTGGCCTTAATCTCATCATTTGCATCTCTCTGTATTTTTGTGGTCAACTGGACTTGTTGTTTTGTTGTGATTTAAGTTAATAAATGGTACGTTCTACTCCAGCAAGTGGGTTTTTCATTCCTTCCCTTGTACACCATGTAATGGCGCACGAGGAATCAATACAGAGATGATGTTTTTGAAAGAAAATCTCAAGAAATAATGTTACGATTTAGGGAACATGGTTATAGAAATACTATCCTTCATAAAGCTTACACCATAGCCAAACAGGTGGACAGTGTTATGTATAGTAAAATACCTTGGGTGAAGGATGAGGCAAGATAACTGGATGAACACAGCTTTAATGATGAATGTGAACAGCGGCTACACAGCAGGCACCTGGCAGAAGGCACCGGTCAAAGAGGCCGGAATATGGATGCCCTCTGCTTTATATAGGGCGGTGCAGTGACGTGATGGGAAGTGCACGTTACTACACCGCACTTCACAATAATGTGCCATTTCACAATATAGCATTCTCCCCCCAGAAAGTCTAAAACCATACACACAATTGGACCCCCCCCCCCCCCTAAATTTGCAACCCGAAACATGCAGTAAAATACCGAGAAACAATTTATTAAAGTGGCCTTGTAGAGAAAGGATGTGAGGCGAGGCACAAGCCGGATGACACAGAATCTTTATTCTTTCTCTAGCAACATATCAGCAATACAGCCAAAAGCCTTCAGCGCAAACGTGCTGAGGCTGAAAAAGCCTCTCCAGTCTCTGTGCATGCTCCTTTTATAACTTTATCTAAATGCATAGAAACCGAGGATTGCAAACATAACCATTGTTGTCTGAACAAAGAGAAGTGTGGCACATTACATTCAGGTTGCCAGATAATGCACCCCATCCATCTTCTTCCGCTTAACCCTTTTCGGGTCGCGGGGGGGCTGGAGCCTATCCCAGCATCTTTGGGCGAGAAGCAGGGTCCACCCTGGACAGATCGCCAGTCTATCACAGGGCCAACACAGAGAGACAGACAACCATTCACTCTCACAGTCATACCTAAGGACAATTTAGAGTCACCAGTTGATGCCAATTAACCTAACTTGCATGTTTTTGGCATGTGGGAGGAAACCGGAGAAATCCTGGAGTAAACTCACGCAGACACGGGGAGAACATGCAAACTCCACACAGATCACTGTTGGTCGGGGGCTGGGATCGAACCCAGGCCAAGGGTGAGTTGCTGTGCTGCCGCAGTGCTAACCACTCCACCACCGCTCTGCCACAATGCACCCCGTTAACATAAAATACACGGGCGCTGCTTTGACACCTTTATTCTCTCTGCAGCTCCCAGTTAAGCTTCCTCTCCCCCGGGGGGGGGGGGGTTGCATAGCCTCTACAGTCCCGTCTGATCCCCCCCAGTGATGCTTCCTCCTTCACGCTATTATTCTCCTCTCCACCCTGATTTCTGGGTGTGAGGGAAACCCCCAAATACTGTGCCCCCACAGCCTAACCCATTCACACCAAAACAATCTAAAATAGGGCCGATGGATAGACTACCGTGCAGTTCGCACGGCAGGGTGGATAATTCTGCCGCCCATATCTAAATAAAAGTCCATACACAAACCAAAATTGCATGCCGTGCTCCTAAACTAAACAAAATACACAAAATAATCCCATAATACAACACATATACATCAGACCACAAGAACTATAAACACCAAATTATTTACAGCACTGTTCCTTGGGAAAGAGGAGTAGAACCGGCATGGGGGGCCCAGGGCAGCCCCTCCGCAAGTGCGCCCCTGGAAGCAGCAGACCCCCAGGACAATGGCCAATCTTCCTGACAATGGAGCCTTGACTCTTCACTACCAACTCTGGCCCTCGTTCAGCCCCATCACCTGGAGCCTCTTCCCAGACACGCCAAAGCTGACTGGCGTGCCTCGCCGAGCCATCAGATAACATGAAGTATGCTGCACCCAGCTTAGCCACAATGTGCAGACACCCTCGATGTTTAGCTGGCTGTCGTCTGGCTCATCTTCGCCATGGACGTTCTTCACCCTGAACCCGAACTAAGTCTAAAACCCTCAGCGGCAACTGGCTCGGCCTGAAGTGGTGCTACTGAGCATGCGGTTCCTCCGTGCTCGTCGGTCTGGCCTCGACCTCTTCTATAACCATCGTAGCGTTCACCATCGTAGCTGCAGACCCTCCATCCCTCTGCAGCCAAGCTCCAGAGGCATCTGGGGCTAGCACGTCGGCGTCACTCACTGGCACAGACACCTCGCCGCCACGCTCGGTACCCCCCTCTACTGTTTTCCAAGCGCCGGCACTGAGACCCTCCCGGGCCGAATCTGAGTGAAGCTGGTCCTGCTTGACCGCCGTGGTGTCCATTAGCTCTTCGTCCCACACAATGTAAAATGGTAAATGGTATTCACTTATATAGCGCTTTTATTCTCATCTCTTGATGACCAAAGCGCTTTACAGATCCTGCTATCCACCTATTCACACACGCATTCACACACTGATGGCGGCATGCTACCTAGCATGGCGCTTCCAGACCCACCAGGAGCAATTGGGGTGAAGTGTCTTGCCCAGGGACACAACGGCAGGATACCCGGGGAGAGCAGGATTCGAACCACCAACCATGTGGTTATTAGACGACCCGCTCTACCTCCTGAACCACTGCCGCCCCCAATGTACTCATTGACCACCGGAACCGAAGGGTTCCACTGGCCACAATCCGACCATTCGTTCCCGGCGTTGTCTTTTATGGCAAAACCCAGTCCATAAAACAAATCACAGCCCATGATGTTATCACCTCGGGCTGTCACGTGGAACATGAAGTCAACCATCTTTGCAGACTTGTACTGGACCGTCAACTTCAAAGTCCCAACTGTGCACAGCCTGCCACCTCCATAACCGTACAACGACGCCAGGTTACCTTTAATCCTATAGTGGAGGAAAAACTTCCTCACCGTGGCCCAATTCAGCAACAACCCCTCCACTCCTGTGTCAAGCAGCAACAGCACCTCCACGCCGTCCAATTCCACTGTGCAAAACATGTCCCCGTTTGTGCTGGGGGACACGTATAGATGGTCATCGGGGGCAGGTGGAGTGATTTCTTCCGTGGGCTCTCTGGTTCAGATACACACCACACTCTAGCATAATGGTTCAAGTGTCCGCATCTGCAACAACGGGCTCCCCTAGCCGGGCAGTCCTTAGCCTTATTTCAGTGCATTGTGGACCCACAACTCTTGCACAGGGGTTTTCCCGGGGCAGATCTTCAGCTGGCAGCATTGTCTTCAGAAGTATCGTCATCCAAGCTATCCTCGCTATCCAGGTCTGCAACATTTGCCGCGGCAGGAGGCTCCGGCGGCCACTGTGACCGGCGCCAGTTTAGCTCTGAAGCTAGCTTGTCTGCGGCCTCCAACTGGAGAGCTAGTTTGACAGCTCTGGCTAACGTTAAGTCACTGGGTGCCGTGAGTAGCCTAGCCCGCAATGCGACGCTGCATATGTGCTCCACGAGCTGATCACGTACCATTTCATCTTCCAATGGCCCAAAGCAACACTCGCTAGCTAGTTGCCTCAAGTCGGTGACAAACTGCTGAATAGGCTCACCTACCTGCTGATGTTGCTGCCGAAAACGAATCCTCCAGACAGTCATGCTATCCGGGGTGTGAAAATGGTTTGCTAGCAACTCCACAACATCTTCAGAAGAGTCTAAAGCTCCGAGTGTGTGCAGGACTTGTTGGCCCTCAATACCCAGGTTATGAACAAGAAGCGCACATGCTCTTAACTTTTCAAGCTTATTGAGGTCCAGTGCGGTGATGTAGGTCTGGAAAGCCTCAAACCACATGGGCCAGGGCACCGGTGGTTCGCCTGGCAGCTCAAGAAAGGGGCGAAGTGGTGTGATACACGCCTCCATGGTTTAATCCAACATCGCCAAATGTTATGTATGATAAAATACCTTGGGTGAAGGATGAAGGAAGATGACTGGACATACACAGCTTTAATGATGGATGTGAACAGCAGTTACACAGCAGACACCTGGCAGAGGGCACCGGTCAAAGAGGCCGGAATATGGATGCCCTCTGCTTTATATAGGGCGGTGCAGTGACGTGACGGGAAGTGCACGTCACTACACCACACTTCACAATATTGTGCCATTTCACAATATAACAGACAGATCATCACTACTCCAAAGAAATATACCCAAACAAACAAATGATACGCCAGTTTTTCCTCACAACATGCAGTACAGAGGCTGAACAAATCAAGACTATTATAAGAAAAAAATTGGGGTATTATTGAAAGTGATGATCTTCTTAACCAGATTTTTGTGAGGGACTGAGTTGGTTAGACATGAGGACACAGTAGTAATTTTAGAAAATAATGGGTTTTTATTTACCCCAAAACACAAAGAGATATTATACAACACTCAACTGATAAAACTGGGTCCATAAAAGAGGTCAAAAGAAAAAAAAATAAACTTACAATAAGCCTTAATGGCAGCATAAGGTAACATCAAACCAACTGCTTAACAGAAGAAAATCTGACCTAGCAAACAAGAGACAGAGGGGTTTAAATACTGGCTGATCAGACCAGTCTGACACACACGGGAGAACAAACACTAACAAATTATCTAACAACAAAATACAGAAACAGCAGTTAGTTTAATAATTACTTCAAAATAATAGTAATCAAACTCAAAACTAACTAATTCCTAACTCAGAAATGAAAGACAAATAAACATGTACAGTATCTCACAAAAGTGAGTACACTTCTCACACTTTTGTAAATATTTTATTATATCTTTTCATGGGACAACACTGAAGATATGACACTTTGATACAATGTAAAGTAGTCAGTGTACAGCTTGTATAACAGTGTAACAGTGTATCCCGGCCGGGTCATGCCAAAGACCATATAAAAGTGGAACTTCCTGCCGTCCAGCTTGGTGCTCAGCAATAATGGAATGGAGGAGGGAAATTTGTGGCGGCGCCTTGCATGGCAGCGGCCCTCTGATTCTACACTTGGGGTGTGTGTGATTAACACAGTAGATAGGTAAAACACAATCTCGTTCTACTGTACATGATTGGTTGTACAGTTGAATGACAATAAGGGTGATTTAATTTAATTTAATTAATTTTAATTTAAATTTGCTGTCCCCTCAAAATAACTCAATACACAGCCATTAATGTCTAAACCGCTGGCAACAAAAGTGGGTACACCCCTAAGTGAAAATGTCCAAAGTATGCCCAAAGTGTCAATATTTTGTGTGGCCACCATTATTTTCCAGCACTGCCTTAACTCTCTTGGGCATGGAGTTCACTAGAGCTTCACAGGTTGCCACTGAAATCCTCTTCCACTCCTCCATGACAACATCACAGAGCTGGTGGATGTTTGAGACCTTGCGCTCCTCCACCTTCCATCTGAGGATGCCCCACAGATGCTCAATAAGGTTTAGGTCTGGAGACATGCTCTGCCAGTCCATCACCTTTACCCTCAGTTTCTTTAGCAGGCAGTGGTCGTCTTGGAGGTGTGTTTGGGGTCGTTATCGTGTTGGAATACTGCCAGTTTCTGAAGGGAGGGGATCATGCTCTGCTTCAGTATGTCACAGTACATGTTGGCATTCATGGTTCCCTCAATGAATTGTAGCTCCCCAGTGCCGGCAGTACTCATGCAGCCCCAAACCATGACACTCCCACCACCATGCTTGACTGCAGGCAAGACACATTTGTCTTTGTACTCCTCACCTGATTGCCGCCACACACGCTTGACACCATCTGGACCAAATAAGTTTATCTTGGTCTCATCAGACCACAGGACATGGTTCCAGTAATCCATGTCCTTAGTCTGCTTGTCTTCAGCAAACTGTTTGCGAGCTTTCTTGTGCATCTTTAAAAGGGGCTTCCTTCTGGGACGATAGCCATGCAGACCAATTTGATGCAGTGTGCGGCGTATGGTCTAAGCACTGACAGGCTGACCCCCCCACCCCTTTCAACCTCTACAGCAATGCTGGCAGCACTCATACCTCTAATTTCAAAAGACAATCTCTGGATATGACACTGAGCACATGCACTCAACTTCTTTGGTCGTCCATGGCGAGGCCTGTTCTGAGTGGAACCTGTCCTGTTCAACCGCTGTATGGTCTTGGCCACCGTGCTGCAGCTCAGTTTCAGGGTGTTGGCAATCTTCTTGTAGCCTAGGTCATCTTTATGTCTAGCAACAATTCTTTTTTTCAGATCCTCTGAGAGTTCTTTGCCATGAGGTGCCATGTTGAACTTCCAGTGACCAGTATGAGAGAGTGTGAGAGTGATAACACCAAATTTTACACACCTGCTCCCCATTCACACCTGAGACCTTGTAACACTAACGAGTCACGTGACACCGGGGAACGAAAATGGCTAATTGGGCACAATTTCAATATTTTCAGTTAGGGGTGTACTCACTTTTGTTGCCAGCGGTTTAGACATTAATGGCTGTGTGTTGAGTTATTTTGAGGGGACAGCAAATTTACACTGTTATACAAGCTGTACACTGACTACTTTACATTGTATCAAAGTGTCATATCTTCAGTGTTGTCCCATGAAAAGATATAATAAAATATTTAGAAAAATGTGAGGGGTGTACTTACTTTTGTGAGACACTGTATTTAAAATGATAAGCTGAGTAATCCCCCCATGATGGAGCAGTGCTTCGTTTGTTCCAATGAACACTTCCTCTATAAAGCAGTGCTGCATCCTATGGCACAACTTTTGCTCCTGTTGCCAGCAGACCTCAGCCGTCATAAGGAATTCCCCCAATACCGGTAAGATAAGGAAAAGAAATTAACAAATAATCTAACAAAGCTGAATTTACAAAAGTTACTAAATGTGCGTGTTACAAATAGAACTAATGCGTTGCAACATATGCCAAAATAAAATAACTATTAACTCAATTTATGTGTCATTATTTGTGTCCAAGTATAAATCATATAATGAAACTAAAGATAACTCAAATGTGTGACATAGTGTAGGTGCATGGAGTTACCGACTTTATAGTTGTATGGCTGCAGGTGCGGCCATCACACACACCCCCACTTCAAAATCTTCACTGTGGCAGCGAGAGAGGTAATCAGCTGCAGCACTGTCCTTTTCAGGGATGTAATGAACTTTGAACCGGAATGGCTGCATAGCTAGGTACCATCCTGCTGTTCGTGTCCTTCATGCTGTCCAGCCATTGTTATGCCTTATGATCAGTCTGCAAGTACTGCAAGTACTCTCTGCCAAGCAGATAGCACCTGAAGGAGTCTAGTGCCCACTTAATAGCAAGAGCCTCCTTCTCAATTGTATCATAGTGTACCTCTCTCGGGAATACCTTGTGACTGATGGAGGCAATAGATGTTGGTCCTCAGGTGGGCCCTGCAGAAGCACAGCTCCAATACCCCTTTCGGAAGCATCAGTTTGCAGAATAAAGTCTTTGTCAAAATCTGGACTATGAAGGACTGGATTCTTACTCAGGGATTGCTTGATGTCTAGAAAAGCTGCTATCATCTCTATAGTCCATTGAACCTGGTTGGAGAACTGTGAGCCTGCCATCCGTCAGCAGCTCTGGCAGAAAGATTTGGAATAAAGCGATGGTAGAAGCCAGCCATTCCAAGAAATGATCTAAGCTGCTTCTTAGTTTTGCTGGATTGATGGTAAGGCCAGCAGACTGCAAAAGATCTAGGATTTCTCTCAGGTGTTCCATGTGTGCCTCTCAGGTGCCACACAGATTTTTGTTCCACAGTCAGATGGCTCAAGTCTAAATCAGAGGTTGTCAGTGATGGCAAGTACTGATCACTGATCACTTCTTCCTCTCTCATACCACGGATGAGCAACACTTCTGCTCCATTCCCAGTACGTGAGACCCATTCTTTAAGTAGGCTGACATGAAGCACTCTACTGGATCTCTGGAGTCCTCATGACCATAGAGGAGTTCAAAGGGAGAGAAACCCATGGAGGACTGAGGTACTTCCCTGTAGACAAAAAGGAGATGGGGCAGCCATTGATCCCAGTCAGAGCAGGTGTCATCCCCAAACTTTAACCAGACATTTGTTTAAATGTCTGGTTAAAGCACTCTGTAAGTCCATCTGTCTGGGGATGATATGGGGTGGTCCTCACTCTCCTGATGCCCAACAGCTTATAAACCTGCTTTAACAATACAAACATAAAGTCAGTGCCTTGGTCTGTAAGAATTTCACAAGGGAAACCAACCCTTGAGAACAACTGTACCAAAGAAAAGGCTACAGTTTTTGCCATTATAGTTTTTAATGGAAAAAACTTTAGGATATTTGGTGGCATAATCTGTAATGACCAGTGCCGGGCAAGTTACTAAAAAATAGTAACTAGTTACAGTTACTAGTTACTTCTTTTCAAAAGAAACTAAGTTACTTTTGAGTTACTGCATGATTAAAGTAACAAGTTACTTGGAAAAGTAACTTTCACGTTACTTTTAAATACATACTTAAATCATATTGTACACACAGCAAGATCAAGGGCCCCTTGTTCTCATCAGAAAAAAGAAGAAAAAGAAAACTGATGAGAAAAAAAGTCTCATCTTACAGAGAAAAAATGTCTCAGATTTACACAAACTATTGTAATCAGTAGAAAGTCAGAAATTTACTAGAAATAAAGCTGTGAATTCACAGAGAAAATTTTGGACCCCCTGGTGGGCCGTTTTTGGCTCATGAGCCGTGTTTGACACCACTGGACCAGCCCATTAAAAATGCATATTTAGAGGATTTACTTCCATGAAATAGTTGCATATCACAACAAATGAATGTTGCACAGTAAATGAATGAGATAAAATAAAATAGAAAGCACAGATAAATGAAAGCTCACCGCTTAGAAGAAGCTGTTTTTTACTGCAACAAATCAGAGTCACTTTTTCTCTGTGTGTAAGAAAACTTTAAATGCATTTAATGCGGACATTAAATGCAAGCTTCCTGCTCAAAAAAAGCTCATGTTTAACTACAGAGGTAGACTCTTGTAGGGGCTACTTACCACTCGGACAACAGATGATCAGGGCTCAATGAGAAGTCGCCACCGGCACCGCATTTCTTCACTGGGTTGTGATGTGAACTGGGGCAGGACAGGCAAAAGAACCGCGGAGGAGGCTGACAGCTGTGTCAGTTACGGTAGGGTCAATTTACATTTATTTGCTTATTTATTTTCTTGCTTTTGCCTTTGGCATGACAACCTCGACTGGCTTGAGGCCGTTGGTGGCGCTGGGATGGCAGTCCCGCCGATAGCCACCAAAACTGTGTATTCACCCCAAGTTGGCAGCTGATGAGAGTGTCTAGCAACTGCAAGTTGTATGATCGTCTATTTGTGCTAAAAATATCTATCCATATTAATAAAACGAGTAACGCAAGTAACGCATCTGACCAAATTTCAGTAACTGTAACCTATTACTGAATTTTTAAACAGTAATTTCGCTACGAGCAGTGGTCCCCAACCTTTTTTCCAAGACCAGCTGTTTTCCTCGAGACCACACTAGGGAAACATGGAGCATTGCTGGATGTCTGTCAAGCTGGAAGCTCAACCCAGTGGGCCTGGTTGCTATACATAACTACTGACAACAGGGCTAATAGACGGATGCTGTGTTTTTACCTCCACACTTCATCTCTCCATTGGTGAGTTGAGTGCAGTAATGAAAGAATTCATATGAAATAAGAAAATACCAGTAAGAATAACTTACAGGGCTAATATCCTAATATCGTTCACAAGATGAAACATAAATGTGTAGTCTTTATACACTGACCACCGCTGAAATTACGTTAGCTCCATAAACTCTCAGACCTGTAGAAGAGCTTGGAATAACGAGGCGATGTGATTTATAAACCAAAGTTTAATATCAGCTTCGCTCCTCTAACAAGTCTCATCTCAGTGCAGAAGCAGAATATGAGGTCGAACACATTCAGACCTTCATACTTATACCTACACACAACAAAAGACATTGCATATCAAAGCTGACATCCCGCATTAACTTAATCCCCCCTCCTTTGTCTTCCGTCTCCTCCACCTGACCCTGGGTGGTCAGGGAGATCGATCTGGTCTCCACCGCTGCGACTCCGTATGCTCTTTGATCTTCGCTGGCGGTCGAGACCTCTTGTCCTGTTCTGAGGCGTGAGGTCATTGCACATATGTAATCTCTAAACATTCTAATATGTCTATACATATGTAGGTATGGAATATATGATTAATATAAACCACAAGACCTATTAATATGTTCCTCTGTGTGTGTGTGTGTGTGTGTGTGTGTGTGTGTGTGTGAGTGAGTGAGTGAGTGAGTGAGTGAGTGAGTAAGGGAGAGAGAGAGATGATTAAACTATCAACATTATGTGTACTATAATGTACAAACTTAATTATAGTATATGTATACAACTGTTTCAGTTATTTTCTGGTGATTTTTACCAAACTAATTTATTCAACATCATGTGTAGTTTACATAACACATACAGTTTTTGTGTTGAGCTATATATCTAATGTGGAGATACTGAATAATTATATTGAGATATGATTTTTGGCAGCATATCACCCAGCCCTAGAGGTGGTTTTATTTTTTATTGTTGGAATTGATGCTGTCCTGCTTTTTGTACAAATGCCTGTAACGGCAGCAGCTGTGTTTGTTTGATCCATGTGAGAAACATGGCAATTCTTGTGACTGTTGTAATTTCCCCGCTATATATGTCAACAGTGACATCCTTTCTAGTATTTGACCTTTGGTTGTACAGCAATGCCTCCCAAAGATTTGTTTTGGCAGGTATATATATTCACAGCCTGGCTCTGTGTGCCAGTCAAAAGTTGTTTACTTTGTGTCTGGGGGAACCCCCAACATGGAAATGACCTTTGACCTCTGGGGAATCCCTTGGGAACTCCCTACTTTTTTTTTTTTTATTTATTCCCTCCATATTTTCTTTTAAAACCTAGGTTTGGAAATTTGTCCTTTGAGATTTAAAAATTATTGAAATAATTTGCCATCAAAAATACATGAGGTATAAGCATTATTTACAACAGGAAGTAGACGATTTTGAGACTTCCTGCCCAGCAGAATATGGCAGTGGACGGATTGAGCATGGCTGGCTAAAACAAGATCCAAAGCCATCCAGCTGCTTACCTCAGCCCAGGTAGGGTGAAACTGTCATAATGATGAAATAATCCCTCATATCCAATTATCTACCCGATATTTTGTAGGTTGTTTGAGAGATGATGATATTTTTGAAGTTTGTTGAAGTGTGACTAGACCATGTGACTGTCAGTGGTAATCCATGCCTATGTAACATTTCACCTAGTCTCCATGCATGTGCGAAAAACTGTAATAGTTGTGAAAAAGTAATTTTTGAAGCTTCATTCTGTGAATAGGGATGTATTTTTGACTTGAAGTAAATGCAGTATTATTCTGGTCAGTCACTGCTACAACTTCCGGCCTGCACGGCCTTGGTAGCTTTTAGAAGTGCAAATGTGGCAATCCTTCATTATTTACTGGATGCCTAGTTCTAGTCAATTTTATTGTTATGTTTTTGAATTGACATCTTGACTTTAAATTAGCTGAAATACCAATTTACAAGGTATTTATTCCAGGCTATTAATTGCAGACAAAATGTGAGAGCCTGCAAGGAATTTCTGCCCTCGGAAGGCTGCGACCCGGCAAAGTGGTTAGTGAAATGTTTAACTCTGTTGAAGTTTAATGATGGTTGTTTGAATATGCACATGTCCAAAGAATAGAAACTTTTGTGCGTGTTTCTAATATGAAAATCTGATGTGCACAAACCATACAATTTTAAATGTGGATTTGATAATCTGTTGTATTTGTTTACAGTAAATGCTGCATCATTTTTGCTGGTAGCTTTCTTGCAACAACTCAGTAAACCTAAAAAATCTATCAATTTGAGATCATAAATGTTTACATTTGTGTGTATGCAGTATGATTTAATTTCTGTAATACTGGAATTTTGTGTCCACAGCTAAAATAATGTTTCTTGTGTTTGATATGTTTCAGTCTTTACGGTGTTTGATGCATTAATGTCAAAAGCAAGGACATTAAAGATGTGTCAAACATCAGTTATTGCACACCAAAATGCAGCTCATAATCCGGGGCCGGAACATACGCACACAATGCAAAATGCACCAGCCCAGCTCTCTATGCATGATTATTACAGCTATAAAAGCAGAATGCAGAGAGAGTAGGGAGGCTTCTACAGGGGCCCATGGCCCCAGCATGGCCGCTGGGCCATAGGCTGTACATATATGTTAGAGGGTTAATAAAGATTCTGTGTCGTCCTACGCTTGTGCCTCGCCTCCACATCCTTCCCTTTTATAGTGGAGCAGATAACTAAAAAAATCCTTCAAATGGTGACACAAGCATGAAATTTTGCACAGATACCCTCCTGGATATACTCTTTCAGATTAGGGTCCTGGCCACGTGAAAATTCAAGATGGCGACCTTTTTTCAAGATGGCCGCCATCAGTATCTGGCAATCTCACACCGAGACCATATATCTGTTGAAATAAACATGCTTTTTTCATTTAAATGAACTTTAAATCATGGGATTGTGATCATGAACTGTTTCTCACAAGAGAGAGAGACTGTCAGGAGAATAACTGACAGTCTTCTTTCAATAGCCTTTGCTTTGACTGTACAGGACTAGCCGATTCTTGTTGGAAGAAGTCGGTCACATTCTTCTTGATGGGTTCATACATGGAGGCAGGGCGGCTTGCCAGAGCATCTGAGAACTCCTGGAACTTGGCATGGCCTCTGTTCATGTGTGTCTTGAGAAGCTCTGCTGTGTTGGGGTGGGCAATATCCTTGGTGTCAATGGAATACAAGTCAGAACTTTCTTCCTGAAAAGGACTGCCTAGGTTTTGCAAGGCTGCAGAAAGCTTGTTGACCTTGTCCAGAAAAGTCTTCTGTGCCTGTGGGTTTTGCTCATGGTGTGTTGCTTGCTCGGGAATTTCTTTGCGTTGGGCCTCTGTGTCATAAACAGATAACAAGCGACTGACCTCTGGGCCAGCTAACATCCATCGCCTGAGTGCAGATGGATCTTCTGTCAACCCAATGGCTCCACCATCAGCCTTGATGATGGCATTGGTCTGCTCATGGGCTTGATCTAGAGCCATTGCTGAGAAAGGACGACGGGTCTTGTGCACCACAAAGTTGCCAGCTTTAAACTCTTTGTCTAACTCTGGGTGTGAAATCTCTAGCATAAGCATGTCCCTGAGGTGGATGGGCAGCCAACGAGCATAGTTTGTATTTTGTTGGCAAAGAAACAGGGTATCAGTTCATGTAGTGCCTGGCAGTAGAGAGCAAAATTTCCCTCGCGGAAAGATCTAATCAGCAGAAAGACAACAAGCTCCATGGATAGTACCATGTGCCAGAAGTGAAACTGTGGACTATCCTGTTTTCGGGAGTCACACCACTTCTCAAAGTCCAGTGCCTCTTCATCTTGATTTTCCTGCTCAGTACAGTACTCATCATATGCAGCTTTCAAGAGTTTGTACAAGCTGGAGGCTGTCACTTGGTGCATCTGTCGCGTCCTGGTAACACTTGCAGCTGACAGGAAGGACTCTGCAGTGCCAGATGAAGCCACACCAGCTTCAACTAGAGCTCCTGTCCATCCACTGGCTTGGAGGATAGTACCCAGCGACTTCAGTGCTGCCATCTCAATGTGCAGACCACCAAACATGACCAGGTACTTGTCCTCACCATACTGACCTGGCCACTGCCACTGCACCTGCTTTGCTATGGCGTAGATTGGCTGGTCAGCTGTGATGACAGGTACCTGGCCAGGGTTGAGGAAATCAACAACATCTTTTACTTCGTTCATTACATGTTTGACTGTAGCAACTGAATGAGCTGGATCCCGCAGGAGAGGAAGCAAAGAAGTAATGGTAACTTCAAATTCAGGGCTTCTCTTCATTGAAGCATGATGTGCTGACCATGTTAGGTTCAATGCATCATCAACTTCTTGTGTCACTGAGACCTTGTCCAGCCACTGGTACTCTAGTGCTAGTTGTGGCCCCAGAATATCTATGGGTGGTTTTGGCATTGCAGTACCTGGTGGAACAGGATTTGTTGTCCGGAAGGAAGCTGGAGAGATATTTGTGAATGTATCAGGAAGTTCAGGAACTGACTTTACTTTCTCAGGCCCAAACCTGAGTTGCCCTCGTTCCTGTCCACTATTATCCTTTGTGGGATGTTGGAACAGAGAGATGCTTGTGCCATGAAAGGAGGTAGTTGCAGTTGTTGCAGAGGGATTGTGATCAATGTTATCCATCACTGCAGTAGTGAACAACCCTTTCCGCAGCACTGGAGGACAAACCACACCCTCCTCAACATACTTGCTGACTGTTGCATCTCCAAGTTGAGCAGAGATCTCCAGCACTCTGTCATAAGAGATACTGAGACCATGATCGAACAACATCTCAACCAGATTCCTCTTTCTGGTTTTGGCATAAACAGAGAGCCCCATGTACACGGGAAATGGGGTCTCTCTGTCTTTAGAATGCCTGTGAGTTGCTGCTCCTTCCTTGTAGCGGGTGTAGCAGTTGAATTGCATGAGCTGAGCAATTGCCTGGTCTGACTTTGATGCCCCGAATCTCAGCTGTGATTTTATGTCAGCACCATGCTCAACCATCCCCACAAATTGAAGCAGAAGGGGAGGTATAGCATTTTGCACACAACCCTGAGAAAATGTACCTTCAAATCTAGACTTGTGGTCAAGTATACATCTTCTGAGGATCTTTGCTGCTTTAGCAATGATAAGTGCATCTGAAAGATCTGTGGATTGAGCAAGCGCTTTGCCTACATCTTCCTGAAATGTAAGTATCACTTCTCTATGATCTGCGCCAGATCTGTGAGCCTCAAGTCCTGGAATTTCAGCCAATAGCTTTTCTTTCAGTCTAGTGGAATTCACATTTGGTGAGTCCACCCCCAGCTGTTCCAGACGCTTTTGGTACATGTGGCAGATATCTGGCATGCGAAATGTAACTGGTCCTTCTGAACATAGGTTGCTTTCAACAAGGTATGCAACCAATTCTGAGATCACCATTGGATACACATCTGGTTGTGACTTAGTGTCACGTTTCTCAAGGTTCCTCAGGTGCGCCCTTTCCCTGTTGTAGAGAGCCCGAAGGCAAACATTATGGTACTTGAACTCCTGTGCAATGACATCACCACCAGTCAATCTTGCAAGAAGCTTACCATCACCAAGCATCTCTGCAATGTCGCGCAGCCTCTTGTCTAGGCCCGTTGTACTGGCCTCTCTGAGGTCTGATGCAGGTGCCACTTTTTCACAGAAAATGCATGTCTGACTGTCATGACTTTTTCGCCGCAGTTTTGACTGACAAGCTCCAGTCTCAGTTTCACTGGTTTGACTACTGGAATGGCGCTTTTGTGCCCGTTGCAATTTAGTGTTGTTGAACAACAAGCGACAGCTCACATGGTATTTTGCCATATTTTTCCTGATTGTGGCTTCTATGCCATCACCTTCATCCAGCCTCGTTGGATCTATTCTCAATGGCATGTCATTGATTTCGCTGAACATGGGAATGTTCCTTGCCAGCATTTTGTATCCATCATGTTCTGGGGAATGATGACTTGGAGTGGATGTCAGGCCCTCACCTATTTTGTCCTTCTGGCAAAGGCAACACAAGCTCCAATTTGTTTTCCGATTGGCAAATATCACATTCGCTTCTGCCATGATGTGTCTTGATTAAGGCCGAGGGGCTATCCTTTTACCACCCTAATCAAATTGTGCACACATTACTGTATGGGATTCAACTAGGTTCGGTTGCCCTACACCTAGCCTGATCATTCATCCAGTGCCATTTAAGTCCTGTGTGATCTGTACAGCATCCGGGTAAGTACATGAACATTTGGCGAGACATGCATAACCCCCTTACCCTTGGCTCGGCTCTCCCGCGCTGGCACATCCTGTCAATTCAGGTGCGACTCTCTAACTAGTATCTAATAACTAAAAAACTACAGTTTAGTAGCTACATGATATGGGGCTGTTAGAAAGCATTTGGGACACTAAACTATGCATATACTACTACAACTAGTCTAATACTGCAGTGTTAGTAAAGCTAGATCAGTTGACACTGAACCCCATGCCGAGTTACACAGCAGTGATTGACACCAGTGTGCCCTGGTTGTGTGCTGACAATCACTCTTGTTTTTTTTTAATTGCAATCACAGTCACAACTGTAGTTTATAAAAACGGTTGAATGGGATCTGCACCACACCAACCAAGATCCACATCCAGAAACGATTACATGTGTGTGTTAAATATGCTCAATTTACGATGGATAAATCATAATTTTCAAGGAGTAGCAGCCATTTTGGGCACCACATTGAAGGCTAACCTTCTTAAATTTATATCAGAGACAACAAAATCTGTAAAATTAGTATATAAGAGCATAAACATGGTTCACTTGGAAAATTAAATTAAGAAAAGAGGAAAAACAAAAAAAAATTGTCACATTCTGGCAGCCATCTTGGAAAATGGCGGCCATCTTGAATTTTTGGCGTGGCCAGGACCCTTTTCTGAAAGAGAGGACATTAAAGCATATTTGTGGAGAATTTCATGCTTGTGTCACCATTTGAAGGATTCTTATGAAATATGCAATTAACCGTTGCACTATTACTCTCTACAATCTCAATAAGATAAAATATCTTAAATCAAGGCTTTATGCTATGGAGGAATGGACAAAGATGAGACACGAGCTTGTAGACACAGACTTTTGGCCCTTTTCCACTAGCCCAGCACACCTCGCCACGTCTCGATTCACTTCGACACAGTTCGGCTCGGTTGTGTCTCCATTACAACCGTGTTAAGCTGGGGTGGGTGGGATTTCTATAACAGCGAGGCAGCGCCACACTCCCGTGACGTAAAACACACGACCCAAGCAAAACATAACACATGCATCATGGCGGCTGTACAAGGCGACTCCTCGGTCTGTGGCTTTTTTCACCGTAAATGCCAAAAAGGACCGCCGGACACGGGTACAGGCAGCGAGATGAAACACTCTGGAATAGTTCTGCAGCTTCTGGGAGAGCCAAAGACGAGTGCGAGTCAGACCTCCCGCTGTACCACCAACGCCCCCCCTTCCCCAACACCCAGAAGAGGTCTTAACCGTCCAGTGCATTAAGCATGATCAATCGCCCATACCGGTTGTAACGTGGAGCCGCCGGGCTGACTGAAGGGCCTTGCTGTTGTGGTGGATAGGGAGAAGACTCAGTCTCCAGTGCACAGTTCTCTGTAGGGGGAAAAGGTGGGGAGGGGAAAAGCTTGGTCTCCTGCAAACGGTTCTTTGAAGGGGGAAAACAAACATGTGGGCCCCCCGCGGGCGGGTGACCCCACCAGGGAGCCTGGACCAGCACCACCTGCTCCTCTGCTAAAACATAAGCAGGCTTAAGCCTGTCTATGCAGATGGTCTCCCCCCCACCACCACCCAGGTCTAAGACAAAATTTTTTGCTCCTGCTTCCAAAACTCCGAAGGGGCCGTCATAAGGCGGGCGCAGCAGGGTTCAGTGGGCGTCGTGCCTAACAAAAACAAACTTGGCATTCTCCAAACGCTTCGGAATGAAGGTGCGGGGAAAACAATGGTGCACTGGCCCTGGAACACTGCGAGCCCCTGCACCGACCCCGGGCGTGGGATTTTCCTGCAAAAATTCACCTGGGATCTGCAACAGCTGACAAAAAATGAGCTCTGCCAATGACGCTGCCAAACCCTCCTTAGGTGCAGAGCGCAACCTCAGTAGTACCCGAGGCAGGTGGTAAAACCAATTTGCATCAATCAATGAGGCTCTGAGTGTGGTTTTAAGCGACATGTGGAACCTCTTGCACAACCCGTTAGCCTGCGGGTTGTACGCGATGGTTCAGTGGATTTTGACCCCCAGGCTCTAGGCCATCACGGACCAGAGTTCTGGAACAAACTGTGGACCCCTGTCAGAAGTGATATCTGACGGGGAACCGAAACGTGAGACCCAGGATGACAAAAATGTGCAGGCCACGTCGGCAGATGTGGTGGAAGCCAGCGGAACTGCCTCTGGCCAATGCGTGATGCAGCCCACTACTGTTTAAAGGTGTGTGAACCCCTGCAATGGCGGAACAGGACCCACCAAATCAATGTGTATGTGGTCGAACCTCCTGCTCGGAATCTGGAAAGGCTTGAGGGGGGCTTTGGTGTGTCTCTGAACCTTATCCCATTGGCACACAACACATGCAGCGGCCCACTCTTTCACATCCTTGCGTAAGTGGGGCCAGATGAACTTAGACCCCACCAGCTGAACTGGAGCCTGGACGCCAGGGTAAGAAAGAGAGTGGACGGACTCGAAAATGTGGCGGCACCATGCAATCGGAACCACCGGGCGGGGCCAGCCGGTGGAGACATTGCAAAGCAAGGGGGGCAACCCTCTTGTACTGCCCTGCTTTCTAGTTTTAGCCGGGTACCTGCGGATCAGAGCGTGCAAATGTCTGCATCTCGGGGTTGGTCGGCTGCCTAGGCAGAAAAATCAATACCCACATAGACCGGGGAAACTAGTGAGCGCAACAGGCTGTCAGCCACGACATTAAGTTTACCAGCTACATGTTGAATGTCAGTAGTGAATTCCGAGATTGCAGCCAGGTGCCGCTGCTGCCGGGTCAACCACAGTTCTGAGACTTTGGCCATCGCGTAGGTTAGGGGCTTGTGATCGACGAATGTGGTAAATTTGCGACCCTCGAGCCAGAACTGAAAATGACGCGTGGCCAGGTGGAGGGCCAAAAGCTCCCTGTCAAAAGCATTATACTTATACTCGCTGTCACGCAAAGTACGGCTGAAAAATGCTAGGGGTTGCCAAGAACCGGAGATGTACTGTTCCACTATGGCTCTTATCGCGATGTCAGATGTGTCCGTTGTGAGCGCTATGTGTGCCAACGGGGCTGGGTGGGCCATCAAAGCCGATCGGGGGTCCAGTCAATGCTATGTGGAGTTTCTTTTTCTTAAGCACACCATACAGCGGTTGCAGCAGCTGGGCTGCCCAGGGAAGGAAATGGTTGTAGAAATTGACCATATCCAAAAATTCCTGCAGCACCCTCATGGTCTACTGATGCGGAAAAAATCTGACACCGCATGTACCTTATCCGGCAGCGGAATCGCGCCCTCCAGCAAGATGCGGTGGCCCAAGAAATGGATTACAGGCAGCCCAAACTGACACTTCATCAGATTAACAATCAGCCCGTGTGCTTCCAACCGTCGGAAAACTTGCTTGAGATGGGCGAGTTGCTCCTCCTCTGACACGCTAGCCACCAAAATGTTGTCTAAGTAGATGAAAACGAATGGCAAGTCACAGAGCACCACGTCCATCATCCTTTGAAAAGTTTGGGCTGTGCCCTTTAACCCAAACGGCATGCGCAAAAACTTGAAAAGACCAAAAGGAGTTATTACTGCTGTTTTTGGAACGTCCTCGGCGCGAACTGGGACCTGGTGGTAACTGCGGACCAGATCCAACTTTGAAAAAATGCTCATCCCAGCCAGGTGCACAGAAAAATCCTGAATGTGTGGGATGGGGTAGCGATCGTGTTCAGTGACGTTGTTCAAGCGATGGAAATCACAGCACGGCCGCCACAAGCCATTGGACTTGGGCACCATGTGCGGCGGGGACGCCCAAGGGCTATTGGAGCATCTAAAGATCCCTAGGTTGAAACAGAAACTCAGAGACAATCAGCACTTTAATATTGAGGTGCAGGATGTTAAAAGGGAGTTCTGCGCTGTAAAAGTGAACAAAAGTCAGGGCCCTGATAATATATGTGGGCGCTTTGTAAAGTCCTGTGCACATGAACTGAGTCCTATATTTCATTACATTTTCAACAAGTCCTTACAGACACAACATGTGCCTAAGATCTGGAAAGAAGCCGTGGTTGTTCCCGTTCCAAAATCCAGCTGTCTTAAAATGGTAATCGACTTTAGACCAGTTGCTTTGACTTCAATTTTAATGAAAATTTTTGAAAAATTGGTCAGATGTGAGGTCCTAAAGCAGACTGAGCATGCATTGGATCCTCTGCAGTTTGCCTATAGGCCTCACAGAGGAGTGGAGGATGCCACTGTCACTCTGTTTAACATGCTTTTTTTTTTCCACAATATCTTTATTGAACCTTTTTTTTTTTTTTAACAAACATGATACAAACAATCAAACACTAACACTAAAGTACTACAAAAAAAAAAAAAAAATGCACTAAAAACACCAACAACCACCAACAAAATCAAATCTTCAACAATGCTCCTCTGTTTAGTCTAGACAATCCAATACATAAGTATACATATTATGTTCACCAGTTTGGAATTTACAAGGTCCACACACATCATTCACCTTCTTCTTCAAGAGTTATGTTTAAATTTTTTACATAATCAATAAAAGGTCTCCATATATTCTCAAACACAATTTCCTTTGATTTTAGTATATATGTTATTCTTTCTAATGGAAGGTTTGTTAACATCTGTCTTAACCACTGAGTCACATCTGGTCTATGAGTCTTTTTCCATAATAGTGCAATACATTTTTTGGCATTAAGCAAACTGAGGTCTATGAATGTTCTTTCACTTTTATTAAAATTATGCTTTTCTGGGTACAGACCCAACAAAAACAGTTTAGGATTCAATATGATTTGTTTTGAGATTATTTTTTCAATTGTTACCCTCACCTCTTCCCAAAACATTCTTATTAATCTACATTCCCATAAACAATGAAATAGGGTTCCTTTACTTTCCATGCATTTTGTGCATGTATCTGGTATATTTTTGTTATATCTATTTAACTCCTCCGGTGTAACATACATCCGCATTAACCATTTGAAATGTATCAATTTAAGGCGTGCATTTATTGATTTGGTTTGAGCTTCTGTACAAGCCAATTCCCATTGTTCCTCTGAAATTTCAATTTGCAGATCTTCTTTCCAGTAGTTTAATCTTTTCAGTGAATTTTCACTTGAAGATAGTGTCAATGAGTTATAAAACTCTGAAATAATACCCTTTCTTTTACTATCTTTCATCATCATTTTTTCCAAGGATGAATAAATAGGTCGAGTGAGAGCTTTATTTTGATTTGATCGAATAAAGTTTCTAAGTTGAAGATATTTAAAAAAAATGTGTTCTACTGAGATTAAATTTGATCCTCAGCTCTTCAAAAGACATTATGTTGTCTGCACATGGCAAATATAAATCCTGAATCTTTTGTATCCCTTTTAAATTCCATACTTTAAATACAGCGTCCGCTCTCCCTGGTTTAAAATATTGATTACCCCATATTGGACTAAATTGTGACAATAACTGTGGTTCTTTTAAATAGTTTTTAGCTTCACACCATATTTTGATCATATGCTTTACAAATGGATTTTTAACTTGTTTTTGTAATTTTTTTGCCGAATCTGAGTATATGAATATGGGAAGAGGTAAAGGTAAATTGTATGATTCCATTTCAGTCCAGTGAGGGAGATCATTTGATGAAAAATAATATGTCATAGACCTCAGTTGTGCCGACCAATAATACAACATAAAATTTGGACATTTCAGACCTCCACGATCAAATGGTAAATATAATAAAGACAAACGTAATCTAGCCCTCCTGTTGTTCCATATAAATTCCACTAACTTTTTTTTTATTCTTGAGAATAGATCTAAAGGTGGTGATAAGGGAATGTATTGAAATAAATAAAGTATTTTAGGTAAAATATTACTTTTAAGTATATTGATTCTCCCGATCATCGACATTGGTAGTGACATCCATCTCTGAGTTAACTCACTGATATCTGACATTAAGGCTTCATAGTTGACACTGGCGACTGATTCTAGCTTAGGCATAATTTGGATTCCTAAATATTTAAACTGATTTACAACATTGAATTGATTTACCTCAGGGGCTGGGTAATTTCTCTGGGTCTCATTTAGCATTAATATTGAAGATTTAGTTTTATTTATTTTATATCCTGATATTTCCCCAAAATTCTTTATTAAATTCAACAAGGTTGTAATTGATTTTTTTAGATTCGACATAAACAAAATTATATCATCGGCGTACAGGGAGATTTTATGTTCTGTTGGTCCAACTTTAATTCCATATATTTGTGAATGTAAACGTATCGCTATCGCTAAAGGTTCAATTGCCATAGTAAACAGTAAAGGTGAAAGTGGACAGCCTTGTCGACATCCTCTATTGATTTTTATTGGTTTTGAAATATTGTTATTTGTTAGGATTTCTGCTGTAGCATTATTGTATATTATTTGAACCCATTTTATGAAATTATTTCCAAGTCCAAACCTTTGTAGGACTTCAAAAAGAAAGGGCCATTCAACTCTATCAAAGGCCTTTTCGGCGTCCAATGATAGGAGAGCTGTATCCGGTGCTTCTTTATTAAAATAAATAATATTAAATAGTCTTCTTACATTATGGAAGCCTTGTCTACCCTTTATAAAGCCATTCTGATCTCGATTAATAATATTTGGTAAAATTTCTTGTATTCGTCTTGCTAAAATTTTACAGATTATCTTAAGGTCGGCGTTTAATAGGCTTATTGGTCTCATATTTTCACATTTATTAGAGGGCTTACCTGGTTTTGGCAGCAGTATAATTAAGGCATTATTTATGTATGATGGTAAATTATTATTTTGAAATGCTTCTAAAACCATTTCCAAAAAAGGTTTTATTAATTTATTCTTAAATTTTTTATAAAGGTCAACTGGAAGACCATCTGGTCCTGCACTTTTTCCTGATTTCATATTATCAATGGCTAGCCCAACTTCTTCTTGACTAATTTTAGACTCCAATATCTCCCTGTTTTCATTTGGAATACACGGTATAGATAGTTCGTTCAAAAACCCATTTAGTTTTGTTAAATCAGGTTCATTTTTGGTATCATATAATTTTTCATAGTAATCTCTAAAGGCTCTATTAATTTCTAAAGGATCTATAACTACCTGTCCGTTACTTATAATACTGGTAATTGGTGTTTTAATTTCCAATTGTTTAATCTGCCATGCTAATAATTTTCCTGATTTTTCACCTTGTTCATAAAAAGATTGTTTCAATCTTAGAAGACTCGAGGCAGCTCTATTCGCTGATTTTTTGTCGTATTCAGCTCTCAAAATCAGTAATTCATTCTCCAACCTTGGGTCACTTCCTGCATACACTTTTTCCTGAAGATTTTTTATTTTATGTTCCAATTTAGCTCTCTCCTCTCGAGTCTTCTTAGATTTTGATCCTGTATAACTAATAATATGTCCCCTAATAAAAGCTTTGAAAGCCTCCCACTTTACACATGCTGATGTTTGTGTAGTATTGATGTCAAAGAACTCGTCTATCTGTTTTTCTATATACTTGACAAATTCCTCATCCTGAAGCCATTTATGCTGAAATTGCCATCTACCTGATTCCTTTGTCAATTTTTTATCTACATATATTAGCCAACAGGGTGCATGATCAGAGATCACGATGTTATCATAAAAGCAGTTTTGAATCTTGGACCTTAATTCTGTGGAAATCAAAAAATAATCAATACGTGAGAATGTCTTGTAGGTACTGGAATAACAAGAATAGGCTTTAACTTGTGGTTTCATTTCTCTCCATATATCTAACAATCACAATTCTTTCATAAAATGATTAATAGTCATCCTACATCCAATGTGCGTACAATCCAGTCCTGTTGATCTATCCACACCTGGATTCAATGTACAATTAAAATCCCCTGCTATTATATGTTGCCCTGTAAGTGATGATAAGATGAGAAATAAATTAGCAAAGAACTTCTGATCATCTATATTGGGACCATATAAGTTCACAAGATTTATATTTTCTAATAGCAAAGAACCTTGAATGATTACATATCTTCCAAATTTGTCTCCAATTACATTTTTCACTTGAAAAGGAACTGATTTATGTATGAGAGTCATAACTCCCCTGGCTCGGGATGAAAATGAAGAGGTGAATACACTTCCCTGCCATCTACTCCTAATTCTTTTAACATCCTCCTCTATCAGATGAGTTTCTTGTAAAAACACAATTCTTGAACCCATGTCCTTTATTTTATTCATAACTTGTTTAAGTTTTTTTAAATTTTGTAGACCTCTGCAATTCCATGAAGTTAAATTAAGATTAACACTTTGGTCCATGATCAATAGAGAGTTTGGGATTACCTTGCAGTGTAAACATGCTCATACAGAGAAGCAAAAACATGAGTGGTTGAACATTCATCCTACAAACTACACACAAACAAATTTCCCCTTCCCACACTTGTGGCAAACCCCCCAAAATCAAAAGAAAAATTCTGTCTCCCGATATAGCCATCGACCGTTCCACACCCACGGGGAACAGCCTAAGCCACTCCTTCTTCATCCTCCCAATCACCCTAACTCTACTGCTTTTAATGACGTAACATTAACTCTCCTCTGTAGTTTTCCAACTTAACTCCAAAATTTTTAACAACTTTGTACATCATAGTTTTTTTTGTTTGTTTGTTTTGTTTTTGTTTTGTTTTTTTAATATATAATACAATCTATATTTTGTAAACTTACTATTTACTTCAAGTCAGTCAGATGCCTGTGCAAATGCTTAATTATTCTACCTTATATTTTGTTCATGCTTAGCTCCCACCAGTCTCTTCTTCTTCTTTGATCTTCTTGATGAACTCCTGCGCCTCCTCTGGGGTCTTGAAGATGTGGGTTCTGCCCTCATACGTGGTCAGCAGTCTCGCAGGATAGATTACACCATGACGAATCCCAAGGTTGCGCAGCTCCTTACGTACGGGATCAAACTGCTTCCTCAATTGCTGGATTCCTGTGGCCAAATCTGGGTAGAACCGCACCTGCTGGTCCTGGTGTTTAATCTCTCCTTTAGCACGTGCAGCGTTGAAGATCTTCATCCTGTCTCTGTTGCTAAGAAACTTCATAATTAAGGTCCTCGGCGGTCCCTTATCTCTCCGTGGGCCAATACGATGTGCTTTTTCCAGAACCACTGCTGATTGCAACTCCTCGCTGCCCAGCACCTCCGGAATCCACTTTTCCAGAAAGGAACATACGTCCCGACCTTCTGATTCCTCTGGAAGACCCACCAGCCTCAAATTATTCTGTCTCGACCGAGATTCCAAATCCAAAATATTATCTTCCAGAGATTTATTTTTTTTTTCCAAAGTGCGCACCTTTAATTGAAGACGGGTGACGTCATCTTCAGCACTAGCGAGACGGAGCTCCATCTGCGCCGTTCGTTCTACACAGTCACCCAATTCCTTTCTTATTCCTTCCAACGCTGTCATAATCCCATCAAATCTAGAGGAAAAGTCCGCTCTCATTGAACTCATGGCTGCCATCAGCGCATCTGCGCCATTCCCCGCAGAAATCACAGCGTTGCCAGCCTCCTCCGCCATATATGGAGTTTTGTTTGCTGCGTCACAGACCTGAAAGTCCGTTAATTTGGACTGTTTCGGCGGCTCGCTTTTTCCTTTTCCTGGTTTTCCAGCCTTAGGCTTCGCCGACATATCCTCGCCCAAATGCTGGGATACGTTCTGTCCCAAATGAGAGAGTTATTTGCCGATTTTTTTTTTCCAGGAGCAGAGCAGAGCGAGACACGTCCGTCCTACGTGGCAGCCATAACCGGAAGTTTAACATGCTTTTTAAACATCTGGATTTTAATGGGACACACGCCAGACTTTTATTTGTGGACTTTTCCTCCGCCTTTAATACAATCCAACCTCATATCTTAGTTGAAAGGCTCCTGCAGCAATTTGATTTGAGCAATAATCTGGTGGGTTGGATTCTGGATTTCTTAACCAACAGGACGCAGAGAGTAAGGGTCAATGGTACATTGTCTGACCTAAAGTGCTCTTCTACTGGCTCTCCTCAGGGGTGTGTGTTGTCACCACTACTCTTCATCCTGTACACAAACATGTGTCGGAGCAGACATGACAACAGACACATTATAAAGTATGCTGATGACTCAGTTATTGTCAGTCTCCTCCAGGATGGTGAGAGTGGCCACGGCCCAGTAGTTGATGATTTTGTTCACTGGTGTGAGGATTCCTACCTGCAGCTGAATACGACAAAAACTAAAGACATGATTATTGACTTTAGGAGGAAAAATCCCAGGCACAAAGTCACCGTACTAAAAGGCCAGACCGCCGAATGTGTACAATCCTACAAATATCTTGGGACGATTATTGATAGTAATTTAAAGTTTGAAGAGAACTGTGAAAGGGTGTGCAAAAAGGGTCAGCAACATTTGCATTGCTTGAGAAAACTTGCACGCTTCCAAGTTGACCGAACCATAATGACAATGTTTTATCGGGCTTTTATTGAATCTGTTTTATCCTTTTCTTTAGTGTCATGGTTTGGTCAGATAAAACTGAAACAGAGGAAATCCTTGGATCAGGTAGTTAGATGGTCCAGTCGTTTGCTTGGTGAGTTACAGCTGAGCCTGACATCCCTGTACACCAGACAAGTACAGAGGATGGCTACCTCCATTTTAAATGATGACTCCCACCCCTTGCACTGCCACTTTCAGCTTCTTCCCTCAAGACGGAGGTTTGCTGTCCCAAAAAGTAGAACCCAGCGCTACAAAAACAGCTTTGTCCCTGCTGCTGTCAAAGAGTTGAACAAGCTGTAAAAATATTTTGCATATAATTTAGGTACCTATTTATTAACTCCATTTTATATTTACTTATTTTTGTAGGATGTCACTTGGGTTCTAAATATTTTATTGGGTTTTAGACCTTTGAGTTTTTAACCTCTTTGACTAGTTTTTAACTTTTAATACGACCCTTCTCTCTTACCTCTGGTTTTTCTCCCATCTCTTTGTCTTTTTATACCCTGATTGATGGAGCCTTGAGTATTTTTATCATGTTTATAGTCAGCTTCATATGTGCCTGTGTTTGTGTCTATGTTGAATGTAATTTGTGGCTTGTATTATGGATGTCACCAGACTGCAAAACAAATCTACCTACGGGTACAAATAAAGCAACCTGAACCTGAACCTGAACCTAGGTGTTCTAAGTTAGTGAACTCCTTGTACACAATGGCTAGCTTAGCCATGTCCAGGCAGTGCGGATGCGCAAAAACCAGCGGGCCCTTCGTGGTGATAAAATGCTTGACCCCATGCTTGGTTACGGTAGTGGAAAAGGTAGGCATCATGAGTGGGGGAAACTTGGAAAGCAAACGCTGATACTCATTCCCAGAGGCTAAAAAATTTGCATGTGTTGGTGGCCCAGCTCCCCAGGCCATACAAAGCAGTGAAACAAAAGACACAGCATCCACCAAACTTCTGTTAGCAACATGAACAAGCAGACCATAAGCACACAGAAAATCAGCACCTAAGATAGGAACCGAACACGCAGCTACCACGAAGTCCCACCTGTAGTTGCATCCATGCAAACACACAGTCACCAACCTTTCTCCAAAAGTCCTAATGGAGGAACCATTGGCAGCTGTTAATGACAGACCACAGCCTTCCGCCAGTCTATCAGCAGCAACCGGCAAAATAAGACTCTTCTGGGAACCAGAGTCAACCAAAAACCGTCTACCGGAACATGTGTCCTCGATGAAAAGCAGCTTCTCCTTGTTGCTTGCGGTCGTAGCTGCTACCGACCGTTGGCTGGCCCGTTTCTCCAGCAATCTGAAATGGCACGGCAGGAGACAGCGCCATGCTTCGGTGCCAAAATAGTGGTGATAAGAACAAGTTGTCCTGTTTGTGCGTCTCCGGCTGGCTGTCCCGGCCACCACCTTCGGCTCCTTGACCGCTGTTGGCTCCACTGCTGAGCCGAGTCTAATTGCCTGGACTCCGAAGCTCCTGTTTGCCAAGATAATGTGATCTGCTTCTTCAGCCAGCGCTCGGCAGTCCCTGGCTGCTAGCAGCGGCAAGTTGGCCAGGATCGCCCGCGCCGCAGTCAGTAGTTTCCTCAGGAAGTGGTGGGCAAAGAGGGAAGATTCACCATCCATGCCCATCAGCATCAGCATGCTCTCCATCAGTTAACACAGCCGATCCGTCTCCAAGCTCCAAGTGTGAGAGGAGCCGCTCTGCCCTCTCTCCATCCGAAAGGGAGTAACGGCGTAGCAGGAGCTGCTTGAGTGCGTCGTACTTTCCCTGGGCTGGAGGGGCTCGGAGTAGACTCATTGTGTGCTGAGTGGAGCGCGGGTCCAGAGAAGCCACCACATAATGGTATTTCGTCTCATCCGCCGAGCCTCCGTGGAGAGTGAACTGCGCTTCTACGTGATTGAACCAGGCAGCCGGGTCATGAAGCCAAAAGTCTGGGAGTTTTGCCACCACGGCACATGCAGCCGAGGTCCCAGAGGGAAATCCTAGCATGGATGTTCCCGCAGAGGTGCTCAGTCTGTCTTCCATTCTCACATCTCCTGGTCACCAATGTGGAGGAATGGACAAAGACGAGACATGAGCTTGTAGACACAGACTTTATTCCTCCCTCAGCAAAGTAAGACTGCTCTCTGGGTGCCAAAGCCAACCTTTTATACATCTTCACATTCACTCCTTTGGCACCAAGAGTACATGTCATTATCATAAAATGCATTACATCTCAATACATTCACACGTGCAGTTCCCAGTGTGAAGGCACGTCATAAGAACTTGATAGAAAAATTCCATATTTGTCTTATATTAGTCTTTGTTTGGTCTCAGAGTCTAACTTAGAGTTTGTGTAAAAGTATCAAGGCTACAGCTGCACTAGTTATCATCTTGTTTTCCTGCATGGCTCCTGTGTGACTGGGACAGAGTGACCTGAGAAAAACTACTCTGTACACCAAGTTTTGACCAGATGTACTGAACCAATCATGATGAACAATTTGCTCCTCCACCTCTCAGATAACGGAGAGCTTAAAGAACTGAGTGATGTGTGTCTGAGTCAGAATGATGCGCTAATAGGCTCTGAGACCGTTTTTGTGTTATTCTCCACTGGCCAGTGGAGAACATGCTTCTTTCACCCAAGGACCAGAGCTGTAACACTATCCATCTGTTATAACCCGAGTGTCGGTTCTGGCCACACTCGGGTCTCATATCTTATTTCCCTGGCTTTGGCAGCAGAGGATTTCTTTCAGCTCCTCGGCCTTTTATTGTGAAGGCGTCCGGGGGAGCTCCCTGCTGTCAAAGTCAGCTGCTGCGCTGCTGTCACGGCGAGCAGCTGCGCCGCACTGGGGTCATTAGCGGCCAGAGTTAAAAGCCGGTGCTGAATGTCCTCCAGTGCTGCAGTCTCTGTTATGTTCTGTTATGCTCCATTATGTTCCTGTTTGCCTTGCTCATCGTTGTTAACGGACTTGGGAATCTGTAACCCGCCTGTTAACGTTGTCGTCTCGTAAGGTACGTTCCCTTAAGACTTCACCCTCACTATTGTTCATCTGGCGCATCGGGTGCTCCCCGGCTCAGACGTCACCCAGCCATTGTATGTATCCTGTGTTTGTTCATCCCTCTCTGTTAATAAAACATCACTGCAAACTCACTGGTGACTGTGGCGTCTTGTGATGGTCCGTGAGGGCCATCGTGACAGTAGACTGCCGCCAAACGCCCGGATAGGAGGCGTTGTTTGAGACGCCATTCACCGTGCAGTTTGCAGTAGTGGACTGTTTGTTCCTACCTGTCTGGGTGCCGTGTTGAAGCATGCCATCGTGGAGGTCTCGTGCTCGGAGGCAGGACGCTGTCCTCGCTGACACCCTTGAGCGCGTGGACGAAGTCCTTGTCGCCGCCTCCCTCCTCGACTTCAACAGCGAAGTGCCCTGGTACCTGGACCTAGCCGAGGAAATTCTGGATTCTCTTCCCCGCTTCACTAATCATTCAGAGGTAAGCGTGAGGAGAGATGACATCGCCGCCCAGCGTGAGATACTCCAAGGGCTGGAGGGAAATCCCGGCAGGAAGCCGAAGTGGAGGAGACGTCGCCCCTCGCTTCGGGATCCCGCTCCTGCCTCCGTTCCGGCCCGGGAGTTTGCACCATCCGGAGGTCTTTTCCCATCAGGCATGTCATCACTCGGGATTCCCCCAGAGAAGCTGCAGCTGACAGCAGACAAGATCTGGGACCGGGTGGCTGCTGCTTGCTCCGCTGGGAATCCACCAGCATGTATGAAGCATGTGGTGGCAGCGGTTAGACTGGTGGAGAGGAATCCAGCGTTGTGTGAGTTTCCTGAGTTTGCCGACTTGCTTGCCGCTGTTTCTGCTCAGGAACGGCGATTTCCGAACCTCACCTTCGCCTCACCCCCTACAAGGAACCGTTATCACACCGGCTTCCAACCTCGGCTAGAACCCCGTCTGGATGCTGTTCCGGGTCGCCGCAAGGGCTCAACCCCCCACACAGCTGTCACTCCTGCGCCTCGTCAGAGGGGAATCCCCGCAGCCTCGTCTTCTCCCGGGCCCTCGCTTGCTGTCCCGTCAGCGCTCCATGCCTGACTGACCCCGGCTGTCGCCCCCTCCTCCTCGTCGCCTATCCTGGCTGCTGTGTGTCGCGGGAGCTCCATTTCGGCGAGCCCCATCCCGGAACCGCCTTGAGTGGCCTCACCTCGTCTTCCCAGAGGGCCCTCTGTCGCCATCCAGCGGGGAAAGGAAGGAACGACGTCCTCTACAGCGGGAACCATCTTACCCTCAGGAGAAAGGCAAAGTGCATGATAATTTCTCTCCTTTAGATATTGTTTTGCCTTGTCTGACTCCTGGGGGTGGAGTTCGGGGTATGCAGCCCCCCGAGCTCCCTCCACCTGCTGTGGATGAAAGTATTAACCCTGCTTCCTCTGTGTCTCCCTCCGCTGAGCAGTCCTCGACGCCAGGCCAACGTCGCTGGATGAGGAGGGGGCCTGCGGTTCTGGAGAGCCTGGCTCCGGTTCCGCAGCCACGCCGTGGGCAGAGGAGGAGAGCGGACTGCAGCGTGGAGCCATCGCTGATGAAGAAGCGTCCCCGGGGTTCCACGGAGGAGCGGTCCGGTCCAGCAGGTCGAGGTTCTCCTGCCACCACGCCGTGCGGGCCACCGGCATGGACATCAGTACCGGAGGACTCTCTAGCTGCGCGCACCATCATGCCAGCTGCGGAGCCCGACGCAGCTGAGTGGGAGCCTGAGGACGACCTCCTGACTTCTGAGCCCAGATCGTCGCAGTCCTGGACGGCGTCAGAACCCGAGCTCAGGCGAGTGCTCTGTTTTATCTTTCTTCTTCACCTTTTAAAGCACTTTTGCCTGTCTCAAGGGGAGATGAGCCGGGTGCAGCCGCCCGCTGCGTCCGAGCCTATCTCGCCGGGTTCTGGCGCTGCCGGTGATCCTGATCCTGGGTTTTCTCTCTTTTGTGAGTCTTCTCCCAGGGTCGCCGGCAAGGGGCTGCTCTCGCCTGCTGCGCCAGAAGTTCCGGTTTCGGGGTTGGAGGTCGAGTCTGGTGCCACGCCGACCCAGTCGGGGTCCGTGGGTTTGGTTCCGGAGGCCCAATCGGGGTCCACCGTGGGTTCAGTTCCGGAGGCCCAATCGGGGTCCGACGTGGGTGCTGCACCAGCAGGTCCTAGATTCGGTGAGGGAGCTGCAGATCCCCGGCCACCGGATGCTGGACAGGCTCGTTTCCCTCGTCACCCTCATCTCCACCGTCATCCTCCTCGTCTCCCTGAGGAGCGCTACCCATCTCCACCTGGGGCCGTTGGGGTCCCGAACGCTCCGCCCGGTTCCCCCTAGTCTCTCCCCTTTTCAGCGGGACCGCCGGCTGCTTCTTCCCAACGGTTCTGGTGGGCTGGTGTTGCGGGGCGGCCGCCTGAAGGACTGTCTCATTGGTTTGGGTCTCTGGGCCAGCCCCCCGACCTTTTTGTCTTCCTGTGCGGCGACCTGCTCCGGCCGCCTGAAACTCTCTACTCCCGAGCATGGGACTGGGGTAGGCCGCCCGAACTGTCTTTTTTTTCCCCTCCCTGTTCTGTGGCCTTTTGATGCCGGACGACCCCCCTGAACCTTTTGCCCCCATCCCTCCGGGTCAGGACTGCACCCTCCCCGGGTTTCTGATCTCGTCTGTGGGACTGTTGGGGTGTGCGGTGGGGGGGGGGGGGGGGAAATTGATTTGTGTTTTTGTGGCTCACTATGTTGTTTCTGGGTTTGGTGGGGGTTTTTTCCTCCACCTTATGTCGCTTTGTTTTTGCCAAAAGGTATACTGCCTATTTTGACTTTGTTCTGGTTACCCACGTTTTAGGGATTATGTTTTTTTTCCCCCTACCTCTATAACCTTGTTGGTCTTATCACTTGCTTGCTCTTTGTTTGTCTCTCTCCCTCCTGCCAGCGCCCCATCCACCCACCCTAGGGGGGGTGGGGTGGGGGCTTGGGTGTTACTCGGGCCGCTCAGAGCTCGGCCTCGAGGGGGAGGTACTGTTATAACCCGAGTGTCGGTTCTGGCCACACTCGGGTCTCATATCTTATTTCCCTGGCTTTGGCAGCAGAGGATTTCTTTCAGCTCCTCGGGCTTTTATTGTGAAGGCGCCCGGGGGAGCTCCCTGCTGTCAAAGTCAGCTGCTGCGCTGCTGTCACGGCGAGCAGCTGCGCCGCATTGGGGTCATTAGCGGCCAGAGTTAAAAGCCGGTGCTGAATGTCCTCCAGTGCGGCAGTCTCTGTTATGTTCTGTTATGCTCCGTTATGTTCCTGTTTGCCTTGCTCATCGTTGTTAACGGACTTGGGAATCTGTAACCCGCCTGTTAACGTTGTCGCCTCGTAAGGTACGTTCCCTTAAGACTTCACCCTCACTATTGTTCATCTGGCGCATCGGGTGCTCCCCGGCTCAGACGTCACCCAGCCATTGTATGTATCCTGTGTTTGTTCATCCCTCTCTGTTAATAAAACATCACTGCAAACTCACTGGTGACTGTGGCGTCTTGTGATGGTCCGTGAGGGCCATCGTGACACCATCGGCCATAAAGTGGAAGTTAATCTCTTCTCCAGGAAGGAATTCCCCAAATCGACAGATTTATGGTTGATATAATCCAGACTTGGGAGTCAAAATTCTGCAGTAAACATCCAGACAGTTTCACAGTGCCATTTGGTGGATGAATCAGGAATATTTTTTTTTTTTTTTTGCAGTAGAATTTATGCATTATGGACAAATAAATTCATTCATATTCTTTCTCTAAAGACAGCATCCTCTACTGAAGACATGGTTGAACTCTGGAATGGACAATTGTGGTTTCAAATGCTTTTATTGATATGATTTGATATGTGTTGCTTTATTTTCAGGAAATTAATTTTTGCATGCTTATTATCACAAATTAATTACAGTTACAATGTAGAGACATTGTATGTCCCCTTATTATTGAGTAGAATATCTTAGTCACTAAAGTTTAAGGAATTTATGCTTTATTCAGCAACATGTGTCTTAAGGGGGGTCTCACTTCTCATATCAAATGTCTCTCCCCCTCTTCTCTCTCTGCTCTTTGGGAGACCATAGCTGGACTTTAACTGACCAATAGAACTCCAGGCCCCATTGCATTTCCTTTTTTAGGTCGAGTTTATGACTTCTGCTGGAAAAAGAAGCAATGTAATTGGGCCAGCTCAGGTTTCATGAAAATCAGTGAAATTCTACCACACCCGAAAAAAAATCTTCCCTTTGTTCAGTTTTGGGGCATTGGTCAAGCTGTAAGGAGCAGACTTCTCTGCTCTCCCATTTTTTTCCATCTTCCAAGTAGGCCCAGAGCCTCCAATGCTCTGTGAAAAGTCTTTTTTTCCTTTTTCTTTGAAGTTTACTTTTTCTTATTTTAACCTTTTTCTTTAAATTACTGTTTTGTGAAAAAAGGTAAACAGGTCCGGAGGAGTCGGCACACAGGAAAGAGAATTCACACTGAGACAGACTGCTAGAATAAACTGTATCTTTTATTCCCCACAGATCACATCTCCTTCACACACACAAGGATCAATGCATTTCATGTCATTTCATCAGCTCTTACCAATGATACAGAAGACCGGAGAGCCAGGCAGTCTAGGCAGAGCGCATCGATCACAGCTGGGCGTCGTGCACAACCCACAGCAGACTCTACTGTGTCAAGGGAAATCCCTGCTTTTAAAAGGAAGGCTACGTGCAGAACAGAGGAGCCACTCTCTGTCCCGAGGAAGCCTCCCTCTCACATCTCAGAATCGCATGAGGAGCGGGGAGGGCTAATCCCCGCTCCCAGGCAACTCCTCTGCCTGACTACCAAAACATATTGCGAAATGGACATCTGCTTCTTGTTTCATTGCACACACACACACATGAGGAATAAAGGAATGCCTTTGTTTCATAAGCATGCAACAGTTGGAAACTCGCTGTGCTCTAAGGAGTAACTGTTTCTTAGGGCAGGTTATACTGTGCAGGTCATCGTGTGCCTTAAGATAAATCCACCATGAAAGGAGAACTGGATTGTCAACATTATAAAAGCAACTGAGAAACAAATCAGGGCACACGTTAAAAATACATTTATATTACATTCCACCCTTTGACCTTATTTGTTTTATCAGTTGGTAAAGAACTTGGGTAATTGCTTTCTTCTTGGGGAATACTCTCATCCTCGTAAGGTATTCCGAAATGATTGTGGTGAGATAATTCTATCCAATTGGTGTCCCAAATGCATTTTACAACATGCCACAGTAGCTCGTTTCTTGTATTGACACGTCTATTGTAGTAATTCCAATCATTACCTACAACATAATCATAGCATATCCAGTGACCAGGAGGTTCAGCACTCACCTCTACTTTACAAGATGTGGTACCATAACCTCCATCTCGAAAAATGATTTTGATTTTCATACTACTAGAGAATTATATATTCTTTTACTTAAAATCTTTTTTTTTTTTCCACAATATCTTTATTGAACCTTTTTTTTTTTTTTAACAAACATGATACAAACAATCAAACACTAACACTAAAGTACTACAAAAAAAAAAAAAATGCACTAAAAACACCAACAACCACCAACAAAATCAAGTCTTCAACAATGCTCCTCTGTTTAGTCTAGACAATCCAATACATAAGTATACATATTATGTTCACCAGTTTGGAATTTACAAGGTCCACACACATCATTCACCTTCTTCTTCAAGAGTTATGTTTAAATTTTTTACATAATCAATAAAAGGTCTCCATATATTCTCAAACACAATTTCCTTTGATTTTAGTATATATGTTATTCTTTCTAATGGAAGGTTTGTTAACATCTGTCTTAACCACTGAGTCACATCTGGTCTATGAGTCTTTTTCCATAATAGTGCAATACATTTTTTGGCATTAAGCAAACTGAGGTCTATGAATGTTCTTTCACTTTTATTAAAATTATGCTTTTCTGGGTACAGACCCAACAAAAACAGTTTAGGATTCAATATGATTTGTTTTGAGATTATTTTTTCAATTGTTACCCTCACCTCTTCCCAAAACATTCTTATTAATCTACATTCCCATAAACAATGAAATAGGGTTCCTTTACTTTCCATGCATTTTGTGCATGTATCTGGTATATTTTTGTTATATCTATTTAACTCCTCCGGTGTAACATACATCCGCATTAACCATTTGAAATGTATCAATTTAAGGCGTGCATTTATTGATTTGGTTTGAGCTTCTGTACAAGCCAATTCCCATTGTTCCTCTGAAATTTCAATTTGCAGATCTTCTTTCCAGTAGTTTAATCTTTTCAGTGAATTTTCACTTGAAGATAGTGTCAATGAGTTATAAAACTCTGAAATAATACCCTTTCTTTTACTATCTTTCATCATCATTTTTTCCAAGGATGAATAAATAGGTCGAGTGAGAGCTTTATTTTGATTTGATCGAATAAAGTTTCTAAGTTGAAGATATTTAAAAAAATGTGTTCTATTGAGATTAAATTTGATCCTCAGCTCTTCAAAAGACATTATGTTGTCTGCACATGGCAAATATAAATCCTGAATCTTTTGTATCCCTTTTAAATTCCATACTTTAAATACAGCGTCCGCTCTCCCTGGTTTAAAATATTGATTACCCCATATTGGACTAAATTGTGACAATAACTGTGGTTCTTTTAAATAGTTTTTAGCTTCACACCATATTTTGATCATATGCTTTACAAATGGATTTTTAACTTGTTTTTGTAATTTTTTTGCCGAATACTTAAAATCTTTTTTACTCTTCTAATATAGCAGAAAGCGCTGAAATTGCATAGTGTTAAGACAGATAGAACAGCAACTAATATAGCTAGGGGAGGCACCAGTGTTGTGCGAGCAGTGACTGACATGCCTGAGAATATATCCCACCAGTGATGAGCAGAAGCTTGCTCTATCTGATGGGCTGCATGCAATACCTTTCCTTGGGCCAGCATGGTGGATATCACCGCAGCACGCACATCCGACATATGATCACCAATGAGCTTTTGTATCTCCCTGGATCTATTCAGTGCGCCTCTGAACCGATCCAGGGACACCCGCCATGGAACTTCCAGCACCCGCCATTGCAGGGCGGTCAGGTGAACCTCACTGGAAAAGTTGGTAAGATGATATGTCCGATTATGCCATTGCCACATGTGAACACCATGCAGACACCCAGTGAAGGGTACCTTGGGCAACATTGGATGGGAGTTTAAGGTGGCTACACATAGAGTATGGGGCCCTATTTGCCACATCATGTCACGAGGTTTTTCTATTCTCCATTCACATAGTGCCTCTGTCATGGTTAATTAAGCATGGTTCAGTATATATTTCTCGACTTAGGCATGCATATCCTTGGTCAGTCAAATCACATTCTGATAAATCATATGTATTATTCTGCTCTGGAGCAAGCCATCCCCCTTTTAATTGAATGAACCAAAATGCCGTAGCAGTAATCACTGGTAACACGTGATATTTGCATACATCAACGGCTCCTGTGACATTTAATTGAGTCCATTGTCCGCTACACATGGTGTTATTACAAATGGTTTTTTCAGGATGTGGAATTAACCACCATTCGTCGGTAATGTTCCACATTTCTCGCCATTGTCGAGCGTGATTGGTAGTGACAATGCGAGTGAAACATTCCAACTGCGTGCGAATATCCAAAACTTGAATGTTGCACACAGTCCAATTGAGAGCTCGAGTGATGTTTGTCATCAACTCACCCGTAGCATTCCACATGGTCAAATCCCATTCGGATATTCTTTGAAACAAATTAGCGGCCCCCACTTGGGGCCCCACCACCGTAGGCATCCAAAGTCCAACTTGTTGGACGCCTAAGGATGTTTGATGTCCAGTATCTGCCAACATTGCTCGAGTTACCTCGTTGTTAATGGTGTTAGAGATTCCCAAAACTGTGCCAGCTCCTCCCAGCAATGTGTCATACCATGCTCTCTTCTTCTTGTTTGAACATTTGGGAATGGGTGGTATCCTTACCATCCAATTGACGGTGATATGGCTGGTTTGTGTGGCCACCGTCGTACATGTCGACAGTATGGGTGCCAGGTTCGTCGGGGATATATGCTTCGGGTTTTTATCGACCACCATAATAAGGTACACAAAGGGGATTTGTCGACCTTTTATGACTGAACCATGCACCCCTTCTCCAACGCAGGCACATCATATCGGTGTTTGACACATTTGGGGCATATGTAAATAGGACAGTGGCTGGTTAAGTTCAGCATCTTGCACTTTTGGTTTGTTAAACAAAGGAAACCATCTTGACTTCGATTGGTGTCGCCTTCCTTCCACCCCAGCGAGACAGGTTGGTCCACCTCAAACATTTCTTGTCCTGGTGTGGCGTGGATCCAGCAACCGGCGATACTCATCCACAGGGCCACAGCGAGGGCAGGGCGGCACATGCCCCAGCAGACGACATTGCCATGTCCTCGGTGCTTGTGGAGGTGTTGAAGAAGAACCATGACGTGATGAGTGTCCAATCACCAGTCTCCACCCGAACATTCCTGTAAAGCAAGCACATACTTAGGAGAAGAGAAAGCACAGAATTAGTTCTCCCTTAGATAAAATTTTGATACTGGTACATTCTTCCAGGTTTCCTGTCCTGGATACATAATGGTTACCACTTGGTCCGACCCTTGAGCTATGATCTCAGCCGGGCGGGGAGGACCATTTTCTTGCCTCACCCATACTTTGGCCCCAGATTTATCTGTGGAACCAAAGCCTTTTTCACCCCTTTGCGTTATCACAGCCGGCTTAGTAATTTCTTCAGGGTCAGTCATTAGACATGGTTTAATGACCAATTGGGCCACTTCATCCCCCTTATTCAGGGTTATAGGCTCTGATCCCAGTACGTAGCACACCACTCCCAGTTCTCCTTGATAATCACTGTCAATCACACCTGCCAGAGTCGTTAAACCTTTCAGGGATAATCCAGACTTTGGCAATATGTGGCCATACATTCCATTCGGACATTTCAACCCTAGCCCGGTTTTTACCACAGTAGGTGTTCCTGGTACCAAGGTGAGGGTTTCCATAGTTCTTAGATCTAATCCAGCCGAGCCTTTCGTCGCTCGCACTGGTAGTGTTGCTTCTGGGTTAATCTTCCACATCTCAATAACTTGTCCTTCAGAATGTTCAAGATTGACAGTGATCATCCGGTTTAATGGTGTCGTACCAGGTGCAATGGGTCTATTGTTTAGCTGTTTCAGTGCTTGTGGTAAGCGTTTTTTCCACCCTTCCAAACTATTGTTTGTCCCTCCTTTCTTCAAGGTGGCTTTCAACAGCCCATTCATCCTTTCAATTAAACCCGCAGCCTGGGGATGATATGGAACGTGATAGATCCATTCCACATGGTTGTGTTTGGCCCAATCTTTCACCAGGTTTCCGGTGAAATGGGTCCCGTTAGTCAGTTTGAATCTGTACAGGTAGCCCATAGAACCTCTCAATTAGTTCCACACAGGCCAGCGTGGCCTTCTGATTAGCCACTTTGGCTGGGTGTGCCACTACCACACCCGAAAATGTATCCACAGCCGTGCATACATATTTGCATCGTTGGGACTCTGGAAGAGGACCGATAAAATCCATTTGCCAGATTTGTCCTGGGCTCTTTCCCCTTTGTATATGTCCAGTGAGATGTTGTGGGACACCTCTTCTATGATGCTGACATGCCTCACACTGTTGAATGGCTGTCTTTACATCATCAGTTTTTAAGTCAATGCCTCTATCCCTGGCCCATTGGGTGGTAGCTTGAATTCCCCAATGTCCACTCTTTTCATGGGCCCACCGGGCCAAATCCGCAGTGGATTGCCTTTCCACTGACATTGCTCTGACCACTCCATCAATATAACGGTTATGGAGGGCTTCCGAGTCCACATTTTGGGTATGGGCATCGACGTGGGTGACATGAATAATGATCCCTTGGACCTTTTGCCAGATTTCTTCCCACAACTCTTTACCCCACACCTCTTTCTTTTGAATCCGCCATTGATTGGACTGCCATGTAGGCATCCATGTGGTTAACCCATTAACCACTGACCAGGAGTCAGAGTAGATATATGCTCCTGACACACCCGCGTGTTGTATCACCATGTGCACGGCCTTCAACTCGGCCCATTGGCTGCTTTTTCCCTCGCCCATTTCTTCCAAAATTTGCCCCAGATGAGGGTTGAAAGCCCCGGCTTTCCACCTTCGTTTTCCCGCTACCCACTGAGAAGAGCCATCTACAAACCACGCCCTGCTTTTCTGCTCGTCTGTAAGTTCGTCATAGCGGGGCCCTGTTAACACAGGAGATTCTTGCAGCTGCTCAACTTCAAAACAAGACTCATCTGTCTCTGGGACATCAGCGACTTGTTCATGCAAGACCAAGACTCCTTTTTGTCCAGACTTCACTCTTTCAGACACGTACCATTTCCACTTAATGATGCTACTCTCCTGGGCGGTACCTATCCGATGTGTGGTGGGGTCACTCATTACCCACGTCAGAATAGGTATCAATGGCCTCATGATCACCTCATGCCCTGCAGTCAATGCCTCTGTCTCCACCAAGCTCCAATAACACGCCAATAGTTGTTTTTCAAAGGGCGTGTAACGAATTCCTGCACTCGGCAGCTTCCTTGACCAGAAACCCAAAGGTTTCCATTGCTTACCTTGTTTTTGCCATAAGCTCCAATTTGCATAATCATTCCGAGCCGACACCTGCAACTCGACCGGACCAGACTGCAGCTTTCCTAGTGATAGGGCTTGCTGTATGGCCTCTTTGGCCATGTCAAAAGCCACTTGCTGTTTTTCTGTCCATTCAAATTGCTCTTTTTTCCTTGTCACTTGATGTAAAGGTTGCAAGATTTGCCCCAAATGAGGAATGTGACTCCTCCAATATCCAAACAACCCAATAAACCGCTGCACATCCTTTTTGGTGTGCGGGGTGGCAAAAGCCATTATCTTTTCTCGGGCTTTGTCCGTGATTTCCCTTTCTCCCTTATTCCAGCAGATTCCCAGAAATTTCACCCTCTGGGAAGGTCCCTGCACCTTAGCCGGATTAATCTCCCAACCATGACCTTTCATGTGCTGAATCAGCCGATCCAGTACCTGTTGTACTTCTTTCTCAGAAGTTCCTTGCACCATAATGTCGTCAATGTAGTGGGATATCAATACCCCAGGGGGTGTTGCCAACCCGTCCAGATTCTCTGCCACCGTCCGGTGGCAAATGGTAGGACTATGGAGATAGCCCTGCGGGAGTCTAGTAAACGTATACTGTCGTCCCTCCCAAGTAAACGCAAACTGCTCCTGCCTATCTTCTGGAATTGGAATCGTAAAGAAGGCGTTAGCCAGATCAATCACCCCGTACCATATTCCCGGATGGTGCTGCACCCGGTCAATTATGGTAGGAGAATCGGGTACTGCCGCTGTCAATGGAGGAGTGTGTTTGTTTAGTTCCCGATAATCAACCGTCATTCGCCAGGATCCATCCGACTTCCGGACTGGCCAAATGGGGTTGTTCCACGCGGTGGTACATGTTCTCAACACTCCAGCCTCCACATAGTCTTTTATGGTAGCGGTGATCTCATCATGTCCTCCAGGGATTCGATACTGCTTCATACTCACCACCTTATCTGCCAGTGGAATGGGAAAAGGTTCCATATGTACCTTCCCCACGGTGACTGCTTTGCAATTCACCATCAGCGGAGAGGTTACTCCGAATTCGAACCGTCCTTGTTTCAAATGCAGGGTTAAGCCTGCCAAAATATCCATGCCAATTATCCACTCTTTAATGGGTGTGATAATTACGAGGTAGCATTTTACGGGCATACTCCCAACTTTTAATGGGAGCTGCACGCTTTTTCCAATCACAACATTTCCCCCCAATCCTGTGAGAGAAACCGTAGGACCAACAAATTTGGCCGGATTACCATGAATCAAAGTGGCCTCCGCCCCTGTGTCTACTAGAGCCACCACATTTTGGACAGACTTTTTCCAATAAATTTCTACCTTTACGTGGGGCCGTATGTCTGTCATTGACCAATTCAGATTACCAATCTGTGGGGCTCGGCCTCCATCCTATAAATCCAGGAGGAGATCATGATGCTTATGCTTGTTTCTTCCTTTTTTCTTTTTCCCTTTACTCTTCTGCACTGCCCTCACATGTACTTCCTCCTCCTCTTCTTGGGACTCTGAATCATCCGAATCCTCTGCTGGAGGAGCGCTAGGTGAAACCGTCGCTCCTAATACATGATCCTTGAGAGCCGCCAGCAGCGATGACAATTCATCAACCCGTCCAACCCTTACCTTTAACCCTTTTTTGGCACACATGTCCCTTAGGACACTGGTGGGCTGACCATCAATGCTATTAGCAGGCACCCCGGCTGCAATCAGCGCGTTCCATAAGTCTCTCCTAGAGGGCCCACTGGATCCCTTGGAATCCAGGGGTGGATCCCTCCTGGGAGGTCGTGGGGGCACCTGGGGCTTAGCCGCCTGGGTCGTTCCCCAGTCACCCAAACTTCCTAGCTCCGCCGTTAGTGACTTAGTTTCTGACATAGACCGTTGAGTATCACCCAAAAACATGGATAGCACCAATGCTTTATATTGGGGCGGAGCCATTCTTATAACCGAATCCCTAACGGTCTTAGGAATAGGCATGTCAGTGTATTCATCAGCGGCACCAATGTAGAGTGCATCTCTCATACACAACTGAGTCAGCCGCTGCATTCCCTCTTTGAGAGTGTTCCATTGTTTATCCAACACAGGCCAATCAGTGGGTTGGCGGTAAACATGGCTTACTGCCCCAGCATATAATTCAAATATGCTCATCCCCTCTGGGTTAATCCCAGGGGCCTGTGCCCGATATGCTGAATTTACCCTAGACATTTTGGATAATCCTGAGAACCGCATTGCGTCCTGTGGATCCACCATAGTCCGTGCTGCCCCCTCCTCCAGCAGCCTGGCGACCCACAGGTCCAACGGTTCACTGTCCCGTTGACGATACTGGGTTGTCAAATTAGCTACTTCCTCGGCAGTGTAATCTTCAAGGATAGTCACTGCCAAGGGGTCCGGTTGGACCTGAGGCACCATGTTATATAGCCTCCGTCCCTCATCATCATACATTGGCTGCCCATTAGCATCCATCACCGCCTCTCGAACCGGCGGAACAAACCGCTGCTCTTCCCGCCGTCTTCGGACAGGGGCAGCCTGATAACTCCCCGGTAATTTGGGGTACAATGGAGAGATCGGTGGGGGAGTCTCCTCCACTCCACCCCACTCATCCCACTCGTCGGGGTCCCATTCCCCATCACCCTCCACCATCTCAGCCACATACGACCGCACTTTAACAGCAGAAGTAGCATGGGGTCTTTTTTTTCTTCTCTCTCTATTCAACTGCGCCACACGCGCCACACCCTGCTCCGCCATCACTGTCAACCGAGATGAACGGAGTTTCTCCTTTTCCAATTTTTGTTGCAATTTTGAAATTTGCCCTGTCAAATCCTCCTCCTTTTGTTGCCATCCTTCTAATCGCTGAACTAAATCAGCGATTTGTTTTTCCTGCTCCCGTCCTTTATCATAACATCGGCGCCATGCCGCCGCACAACACCACATTCGCCGCTGAATTCCACTCAGCGGAGCTTTAGGGGTAACCTCAATACCCCGAAGACACCCAGACACCACCGAGGGCGACCCGTCCCCAACCAGGTCTCCCCATGGCTCCGACCTTCCACCACCATCGGCTAAACACACACACACCTGTTCCCAGGAACCATCCCAGCCTGGGATCGTGACACAATCGCCGGGAGAGCCCCCGGTTTCACTCTGTTTATCTCTTTTCCTAAACATGACTTTCCTATGTACAGCTCCTCGTCACCTGTTAATGTCGAATCCTGTTCGTGACGCCAAAATGTTTTGTGAAAAAAGGTAAACAGGTCCGGAGGAGTCGGCACACAGGAAAGAGAATTCACACTGAGACAGACTGCTAGAATAAACTGTATCTTTTATTCCCCACAGATCACATCTCCTTCACACACACAAGGATCAATGCATTTCATGTCATTTCATCAGCTCTTACCAATGATACAGAAGACCGGAGAGCCAGGCAGTCTAGGCAGAGCGCATCGATCACAGCTGGGCGTCGTGCACAACCCACAGCAGACTCTACTGTGTCAAGGGAAATCCCTGCTTTTAAAAGGAAGGCTACGTGCAGAACAGAGGAGCCACTCTCTGTCCCGAGGAAGCCTCCCTCTCACATCTCAGAATCGCATGGGGAGCGGGGAGGGCTAATCCCCGCTCCCAGGCAACTCCTCTGCCTGACTACCAAAACATATTGCGAAATGGACATCTGCTTCTTGTTTCATTGCACACACACACACATGAGGAATAAAGGAATGCCTTTGTTTTATAAGCATGCAACAGTTGGAAACTCGCTGTGCTCTAAGGAGTAACTGTTTCTTAGGGCAGGTTATACTGTGCAAGTCATCGTGTGCCTTAAGATAAATCCACCATGAAAGGAGAACTGGATTGTCAACATTATAAAAGCAACTGAGAAACAAATCAGGGCACACGTTAAAAATACATTTATATTACAATTACTGTGTAAGATTTTGTTTGATTTTTTTTAAGCTTTAACCAACTCATTTAAACCACAAACATTGGAAGAAGTGGATTTGTGGTGTGTTTTTGCTTCAGTTTGAATTTCTGATGGGACTTTGTACAATTAACCAATTCCTTCTTCAGTGCATAAGAGAAGACCACCAGCCTGCTGAAGAACCAGCCCTTTTGTGATCTCGGGAGTAGGCCATAACCGTGGTGAGGAGCCTGTCTGCCAGTCTTCCAACAGAACCCACACCGGTCCGGTTGAAACAGAATCTAGTGGACCACCTGCTACCCACTGGGACACAATGATTCTGCTTGGCTGATGGTCTGTTGTTTAATTTAAACTTAATTCTTCAGAATATTCCTGGCATGAGTTCTTTAAACTTAATTTCATGCAAACCCCCATCAGAATTTCAAAATGCATTTTGTCCTTTCATTAATTTATGTTCTTTTTCAGAGTAACACCAATTTTTACACATTCCAATGAGGCTGCTCACATTAAATTTAGACCAAACATTGGTATTAATTGAAGAAATCCACACAGATGTATAATGGATGGATGGTTCACCTCTGGGATAGAGGTACAAACTCGTGATCTGACACCCCAGTGGTGCTTACTGTAACCAAATCCATCAATGTGTTTTGCAACAGTCAGGCTTTGAAGGTCTTGAGAGAGCTGTTGTCTTTTACCTATCATGAGATGGTTCTTGTAGGACACCTTGATAACCACCCTCCCTTGCAAAAAAAAAAATAGCCACTCATGAAGTACCTGCCCACCTGATGTGAATTTCTACAGACAGGAGGTAGAAATACTTGTTGATGACATATGGATTTCAACTGGTTCCTTGCTTTACCAAACCTTGGAAACTGCTTTTTCTGTATGTGTTCAATTTGTGCAACTTTATTTCAGAACTTAATTTTTTTTTTTTTCTATGTGTGGACTTCTTGAGTTTATAAAGTCTGGTAAAATTTTCATGAGTAGCCCCATTGGAAACATTTTTAGTGAATAAAAATGATGAAACTTTCAATACTTATTGTCATGAATTGCCTCTCGGGGCAGAGAGGAGAGACCCAGACACTGAACTGCAGTTTGTGATGTTTATTAACAAAAACACAAAGTCCTAAACAGTGAACCAGCAGAAAAAGCCAAACTGAACTTACGAACGGATGAGAAGGTACAGAGCTCAGCAGAACAGCGGAAGGGTTCTGGTGGAGGTGAGAATGTGAGACTCTGGCAATGAGGAAGGAAACTAACAACCCTTAAATAGGGCCAGAAACAAATGATAGCAAGTGAAGGCAGGTGTGGATCACATAAGCGGGCAAGAGGGAACAATGATTACAACAGGAATCAGCTGGGAGCAATGAAAGGGAGAAGATGAGACTGACAGGTAACAGGAGCACTGCCCACAACAGAGCAAAAAACCCGGAAGTGCCACTGACAGCTGCAGCCCTGACAAGGGAGAGGGAGAGAACATAGCAGGATACGAATATAATGTGATGGCCAATAAAGATAAGTAAACCCAAATATGTAAATAACAAAACTACAATGAATGTAAACAGGAAAATAAATCATACTAACAAACAATACAGAATATGTGAAAATCAACCAAACATAAAATAACAGGAATTAGAACTCAAAAATACAACACCATACAAATATCGAAAAAAGGCAAAGAGACAGCATGGCGGGATCCCCCCATGCTCAGATTGTGACACTTATTTTCTCCAGTGTAATTTTGATTTTGAGCTTCATGTAGAAGTTCCAAAAATAATGTTATTAAATGGATTTTAACACCTTTAACAAAGTTTAGCATTGATAAGCTAATAAATATTTAATGAGAATGTCATGGCTTTGTCTATGAAAGCCCAATGAAAAGTATAAAACCCATACTGGTCAGATTTAATGTACACATACTGTAATTGTCACGCCGCGCCGCTCATCAGCGGCGCCACCTGCTCGCACACCTGTTCATCGTCAGCGGCGAGGGATATAAGCCGCCTCGCCCTGAGCTTCGGCCTGAAGCCGTCAGACTTCTTCCCCCCTTCAACGAGAAGCAATCTACTCTTCAGCACAACGCTGTGTGGTAAGAAATCCTTACCTCATCTTTTCCAGTCTGCTCCCCTGTGCACAGGTGGATTCCTCGGCGGCGGACAACCCCGTTCCCTCGTCGTTCCTCGCTGCTGCACCGAGCCCTGCAGGTGGCTGTCTCCCGGGTTCCGTCCTTGTTGTGCCAGTCATCCGTCCCTAGCAAGTAAGCTTCTCCCTCGCCTATTCTCCTCCTGTGTTGGTGTGTGCCCGTCACCCTGTGTCTCTGTGTTCTCTCCCATAGGGTTGCCGGCTGTACGGTCTCCTGCCTCTGTGCCTGAAGCAGACGCCGCCACCAACACATTAACATTTCGCAGACACACATCCATTCACTCCTGTTGCTAATAAACTATTTGAACTACTCTGAGCCTGTGTGTGTGCGTCTCCTGAGCCGAACGTTATGTCAGTACGGCTTCAGCAGAGCGGCTCGGCAGACGGCGGGCTCGCACACTGGTTTTCCACTCTCGAGGCTCGAGTGGATCAATTAGCCTATCAGCAACAGGTGATTTTCAATCAATTATTAAATTTGACTAACCGGTTGGGCCGCTTGGACCCCCAGCAGTCGTTCCCCCCGGCTCGTCAGGGTGGCGCGGCTCCTGCTGCTCCAGTGGCCGTCCAGCAGGCTCCGAGTGCACCGGTTCGGCTTACACCCATTCCAACCCCCGCCCGCTTTAGCGGTAAGCTCGGCGGAGCGCGGGGGTTTATTATGCAGTGTGAGTCCGTTTTCCACCGGGTGCCTGGAGACTTTCCCTCAGATCATAGCCGAATTGGTTATATCGGGAATCTCCTGAAGGGGCGAGCTTTAACGTGGACCTACGCCGTAATGGCGAGGCCCAGTTATGCCGCCCTCACATATGACCAATTCGTGAGGCGCTTCCTGGAGGTCTTTGACCATACTCCAACCGAGACGGTCCAGGTCGATCGGCTTCTCGCCCTCCAGCAGGGAAGCCGGTTGGCAGCGGACTACGCGGTCGACTTCCGGGTAGCGGCGGAGGAAGTAGGCTGGGAGGAACGCTCCCTCTGCGGCCTTTTTCTCCGCAGCCTCAATGATGATCTGAGGGATGAACTGGCTGGGCGGGATATTCCTGAGACGCTAGCGGAGCTGACATCCTTAGCGATTAGTTTGGATAACAGGCTGCGCGAGCGCTCCTCAGGGCGGAAGTCGTCTTCTTCTCGCCCTCGTGGAGCCTCGCCGTGCCTGTTCCAAGCTCGCCCCCTGGCGGCGCCGCCACCATCGTGCCCCGAGGAGTCGGAGCCGATGGTGACGGGCTGGACAAAGCTTTCACCTGCGGAGAGACAACGCCGCCGTGAGTTGGATCTCTGCATGTATTGCGGAGATGACCAACACACGGTGAAGCTTTGCCCACGGAAAGCCAGTCGGCGGGGTCCGCGAGTCACTGTAGGGGGCCTTGCGGATCTCAATCGGTTAAACTCACACACTCAATTAATGCTGCCCATCCGTTTCTGCCACAACCCCACTGGGCACCTCACCCACGCACTGGTGGATTCGGGCGCAGAAGGCAGCTTCATTTCACAAGGCCTGGCAACCCAATTGGGCATCCGCTGCCAGGCGCTCAAAGACCCCATCTCCCTGGTCAACCTCTCCCATGCTTCCCTTGGGAGAGTCACCCACCAGACCATCCCGGTCCCGGTGATCATCTCTGGAAACCACCGGGAGGAGATAACCTTTCTCGTCCTGCACAACTCTGTGTCGCCCGTCATCCTGGGGTATCCCTGGCTATGCCTCCACAACCCGGTCCTGGATTGGAAGTCAGCTGGGGTATCAGCATGGAGCACGTTCTGCATGGGCACCTGCCTTCAGTCCGCTGCCTGCTCTTCGTCTGCTTCTCCCCCTGCTACGGACGCTGCACCCCCGGACCTGTCTCTGGTGCCTCCGGAATTTCACGACCTGGGTATGGTGTTTAGCAAGACTAAAGCTACGTCTCTCCCCCCTCATCGGCCCTATGACTGCGCCATCAACCTCCGCCAGGGGGCTCCCTTACCTTCTGGTCGGCTCTACAGCCTGTCAGCGCCGGAGAAGGAGACGATGAACGCCTACCTAAAAGAATCACTGAGCGCTGGGATAATTCGCCCATCATCATCACCCGTGGGGGCAGGGTTCTTCTTCGTTGGGAAAAAGGACGGATCCCTCCGCCCTTGCATAGACTACCGGGCTCTCAACGACATCACTGAGAAGGACCGTTACACCCTGCCCCTCATGGACACTGCCTTCCACTCCCTCCAGGGGGCGACCTGGTTCACCAAGCTGGATCTACGCAGCGCATACCACCTCGTCCGGATCCGGGAGGGAGATGAGTGGAAGACAGCCTTCCGTACCCCGAACGGCCACTTTGAATACCTGGTAATGCCGTTCGGGTTGACCAACGCTCCTGCCGTCTTTCAGCGCCTCATTAATGACGTCCTCCGGGACTTCATCAGCCTCTTCGTGTTCGTCTACCTGGACGATATTCTCATCTTCTCCAAGTCCAGGGACGAGCACCAGGTCCATGTGAGGCGGGTCCTCCAAAGACTGCTGGAGAACCGGCTATACGTGAAGGCTGAAAAGTGTGAATTTTACGCCAGAACGACGTCCTTCCTGGGTTTTGTCATCTCTCAGAACCAGGTGCTCCCAGACCCAGAGAAGGTAAAGGCGGTGGTAGAATGGCCTACACCTGCGTCACGGAAGCAGGTGCAACAGTTCGTTGGATTTGCAAATTTCTACCGCCGCTTTGTCCCCAATTTCAGCTCCATCGTCGGACCACTGACCCGTCTCACGTCCCCTAAGGTCCCGTTCCGGTGGACCGAAGAGGCCGCTGCTGCCTTCCAGGCGCTGAAGGCGGAGTTCTCCTCCTCCCGGGTCCTTCGCCAGGTCGACCCCGCGCTGCAGTGCATCGTGGAGGTGGACGCCTCGGACACAGGAGTAGGGGCGGTGCTATCTCAGCGGTCGCCTGACAATGGCGCCAAACGGCCCTGCGCCTTCTTCTCCCGGCGCTTGTCCCCGGCGGAGAGGAACTACGATGTGGGGGACAGAGAGCTGCTGGCCATCAAGCTCGCGCTGCAAGAATGGCGCCACTGGCTAGAGGGGGCGGACCTGCCGTTCGTGGTCCTTACGGACCACAAGAACTTGGAATATCTTCGATCTGCCAAGTGTCTGAACGCCTGCCAGGCGCGCTGGTCCTTGTTCTTCGCCAGGTTCCAGTTCTCCATCACCTTCAGGCCTGGCTCCAAGAACGGCCTGCCTGACGCCCTCTCTAGGCAGTTCACCCCCGAGGAGTCGGAGGAGACGCTCCACACCATCCTGCCCAGGTCGTGCGCCGTGGGAGCCATCTCCTGGGACATAGAGAGCAAGATCCGGAAGGTGCAGGAAGTGGAACCTGACCCTGGCGGCGGACCGGAGGGGAGGCTGTTCGTGCCATCTGCGGTTCGTGGAGAGGTCATCCACTGGCTGCACACCTCCAAGCTCACCTGTCACCCTGGCTCCTCCCGGATGATAGACCTCCTCCAGCGGTCCTTTTGGTGGCCGGGCCTGCGGAGGGACTCAGCCCGCTACGCCCAGGCTTGTCCAATTTGTGCCACCAACAAGTCGGGAAACGCCCCCCCAGCGGGTCTGCTCCAGCCCCTGCCCGTCCCTGGCAGGCCCTGGTCACACATCGCTTTGGATTTCGTCACCGGACTCCCGGCCTCCAATTCCTATGACACCATCCTGACCATCGTGGACCGCTTCTCCAAGGCTGTGCACTTCGTCCCCCTGCGAGGTCTTCCAACTGCCCTGGAGACGGCGGATCTCCTCGTCCAACACGTGGTCAGGCTGCACGGGATTCCGGTGGACGTGGTCTCGGACCGGGGGCCCCAATTTTCTTCTGAGGTTTGGAGATCGTTCTGTAACGCCATCGGAGCCAAGGTGAGCCTCTCCTCCGGCCATCACCCCCAATCCAACGGGCAGTGTGAGCGGACCAATCAGGAGCTGGAGGCTGCGCTCCGCTGTGTAACAGCATCTAAACCCACGTCCTGGAGTAACCATCTTGCCTGGGTTGAATACGCCCACAACACCGCTCGCTCTTCTGCTACAGGGATGTCCCCCTTCAAGGCGTCCCTGGGTTATGACCCCCCGCTGTTCCCAGTGCAGGAGAGTGAGGTAACTGTCCCCTCGGTTAGGGCGCATCTCAGGCAGTTCCGCTCCATCTGGGCTGCCACGCGCAATGTGCTTTTACGCACAGCGGAGCGCAACAGAACTGTGGCGGACCGGCACAGAAGACCTGCCCCGGCGTACAGAGTTGGGCAACGTGTCTACGTGTCAACCCAGGACGTAACTTTAAAGGGCGAGAGGAGGAAGCTGGCACAGCGATTCATGGGTCCCTACCCCATCACCCGGATCATCAACCCGGGGGCTGTGCGCGTGGCTATTCCCCCCTCCCTCCGCATCCATCCCACCTTCCACGTGTCTAAGGTGAAGCTGGCAGTCACCGACCCCCTTTGCCCTCCTCCTGCTGCGCAACCCACGCCCCAGATGATTGGTGGCCATCCGGCCTGGTCCGTCACCTCCATCCTGGACTCCCGGCGCCGGGGTCGTGGGTTGCAGTACTTGGTGGACTGGGAGGGCTATGGGCCCGAGCATCGACAGTGGGTACCCTCGTCGTTCGTGTTGGACTCATCGCTGACTTCCACCGAGCGCACCCAGAGAAGCCATCGCCAGGAGGCGCTGCTAGAGGGGGGAGTACTGTCACGCCGCGCCGCTCATCAGCGGCGCCACCTGCTCGCACACCTGTTCATCGTCAGCGGCGAGGGATATAAGCCGCCTCGCCCTGAGCTTCGGCCTGAAGCCGTCAGACTTCTTCCCCCCTTCAACGAGAAGCAATCTACTCTTCAGCACGACGCTGTGTGGTAAGAAATCCTTACTTCATCTTTTCCAGTCTGCTCCCCTGTGCACAGGTGGATTCCTCGGCGGCGGACAACCCCGTTCCCTCGTCGTTCCTCGCTGCTGCACCGAGCCCTGCAGGTGGCTGTCTCCCGGGTTCCGTCCTTGTTGTGCCAGTCATCTGTCCCTAGCAAGTAAGCTTCTCCCTCGCCTATTCTCCTCCTGTGTTGGTGTGTGCCCGTCACCCTGTGTCTCTGTGTTCTCTCCCATAGGGTTGCCGGCTGTAAAAGATCCAAGATGGCGCCCACAGCGGTCGACATGGTGCTTCGCTGCGCTCTTTGTCTGTTTTTGTTTGTCAATTGTGTGTCTGCTTGCACTTATACCCGTGAAGAACTTTTAAATATCAGGACTTTGACCCCCACGGACCTCCTCCCAGTTTTTCTAGCCCCTGCCGCCGATCTGGTTTATTGTTTGGCTCGGAAAGTGAGACGGCGGAAGAGAGGAAGACGAGCGGGCGCTCTCGTACGACTTCGCAGGAGAGGCTCGCGAACGGCGCTGCCTGGCATATTTCTGTCCAATACCAACTCTCTCTCTAACAAGGTAGATGAACTGAGACTGCTGATGCGTTTTAAGGACCTCGCCTCCTCAGCTGTCCTCTGCTTTACTGAGACCTGGCTCCGGGAAAATATACCGGACAGCGCGCTGCGCCTCGACGGCTTCCAGCTCTTCCGTGCTGATCGTGACACAGAACTTTCCGGCAAGACCACAGGAGGCGGTGTCTGCTTCTACATCAACTGTAGCTGGTGCTCTGATGTAACGGAAATTTCCAAACACTGTTCTCCTGCCTTGGAATTTCTTGTTATCAACTGCAAGCCTTTTTATTCCCCACGGGAGTTTGCTTCTTTTATACTGATCGCTGTGTACGCCCCTCCCGACGCGGACACGCGCGAAGCTCAGCGCGTGCTCGCGGATCACATTCAACACACAGAGCGGAGTTTTCCAGACTCGCTGATTATTGTGGCTGGCGACTTTAATCAGTGCAATCTGAGCCACGATCTCCCCCGCTACAAACAGTTTATTAAATGCCCCACCAGAGGATTAAACACACTGGATCACTGTTACACCACAGTGAAAGACGCATATCGCGCTGTCCCTCGAGCTGCGCTGGGATTATCTGATCACGTGATGGTTCACCTCATTCCCACATACAGACAGAGATTGAAGCTCACTAAACCTGTTGTGAGCACTACGAAGATACGGACCAGTGATGCTGAGGAGAAGCTGGAAACGTGCATGGAAATATCTGACTGGGGCATGCTTAAAGGAGCCACGCATGATCTGGATGAGTACACGGACACTGTGAACTCATATATCCACTTTTGTGAAGAGAACATTCTTCCATCACGCACCAGGGTGAGTTACTCTAATGACAAACCCTGGTTCACAGCTAAGCTCAGACAGATCAGGAAGGAGAAGGAAGCAGCGCTGAAAAGTGGAGACAGGGACTGCTACAGGGAGGTTAAATACCGGTTTAACAGAGAGCTGAAGAGGGCTAAATCTGTGTACTCAGAGAGACTCCAGCAGCAGTTCACTGCTAATGATTCGGCTTCCGTGTGGAGAGGACTGAGGCAGATCACCAACTATCGGCCTCAGGCTCCTAAAGGTCAGGATGACAAAGCCCTTTGTCAGAGACTGTCCCAACACTATGCCCGTTTTGACACCTCGTCATCTGTGTCCAACTCCCCCCCTCCCTCCAGCTCCACAGCCTCCACATTCCCTACTTCATTTAAGGCACCCCCCCCCACCTCCCCACCTCCCCTTATCATCAGTGAGCAGGATGTGCTCAAACAGTTCTCCAGACTGAACCCGCGCAAGGCCCCCGGCTCAGACGGCGTGTCTCCCTCCACCCTGAGACTCTGTGCGAAACAGCTGGCTCCTGTATTCACAGACATTTTTAACACCTCCCTTAAGTTATGCCACGTGCCGTCCTGCCTCAAATCCTCCACCATCATCCCTGTCCCCAAGAAGCCACGGATCACTGGACTTAATGACTACAGACCTGTAGCGCTCACCTCTGTAGTCATGAAGTCCTTTGAGCGCCTGGTCCTGTCCCACCTCAAGTCCATCACCACCCCTCTCCTGGACCCGCTGCAGTTTGCCTACCGAGCCAACAGGTCTGTAGACGATGCAGTCAACCTGGCCCTCCACTCCATCCTGCAGCACCTGGACTCCCCGGGAACCTACGCCAGGATCCTGTTTGTGGACTTCAGCTCCGCATTCAACACCATCCGCCCCGCTCTGCTCCGGGACAAGCTGTCCCTGCTCAACGTGCCTGACTCCCTCTGCAGGTGGATCATCGACTTCCTGACGGACCGGAGGCAGCATGTGCGGCTGGGAAAGACTGTCTCAGACTATACTAGCATCAGCACCGGATCACCCCAGGGCTGTGTACTTTCCCCCCTACTCTTCTCCCTTTACACCAACTCCTGCACCTCCAGCCACCAGTCTGTCAAGTTGATCAAGTTTGCGGACGACACCACCCTCATCGGGCTCATCTCCAACGGCGACGAGTCCGCCTACAGGAGAGAGGTGGCCCAGCTGGCGTCCTGGTGCAGCAATAACAACCTGCAGCTGAACGCTCTGAAGACAGTGGAGATGATTGTAGACTTCAGGAAAGTCACTACTCCTCTGCCCCCCCTCACCCTCTCAGGCTCTCCCATCACCACTGCTGATTCCTTCCGCTTCCTAGGCACTACCATCACCAGGGACCTCAAATGGGAGCTGACCATCAGCTCACTCATCAAAAAAGCCCAGCAGAGGATGTTCTTCCTGCGGCAGCTGAGGAAGCTCAAGCTACCCACCAAGATGTTAGTGCAGTTCTACACAGCCATCATCGAGTCCATCCTCACCACCTCCATAACCGTGTGGTACGCAGGAGCCACTGCCAGGGACAGACTAAGGCTGCAGCGCGTCGTGCGCACTGCTGAGAAGGTGATCGGCTGCAAGCTCCCATCTCTCCAGGATCTGTACATCTCCAGGACCCGGAAGCGTGCTGGCCGGATCATAGCCGATCCCTCACACCCTGGTCATGTACTGTTTGCCCCCCTCCCCTCTGGTAGAAGACTTCGGTCCATCCAGACTAAAACCTCCCGTCACATGAACAGCTTCTTCCCCTCTGCCATTAGACTGCTGAACACTAAGTGACTCTCGTGCACCATGTACAGCAGCTCAACCAGACTCATGTCAATCATCACTGTTTTCTTCCTGCATTACCGACTGCACTATATAGTTCTCCACAGTATCTGCTGCTGGCTAATATATATTTTAACTGTTGACCAGTATCACTTAATCTTATCCTACACTTTATTACATGTATAGTTTATTTCTCTTATCTTATCATGTTTAATGTTGCAGCATTGTACCGAGACAAATTCCTAGTTTGTGTACTACATGAACAATGGCAATAAACCTGATTCTGATTCTGATTCTGATTCTGTACGGTCTCCTGCCTCTGTGCCTGAAGCAGACGCCGCCACCAACACATTAACATTTCGCAGACACACATCCATTCACTCCTGTTGCTAATAAACTATTTGAACTACTCTGAGCCTGTGTGTGTGCGTCTCCTGAGCCGAACGTTATGTCAGTAATACCCTATACTCAATACTAAAGTGAATAATTTGGGAGGACACATACTTCTATAAAAGAGTCAGTATTGTCAATAAGATTCTTATGCTTTTGATTGATGCTCCTAACAAGGCCGCTGTGCAATATACAGAATTCTTATTTCATCCATAATTATTATGACACACTTATTTGATTACATCTATTAGCTGATGAAACACGAGCTTCAAATGCAATAATACTCTGTAAATTGTTTGTAAAGTAAATAATATTCTGGCAACAACAATCTCTGAAAATATTTACCCAGAATGTCGACATTAGTTTTGTTTCTTTTTACTTTCATCTAATTGTTTTTCTTTATTTAAAATAAGATTCAATATATTTGTTGCACGTACACACACACACACACACACAAATAGAAAAACACTCATCAGTGTAATTTTGATGTTTTATTTTTCAGATTGATGGTTTCAATGAAACTGCTGGTCTGAACGTTGCTGAGGCCTACAACCCAGAGACCAACAGTTGGCAGGAGGTGCCCCCCCCCCCACCATGCAGAGCTCCCGCAGTTACTTTGGTATCTCTGTGATTGATGGCTGCATCTTTGTTGTGGGTGGCGTTGATGGCCTCAACATCACCCCAAAAGTTGAGAGCTTTGACATCAAAACAGGTAGATGGTCTGACGTTGAAAGCATGAGGATCTCCCGCAATGCTCTGAGCAGCTGTACAGTATACGAACTTTCCAAAATGGCCCAGTATGCTTCTTCTCAATGCTCCTCACAGTTCTCCACAGAGGAGGAGAGTGAAGAGGAAGATGGCATGGAGTGATATAGATCCATTTAACTATGGACTATATAATGTAAATAAATGTCTCTTTGCATGAAACTATGGCTGTTATATGTGTGATAAGAAGGATTTTGAGTATCAGTATGTACAAGCTCCTTGATCTCTGACGGGATGAAATGTTGACGTAGAATGAGAATATGAAATGAGAGAAGTATGAACCAGCAGACAAAACTACAGTAGTGTCCAGCATCTTTGTGTTTTCTGGAATGCTAACCCAGCCAGCATATTCATGTGGGTCCCACCACAGCTTATACCTGGGTTAAGTGTCCTCAGAGGGTTGGTCTGTGGTTTCCATGTTGTGTCCATCTATGTTTGTCTGCAAATACCATGTCATATATGCTCCTCCGGAGCAGAGAGAACAAACCCAAGCCCTGAATGGTGTTATATATTTATTAACAAAAAGAACGTAAAGTCCCAAAACAGTGCTGTACATACAAAAATGCAAATAAGGAAACACAAAAAATGTCCCAGAGCCGACCTCGCTCTGCGGGCGTGGTGAGGAATAAGCACGGAGAGATGAATGAGTGGATACATTCACAAGTAAATAGACTCAATAGTGCCGCAATGACATAGTGAGCAGGCAGTGCTAAAATACACAGAGAATAATGAGCTGCAGGTGTGAATCGCTGAGTGAGCCAGTGACCTAATTACCTAGTTGCCCACAGCTGAGGGAACAGAGCAGAGTGAGCAGCTAATGGGAGCGTCTGGAAGGAGAGGAGAGACTCTGTCACAAAACCACAAAATATACACAGCCTGATAGCATAATACTAACAACAGACATATCGAACTTAGAAATAACGTGAGAGTCTGAGCGCTGTGGACATACACTCAGACACATGACAAGACCAGCTCTGGAGACCCAGTGAGTGTTTTGTGTTTGGGAAAGAGGGCACACAACACAAACTTGGGGCACTGTCCAAAGCTAGCGTGTAAAGATTGAAGCACATCTTGCCAAGTTATTATAAAGTGGAAAAGTGCAGAATAATCTCAAAATGGTTACTGTAATCTTGTGGTGGCAAAATGGGAGGTCTTACTCCCACCCAGTGACCTTGGGAATAGGGAAGAGGGGTCAGAAATGGAAATTAGTGCACCTCAGACGGGAGAGGTGAATAAAGGAGGAGATGCAGAGGCAGGCGCCTGAGCACCAGTGGGGAAAAGTAATGTTAACTCTTGGTGCGAAGGAAGGGGAGTGCCAGCTGTATTAAAGGTTCACTTTGGCACCCGGAGTCCAGTCTTGTTTTGACGATGGAGGAATAAAGTCTGAATCTGCAAAGCTCGTGTCTTGTCTCATCTTTTCCTCCACACTGGTGGCCTATGACGTGAGAATGGAAGATGAACCGAGTGCCCCTGTGGGAACACCTATGCTAGGGTTTCCTCCCGCCCCGTTGGCCATGACGGTCCAGCTCCCAGACTTTTGGCTCCACCACCCGGCTGCCTCATTCATTCACGTGGAAGCTCAATTCGCTCTCCACGGGATTTCGGCTGACGACACGAAGTACCATTATGTGGTAGCTTTGCTAGAGCCACACTCCACTCAGCGCACCATGAGCCTGCTCCAAGCCCCCCCTGTCCAGGAGAAGTACAACGCTCTCAAACAGCTGCTGTTGCAGCGTTACACCCTCTCTGCTGGAAAGAGAGCAGAGAAGCTCCTCTCACACTCGGAATTAGGGGACGGATCGGCTGTGGAGTTAATGGAGAGTATGCTGGCTTTGCTGAGCGCAGATGATGGATCCTTTCTCTTCGCCCATCTCTTCCTGAGGAAACTGCTGGTTTCGGCACAGACGGTTTTGGCCAACTCACCGCTGCTGGCTGCCAGGGACTACTGCTCACTGGCGGAGGAAGCAGACTACATTATCCTGGTGAGCAAGAGTTTCGGAGTCCAGGTGGTGAGACCAGGGTCTTCGGTGGGGCCCACCAAGGGTGAAGAGCCAAAGGTTGTGACCGGGACAGCCACTCGGGGACGCTGGGCACCATAAGCGCGGCAAACTTGGAAAGCAAACGCTGATACACTTCCCCCTAGGCTAAAAAGTTGGCACGTGTTAGTGGCCCAGCTCCCTGAGTCATACAAGGCAATGAGGAAAAAGACACAACATCCACTAAATGTCTATTAGCAACATTGACAAGGAGACCATAAGCACACAGAAAATCTTCATCTAAGATAGGAACCGAGTAAGCAGCTACCACAAAGTCCCACTTGTAGTTGCGTCCATGCAAACACACAGTCACTGACCTTTCTCCAAAAGTCTTGATAGGGGATCCATTGGTGGCTGTTAATGACGAGCCACAGCCTTCCGCCAGTCTATCAGCGGCAACTGGCAAAATAAGACTCTTCTGGGAACCAGTCTTCCAAAAACCAAGAACAGCATGCCTATATTAAGTATGAAGCCTGTTGGGATTTTTTGCAGCTGTTACATATATATTACGTTTAAACCACTATAATTATAGCCTATTTAAAAAAAGAAATATTAACTTACCCCAGCCTTAGCAGAACAGTCTTTTTTCGATTTAAGGCCCCATATGCACTGATCTGTATTAAAAAAACCTGGATAGCTCACTCCCCATTATCGAGTACAGAGCCCAGTGGAGTCGGGCAGGCCACTGATCTCTATAGAAAAACTGGATAGATCATTGGCCACCAGAAGTGAAGCCCCTGGCCAGCCACTTTTACCTCAGTAACTTCCCCCAAAATTAACAGATTTTGAGCTTCTTGGTATGGAGACACAGCTTATAATCTTGCACAACCGGTGAACTATAGGAATCAAGTTGACATTATGTTTAGCGGCCATCGATTTGGATGTACTAGTGTTTTGGAAGTACTAATATGGCGGCAAGGTGGCTTCACTTCATTTTGCCAAAGAATGAATGACTTTATTTTTATTCAGTAATAATAATAATAATAAACACACATACAATACAATAAGAACACACAAAAGAACAACCGAAAGGGTGTAGGCTGAAGCTAGTGCTTATATAGTGCCTACCCCGTTACAATTTTAAACTCAATAACATAAAAATTTAAGTCTTACCCAAAATCAACAAAGAAAATCAAATAAACAAGCAGACAAAAAAAAAACAAAAAAAAAAAACTTTAAGTTAATACAAATTTATTTCCCAGCATTTACAGTGAGATACTGGGAGATTTTCTCATCTTTGTACAATTTTTTAAATTGTTTCAGAGTTCAACATGTTTTAATATTTTCAGAGCAACAGTTCCACAGTTTAACTCCAGTGACAGATATGCAATGATACTTTGTATTTGTTCTAACCTTTGGATTATTAAAAACAGAGTTACCTCTTAGCTCATATTTTCTTTCCCTTTTTTTTAAACAGTCTCTGAATATATAGTCACTCTTCATGCAGCTAACAACTAACCTTTATTGCACAGTGTTGTGTCTCGAATTAGAAAGTAGTCAAGGTGATATTTTATAGTTTTATTATAACACAAGCCAGGAACACAAGAGTCACTGTCGCCAGTCTGAGAGCCACAACGAAGAGACAATATGTCTCCCTCTACAGGCTTATATACCCCAGGTGACGCCACCCCCCAGAGGCGGGGCGTCACCCCTCTCTACCCTAGGGCACCACCATAATAATATATATACAGTATGTAATATACTACAGTATCTAACATCCCCCCCCCTTGAAAAAAATCACAAGCATACCAAATGGCCCTCCTTTAAAAGTTACACCTGACTCACACTCTAATACAGGAATAAATATATACATAAGCCTATCCATTCATACCACACAGGCCCAGCGGAGCACTCCGCTATGTAAGCAACAGTCACTGAACACACAAAGGGCCACATACTAAAATAAATTAATCCCGAAATAAATATGTACATTACTATCACAAACATGACCAATGGCGGTACCCAACTCTACAGACTGGCACTTTCATGTCTTAGCACAGTCACAAGACTCCACAGCTCAAAACAATCATGCAGAACACACAACATACGGCATCCACATCACCCCTTTTCTTTTTTTCACACCCTTAACCAATTTCACACTCAGGTGTTACTGCACCTCATCACACACATTTCACTCTTAAATACACGGCTATATAACATATCCAGCTTACCACGGTGGTCACATTTATCATTTAGTTTACATTTTACATTTTCTTCTTTTTTTTTGACTAACCTTAGCAAATACACTGCAAAACACACTATAATTGGACACACCATAAGCCTAAACATAAAGTTCTAACCCGGGTCTCCCGTAGGCTCCCCTCTGGAGTGTCCCTGCTTCTTCATAACCGGAGATGGGCTGCACTGGCGTTCCTTTCTTCCCGATCGCCGCAGCTCGTTCAGGTGCCGTCTCGACCCATCTGTGAGTTCCAGGTAACCGTCATTTTCAGCCCGAACCACCCACAGATCACCCTGTCCACCTTGCTGCTCCCTTGACCTGTGAACACGTCCTAGCCGAGGCTCAACCCTAGGGCGTACGTCATCACCCGCACTCAGGGGAGCGCTCACTGGCTTCCTACTTCTTCGGCGTTGTGAACCGGTACCCCTATGGCTCTTCAGCATCCCGCTAAGCTTGCTCGAGCCTTGTCCCTTGTTTTCATTTTGGGCACGTCTAGGGTTCGTGCCATCTGGTCTCACCCTGATCACTTTCATTTCTTGCGTCAGAGCAGCACTGGCAGCGCCCCACTCGACAGTGGCACTCGCCCAGCCACCGGAGCTTCGCTGTGCCAGCTCTCTGGACCCATCTGCCCCCGTGGGCACTAATCCATGCCGTTCAAGTCCTCCATCTAAAGGACCGCAAACACTGGCACGGAGTGCCTCCCGTGGCGGTGTACTCTGGTGCTGGTGGCAGCCCTTCTCATTCAGAATGGGCAGCCGGAGTCCCACTTTTCCTTGCCGTTTCCCACATAAAATGGCCGGTCCCACAGTCCACCACCTGACCACTCCTCCACTGCTCCGCAGACGATGGAGAACCCGAGCCTTTAAAACAAGTCACAGTCCATTAAATTGTTACCACTATGGGCCACCATGAACTCGGCTGCGCACATAGAGGCCACTCTATACCTCACCAATAGCCACACCGAGTCCACAATATCCAGCGGGTTGTTGCCATACCCAAAACAGGCAATGTTTGTTTTACTCACGGTGTAATAGGGGAAAAACTTCTTTACCGTTGCCAAATTCAGGATGGAGGCCGCCGACCCTGTGTCCACCATCAACGGTACCGATACCCCGTCCAACAAAATGTCACACAGGATACATCTGTCTGTGTTGAGCAAGACGGTGTGGACCACTGTAGGCGTCTTCTTTATTGGAGCTCCCTTTCCAGGCCTCCAGTCCTCCTTCTCGAAATTTCGGCAAACCCTGGCAAAGTGGTGGGACAGTCCGCACAGTCCACAACGCTTGCCCCTTGCTGCACACTCCCTCTCCCTGTAGCGATGCCTGCTGGATCCGCAGCCGTAACATCTTGGCGTCCCCAGGGCGGACCTAATCTTCACGATGGCCACGTATTCACTGCCATTGTCTGGATCCAAGGCCAGTGCCTTCCACTACTCGTTCCTGGTTAGGGCCTCTGTGTTGCTGAGATTCTTTGACAATTTTCCCGCTACCTTGTGTTGTTGTGCTAGCTCCATGGCCGCTAACAGTGTTAGCTCACCACCGTGGGTTAGCAGGCGGACCCTTGCGGAGGAGTAGGCCACGTGTACTGCTAACTGGTCGCGGACCATCTCCTCCTTCAAAACTCCAAACCTGCACTCACCCGCCAGCTGCCGTAAGGTCCACCACAAACTGCTGAACCGATTCTCCGGGTCGCTGGCACCGCTGTCTGAACTGGATGCGCCGCATTATGATGTTCTCTGGGGCGCGAAAGTAGCCCGCCATGAGCCTCACGACGTCTCCAAATTGAGTCACCTCCTCCTAGAGTGCTCAGGATCCTCTGACCTTCCATACCGAGGTTGTGGACCAGAATAGCCCTCGCACGCAATTTGTCTAGGTCGCCGAGGTCCAACGCTGCAAGATAATTCTCGAAGGCCGCATACCATCTGGCCTATGGAACCAACGGCTCACCCGGAGCCTCCAAAGATGGACGAAATGTGATAGCAGCCCTCTCCATCTCCGTATATCCTCATTGCCAAATGTTGTGTTGTGGGACACATATGTGGGTTTCATATGCTTCATATGTATATTACTGTATGCTTCACGTCTCAGATGAACAAAAGGACTGATCCTCCTAGAGATAACAGGAGGATGTGAGATGTGGCCTTTGGTATGCAAAGAGATGGCCTGGGGGATTTCCTGGCCGCCAGTGGCTTTAGGTGAAGACGATAACACCTGAAAGAAGACGCATTGTGACTTGGGATTAAATACAATGTGACTGTGTGCTTTGATGTCCTGGGGTATAAAAGGACGAATGTATGGGGGTTTCATTCTCTTTTCTGTGTTGGATGATGTTGGAGAATGTGAATAAATCTGATAAACTCAGCCTCGTCATTTCTACATTCTCCACAGTGTCTCGAATTAGGAAGGAGTCGAGGTGATGATTTATAGTTTTATTATAACACGAGCCAGGAACACAGGAGTCACTGACACCAGTCTGAGAGCCACAATGAAGAGACAATATGTCTCCCTCTACAGGCTTATATACCCCAGGTGACACCACCCCCCAGAGGCGGGACGTCACCCCTCTCTACCCTAGGGCACCGCCATAATACTATATACTGTATATGTAATATACTATCTAACACGCAGCACAGAACTATATACCCAGTGGGCTGTGCCCGCCTGACGTCACCCTGTGGGCAGGTACGGCATCACACACACAACAGTATGTTTCTTTTTATTTCCTCTCTTGTTATGCTAAACATTGTTCTTTCTCTCTACAACCAGATGAAATTAAAATGTGCAGCACTCTGAAAATAGTTTTCAAAATGTACAGAAATTACAGTGGGGTAAAAAAGTATTTAATCAGCCACCAATTGTGCAAGTTCTCCCACTTAAAAGATGAGAGAGGTCTCCAATTTTCATCATAGGTATACCTCAACTATGAGAGACAAAATGAGAAAAAAAAAATCCAGAAAATCACATTGAAGGATTTTTAATGAATTAATTGGTAAATTCCTCGGTAAAATAAGAATTTGGTCAATAACAAAAGTTCATCTCAATACTTTGTTATATACCCTTTGTTGGCAATGACAGAGGTCAAACGTTTTCTGTAAGTCTTCACAAGGTTTTCACACACTGTTGCTGGTATTTTGGCCCATTCCTCCATGCAAATCTCCTCTAGAGCAGTGATGTTTTGGGGCTGTCGCTGGGCAACACAGACTTTCGACACCCTCCAAAGATTTTCTATGGGGTTGAGATCTGGAGACTGGCTAGGCCACTCCAGGACCTTGAAATGCTTCTTACGAAGCCACTCCTTCATTGCCCGGGTGATGTGTTTGGGATCATTGTCATGCTGAAAGACCCAGCCACGTTTCTTCTTCAATGCCCTTGCTGATGGAAGGAGGTTTTCACTCAAAATCTCACGATACATGGCCCCATTCATTCTTTCCTTTACACGGATCAGTCGTCCTGGTCCCTTTGCAGAAAAACAGCCCCAAAGCATGATGTTTCCACCCCCGTGCTTCACAGTAGGTATGGTGTTCTTTCTCCTCCAAACACGACAAGTTGAGTTTTTACCAAAAAGTTCTATTTTGGTTTCATCTGACCATATGACATTCTCCCAATCCTCTTCTGGATCATCCAAATGCTCTCTAGCAAACTTCAGACGGGCCTGGACGTGTACTGGCTTAAGCAGGGGGACACGTCTGGCACTGCAGGATTTGAGTCCCTGGCGGCGTAGTGTGTTACTGATGGTAGCCTTTGTCACTTTGGTCCCAGCTCTCTGCAGGTCATTCACTAGGTCCCCCCATGTGGTTCTGGGATTTTTGCTCACCGTTCTCGTGATCATTTTGACCCCACGGGGTGAGATCTTGCGTGGAGCCCCAGATCGAGGGAGATTATCAGTGGTCTTGTATGTCTTCCATTTTCTAATAATTGCTCCCACAGTTGATTTCTTCACACCAAGCTGCTTATCTATTGCAGATTCAGTCTTCCCAGCCTGCTGCAGGTCTACAATTTTGTTTCTGGTGTCCTTTGACAGCTCTTTGGTCTTGGCCATAGTGGAGTTTGGAGTCTGACTGTTTGAGGTTGTGGACAGGTGTCTTTTATACTGATAACGAGTTCAAACAGGTGCCATTAATACAGGTAACGAGTAGAGGACAGAGGAGCCTCTTGAAGAAGAAGTTACAGGTCTGTGAGAGCCAGAAATCTTGCTTGTTTGTAGGTGACCAAATACTTATTTTCCACCATAATTTGCAAATAAATTCTTTATAAATCAGACAATGTGATTTTCTGGATTTTTTTTTTCTTATTTTGTCTCTCATAGTTGAGGTATACCTATGATGAAAATTGGAGACCTCTCTCATCTTTTAAGTGGGAGAACTTGCACAATTGGTGGCTGACTAAATACTTTTTTGCCCCACTGTATATCATTTTCAAGTACTGTGAAAAAAACGTGTGAACTTGTCATTGTCAACTTGTCAACCTATATGAAATATTTATCAAATTGTTTACTTTGTTTTGATTATACAAATTAGCTTGTTATGATTATAACTCTTCTGCTTAATCTGTTGTAAATCTGAATGTGTTGTGGTGGACTTGCAGGCAGCCAGAAGAGCTGGCTGCCTGCAAGAGATGGCATGGTTGCCTGTCATGACCAAAACTGTGTAAACTAGTGGTTCCATCTAGGATGTGGGACTCAGTCCAGCAGCAGCCCCACAGCAACCGTGGTTATACCTCATGTGCACACTAGAATACTATAGCATGAGTCTGGTTATATAGTATAACATTGATGCATGCCATTTTATATTCCTGTATTTTTTTTACTACAGGTTTTCTATAATCCTGGGCTGCTTTTATTTCAATTGTGTGTTCTGTAACTGTGTTTAATCTAATCCTTCTCTTATAGTTAATTGCACAGTAGCCTGGTGGAGCTCCCACAGTTTGGTTGGACTGTACAACTGTACAATGACAGTAAAGAATATTCTATTCTATTGTTTGTGACTGGAAAGTGTTCCACATTTTACAGAAGCTTTTGAAAAGTATTCCAGCCAAAAAGACCCATTTTTGGACTGCACTTTGCACACATTCTGTACAGTGTTTCTCACAACTATAGTTACACTCAGAATTTTGCACCTTATAAATAAAGAGCTGGAGTTTGTCAACCATTGTGGACTTTATTTTCAAATTGTTACAAAGCCGTTAAAGACATTATATCTGAAGGGGTAAACCATACCACAACATGTGTCTGCATTGTAAAACTATGGCTTTATAATGACACTTGGACACATATTGGTCAAAGCACAGGTTGCAGCAACAATCTTATCCAATAAAGTCATGTCCTCACCTTCACATGGTCCCACAAAGGCCAGAAGTATAGTGTCATTCAGTACTGTATAGTTGGAGCTCATGCACCCTATTACTCTCTCAATTCAATTCAATTTGTTTATATAGCACCAAATCACAACACAGGGTTATCTCAAGGCACTTTACAAAAGGGTGGGTTTAGGCCACTCTCTGGCATCAGGCTGGCTGTGGCCCCTGGTGAAGGCAGGTATTTTCAGGGTGGCACCTATAAGGGCAATGCTTTCCTTAATATCAAATCCACAGTCTGCCAATACTGTCTCCTGGTGACAGCTTCTGAAGAAAGCCACAGTCCCGCCATTTTTTTGTGCTGTACTACTGTACAATGACAATAAAGAAAAAAATATTCTATTCTCCTCTGGCAAGAGTAAAATTTGGTTACGCCTCAGGTGACACATGCTGCAGTTCTGCTGTTCTTGCACATTTTCCACTGGAGCATCATCAGCCTGACAGATCTGTGCTGCTTCATCACATGTTCTTTCCTCCATCTCAGCCAGAGGTGTAGTGTCATCTGTTAGTGATAAGGGCAATAACATTTTAGAAACTAGAAAAGCACTCGGAGAGCGCAGACCTCCGCCAAGCGGCACAATTCCCCCCATACAGTGTTTGTGTGTACGTTTTCAGATTCCTTGAGCATGTAAACATATGACTAGCAATTGGATTCACAATGATTATTTGTTTATTTGACAGGGACAGTGCAATAAACACACAATTAATCAATGACAATCAATCTGATAGTGATAGGATTAGTGGTTCAGTAGTAAAAGCATTGCCTCCTTGGCGGAGGTAATAAACTGAAGTGTTGCTGTTGTGTCCATCTCCTCCACTGACAGATGCAAATTGGGTAGACAGGTTGCCGTGGGTTTTATATTATATTGTAACGTGCTGCTCGACATGGCGACGTCCCACCGGGAGGTTCGAACTCACGCTCCGGAGTCCCGCACTGTACCTGTGTCGCCAATAGGGTCAAGCCACTTGGCAAGCCAAGTAGGGTGCTCATATTGAGTTCGCTACAATATTATTTTTTGGGGGGTTGCGCTCCGCGGCAAACGAGAATTTAGAGGCTTCGCCGGCAGAGAGCTCGTTTTTGCGCAGCTCCTATGGCTGGCCGGGGAATTTCTGCCAAACAATCCGTCGGCGGACAGTTGCCCGTGTGAGGTTTTGCGGCGGGTCCAGGCCATTCATTCATTCATTCATTCATTCAAGGTGGTAAATCCCTGATGCAGTCACTTTTAGCATTACAGTGAGACATATCAGGCGCAGCATTACTGGCGCCGGGATTCCTCTCTGTTCCGGAGCCGCTGGACAAAAGAAGGTGCGATAATGGTTGCCGTGGGTTTTATTGGGTTTGCGGTCCGCGGAAAAAAGAGGATTTGGAAGCCTCCCCCGGCAGAGAGCTGGTTTTTGCGCAGCCCCTATGGCTGGCCGGAGAATTTCTGCCAAATAATCCGACGCCGGACAGCTGCCCGTGTCAGCTTTTGCAGCGTAGTGCAAACACAGCCACTCTGGCGAGCCCTGTTTTCTGTGTGCTTTTGTGCCTAAAACTTTGAAGAAGGCGGAGTTTGTGTTCATCAGACACGTCGACCAGCGCCCTCTATTGCGCCTGCGCACATGTTGAAAATGGCTGTATGTCACAGTGTTGAAAAATGCTTTAAAAAATTCCTGTATCCAGACGGTGAACCGGATCACCCCCAAAATTTAATCAGTTCTTCCTTGTACCATTTCCAACAACGCCTGAAAGTTTCATGGAAATCTGTCCAAGACTTTTTGAGTTATCTTGCTAACCAACAGAAAAACAGACAGACAGACAAACACACAAACACACAAACTCCGGCAAAAACATAACCTCCTCCTGGCCTTTTCGGCCTGGCGGAGGTAATAAAAACATAGGCCAAAAAAAGACTACCTGAATATAAAGGAGCTACATTACACATCTCAGTCACAGGGCCAGTGGTGTTGGGGGTCTGTGTTGGCGGTTCACGTGCATGCCCTGCCAGTTCTTTTTGACGTGATCCCGTCCTTCTGTATAAGTGGTTAACCCTGTCAGGAGTGGTAGCTTGTCGCTCTGTATGGCCAACATTTAGAGAAGGTGCCCAGTCAGGATCACAGTCTAGCATTTCATAAGCTGGTCTGCCTGTTAAAGCAAAGGAAACGGTAAGAAAATACTTTGGTGAAGAACAAATTAAACCCACTCATACACATGTGTAAGTGGTAACCTTTTCTATCTACTCGGATATCGGAGTCTTTCTTTAGCTTAGCTTTGTTTAGCTTAGCACTGCTAACGTAGGCTAAAAGCTATGGCCAAGCAAGTTCAAACCACTCAGCAGCAACAACAGACTTATATACAGTAAATCATAACGTACCTTTATGAAAATGCTCTGAACACACCACTATCAATAAAGGAGTGTGGTTCAAAGTTATACTGGGTCTTCTCACTGCTGCAGTCCAGGCCAGACGTCGCCTCTTTGCTACATCCGAAACGTGGGCTGTGCTGTTCTTCTTCCATGCTGGAAAATGATAAAAGCCTATTCCGTGATTTATCTTTTTTCCACGGTGGTTGTAAGAACGACTATAACAGTTACAACACAGCTGGCGAGCTCTATGCTTCCCTATGTCTGCTACGTTGACGTGATCTCAGCGAACTACCGAGGCCTTTTGTTCCCAGAATGCACTTGGTTAATTCTGTAAACGCTACGTCACACTGGCAAGCCTAATAGAGATCAGTGGGGCAGTTGCGGTAACCAGGAAATGGGGGTGTGGATGGGTCCTTTAAAAAAACTAATTATTGCACTTGTGGTCTACTATATTAATCATATATCCCATAACTTACATATGTATAAGCATGTGAGAATGTTTGGTGATTACATATGTAAAGCGACTTCACACCTCAGAACAGGACAAAGGGTCTCAACCGCCAGTGAAGATCAAAGAGCATCCGAGGCACTGCGGTGGAGACCAGATAAGTCGCCCTGACCTCCCAGGGCCAGGTGGAGGGGTACGGAGACAAAGGAGGATAATTAAGTTAATGGGGGATGTCAGCTTTGTATGCATGTCTTTTGTTGTGTGTGAATATAAGTACACAGAGCCGAATGTGTTCGCTCTCTTACTTCTTCTGCTGCTGCACCAGATGAGACTTGTTAGAGGAGCAAAGCTGATAATAAACTTTGGTTTATAAGTCACATCACCTCGTCATTCCGAGCTCTTCTACACTGGTGACCCTGACGCAAGGATGGACCAGAGGCGTTCCCCAGCGATCGACTCATCTGTGGCGACCCAGGCAGACGCCGGCGCCCATGCAGACAGGGGAACAGATGGACGACGTTCCCCCACGGCAGAAGTGATAGAGAGGGCTCAACCGAGCACCAGCGCCGCTGTGAGAGCCGAAGGAAGACACTCTCACCCTGCGGACACATCAGTGACGGTCCACACAAACGGCATCACCGTCAACCTGCCGGACTTCTGGCAGGAAGACCCCGCCTCGTGGTTTCAGCAAGCTGAAGCCCAGTTTGCACTTGCGGGCATCATGGCTGACGATACAAAGTTCTATCACATTGTCGCCAAACTCGACGCCGCCACTTCGAGATGTGCGTGGAGCATAATCCAGCGGCCGCCGGCCCAGGACAAATACAGAGAACTAAAAGCGACCATCGTGGCGAATTTCGTCCCCTCTGCCGAGGAGAGAGCCGAGAGGATCCTGGCAGTCTACGGCCACAGAGGATGCAGACCCAAGGCCCTCATGGAGGACTTGCTGCAACTCAAAGAAGAGGACAATGACAATTTCCTCTTGCAATTTATATTCCTCAGTACACTGCCGCCACACATGAGAGGGACACTTGCCAACATGCGATGCAGCACCCAGCAAGACTTCCGCACGCTGGCTCGCGAAGCTCAGCGACTCGTCAACGCCTGCAGGGAACAGACATCCACAGCAGCATCCGCAGGCCTCAACGCCGATGTCCGGAACCACGGGGAGCCTCAAACCACTGAGCAGAATCCGCCCGCCATGGCAGCGACACGGCCAAGACGTAACAGACGGAGCGACGTCTGTTATTACCACCACCGCTTCGCCGAGAAGGCTCACAAATGCCTTCCCCCCTGCAGATTCACGATTTCAGGAAAACGCCAAAGCCGAGAACCGTTAACAGTGGCAGTTCTCGGCGAAAAAATTAAGCTTCTATATGTGACGGACGGACACACCGGCAAGCAGTTCCTCATTGACAGGGGAGCTCAACTGAGTTTTATCATGCCCTCCCAAGCAGACCGGGCCATGGGCACCGGGGTAATGGAGCGGTGGCAGCCAACGGCTCCATCATCAACACTTTTGGCGAAAGGAACCTGCCCCTCCGCATCCATGGCCGCAACTACAGATGGACATTTGTTGTAGCGGCGGTGAGTTTTAACTTGTTGGGCGCAGACTTTTTGTGTGCACATGGGTTATTGGTCGATCTAGCGAACAGACGCTTGGTTAATGCATTGTCCTTTGCTTCTATTCCCTGCTCAGCTCGAGTTTCTCCACCACCCGTGCAGGCCAGCGTCACTACAACAGGAGGTAAGTTTGATCAACTCCTCACCCAATTTCCAGCACTCACAATTCCCAAATTCTCAGCTACAGTGGCTAAGCACGGGGTCGAACACTTTATTCCCACAACGGGCCCGCCCGAATTCGCCAAAGCTCGGCGCTTAGACGCGACCAAGCTCGCCATAGCTCGGGACGAGTTTACCACCCTTGAAAAACTAGGCATTATCAGGCGCTCAAAAAGCCCCTGGGCGTCACCGCTTCACATGGTCCCTAAATCCGACGGTTCTTGGAGACCGTGCGGCGATTACCGCAGATTAAACAATGCGACAGCGCATGACCGCTACCCAATTCCTCACATCCAAGATTTTTCACTACATCTGGCAGGTGCGCGCATTTTTTCAAAAATAGACCTGGTCCACGGCTATCATCAAGTCCCCGTTAGAGTGGAAGACATTCCTAAAACAGCTGTAATAACCCCCTTCGGCCTTTTTGAATTTTTGCGGATGCCTTTCGGCCTCAAAGGCGCTGCTCAAACCTTTCAGCGGATGATGGACGCAGTATTACGCGACCTCCCTTTCGTGTTCGTCTACCTCGACGATATGCTGGTAGCCAGCTCGTCTGAGGAAGAACACGAACAGCATCTCACTATGGTTTTTCAGAGACTAGAAGAGCACGGGTTAATAATCAATCCAGCCAAATGCAAATTCGGCGTGTCACAAATTGATTTTTTGGGACACAGAGTTTCACCGAAGGGGGCAGTCCCACTGCCAGACAAAGTTCACGCAGTAAAAAGTTTCCCACGGCCACAAACGGTCAAATCGCTGCAAGAATTTTTGGGAATGGTTAATTTTTACAACCGTTTCCTCCCCCGCGCAGCTCAGCTCATGCAGCCCCTATATGACGCGCTCAGAAAACAAAAACCTTCCAACGCGGTCGAATGGACCCCGGAGCGCGAACGCGCCTTCGCGGAAGTAAAAAGTGCCCTAGCTAATGCCACATTGTTGGTTCACCCTGATCCCTCGGCCCGCATTGCGCTAACCACAGACGCTTCAGACCTGGCCATAGGGGCGGTTGTAGAACAACACGTCGGCGGAACCTGGCAACCTTTGGCATTTTTCAGCAAATCGCTGAACCAAACTGAACGTAAATACAACACCTTTGACAGGGAGCTGCTAGCGCTTCATTTATCCATCCACCACTTCCAGTTCTGGTTGGAGGGGCGGCATTTCACGGCTTTTGTAGACCACAAACCGCTCACCTTTGCGATGGCTAAAATTTCTGAACCGTGGTCAGGCAGGCAACAAAGACAGCTAGCTGCGATTTCAGAGTTCACCACAGACATTTGACATGTGGCAGGCAAACTTAACGTGGTAGCAGACTGCCTCTCTTGCGCTGTGACATCGCCAGAGCGCGAGGAGACAGATTATACTACCACAGCCGCAGAACTCTTCGCCAACGCGGACACATACGCAGCCCCAGTCCACGTAGGCATAGATTATGCAGCCATGGCGGAGAAGCAAAGTAGTGACGCGGACGTGCGCGCACTCCTGTCTGGACCAACAGGGTTAAGGCTGGAGGAAAGGGGTTTACGCGACGGTGTGCCCCCCCTAATATACGACATCTCAACCGGCCGACCTCGCCGGGTAGTTCCAGCTGCATGGCGCCGCCGTATTTTCGACTCAATTCACTCCCTCGCGCACCCAGGTGTGCGTGCTTCGGTTAAAATGGTCGCCGAAAAGTTTGTGTGGCCTGGCCTGCGCAAAAACGTAAAAGAATGGGCAAAGACTTGCATTTCTTGTCAGCGCGCCAAAATACACAAACACACAAAAGCCCCTCTAGAGCCTTTTCGAATCCCTGCTAGAAGGTTCGACCACGTTCATGTCGACCTCGTGGGACCACTACCTTCCTCCCAAGGTTTCACACATCTGTTAACAATGATAGACTGTACTACGCGCTGGCCGGAGGCGGTCCCTCTGGCGTCAACCACGGCGGAGGAAGTCGCTCGCGCTTTTTTGACAAACCGGGTGGCACGTTTCGGCGTCCCATCGGACATCACGTCCGATAGGGGGCCTCAATTTGTCTCGGAGCTTTGGTCAGCCATGGCCAGCAGCTTAGGAGCGACAATTCACCGCACCACCGCTTATCACCCTCAGGCTAATGGGTTATGCGAGCATTTTCACAGGTCTTTAAAGGCCGCCCTCAGAGCCTCACTAACGGATACAAATTGGGTAAATAAACTTCCCTGGGTTTTATTGGGGTTGCGTGCTGCACCTAAAGAGGATCTAGATGCCTCCCCAGCAGAATTAGTTTTTGCACAACCTCTCAGGCTCCCAGGTGAATTTTTACCAGAGAGCCCAGAGCCAGGGCACCTTCCAGCCCCGAGGTTTTTAGGCAGCAATGGACCGGACTCTCTCCCCGGGCCGGCACATCATTCTTTTCCATGGGTTTTTGTCCCCCAAGCTTTAAAAGACGCTATATTCGTTTTTGTTAGGCATGAAGCTTTAAAACCAACCTTCCGCCCACCATACGATGGACCATTCAGTTGGAACCTGGTGATAAGCATTTTGTGCTTGATTTTGGGGATAGAAAAGAAACAGTCAGCATTGACAGACTTAAACCTGCCTTCTTGTTGAGAGACGAGCCTGCACGGTTGGCGAGAGCACCTCGGCGGGGTAGACCCCCCAAGAGAAAAGACTCAGCCCCCCTGCAGGGAACAAATAATCACTCTCCTTCCCAAGCTGCAGATTCCTTACAGGAAGGTCCCACCAGGACGCCCAAGCGGACCCACAGCAGATTCGGAAGAAGATTAAAACCCAGACGGCACAAGGACTGATACAAACTACTCAAAAGTTGTTCACTAATTGTGCTGTAACAGTTTAGGACTGACTTGTGATATTACTATGCTGTTATGATTACCACTGTATTCTCTACAGGAGCATAGCTGCTGGAAAGTTTCTTCTTTGTCAAGAGGTGTCGCAGTTAGTATGTCATAATAATTATCTTAAACTGTGAATTTTCCTATTGTCCTTTTCTTAGTCGTTTGGGGGGGGGCTGTGGTCTATATTAATCATATATCCCATAACCTACATATGTATAAGCATGTGAGAATGTTTGGTGATTACATATGTAAAGCGACTTCACACCTCAGAACAGGACAAAGGGTCTCAACCGCCAGTGAAGATCAAAGAGCATCCGGGGCACTGCGGTGGAGACCAGATAAGTCGCCCTGACCTCCCAGGGCCAGGTGGAGGGGTACGGAGACAAAGGAGGATAATTAAGTTAATGGGGGATGTCAGCTTTGTATGCATGTCTTTTGTTGTGTGTAAGTATAAGTACACAGAGCCGAATGTGTTCGCTCTCTTACTTCTTCTGCTGCTGCACCAGATGAAACTTGTTAGAGGAGCAAAGCTGATAATAAACTTTGGTTTATAAGTCACATCGCCTCGTCATTCCGAGCTCTTCTACAGCACTCATGTTTTGTGGGGAGCAGGGAGAGCTGTCATGAAAGCAAGCCCAAATAAGCAACTGCACATTTAAAAACAAGCCCAAAAACCCACAACTGATGAGATTTGCAAGCAACTTTAGAAAAAAACAAGCCCAAAGTCATTTATAATAAGCGGACTTGGCAACTATGCTTATTGCTTAATACCACCGTACCATCTACTGTCGGGACTATGAAATGCATTTAATGTACTATTGTGGGACACATATGTGGGTTTCATATGCACAAATGTATACCACCTCATACTTCATGTGTATAGCACTGTATGCTTACTGTAGGCTTCACGTCTCAGATGAACAAAAGGCTGAGCCTCCTGGAAGATGACAGGAGGATGTGAAATGTGGACTTTGATATGCAAAGAGATGGCCTTGGGGGACTTCCTGGCTGCCAGTGACTTTGGATGGGGGTGATAAGATCTGAAAAGGATGCATTGTGACTTGTGATTAAATGCATTGTGTCTGGAGCTTTTGAAGCTCCTGGGGTATAAAAAGGGACGAATGTCGTTTTTTTTTCCTCTTTCTGTATTTTGCTGATGTTGGAAAATGTGAATAAATCTGACTCATGGGATAAACCCTGCCTCGTCATTTCACCTTTCCACACTGGTGACCCTAAGACGATGAGTGAAAGAGATTCCCCCGGACCAGCCGGAGCAGGAGCTCCCAGCCAGGCGTATGCCGCTACCGTCCAGCTACCGGATTTCTGGCGAGACAACCCGTGCTCCTGGTTCCTCTTGGTCGAAGCACAGTTCGCCCTCCGGGGGATAACGGTAGATGAGACGAAATTCTACCATGTAATCACCAAGCTCGACAACCGCACGGCTCGGCATGTGCAGAGCCTTTTGCTGAAGCCACCGGCCAACAACAAATACGGCGCTTTGAAGGCTGCGCTCATCCAGCGCTTTACTCTCTCAGCCCAGGAGAGAGCGGAGAGACTCCTGGCTCTGAACGACTTGGGAGATGGCACGCCTGTCGACCTGATGGAGGACATGCTGAGGCTGAGGGGCTCAGACGGCGACGACTTCCTCTTCACCCACATTTTCCTGAGAACCCTACCGTCGGCCACGAGAGCGACCCTGGCCGGTTCGCCGTTGTTGGCCCAGCAGGACTTCCACGCGCTGGCCCAGGAGGCTCACCGGATTCTCAACGCCAGCAGACAGCGCGCGGCCACCGCAGCAGCGACGGAGTGCGGCGCGACGGCCCGTGATGGCGAGGGGCCAGAGATGGCGGTAGCAGACCCACCAACGACGGCAGCGGCGGGGGCCAAGGATCGCGGAGGAGACACCCCCTGTTTCTACCATCGCCGCTTTGCAGAGAAGGCACGCAAATGTATACCACCGTGCCAGTTCAAGCGCTCGGAAAAATGCCAAGACCGGGGGTCAGTAGCAGCTGCGGCCCTCGGGGAGGAGAACAAGCTGCTCTACTTGAAGGATGCGCGCTCTGGGAGGCATTTCCTCGTGGACACAGGCTCCCAGTTGAGTTTCATCACACCCTCCTCCGACGACCAGCTGGCGCCTTCCAGTGGTCCCGGGGTGTCAGCAGCGAACGGCTCGGCAATTAAGACCTTTGGTGAGAGGACACTGCTTCTGTCCCTACACGGCCGTACTTTTGAGTGGACTTTCGTCATAGCTGCAGTGAATTTCAATATGTTAGGGGCTGATTTTCTGTGCTCACATGGTTTGTTGGTTGATCTTGCTAACAGGCGCCTGGTTAATGCACTCTCTTTTTATTCTATTCCCTGTACAGCTCGAGTGGCCCCGCCAACAGCACAAGCCATCGTCACAGCCGCAGGTGGTAAGTTCCACACACTGCTCACTCAGTTCCCAGCACTCACGGTCCCAACATTTTCGGTGGCTGTGGCTAAACACGGGGTGGAACATTTTGTTACTACCACCGGACCGCCCGTTTTTGCAAAAGCCCGGCACTTGGATTCAGCTAAACTGACCATAGCGCGTGAGGAGTTCGACAACCTGGAAAAGTTGGGCATCATCAGGCGTTCGAAAAGCCCATGGGCTTCACCGTTTCACATGGTCCCTAAAGCTGATGGCTCGTGGCAACCTTGCGGTGATTTCCGCAGGCTGAACAACGCTACAGCGTACAACCGCTACCCAATTCCACATATCCAAGATTTTTCAGTTCATTTGGCGGGGGCGCGCGTTTTTTCTAAGATAGACTTGGTACGTGGTTACCACCAGGTCCCAGTACGCGCTGAGGACATACCCAAAACAGCGGTAATAACTCTGTTCGGTCTATTCGAGTTTTTGCGCATGTCGTTTGGGCTTAAAGGCGCCGCGCAGACGTTCCAACGCATGATGGACGCGGTGTTGCGCGATCTCCCCTTCATGTTCGTCTACCTGGACGACATATTGGTAGCCAGTGCGTCCAAAGACGAACATGAAAATCACCTCACGGCAGTTTTCCAGAGGTTGGGAGAGCACGGGTTAATAGTCAACCCAGCGAAGTGTCAGTTCGGGGTGACGCAGACTGATTTTTTGGGGCATCGCGTCTCTCCAGAAGGAGCGGTTCCTCTGCCTGACAAGGTGCGCGCAGTAACAAATTTTCCCCAGCCACAAACGATCAAAGCGTTACAGGAGTTTTTGGGAATGGTGAATTTTTATAACCGTTTCCTCCCCCGCGCAGCGCAGCTCATGCAACCATTGTATGCCGCACTAAAAAAACAAAAACCCACAAATAAAATCGAATGGTCTCCAGAGAGAGAGAGAGCATTCTCGGAAGTCAAAATAGCCCTGGCAAATGCTGCGTTGTTAGCACACCCAGACCCAATGACCCGCATAGCGCTCACTACTGACGCGTCAGATGTGGCCATAGGGGCGGTCGTGGAGCAGCATGTAGCCAGGGCTTGGCAACCGCTCGCCTTTTTCAGCAGGACCTTGCGCGATAGTGAACGAAATTACAGCGCATTCAATAGGGAGTTGTTAGCTCTCCACTTGGCCATTCGCCACTTCCAGTTCTGGCTGGAGGGACGCCGTTTTACCGCGTTCGTTGACCACAAGCCGCTGACTTTCGCGATGGCCAAGGTTTCAGAACCGTGGTCAGGCCGGCAGCAGAGGTAGCTGGCCGCGATCTCAGAATTTACTACCGATATTCAGCATGTGGCGGGTAAACTTAATGTAGTGGCAGACTGCCTCTCGCGCGCCGTGGCGGCTCCAGTCCGCGTAGGGGTAGATTTTGCAGCCATGGCCGCGGATCAGGTTAGCGATGTGGACGTGCGCGCGCTCCAGTCTGGACCGTCAGGGTTAAGGCTGGAGAACAGGGTGCTGCAAGACGGTATGCCCCCCCTAATCTGCGATGTCTCCACTGGGCGACCGCGTTCGGTGGCGCCGCCGCTTTTTTGACTCAATTCATTCTCTGGCGCACCCGGGAGTGCGCGCGTCGGTCAAAATGGTGGGAGAGAAATTTGTATGGCCGAGCCTGCGCAAACAAGTTAGGGAGTGGGCAGCAGCCTGCATGGCCTGTCAACGAGCCAAGGTACACAGACACACGAGAGCTCCTTTGGAGCCGTTTCACATCCCGGCTAAGAGGTTTGATCATGTTCACGTGGACCTCGTAGGCCCCCTTCCACAGTCACAGGGGTACTCACACCTCCTGACAATGGTAGACCGCACCACGCGCTGGCCGGAAGTGGTCCCACTGGCGTCAACCACAGCCAAGGAGGTGGCGCACGCGTTTTTAACAGCATGGGTAGCGCGCTTTGGAGTCCCGTCGAACATTACGTCCGACAGAGGTCCTCAATTTGCTTCTGAACTTTGGTCAGCGATGGCCCGCAGCCTGGGGGTAATGATCCACCGCACAACCGCGTACAATCCGCAGGCTAACGGGTTATGCGAACGTTTTCACAGGTCGTTGAAAGCGGCTCTCAGAGCATCGCTTACGGATGCAAATTGGGTGGACAGGATACCATGGGTTTTATTGGGGGTTGCGTTCTGCACCTAAAGAGGATTTAGAAGCCTCCCCGGCGGAGCTAGTTTTTGCGCAGCCACTTCGGCTGCCCGGGGAGTTTCTCCCAGATAATCCCGCGCCAGAAGGCTCCCCGGCTCAGCGGTTGCAGCGTGGCACGGAGTCGGACAGACTGCCTGGCCCCGTTCACCACAGTTTTCCGCGCGTTTTTATACCTAAAGCTTTAAAAAACGCAGAGTTTGTTTTTGTCAGACACGACGCCCATCGCCCACCGTTACGACCACCTTATGATGGACCATTTAGAGTGCTGGAAACAGGGGATAAGCATTTTTTGCTAGATTTGGGGGGCAGGAAGGAGAAGATTGGCATTAACAGGCTCAAACCCGCCTTTGTGGTGGCGGACGAGGATGTGCTGTTGGCTAGGGCTCCTCGCCGCGGCAGACCCCCTAGGGGACATTCCCCTGAACACCCACAGGGATTGACTAACAGTTCTCATCCGCAGACAGCAGCCCCTCAGCAGGATGGCGCCACGGAAGTGTTGAAGCCGGCTTACAGCAGATACAGGAGGAGACTGAAGCCCAAGCAGCACGTGGGCTGATGTGTAATGATTTTATCATGGCAGGCTGTTTTTCCGTTGTTACATCTTAGATGTTTGGGGGGGGTCATGTGGGACACATATGTGGGTTTCATATGCACAAATGTATACCACCTCATACTTCATGTGTATAGCACTGTATGCTTACTGTAGGCTTCACGTCTCAGATGAACAAAGGGCTGAGCCTCCTGGAAGATGACAGGAGGATGTGAAATGTGGACTTTGATATGCAAAGAGATGGCCTTGGGGGATTTTCTGGCTGCCAGTGACTTTGGGTGAGGGTGATAAGATCTGAAAGGGATGCATTGTGACTTGTGATTAAATGCATTGTGTCTGGAGCTTTTGAAGCTCCTGGGGTATAAAAAGGGATGAATGTCGGGGTTTTTTTCCTCTTTCTGTATTTTGCTGATGTTGGAAAATGTGAATAAATCTGACTCATGGGATAAACCCTGCCTCATCATTTCACGTTTCCACACTATGAGCAGAAGCCAGAATATCCCTCAGTCCCTCCATGATTTCGCGGGATGTTTATATGATTGTTGCGGCCCAAAAAGCCTGAATTCGTGGGAGCTTTTTTAAAAAAGTTGCGATAGAAATTGTGATGTTTTGAGAGGTTTTTTTTGCACTAAAAGTTGTGGGAAGAATTACACATTTTAAAGCGGATGCTTTTTTCTAGCTTACTACCATGATATTCTATATAAAAATACAAGAAATGTAGAGGATTGTCAAACATTTCCTATTACAGTGATTTGTAAATTAAGCAGAAACTTCTGCTATACAGAAAAACTCTTTTGTGCAACAGCAAATACAGACTTTAACACAATATCCATTACAACAGCTAAACTGCAATGAATGCATGTTAAAGAGTAGAGATTTGGAAATTATCTGAAGCACCTTCATTTGAAAACTCCCTACTGTTCCCAACCGCTCGGTACTGAGTGGAGGGGAAAAAAGAACTGCCTGTAGTGTCAGATTTGCTTGTTTGTTTGTGATTTTATGGAGTCTCTCATCACGTGCGCTCCCGCAGCAGGGTGCTGTTGGGGCAGGCGGACGTTTTTCAACACAAACCCAGCATTTCATACACACGGTCAGGACGGAGATGTCCAGCAGGCTGGGGGAGACGGAAGAAGGGACGGTGTTGGAAACCTCGTGGGTGAGTGGTGTTTTTTTTAAATCACACACTCTTTTTTGCTGAAGTGTTCCGTTAATACTTACTTGAACATGGAAGTGAACGCGGTGCAGCGATGCATTTGATTGGTTAGACTGAGTGGCGCTGAAACGCCAGAGACAAATTTGATTGGTGAAATTGGCGGAAGTTGATGAGGATTGGCCAAAATTGCGGGAAAGTTGCGCTGATTGGACAAAGTTGCAATGTCATGCAATAGTTGCGCTGATTGGCTGATTTCACCTGAATTGACGCGATCGCAACATCGCAAAATCCTGGAGGAACTGGTTAACATACAAAACCTAAACCATAAAGTGCTTGGCGCTAACAAACAAGTGCACAATGACAAACGCTGGAGGAGAGTGGGGCTCAACGTCCAGGGGAACATGAAGCCGGGAACACCGAGCCAGGGGTGGAATCCATCCAGAACGCTCCCAAGGGCTGCGGGGGCTCACGGCTGGAAATGAGGGAAACACATACCTGGGCGGAGCTCTCCTACTCTCCTCAATGGCGGCCCCAAACACACTCAGGGTACACAGCTCTGCTCCTGATGATGGGGTAATGTGGAAGAAGGACACAACAAACCCCAGAGGTTTGCCATGCCCTTATATGAACTACTTAATTAGTGGCAGGTGTGGATGCATGAGTGGAGAAAATAACAATGCTTAACAGGTATGCAGCTCCGACTAGTCTGACAGCCAGAAGCTGCACAGCGCCGTCAAAATAAAACATAACCGGAACCATAACGATACAAGCACAGCAGAACCCCAAAATGTACATAATAATACTACAGATACAAAAAGACAAGAATTAAACAGGAACCAAACACAGCAGACAGAAAAGCACTAAACTAGACAGGAAACTGGGTGCGGCGCCCACCCGTGTGCAGGATCATGACACACATGGAGGTGCCAATTTAAACAATAATTTATTTATTAAAGTTAAAGAATAAAAGTTAGTGTCTGTAGAAATCAGTAGTGTGTAAGATAAGATAAGCCTTTATTAGTCCCACAATGGGGAAATTCCAGGATTGCAACCGCACAGGGATAGCAACACTCACACACTTATAGGCACCTCTCAGCCAGGCGCAGTCCTTCACAGCTCCACCTACAGCATGGGAGAAAAGACACAGAAAGGACCCACTCCAAAGAGGAGTGGAGCATAACAATTAGGGCTGTGCAAAATGACGATATATATATCAGATGACGATATAAAAACGTCTGTCGTTTCATAGAATACTCTATCATTTATATCATTATTTAAAATGCACATACTCCCATTTATAAAGCTCCTCACCACTACTTGTCAGTGCCTAATCTCTTCTTTGCAGTGTGCACAGCGGAACAGTTGTGTCGTATGTGGCTAGGTTTCAGTCCGGTGGATGCTAATGCTAACTCCAAACTACCAGTTCACATTGCTGCTACTCCTGTTCACCAGGGATGTGGGACTGTTTTCCATGGTGCTGCATCAGACAGGATAGTTTGCTGACCTCGTTTTAATAGGATGTAAGTAACATTAACACCATGCGTAATTATGAAATGCTAAATGGCGATGCTATAAGTTGTGCTAACTGGAAACCAAAGCACACCATTGTTTTTTTGGTTTAAATTACTGCTGATTTTCTTAGTTTTGTCTGAAAAAAAAAAATGTATTAAAGCTTCAAAAGTGCATGATGGTGGCACATACACGCAAAATAAATAATAAATACATTAAAAAGGGGTTGGAGGAGCAAGTTGGCTCTTAATGTAATTTATCTGATTTCTAGTCATTTTAATTAGTCAAGTAGCGATAATGAATAAAGTTGAAGTCATCATATGTATTTTATTACATTACCTTTGTGTCTTTGATTTTCAGATCATAACCAATCTGAAATCCTTTTACTAAGAGGCAAACAGGTTAAATCAGGCCAGAATGACAGTCTTTAGGCTGCAGGTTTACCCTTAAATTTTCACTGATTTAAACTAACAGCTAATTTATATCTGTAGATGGCAGCCCACTCATTTACTCACCCATAACTGTGTTTGTGGTGCTTCCCCCCCCCCACACACACACACACAAACACAGGGCCTGACGGAGTATCAAGTGGAAACCTGCATCAGCAGCAATGCCGTGCTCCCGCCCTTCCAGACATTCATTCATTCATCATTCATTCATCTTCTTCCGCTTAAAGCACGGTGGTGCAGTGGTTAGCACTGTTGCCTTACAGCTAGAAGGTTCCTGGTTCAAATCCCCAGGTTGGCAGGGGTTGGAACCTTTCTGTGTGGAGTTTGCATGTTCTCCCTGTGCTGTGTGGGTTTACTCCGGGGGTGACATAGTGCACGGCTCAGGAGACACACACGCAGGCTCAGGGTAGATCTAATAGCTTTATTAACAACAAGTGTGGATGAATGTGTGTCTGCGGGATGTGAATGTATTGGTGGTGGCGTCTGCGTCGGGCACGGAGGCAGGAGGCCGTACAGCCGGACAACTCTATGGGAGAAGCAAAGGGAGAAGGGTGACGGGCACCACACCAACACAGGAGATATGCAAATGGTGACAGGCTTACTTGGGATTAGCAGATGGCTGGCACAGCAAGGATGAGATCCGGTAGACAGCGACCTGGAAAGCCCGGTGCAGCAGCGAGGGAATGGAGGCGGAGAGGAGTGGTCCGCCGCCGGGAAATCCACCTGTGCACAGGGGAGCAGACTGGGAGAAGAAAGAGGTAAGGGCTTCTTACCAGAGTGTTTTGCTGAGCGGTAGAGATTCCTTACAGCAGTCGTAACGAGTGAAGACTGACGGCTTCAGGCCGAAGCCCAGGGCGAGGCGGTTTAAATCCCTCGCCGCTGATGAGGTGCAGGTGTGCGTGCAGCTGGCGCCGCAGATGAGCGGCGAGGCGTGACAGTACTCCCCCCTCTAGCAGCGCCTCCTGGCGATGGTTTCTCCGGGTGCGCTCGGTGGAACTCAGTTATGAGGGACGGGTCCAACACAAATGACGAGGGTACCCATTGCCGATGTTCAGGCCCATATCCCTCCCAGTCCACCAAGTACTGCAACCCGCGACCCCGGCGCCGGGAGTCCAGGATAGAAGAGACAGGCCAGGCCGGATGACCATCAATCATCCGGGGCGCGGGCTGCGCAGCAGGAGGAGGGCAAAGGGGGTCGGAGACTGCCAGCTTCACCTTGGATACGTGGAAGGTGGGATGGATGCGGAGGGAGGGGGGAATAGCTACACGCACAGCCACCGGGTTGATAATCCTGGTGATGGGGTATGGGCCCATAAAACGCTGTGCCAGCTTCCTCCTCTCACCCTTTAAAATGACGTCCTGGGTTGACACATAGACACGCTGGCCCACCTGGTACGCTGGGGCAGGTCTTCTGTGCCGGTCCGCCGTGGTTCTGTTGCGCTCCGCCGTGCGTAAAAGCGCATTGCGCGCTGACGCCCAGATGGAGCAGAACTGCCTGAGGTGCGCCCGAACTGAGGGAACAGTTACCTCACTCTCCTGCGCTGGGAAAAGAGGGGGGTCGTAGCCCAGGGACGCCTTAAAGGGAGACATCCCTGTGGCAGAAGAGCGGGCGGTGTTGTGGGCGTACTCAACCCAGGCGAGATGGTTACTCCAGGACGCAGGCTTGGACGCAGTGATGCAGCGGAGCGCAGCCTCCAGCTCCTGGTTGGTCCGCTCACACTGCCCGTTGGTTTGGGGGTGATGGCCGGAGGAGAGGCTTACCTTGGCTCCCAGGGCGTTGCAAAATGACCGCCAAACCTCTGAGGAAAATTGGGGCCCCCGGTCCGAGACCACGTCCACCGGAATCCCGTGCAGCCTGACCACGTGTTGGACTAGGAGATCCGCCATCTCCAGGGCAGATGGAAGACCTCGTAGCGGGATGAAGTGCGCCGCCTTGGAGAATCGGTCTACGATGGTCAGGACGGTGTCGAAGGTGTTAGAGACTGGGAGTCCGGTGACGAAATCCAGGGCGATATGCGACCAGGGCCTGCCAGGGATGGGCAGAGGCTGGAGCAAACCCGCTGGAGGGGCATTACCTGACTTACTGGTGGCACATACAGGGCAGGCCTGGGCGTAGCGGGCAGCGTCCTTCCGCAGGCCCGGCCACCAGAAGGACCGTTGAAGGAGGTCGATCATCCGGGAGGAACCGGGGTGGCAGGTGAGCTTGGACGTATGTAGCCAGTGGATGACCTCCCCCCGAACCGTGGATGGCACGAAAAGCCTCCCCTCCGGTCCGCCGCCAGGGTCAGGTTCCACTTCCTGCGCCTTCCGGATCTTGCTTTCAATGTCCCAAGTGACAGCTCCCACGATGCACGACCTGGGCAGGATGGTGTGGACCGTGTCCTCAGACGCCTCAGGGGCAAATTGCCTAGAGAGGGCGTCGGGCAGGCTGTTCTTGGAGCCAGGCCTGAAGGTGATGTTAAAGCGGAACCTGGCAAAGAACAAGGACCAACGCGCCTTGCGGGTGTTCAGGCGCTTGGCAGATCTCAAGTATTCCAAGTTCTTGTGGTCAGTCAGGACCACGAACGGCAGGTCCGCCCCCTCTAGCCAGTGACGCCACTCCTGCAGCGCGAGCTTGATGGCGAGGAGCTCTCTGTCCCCCACGTCGTAGTTCCATTCCGCCGGGGACAAGCGCCGAGAGAAGAAGGCGCAGGGCCGTTTGACTCCGTCATCTGGCGACCGCTGAGATAGAACCGCCCCCACTCCCGTGTCCGAAGCATCCACTTCCACGATGCATTGCAGCGACGGGTCAACTTGGCTAAGGACCCGGGAGGAGGAGAACTCCGCCTTCAGCGCCTGGAAAGCAGCCGCGGCCTCTTCGGTCCACCGGAACGGGACCTTAGGGGACGTGAGGCGGGTCAGAGGGCTGACGACGGTGCCAAAATTTGGGACGAAGTGGCGGTAGAAATTTGCAAACCCAATGAACTGTTGCACCTGTTTTCTCGATGTAGGTGTGGGCCATTCCACCACCACCTTCACCTTCACTGGGTCCGGAAGCACCTGGTCGTGGGAGATGACGAACCCGAGGAAGGACGTTGTCTTAGCGTAGAATTCACATTTTTCAGCCTTCACATACAGCCGGTTCTCCAGCAGCCTTTGGAGGACCCGCCTCACATGGACCCGGTGCTCGTCCCTGGATTTGGAGAAGATGAGGATGTCATCCAGGTAGACGAACACAAATAGGCCGATGAAATCCCGGAGGACGTCATTTATTAGGCGCTGAAAGACGGCTGGAGCGTTGGTCAACCCGAACGGCATCACCAGGTACTCGAAGTGGCCGTTCGGGGTACGGAAGGCTGTCTTCCACTCATCTCCCTCCCGGATCCGGACGAGGTGGTATGCGCTGCGCAGATCCAGCTTGGTGAACCAAGTCGCCCCCTGGAGGGAGTGGAAGGTGGTGTCCATAAGTGGCAGGGTGTAGCGATCCTTCTCCGTGATGTCATTCAGGGCGCGGTAGTCGATGCAAGGACGGAGGGAACCGTCCTTCTTGCCCACGAAGAAGAACCCTGCGCCTAATGGAGATGACGAGGGACGGATAATTCCAGCACTCAGCGATTCCTTGAGGTAGGAATTCATGGTCTCCTTCTCCGGCGCCGACAGGCTGTAGAGTCGCCCAGAGGGTAAGGGTGCCCCCTGGCAGATGTTTATAGCACAGTCGTAGGGCCTGTGTGGGGGAAGAGACACCGCCTTGGACTTGCTGAAAACCATACCCAGGTCGTGAAATTCTGATGGCACCAGGGAGAGATCCGGGGGCGCAGCGTCCATAGGAGTTGGAGAAGAGGACGGAGAGCAGGCAGCGGATTGCAAGCAGGTGCTCATGCAGAAGGTACTCCATGCCGATACCCTGATGGACTTCCAATCCAGGACGGGGTTATGGAGGCGAAGCCAGGGGTACCCCAGGATGACGGGCGACACAGAGTTGGGGAGGACGAAGAAGGTGATTTCCTCCCGGTGGTTCCCAGAGATGATCACAGGAACAGGGACGGTCTGATGTGTTACTCTCCCCAGGGAGACATGGGAGAGGTTAACCAGGGCGAGAGAAGATTTGAGGACTTGGCAACGGATGCCCAATCGGGTTGCCAGGCTTTGTGAAATAAAGCTGCCCTCCGCGCCCGAATCCACCAGTGCGTGAGTGAGGTGCCCAGTGGAGTTGTGACAAAATCGGACGGGCAGCTTCTATTGGGAGAGGGGATTTAACCGATTGATGTCCGCGAGGCCCCCTACAGTGACTCGCGGACCCCGCCGTTTGGCTTCTGTGGGCAAAGCTCCACCGTTTGTTGGCTGTCTCCGCAATACATGCAGAGACCCAACTCACGGCGGCGTTGTCTCTCCGCAGGAGGGAGCTTTGTCCAGCCCGTCACCATCGGCTCCGACTCCTCGGAGCGCGATGGTGGCGGCGACGCCAGGGGGCGAGCTTGGGACAGGCGCGACGAGGCACCACGAGAGCGAGAAGAAGACGACTTCCGCTCCGAGGTGCGCTCGCGCAACCTGTTATCCAGGCTGATGGCTAGGGACGTTAGCTCCGCTAAAGTCTCCAGGATGTCCCGCCCAGCCAGTTCATCCCTCAGACCGTCATTGAGACTGCGGAGGAAGAGGCCGCAGAATGAACGTTCATCCCAGCCTAACTCCTCCGCCGCTACCCGGAAGTCGATCGCGTAGTCAGCTGCCGACCGGCTTCCCTGCTGGAGGCTGAGAAGCCGATCAACCTGAACGCTCTCAGTACGAGAATGATCAAAAACTTCCAGGAATTGTCTCACGAATTGGCCATAGGTGAGGGTGGCGTAACTGGGCCTCGCCATTACGGCATAAGCCCAAGTTAGCGCTCGCCCCTCCAGGAGATTCCCTATGTAGCCAATTCGGCTATGGTCTGAGGGAAAATCTCCGGGCACACGGTGGAACACGGACTCACACTGCATTATAAACCCCCGTGCACCGCCGAGCTTACCGCTAAAGCGGGCGGGGGTCGGAATGGGTGTGAGCCGAACCGGTGCTACCGGAGCTGGCTGGACGGCCGCTGGAGCAGCAGGAGCCGCGCCGCCCTGACGAGCCGGGAGGAACGGCTGTTGGGGGTCCAAGCGGTCCAATCGGTTAGTAATAATGATTAATTGATTAAGAATCACCTGTTGCTGGTGGGCTATTAGGTCCACTCGAGCCTCGAGGGTGGAAAGTCGGCGTGTGAGCCCGCCGTCTGCAGAGCCGCTCTGCTGAAGCCGTACTGACATAGTGCACGGCTCAGGAGACACACACGCAGGCTCAGGGTAGCTCTAATAGCTTTATTAACAACAAGTGTGGATGAATGTGTGTCTGCGGGATGTGAATGTATTGGTGGTGGCGTCTGCGTCGGGCACGGAGGCAGGAGGCCGTACAGCCGGACAACCCTATGGGAGAAGCAAAGGGAGAAGGGTGACGGGCACCACACCAACACAGGAGATATGCAAATGGTGACAGGCTTACTTGGGATTAGCAGATGGCTGGCACAGCAAGGATGAGATCCGGTAGACAGCGACCTGGAAAGCCCGGTGCAGCAGCAAGGGAATGGAGGCAGAGAGGAGTGGTCCGCCGCCGGAAAATCCACCTGTGCACAGGGGAGCAGACTGGGAGAAGAAAGAGGTAAGGGCTTCTTACCAGAGTGTTTTGCTGAGCGGTAGAGATTCCTTACAGCAATCGTAACGAGTGAAGACTGACGGCTTCAGGCCGAAGCCCAGGGCGAGGTGGTTTAAATCCCTCGCCGCTGATGAGGTGCAGGTGTGCGTGCAGCTGGCGCCGCAGATGAGCGGCGAGGCGTGACAGGGGGCTCCGGTTTCCTCCCACAATCCAAAGACATGCATGTTAGGTTAATTGGCTGTTCTAAATTGTCCCTAGATATCTGTTTCCTATAGGCCCTTAGAATAGAGGGTTAGTTTTAGTGAAAGCGCTTTGAGTGGTCTTTGTGACTAGAAAAGCGCTATATAAGTGCAGGTTAGTTAGTTAGTAATCCTTTTCGGGTCGCGGGGGGGGGGGGGGGGGGGGGGCTGGAGCCTATCCCAGCATCTTTGGGCAAGAGGCAGGGTCCACCCTGGACAGATCGCCAGTCCGTCGCAGGGCCAACACAGAGAGACAGACAACCATTCACTCTCACAGTCATACCTAAGGACAATTTAGAATCCCCAGTTTGATGCCAATTAACCCAACTTGCATGTTTTTGGCATGTGGGAGGAAACCGGAGAAATCCCAGAGTAAACCCATGCAGACATGGGGAGAACATGCAAACTCCACACAGATCACTGTTGGTCGGGGGCTGTGAGAATGAAATTGTATTTTGGGATGATTTTGGTAGAAAACAATAGTTTGCTACAGTACAAACAGATATAGCATGTTTTATAAATAAATCTACATAGATTTTTATTTGTTTTTCTCATGATGTTTTTTTCCAAAGCGTTATTCTCTGTCAAAAGTAATGGAGTTACTGGGGTTAATTGGTGGAGACAATTCAGAGGTGGAAGATTTGTCAGACATCGATGATCCTGTGGGGGATGCTGAATATAAACCCTCACAACAGGAGCCAAGCAGCAGTGAGGAGGACAGTAGTGGGTGTGAGGACCCCATTGTACAGCCCACTACGCCTATCAGGGGACGTAAACGTCTCCGTGATAAATATGAAGGATATCGTTCGGCTCGTGACATTGCCAGATCACACACTCCCAAACGTCGCTCTCGAACACAGCAGGATGAGGCTGATGTCTCAAACAATGTCCCTGAAGAGACAACACCAGGACCAAGCCATCAAGAACCGTCCAAGAAAGGGCGTGGGATGCGATGGAGGGTTTCTCCACTAACACCAAATGAAGCCCAGTTTGAGCATGAGGAGGAAACTTCGCAGGACAGAGAGAGCTGGACCCCACTAGACTACATAGAACAGTATATTGATAAAGATTTGATGAAAATAATTGCAGATTGATCCAATGCTATGTCACTGGATAGAAGTGGGGACCCACTCAACACATCAACTGATGAAGTTTATCATTTTTTTGGTGCCTGTATTTTGATGTCTTGCGTACCATATCCTGCGATCAGGATGTACTGGTCCAAAGCCTTGAGATTCCCTGCCATCACTGAAAAGTTCACACGAGACAGATTTTTCAGACTGAGGCAATCACTCAAAGTGCTCATTGATGATGATGTTCCAGAGGATCTGAGACAGTGTGATAAATTCTGGAAGGTGAGGCCTTTTCTGGACTGCATTCTGAAAGGCTGCAAATCTCAGGCTCGACCAGAATGCGTTTCCATTGATGAGCAGATGATTCCATTCACAGGAGCTTGTCCATGTCGGCAATATCTGCCAATGAAACCAAACCCAGTTGGCATGAAAAACTTTGTTTGTGCAACAGCAGATGGCAATGTGCTGGACTTTTCATGCAGTGTTCAGAAATTGAAATGAACAGTTTAGAGCAGTAACAATGCAAAATGTTTAGAATGTTTTTTACTTTGTTACAGACATACTGTATGTCTTCCTGCAACTGTTAGCAGCACTTCAAATGAGCCATATTGCTCAAAGGGGCACAACTGTTGTTTCTCATTTTGTTTTTGCACTCAGGAAAAATGCTGCTGTGTTCTGGCACACAATAAATAGTTTTGAACATCATTACTCAATTGTGACTTTATTGTGTTCTTATGAAGCGGCATGAAATAAAGCAGCGTGGTGAAGGTTTTATGTAGGTTTATTAAATCATACCGCCTTCACGGGAACATCCGCCCCAGCCCAAGTATGAGCAGACTGGAGCGGCGTTCCTCAGGCTCTCAGAGAAGAGACACAGTGTGTGTGTCAGCAGCAGTTGAAGGAATCAGAGCAATGAGAGAATGAACATGAAAATCAGACAGCTTATATACTCAGCTCAGACAATACATCAAAGACATTCACAGCAGTCGATCTGGGCATTTGCATATGAGAGGCACAGACAGTACAGGATGCATGAACACAATGCATGAGTGGGACATTAACATCACAGCAGTGAAACCATGCATGAATGGCAGATTACTTCACAGCATGCAGCGGAAAAAACCAGAAGAGCGAGCTGTCTGTCCCAGTCTGTTGTGGGGGTTGCCACACTTATGAAATTTAAAACGAATGACCTCAGATGTGGACATCATTTTTCTTAGAAACTACATCATGTAAAAAGATAATTCTTTGTTTTTACACTCATCAGGTCCCAATCAGCCCAAATAGCAAAGAGAAATTAAAAATGCATGCCATGCAAGAGTTCGGGTCTTAGGAGGTTAAAGCTTAAAAAAAGACTGAGCCAAACCACTGAGCAGATACTACCCAAAATCAATCACACACAAACACACCAGGAGTAGACGGCATTACTATACTTGCAACCAAGATTTAACCTGTTGCCTAATTTTAATATAAATCTGTGCCTTTTTACTCCATAACAGTCAGTGCATTTGTTGCTTTAACTCCCAGTACATTAACACCCCTTGTGTCTCTATTGTAAACTGTAAGGAGAGCTTCAGTGAGGACGCAGCCTTCAATCAACAGTTCAGGGTAAATAGCGTGTGGGCTGAAAGGCAGGGACCCTGTTGTAAAATCTCTACACAAGGTGATGCAACTGTTCAAAGGGTGCAAGACAAACAGGAAGACCAGACAGCTCTGCTTTGTCGTGACACAAGACCATGAGTTTGATGAAACTAAGAGGAAAATCAGAATGGCGCTAAGAGGTATCAAGTTACTGGCAGTTAGAGAAGTATGAGGGGAGAACTCAACCCAGATATAAGATAAGATAAGATAAGCTTTTATTAGTCCCACAATGGGGAAATTCCAGGATTGCAACAGCACAGGGATAGCAACACCCAGAGCAACAATCCAGAAGATAAGAGAATAAGAGCAGCGAACACACATATGTACACATAAATATACATACACAGTGCGGAGCACTGCAGCCAGATGGAACAAACAGCACAACAGTCCACCTAGCTACCCCACATAGTATGAATATGTATCCATACATATTGTCACCCTCCGCAGCGACCGACATTGTCCCAGTTGTATACTGGAGGGAGACCGTTTTGTGTAAGTCTGTTGCGTCTTTTGCATTCAGTACTACCAGGTTGTAACCTTTTTTTTTTTTTTTACTATCTCTGCGAGCAGCCCTGCTCAGGCTATAAAGCTTAGGTTATAAAGTCTGACAGTCGTAGGTAGGAAGGACCTGCAAATATGTGCAAAAATATTCACCTGATCTAAAGGAATACAATTTACGGGGCTTTTATTCAGCTTGTGAGCTCATTTACTTCCTTGTACAGGTTTCAGATGTCTGCACAGATAAGGACACTGTAACAACCTGCATTTTACAGTACAACCTTTAAGAATCCAAACCTCCAGGGAAAGAAAACTCAAATGACGTTACCTAAGCTCATGACAAGTTCACTTCAACAAAAACCTGAGCCGACATGGGTGCTGCTGGCTGGGTGGGCAGTGAATGAAGCCTGAGCGAGGGTGTGGTAGCTTGGGGCTATATTAGGGTTTTAGCAGGCTGCTGACTGCTGTAATTCTGTTGCCGGTGTCACAATACCAACACGTATACGGACACACAAGCATGTGTGATGTACTCACTGCTCTAACTTGTTTAGAAATCACTTGATTAGGGAGTCATAACTGCCAGAAAGATGGAGAAAAGGTAACTTATTGCTCAAGCTATTATTCAGGGAGGTGAAAAGTTCGTCTGCAACAAGTTCTCCATCAGGTCTTCTGCCATTTTGAGAGGTTGAATGTGATTGGGAGTGGCATGTGTTTTCTCTGTTTTAGGCTATTTACAGGTATAGGATGTAAAATTGAAGAGTTTTAGAGACCTTTTTTTAAGAACACTAGATCAAAAGTAAGCCCTTACATTTGAAAAGACCAACAAGTATATTCAACCATATAACAAATAGTTTTGCTGCTCCTTCTCTTGAGTTTTTTTTTTTTTTTTTGGAACACTGCTAAAGGCTAACAAAAAATTATAATTAAGTCTCATTAACATTAAGGAGAACTGAAGCATAACAGTCACTGCTGAAAGTCAGATTAAGTATCGATTTATCTTATTTTTTCACATTTCATTTTAAACAACAAACATCTGAATCTCAATATTAAAAATACTAGCACACACCTTTGACATGCCACAGTAGGGCAGGGTGATAAACTAAAATAAAACCAAAACCGACAAGTGGGACATAAAACCGACACGTGTATATGAGAGCTTTCATGCACTGCCCCTTCAAGACGTCTCCCACGTGCAGAGTCATGTGACTGCGCAACCTGGAAGCAGTGCAGTCACTGTCATTTGGAAGCAGTACAACACGGTGCAAAAATTAAGAACCTGATCAGAGATTCATGGTCCCTGTGTGGTGATGGCATGGTCATGGCTGCGTGAAGGGCTCCCTTGGTGTAGCTGGCTGGCCACCTGTGCAAGTCATGTGACCCACGTGCCCTCAAGAGGTAAATTCATTGATGCCACACTTTCGTGGTTTAATTATGAGTCTTGTCAGGGAACAATAATGGGGGGGGGGGGGGGCTAAAAAACAAAACAACATATAAAAAAAACCCAAACAAATTTCAAAGCTAAAATTAACCGTGATTCTGAATTACGGTCAAATCGACCAGCCTTACTCCAGAGTATATTCCTTCTTGGTTTACTGTGTCAGCCGCTACCTCCGGTAAGCAGGAGAAGGAGGACTTGGTAGTGCAGACAGTTCTCAGGAGAATCCTATTTATTCACAAAGAATCAAAATAGGAGGGAGACCACGAGGAACCAGAGGGAAATACTGACTATGACACAACAAAGAACTGAGAACTAAGACTTGCATACAGTGGTGTGAAAAGTGTTTGCCCCCTTCCTGATTTCTCATCCCTCTGTATGTTTGTCACACTTAAATGTTTCAGATCATCAAACAAATCCAAAGATCAGAAAAAGACAGCACCAGTAAACACAAAATGCAGTTTTAAATTAAGGTGTTTATTATTAAGGGAAACAAAAATCCAAACCTAAACCTACATGGCCCTGTGTGAAAAACTGATTGCCCCCTAAACCTAATAACTGGTTGGGCCACCCTCAGAAGCAACAACTGCAATCAAGCATTTGCGGTAACTGGCAATGAGTCTTTTACAGCACTGTGGAGGAATTTTGGCCCACTCATCTTTGCAGAATTGTTGTCATTCAGCCACATTGGAGGGTTTTTGAGCGTGAATCGCCTTTTTAAGGTCATGCCACAACATCTCAATCGGATTCTGGTCAGGACTTTGACTAGGCCCCTCCAAAGTAAATGAGTGAGTACACTTGAGGTTCCTGCTCTGAGCAGAAAGTCTGTTATTCAAAGTTTTGGCCATCACTGGTGGGGTTTTTTTTTAATGATTTGGCACCAATGTTGTCAGTCTGCTCTTATCAGCGGTGATTCAGTTTGTTGAATTTATAGCAGAGGTACTCAGTGAGATGGGAGATTGTGGGTCCTTATAAATTGTGTCAGGTCAGGCATTGGCTTGCTTGCTACCGGATAGCCATGAAAACCGGTACTACCTGTCTCATGGGTCGGGCCGTCAGCGACTCAACCGGCATCCCCGCCCTTCCGAGGGTGTGGAGGGTGAAACAGGGCATCCTGGCAAAACTAAAAACAATATCTGCTACAGGTCTGTGGAGGACCACTCCCAGTTACACAGGGTGAGACTGGACATCCTGGCAGATAAACACATCTGTCACAAGGTCTGTGGTGGACTGTGCCAGTCGGTGCATTGTGACATGCACTACACAAAGAGCAGAGATAAACAAACCTATCATCTGGTCAGTCACTGCAACAGACACTGGAGTCAGTTTGTCTTGGCTTGTCCTTGCCACTGATAATACCTTTATCTGCCAAGAATGTGCTGCTAGTCCAGCAAAAGCTAGCAGTACTCAAATACTTTGCAAGCAATTTCATGAAATGGTCAATCAGAAAGCAACTCATACTGGCTCGGATGTCGCCCAAGCTTACAAGGTCCACGCTGATCTGTTCACACTCCGACAGGCAGCTAAACGTAAACTAGGAGCAGGAAGACAAAAGAAGAGGAAAACAGCAACCTTGTGTGTAGCAGAATGGAATGTACACACTCTGTTGGACAGAACAACATCACAGCGCCCAGAAAGACAGACCACGCTTGTGGCCCTGGAAATGAACAGGTACAATGTAGACATAGCTGCACTTAGTGAAACAAGATTGCCTGGATATGGCAGCTTGGAAGACCATGGGTACATCTTTTGGAGTGGGAGATCAACTCAAGAAAGGAGAGAAGCAGAAGTGGGCTTTGCAGTTAGAAAGGAGATAGCAGCAATGCTTGATGAGGAACCAGTGCCAATCAATGACAGGATAATGACTATGAGACTCCCACTACAGCAGAAGATGTATGCCACACTCATCAGTGTATATGCCCCAACAATGACCAACACAGAGGAGGTGAAGGAGGAGTTCTACAGTGATTTACGTGAGACTATCAGGTGTGTACCAACTGATGACAGGCTGATACTCGTTGGAGATTTTAATGCCAGAGTTGGTTCGGACACTGAGAAATGGAAAGGAGTGCTAGGCAGTTATGGAGTAGGCAAGTGCAATGCTAATGGAGAACTTCTACTTGCACTATGTTCAGAGTACAACCTTGTGATAACCAACTCTATCTAAGCACAAGGACACACACAAGAAGACATGGATGCACCCAAGATCCAAGCACTGGCACTTATTAGACTACATCATAGTCAGGCAGAGAGACATAAGGGATGTATTGGACAACAGAGCAATGAGATGCACGGACTGTGGCACTGATCATGTTATGCTGAGATCTAGATTAAGGATCTGGAGATGAAAACAGCACTGCAGGACAGGTGTGAAGCCACCACGGAAGCTAAACACTAGTGCACTGAAAGGTCAAAAGAAGCAGGAAGAACTTGCACAGGGAGTGGATGAAAACTTGAAAGACTGGGACAGCAACAACTCGGAGAATAACATAGAAGAGAAATGGGCAACACTGAAGGATACGGTGTATCAGACTGCGAGTGATGTACAGTGATCCCTCGCTACTTCGCGCTTCACCTTTCGCGCCCTCAGTGCATCGCGGATTTTTCAAAAATATTCATCAAAAATTCAAAATTGAGAAATAATGGGCGGGCGCTAGCAGAAGGCAGGGAGACTACATTAGACCATCAGGTATCAACACGGAGAGCCGCACAACTCAAAAAATCCACCTCTCTGTTCGCTGTTGTCGTGTTGGCTCGGCTCGGAAATCTCGCAAGCTGATTGGCCGAGACGTTTCACCCACCTCCTCTCCCTGCCGAGCGCCCATGAAGGGAAGGAAGACCGCATTCATTGCTCTTTATCGCTCGTGTTACGTAGTCTCGCCGCGTGGAACTTTTTGCTGTTCTCTTGTGCCATTTTGTGCGAAATAGTCTTCCCGTCGAGCCACTACGCCGCCTCCTGCAGCTTCTCCAGCTGCCCTCGACGATCCTGCGCCTCTAGCACCTGACGATGAGGCGTCACCTGAGGATCAGTAAAGCTCTCATTAACCTGTGAAGTAAATCATCTTCATCTTGAGTTACGTATCTTGTTATAAGAATAAAAGAGTTCTAAAAACATATTTATGTACACTTTATTTACATCTACGTATGTATGTACACGTACACACACACACACATATCATATGAGAGAGAGAGAGTGAGAGAATGAACGTACGTATTATTTATGGATGACGTCATTAGGGGTGACGCTACTTTGCGGTTTTTCACTTTTCGCGGTCGGTTCTGGAACCCATTAACCGCGGTAAGTGAGGGATCACTGTATTAGGCTACCCTGAGAGGAAACATCAAGATTGGTTTGATGAGCATGATGAACACCTGAAGAAACTACTAGAAGCGAGGAATACAGCTAGGCAGGAAAACCTACAGTGTAACACAAGGTCGAAGAAGAAGAAATACTCAGAGGCTCAGAGTGAGCTACAGAAGTACACCAGAGAGATGAAGTCCAACTGGTGGGATGAAAAAGCAGAGAAACTTCAAACTGCAGCAGACAGGAAGGACATGAAAACATTCTTCACAGGTTTGAGAGAAATCTACGGCCCTAAACCAAGAGGATTGATCCAACTAAAGGCTATGGATGGTGAAACGGTTTTGCAGGAGAAAGACAAGATTCTGGACAGATTTGCAGACCACTTTGACCAACTACTAAACAGCCCTGGAGATCTCACTGAAGAGGCTAAAGAAGCTCTAGTGCAGCGACCAGCTGTATCAAGTCTGGATGAACCACCAAATTTTGATGAACTAATGGCAGCTATCAGGACAACACAGGATGGTAAAGCTCCAGGAAGGGATGGAATTCCAGCAGAAGTGTGAAAATTTGGTGGTGTTCAGCTGACCAACTGCATGCACAAGCTCATCCAAGAGGTATGGGATGCCCAGAAAGTACCTCAAGACTGGAAGGATGCAAGTATTGTGCCTTTGTTCAAGAAAGGTAACAGGAAGGATTGTGGAAATTACCGAGGTATATCACTGCTAGCCACTGTTGGTAAGATTCTCTCACGTGTACTACTTAACAGACTCAGTGAACACATCTCGCAGAGTGTACTACCGGAAACCCAGTGCGGCTTTAGAAGTGGAAGAAGCACAATGGACATGATTTTCTGCTTGAAACAGGTTCAAGAAAAGTGTATTGAACAGAACATGCCACTTTATGTAGTCTTCATAGACTTCAGTAAAGCCTTCGATACTGTTTCGTGACAAGGACTTTGGCAGGTACTCAAGAAATATGGTTGTACAGAGAAGTTTGTCAGCCTGATCGAGGCACTCCATACAGGTGTGCAAGCAAACGTGGCAATGAGTGGTTCAGTATCTAAAGACTTTTCAGTAAGCAACGGGGTGAAACAAGGGTATGTGCTGGCACCTACACTCTTCTCACTATATCTGGCAGCCATGCTTGAGGTGGCCTTCAAAGACACTTCAGAAGGAGTATATATTCAAACAAGGAAAGAAGCAGACTTGTTCAATGTGGCACAATTTAAAGCCAAGAGTAAGACATTGATAAAGGTAGTAAGAGAAATGCTCTTTCCCGACGACAGTGCTCTAGTTGCACACAGCGTGGAAGATATGCAATCTTTAGTGGAGAAATTTGCAAGAGCAGCTAGCCAATTCAACCTCCAAATCAACATCAAGAAGACAGAGTGCCTTTATCAACCACCAAAGTGGCGCAGTGGTTTAGCACTGTGGCAGCACAGTTTACCCTCGGCCGGGGGACCGCGGGGATCATGAGATCGTGGGTTCGATCCCAGCCCCCGACCAACAGTGAGCTGTGTGGAGTTTGCATGTTCTCCCCGTGTTGCGCGGGTTTACTCCGGGATTTCTCCGGTTTCCTCCCGCACACCAAAAACATGTAGGTTTAGGGCGCTCGCGCACGCAGCGACCAGCAGCCGGTGGCTTGTCACCAGACTGCAAACCAAGTCTACCTACGGGTACAAATAAGTAACAAAAAAAAAAAAAAGTTCCAATTATCAACATCACTACCAGAAGAGATCAGCACTGGTACAGAGCCACTAGTCAAGTGCAAGACTTTCAAGTACCTAGGGAGTACTGTTTCAGAGAATGCTAGGCTGGAGGATGAACTATCTCTCAGAATGGGAAGAGCGAGCACTGTGTTTGGAAATTTGAGGGAGAGACTGTGGAACAATCGACATGTGTCAATCCGTGTGAAATGCAAAGTGTACAGAGCGACAGTACTGGCTACTCTATTGTACGGTGCTGAAACTTGGACTGTCTACAGAGTGCAGGTGAAGAAACTCCATGCGTACATGATGAGACACCTTCGAGCCATAATGAACATCTCATGGAAAGACAAACTAACCAACATAGAAGTGTTGAAACGAGCTGCTCTACCATCAATGGAGGACATGCTAATACAGATGAACCTGAGAGGGCTCGGACATGTTGAGAGGATGGACCACCAGCGTCTCCCTCGGCAGTTACTCTACTCACAGTTATGCGAGGGCAAACACAATCAGGGTAGATCAAGGCTCAGATTTAAAGACACTGTAAAAAGAAACTTGAAGAAGTTGGACAATGACAGGAGTTCCTGGCAGCGGAAGGCTAAGGACAGAGCTGTGTGGAGGAATCTGATCAGACCTAAATGAAACAGTCGTCACCCACAACAGACTGCTATGATGATGATGATGATGAGATGGCAGCCATGGGGAATTTTCTCATTTTCAGACATTTTTTTGATGTTATCTGGCTTTTCTCCTCTGGCTTAGGAAATACTTAACTTATTGATGTTTACTTTTTATTAGAAAAACCTGAAATTTATGAGAATCAAGTCTCAAATGCACGTTAGGTAAGTATTTTATAACAACATTGCACAATTATGAGGGGAAACGGTACATGTAAAAAAAAAGAGAGATGTGCGGCGGCATGAAATAAAGCGGCGTTGCTGGAGGTTTTAAGTAGAGTTTTATTATATCATACCGCCGTCACGGGATCCCCTCTCCAGCCCAAGTGTGTGCAGGCTGGATGGGGATCCTCTGGCTCTCAGAGAAGAAGACACAGAGTGCGTGTCTGCAGCAGAGGTTGAAGTGTGAGTGAGAGGATGTGTTACAGAACCTGTGCAGTATTTATACCCAACTCAAACAATACATCACAGCAGATTCACAGCAGTTGGTCTGATCAAAGGGACTGCAGAACAGGCATGAGATATTTGCATTTGTGAGACATACATCACAATAGGCAGATTTACTAGACTCTGCTCCAGCTGCAGAACAAAGAGGTCAAAAGGCACATCTACATATTGATCTGAGTCTCTAGGTCACAGTAAGGACAGGACACATGAACACAATGCATAAAAGGTGACATTATCACAGTAGTGTAGCGGAAAAAACCAGGAGTAGCGAGCTGTCTGTCCTTAGTCTGTTTGTGGGGGTTTTCCCCAAACCGCCACAGATGGTCCTTTTTATGTGATTATCTAAAGTGTAGAATTTACAGAAAATGTGTATATAGTGATATATACAGTATTGTAACGTGCTGCTCGACATGGCGACGTCCCACCGGGAGATTCGAACTCACGCCTCCCGCTCCGGAGTCCCGCACCCTACCTGTGTCGCCAATAGGGTCAACCCACTTGGCAAGCCAAGTAGGGTGCTCATATTGAGTTCGCTACACTATCATTATTGTGATATAAGATGACATATCGTGATATGAATTTTTTGTCATATCGCACAGCCCTAGTAACAATGAGAACAAAGTTGCAGATTTATGAGGGAAAAAAATCACAAACTTATGAGAAAAAGTTGCAGATTTTAGAAAAAAAATCACAAATTTCTGAGAATAAAGTTGCAGATTTATGAGAAAAAAAAGTTACAGATCTAGTGATCGACGAAGAATATGAGGAAAAAAAATTGCGAATTTGAGAGAAAATGGTCACAAACTTCTGAGGAAATTTTCCGCCTCCTTCACCTTGTGCACCCTTTTTTTTTTTTTCACCGCTCCACATGCATGTTTCTAACTACAGGCTGCAAATGCTTTATATCCTGCAGCCTGCTGGCGGGCCACGTGCACGCCAGTATTTCCACACTGTTTCTGCTGGATCCACAGTAACCAGAGCGGTGAAAGTGATTACAGTGAGAATGAGGCACACAGCCAAAAGAAACACTGACAACAGTGAGACAACAGTTATGTTTTAGTGAGTAATTATTAGGAGCGCAAACGTCACAGTCCACAGCGCATGTTCTGACTCACACTGATAAAATAGCATGGGTGGATGAGGAACACGCCAGGTTTCCCCCTGTTTACAGAGAGAAACAGTCTCCAGACCACTATAGTAACCATCATAGGTGTGGATCAAGAGGGGGACGGAGGGGGGGGGGGGCATGTCTCAATCTGGGGAAAAATGAGAAACACACACACACACACACACTCCCCAGTATCATCATAAACTTTTAATATCATGTTACCGAAGATTTGGAATATTTCTTGCAAAAAGAACTTTTTCTTCATAAATTTGCAACTTTTTTTCTTTTAAATTTGCAACTTTTTTGCTGTAAAGTTGCAACTTTTTAAAAAATAACTGACTTTTTTGTAAATTTGCTACTTTCTCAAATTCACAACTTTTTTCTTTTTAATTGAATACTTTTTTAAATACTTTGCTTTTGTAAATTTGCACCTTTTTTCATTTAAATGTGCAACTTTTTCTCTTAATTTTGCTCTCTCATAAATTTTCACACTCTCATAAATTTGTGACTTATTTCTCCTACTTTTAGCACCAGTCTTACTGGAACCTGCTCACCCATTATAAACCCACGTGGGGCCCAGATGGGTTAAATGTGGTTTTAATTATTTATTTTTATTTTTTTTTTTGGGTGTGTTTGTGGCCTCACTTCATATCCTTGTTTTAAAATAATGCGCAGACCTCCGCTTGTTAGTTACAATAATAGTTATCTATTATTGTAACTATCATCATAGTTACAATAATCATTCATCATCATCATCATCATCATCATAGTTACAACAATAATAGGTATCATCATCATCATCATCACCATCATCATAGTCATCATATCATCATCACGATGATGATGATACCTATTATTGTTACAATAAAGAATCCTTTAAAAAATTCCTGTATCCAGACGGTGATGCGGATCATCCCCAAAATTTAATCAGTTCTTTCTTGTACCATTTCCAACAACACCTGAAAGTTTCATCGAAACCCGTCCAAAAGTTTTTGAGTTATCTTGCTAACCAACAGACAGACAAACAAACAGACAAACAGACAAACAGACAGGCAAACCCCGACAAAAACATAACCTCCTGGTGGAGGTAATAATAATAATAATAATAATAATAATAATAATAATAATAATAATAATAATAATAAAAATTGTAAAATTACCAGAAAAAGTGACAATTTTTTGAGGAAAAAAAAATGTAAAATTACCCCCCCCCCCCGAAAATCATAAAAATTACCAGAAAATGCAACAGATTTTTAGGGGGAAAAATCATAAAATTACCAGTAAAAGAAAAAAAATTATAAAAATTGTAAAATTACCAGTAAAAGTAACAATTTTTTGAGGAAAAAAATCATAAAATTACCAGAAAATGTTAAAAAAAAAATTAGAAAAATTGTAAAAATTACCAGAAAAAGTAATAGATTTTTTTGAGGAAAAAAATCATAAAACTACCAGAAAATGTAAAATAAATAAACATTTGAGGAAAAAAATGTAAAACTACCAGAAAAAAAACAACAAATTTTTTGAGGAAAAAAAATCATAAAATTATCAGAAAAAGTTACAAAATTAAGATTTAAAAACAGTATTGCAAATGTAGGTGAAACAAGACATGAATGTGTAAAAAAAAAAAAAAGCCACAGAGCTATAAGAAAAATGCAGTAAATTTAGCAGAAAAAGTCACAAAAATAAGATGTTAAAACTGCAAATTTATGGGAAAACATTTGTAATTTTATTAGAAAAAAAAAACAACTTTCGTAATCACGAAGGAAAAAAATTAATGTTTGTGAGAGACAGGGACATAAATGTACTTTTTAAGTCACAAATTACCAGAAAACCTTTAGTCTTTTTTTAAGTTCCAAACATCAAAGAAAAAAACAGTACATTTTCCAGAAAAAAGTTGGGAATTTCTGAAGAAATGACCGTTTCTGTGACTAGTGTATTTAGTGGAGGGAGTGTTTCCGCAGACCCTCAGAACTAATCTGTTCCAATTATACTGGAATAACTACCACTGTAGAGTACTGCCCTACTTTTACTTGAGTAGTTTTGCTTGCGGCTCCTCCAGGATTTCCTCCCGTGTGACGCAGCTATTCACTGCAGAGACTCCCGGCGCCGGGGCGGCGTCCAGCGGCCTTTCTAAACACTGGGGTTTCCATGGCAACAGCAGCAGCACCAACAGCAGCAGGACCCGGTATATAAAGCGGGTCTGAGGGAGCACACCTCACTGAAGCCACGAACCCAGCTGACATGGCTCTTCCCGCGAGGAAAGCACGCTTCCCTGGATCTCTGTCGGTACGTAGTCACGTTGCCAGTTCTGCTTATTCTCAGCGACTTTGGGTTTATTTTAAATTTTAATTTAGAAAGTTTTTTTTTTTTTTTTTTTTTTTTTTTTTATTTTTTTTTTTTTTTATTTTAACTTTTTTTTTAACAGTCTTACAAGAGGTAAGAAGGATAAGATAAAGTAATAAGAATAGTAAATAATAATAAGATAAAGTAACTAAAAGCATAATAAAAGTAGACAAAAAGAGAAACGGGGGGTTCTTTTCAGTCCAGAGTGTCCAGAGTTCTAGGGGTTTTCCATGAGTTTCCGATCATCGACCAAACAGTGGAGTTTCACAGCATTCCGCTTCTTCATGTGTTTCAGTGATGAGAAAAAAAGGCAGAGTTCTTTATGAAATACATTAAAATTTGGCTTGCATTTTAAAAATCTATTTTTGTGTACATAAAATTTTCCCAAGATTACGAGGGTGTTAATAGACATATCATGCAATGAGTTCTTAATAATAAAGCCATACAAAATATTCTGACAGTTAAAAACAGGGGTTGGTACATGTTTAGATAACCAGTGATGAAAATCATCCCAAAACGCAATGGTGTACATACAGTAAAAGAAAATGTGATCTGTACTTTCTATATGTTCATTACAAAAGGAACAGTTATTGTTCTCAAAGCCAAAGCGTTTACTTAGAAACTCAGCAGAAGGATAAATTCCATTTAAAACTTTATAGTGGATCTCTTTTGCTTTCGGTGAAATAGGAAATTTAAAGAATTTAGATCTTAGAATTTGAGCTTCTTTTTTGGAGAAAAAATTAAGAATAGCAGCTCTAGAAACTGTTGCTGGGAAGATTTCTTTATTAAATATTTTCCTAATCGTTAAATTGTTTAATTTTGAGTCATCTAGGCGGAAACCATTCACCAAAAGCAAAGGGAGGTTTGGGCAAGAGCCAAATCTATTTAAAGTTGAGGCCATTAGTATAACTGTCTGAGGTATTGCCTCCATTACTTGGTTATATTCTCGTTTATCATTTATGTTATATTTAGCACAGAAGTTCTCAAAAGTTAAAACATTCCCTGTGCCGTCTAATAAGTGTAGTACAGACCAAATGCCCTTATTTTGCCAGTTTTGTAGGAATATTGATTTGTGTTTATATAGTACATATCTACAATTCCACAGAGGGGTCATATGAGGGCTAAAATTATGTTTATAAATCAATCTCCAATATAGTAAGACCTGTTGATGAAATGAGGAGAGTTTATAGGGGAGCTTTTTTAGGTCATAGTCACATCTGAGCAGGAATTCAATGCCCCCAAATTTAGCAAAAATTTCATTGGGAATATGAAACCAGAAATGTTTGGGTTGTTTAATAAATTGTCTCAGCCAGTTAATTTTGATGGTGCCATTAATGCATTCAAAGTCTATTGCTTTAACACCACCTTCCTCATATTCTTGAATCATGGTACCTTTTTTAATATAATGTGTTTTCCCTTTCCAGATATAATTGAAAATGGTTTGGTTGATGGCTTTAACGGCATCTTTGGGCATTGGTAATGAATGGGCTGGATAAATAAATCGGGAGATGCATTCCATTTTTGTCAGAAATGTTCTTCCTATGATGGAAATATCTCTTTGAGACCAGGAGTTGAGATAAGTTTTTGATTTCTCCAAGCAATTCCATATATTGAGCTTGACTAATTGATCAACATCTTTAGTGATATGCATGCCCAAATATTTCACTGTTTGTTTGACGGGAATGGTATGAATGGCTGATAGACTGCAATCATGAATAGGTAATAATTCACATTTACCTAGATTCAGTTTAAGCCCAGAGGCTTTAGAGAAAACATCTATATAATTAAGAATTTTAGGGACTTGATCAGAGTTGTGCATGAATATGGCTGTGTCGTCAGCCAGTTGGCTGATTGTTAGTTGTCTTCCAAATACTGTTAATTTATCAAAGTCAGAGTTTTTTATAAAAATTGAGAGCATTTCAGCTGCTGCAATGAACAACAGAGGCGAAATCGGGCAGCCTTGTTTTATTCCTTTACCTATTGAAAATCTAGGGGAGGTACCATGTGGTAATAGAACTGAGCTGTTGGTATCCGTGTAAATTAGTTTTATAAAGTCTAAAAAGTGCTCCCCAAAACCAAAAAGCTCTAAGGTCCTAAACATAAATTTGTGTTCAATCATATCAAAAGCTTTAAAAAAATCCAAAAATAAAATAAACCCCTCGTCAATTAGGTCCCTATAGTCAAGTAAGTCCAATACCAGGCGTATATTGTTGTGTATTGAGCGCCCTTTAATAAAACCTGATTGTGTCTCTGAGATAAGATCAGTGATGCCAGTTTTGAGTCTGTTGGCATAAATATGTGTTAAAATTTTGTAATCATTATTAAGTAAAGTAATTGGTCTGAGATTATCAATCAATTTTGGGTCCTTGCCAGGTTTGGGAATTAATGTGATGACTCCTTGTTTCATAGTATTTGGTAAAACTGATGTAGCACGAATTTCCTTTAACATATTAAAAAATAAGTCTTTTAGGTTAATCCAGAAGTGCCTGTAAAAATTGGCTGTCAAGCCGTCTGAGCCAGGTGATTTGTCTAGAGCTAAGGATTTTAAAGCTTTCTCAACTTCCTCCATTTGGATCTCTGCGTCACATGATTTTCTAAAATATTCATCAATTTTCGGTATCCGTCCTGAAATGGATTCAAAGAAACCCTCTGCATTAGTATGCAAGTAAGAGGAGGAGTATAATTCACTGTAACATTTAAATATTTCTTTAGAGATCCTCACAGAATCAGTACATTCTTTACCATCAATTATAAGAGACTTAATGGCATTTCGTTCTTGTCTTCTTTTCTCAAGCCTACAGAAGTATGCTGAGCTTCTCTCTCCCTCCTCTATCCATTTCGCTCTTGACCTAATATATGCTCCTTTGGCTTTATTAATATAGATGTTATCTAGGGAAGAGTGCAATAAAATCAGTTTTTGTTTGTCCTCTTCACATAAGGAATGTTTGTTGCATATTAAATGGATCTCTTTTACAATATCCATTTCTTTTTGTTTATTGGCTCGGCTTATGACTTTGCTGTATGAAATGGAGATCTGACGGATTTTAAATTTAAGAAATTCCCATTTCTCCCTGTAAGTTGACAATAATGTATCTTTAGTTATACTGTCGATTGTCCTTTTAACATCCTGACAGAAAGGGTCATGTTTTAGAAGATTTGAATTAAATTTCCAGTAGCCTTTATTTCTTCTGACTGCACTAGTGGGAGTTATGGTTAACTTGATCATACAATGATCTGTAAGCGGAGCTGCAGAAATTGAGGTATTTATGTCTATATTAGGTTGGAATTCAGAAATAAGCCAGTAGTCTAATCGCGATTTAATGGTGCCATCAGGTTTAAACCAAGTAAAGGTTTGAGTATCTGGATTTAACGCACGCCATATGTCACTAAGCTGAAATGTGTTACAGAAGTCTAGTAAAGTGGTATTATACTGATGATTGGGAAATCTTGAAGGTTGCCTATCAAGCCATTCATCCATAACCATATTGTAGTCGCCACCCAACACAAAAACAGGATTGATATATATTTGGGATAATTCCTTCAATATGTTAGTCACGTCTGTAATTAATTGTTTGTTCTGACTGTGGTTAATAAATCCATAAATGTTAACAAGAATCAAGAATTGTTTGTGTATTTCAAAAACGCAAATAATCCAGTGTCCTGTGACATCTCTTTTGGTTGCAACTACTTTCCCAGGAAAGTTATTTAGGAGTATGGCGACCCCTGCTGATCTATTTGTGCCATGACTATAGTATATTTTTTCTCCCCATTGATTTGTCCACATTTTTTCATCTGTATTGTTGCTGTGAGTCTCCTGAATAAGATAACAATGTGCTTTTTCATTTTTAAGGAATAGAAATGTAGCCTTTCTTTTTATAGAGTCTCGTAAACCCCTAGCATTAAGTGATGCAAAAGAAAAGGTTGTAATAAAAGACATAAAGGATAAAAAAGAATAAGGAAAAAATTAAAATAATAATAAAATAAAAATAACAAGTAGATAAACGGTTTAGGTTGTTACTTTGGACCAAGTACACTTGAAGAAAGCCCCTGATTAAATTGCTAAATATATGTTTTAACTCATAACTTTTTTCCCCTTTTTTTTTCCTTCCCTTTTTTCCTTTTTCTTCCTCTTTTTTCCTTCTCCTTCTTTTCCTTTTTTCCCTTTTCTTTCCCCTTTCCCTTCCTCCTTTTCCCCCAAGCTGCACGCTTGTTATGACAGAATCCAAAAACCAAATCTATAAAATTATCGAAAATATGTAATGCAAATTATCAAAATGGCATTGAAAAGGAGCTGCCTTATAAATCTACCCTTCAAAAAAAAAGGATTCAGGAACCTGAGTAAAAGTAGCATGTAAACATATCCAAATGCCAGCTGCCAGGAACACAGCGTACTTCAAAAGGGGACTATGAAATGACTCCCTATAAAGTAAACATTGAAGTAGCTTAGCAACATGTACAGAACATTAAAGAGTCAAAATGCTTGTTCAGCCATAGTTGTGAACCAGACCCTTAGATGCTGACTCTTCTACCATCGATGTATCCCACATGGCCTTTATACCAGACGTTTTTCCCAGCTGCACGGGCTTGCTCCATCTGTGGCCATGCTGCTGCGCGGGCATCCCTGTCGGCTTTACAGAAATCTTGCTTGAATCGGATCCCGGCTATTCTGCAGAATTTGGAGTTTTTGGTCAGCCTCCAAATTTCTTCACAGTGGTATCTCATGACAAACTGAAGAATAACCTGGCGGTTTCTCCCATTTTCACGTTTTCCCAGGCGGTGGACATTATCAACAATAGTGCCCATGGTCGTTGCCCACTGCGGTGCAATTTCTGACAGAATGTGGATTACCTCCTCACGGATCATTTCGTTATCCTTTTCTTTGATCCCGTGTATTTTAAGGTTCCAGCGCCTCTTGTACCTCTCCAGCTCAGTAATCCTTTCCTTTAGCTCTTCGTTTTCTTGTATAAGCTTGGGGATGTCTCTCTCAAAGCTCTGTAGTTTGGTCTGGCAATTTTTGATGTCAGCAGTATTAATTTCAACAAGACGGGTGATGCTGGCTACCATTGTGGCGGTCTCCCTTAACTGCGCTCCAAAATCATCAACTTTGGTGGTTAGTTTTGTGATAGCATCTACCAAGTTGTCGTAAGATTGCTCTTGGGCGGTTTTCATCTTTGAAAGTGGCGGAGCAGAGGACTTAGTTGGAGTGACGGGAGAACTTTTTCTCTTACCAGGACCGCTACTAACAGAGGTTTCCATCGGGGTGTAGTCATGGTCAGTAGTAGCTGTTGTTAGCTTAGCGTTCGTTTTCCCGCCGGACATATTAGTCGGATTTGATTAGTTTCCTGTGACAGAAACTTGCGTTCAAAATCACCAATTGAATTTACTTGCTTTGAAGCTGTCAGCTCTGAAAATGTTTTCAGTCTGAATATGAGTTATTGTCCAAGTTTCGGGGCTGGAGAATGCGGGTTTAGAAGAGCGAACTGGTCCGGATCGCCATCTTCCGGAAGTCATCTTTAATTTAGAAAGTTGCTGCTGTATATTTTCTGGTTTGCTTTACATCACGTGATGGTGGTTCATTCTGGAAATTATAAAACTGACCAAGGCTGATCTAACTTCCTAAACATTTCCACCTGCTGTTTTTGGTTTATATTCTGTCCACCTTATTCCTGGGGGTGCCGCTGTAGGAACGATTATGGGCGGAGCTTCCGGTTTCGGCTGCAGTAATGTTAAATCAGTCAGTAAGAGTGGAGCAGCATGGGGCATTTAAAATAGTGTTTTTAAAAGTTTTTCAAATTCATTTTAATGTATAGTCCACATACGTGTTTTGCACTCAAGTGGCAGCTAATTTCAGCTCTTCTAGTTTGTGTATTTTTTGAATGTTTTGCGTAGTTCTGGTACTTGTTTCTGGTGTTTGTGGTTGTGTCAGACTGGATAAATGGAAGCTTCTAACCACACGGTGACAGACGACATCCAAGCACGGTGTTGTGGCGTACGTCTGCTCTAAGGTAAATTTGATTATGTCCAACATATTTTAACAAAATGCAGCCGACTTTATTGCGGTGGAGACGTGCTGGTCTGAATGCGCACCGTGTCATTATGAGTACAGGCAACGAGAAGTCATAAATCATGACTCTTTCTTTGTTTGGGAGGGCAAGCCCCGGGAAAACCCTGTGAGTGTCTGGTATCATTGGAAAGCTTAGAAATTGTACTTTCTAAAAATAAAAATACACGTTTTTGCGGAAGCCGTAACTCCCGACTGACCAAACGTGAGTTTTCAACCTAGCTAAAATATAAACAAATCGTCTTTTTTTGGGGTCAGTTTTCTCACACTACCTACAAATTAAATATCATTTTGAAGGTCCTTCAATACAGAATATGGAAATAACGTTGCATCAGTTTTGAAAATGTCCTCAAAGTGACTCATTTTGCCAGCACGGGTCATTTGTTTACAGCGTTAGCATCTTAGCAGCGACGCTAACTGACGGAGCTACTATCTATGAGGCCACTTTCTAAGGTCGTCTTCCCATCCCTCCATAGTGGTGGGAAGTGGTGTGATTATATTACTGTTTTGAGGTGCAAGAGGCCGCCGCGTTCCCGCATTTCTGATGACAAAGTCATTGTTTTTGAACAAGGAAAAGTGTCCCGTCTCAGTGACAACCATACGTTCTAAACTAGTACCGGAAGTTGTTTCCATAATTCACGCAAGGCATCATGGGGCCTAGGAAGAAGGTGGATAAATATTAATTTTATTTTATTTACTGTACATGTATGGTCATTTTTTTTAAATGATGAGAAAAATGCTGTGATTTTTCACCACAATTTTGTAATTTTTCTCCTAAAAATCTGCCATTTTTCCACTTCAATTGGGACTCTTATAAATGTTATTTTTTTAATAAATTTGTATCATTTTCCTTATAAAATTTCAGCTTCTTCCTCAAAAATTGGTAACTTTTTCCTTATGAATTCACAAATTTTCCCACTTAAATTTGTAACTTTTTTTTCTCATAAATTCACACATTTTCCATAAATTTGTAACTTTTCTTTTTCTCTCAAACTTTGCGCCTTCTTTCTTATCCTCTTCAGTCTTCGTAGGTCATTAACCTCTTCCTGATTTCCACTTTACATTTCACTTACGAACCAGTAAAGGAGCTGCAGGCAGTGTTGGTGTGCAGACCAGTGGGCACACCACTGCACGTTTGTTACTTTTCTCTCACATATTTAGAACTTTTTTCTTGTAAACTGACAGGGTTTTTATCCTAAATTTTGGAAAATTTTCTTGTAAATTTGGAACTTTTTTCATAAACTCTGCTAGTTTTTCCCTCATAAGTTTGCTAACTTTTTTCTTATACTGTACATCTGTAACTTTTTTCTCATGAAGTCACATATATATATATAATTTTCTGATAATTCTCCATAAATGCTACATTTTTTAAAATCATAATTTAAAAAAAATGTTGCCATGAATTTGTAACTTTTCCAAAAAAATGTACAACTTTCCCTTATAATTTTTCACTTGACATTGCTAACACTAGGGTATTCTTTAATTTGAGCGAGAACTAAATCAGTACCTTTTCATTTTCGGCCCGTCACCTGCTTGTGTTTGTTTTTGGAGAGTCACTTGTTTTTCTTTGAGGATCTGGCAACCCACGCCCATGTCCGTGTCCCCCTCAGATGTTGCTCCTGGTGGCGCTCCTGGACGGAGCGTGGTGCCGCTGTGTGGACCAGAAAAGGTTGTGGTCCAGAGTGAGCAGCCTGGACTGGGCACCGCGGGAACTGAAAGACTGCGAGGACACGGCCATGCTGCCAGAGCTGTCCACGCGCTCGCTGTCTCCCTGGAATTACTGGTGAGGGGTTTTTTTTTTTTTTTTTTTTTTGTTACTTATTTGTACCCGTAGGTAGACTTGGTTTGCAGTCTGGTGACAAGCCACCGGCTGCTGGTCGCTGCGTGCGCGAGCGCCCTAAACCTACATGTTTTTGGTGTGCGGGAGGAAACCGGAGAAATCCCGGAGTAAACCCACGCAACACGGGGAGAACATGCAAACTCCACACAGCTCACTGTTGGTCGGGGGCTGGGATCGAACCCACGATCTCATGATCCCCGCGATCCCCCGGCCGAGGGTAAAACTGTGCTGCCACAGTGCTAAACCACTGCACCACCGTGCAGCCAGGGGTTGTTGCCATCCTGCAACTTTTTCTCATCAAGTTCTTACTTTTTCCTCCTAAACTGGAAGTGTTTTTCTCAGAAATCTGAATTTTTTTCTTGTAAATTTCAAATATTTTTTCATAAACTTTTCTTTTTTTTCCTCATAATTTGCTTTTTCTTAGAAATTTGCAGCTTTTTTCCTTGTAAACTTTTCATGTTTTTCTTGTAAATTTTGAGATAGTTTTTCTTGAAAATTTGCAACTTTTTCTCATATATTTGCAACTTTTTTCTTGTAAACAGGCAGTGTTTTTCCTCAGAAATTTGAGGTTTAGATTAGAAATTTTTTCATAAGCTTTGACACTTTTTTCTTATAAATTTCAAGTATTTTTTTTCATAAACTTTTCATTTTTTTCTCATAAATTTGCTTTTTCTTCGAAATTTGCAGCTTTTTTCCTTGTAAACTTTCAATGTTTTTCTCGTAAATTTTGAGATTTTTTTTTCTTGTAAATTTGCAACTTTTTCTCATTTGCAACTTTTTTCCTTGTAAATTTGGAACTTGTCTCTTGTAAACTGGCAATGTTTTTCTTGTAAATTTGAATTTTTTTCTTCATAAACTTTGCCACTTTTTGACTCATAAATCTGCTACTTTTTCTTATAAATTTGCAACTTTTCTCATATATTTGCAATTTTTTTCTTGAAAATTTTGAACTTTTTTCCTTGTAAACTAGCAGTGTTTCTCTCATGAATTTGAATTTTTTTTTTGTACATTTGCAATTTTTTTTGTAAATTTTCAGCTTTTTGCTTTTAAATTTGCAACTTTTTTCTTGTAAATTTGTGACTTTTTCTCATAAATTTGCAACTTTTTGCTTTTAAGTTTGCAACTTTTTTCTCATAAATTTGCAACTTTTTTCTCAAAAATTTGCAACTTTTTGCTTTTACGTTTACAGCCTTTTCTCATAAATCTGCAAGTTTTTGCTTTTAAGTTTGCAACTTTTTCTCACAAATTTGCAACTTTTTTCTCATAAATTTGCAGCTTTTTGCTTTTAAGTTTGCAACTTTCTTATAATTTGCAACTTTTTTCTTGTGAATTTGCAACTTTTTTCCTTGTAAATTTGCAATGTTTGTCATAAATTTGAATTTTTTCTTGTAAACTTGAAATATTTTTTTCATAAAGTTTGTCACTTTTTCCTCATAAATTTGCTACTTCTTCTTATAAATTTGCAACTTTTTTCATGTAAAGTTGGAACTTTTTCCCTTGTAACCTGACAATGTTTATCTCATAAATCAGATTTTTTTTCTTGTAGATATTAAACTTTTTTCATGAACTGCGCTACTTTTTCTTCATAAAATTGTGCCTCCTTGGTCGCCTCATGCGGCTGTTTTGTGACTTTTATTTGTCTTCCAGCATAAACCGAGAGGAGGACCGGGTCCCACAGGAGATCAACATCGTCAAGTGCGTGCATCACAGCTGCATCATCAACGAACAAGAGAACCACAGCTACAACTCTGTACCAATCTACACTAAGAATTTAGTCCTGAAGAGGGTCCGCTGCTCCCCACAGTCCAACAAGTACAAAGTTATAGGGGAGTTTGTCAAATTCCCCGTGGCCTGCATCTGTGCACGGCCCAACTATGGAAACTAAAAAAATCTGTGGATAAAAGTAGTAGCAACTCAATGTTTTTAGGAGCAAAGAGTACCTGCAGGAGGGGTCATGGTGCTAAATGAACTGGGCGGAAGTCTGGGCTGCTCTGCCTGGACTGATGCTCCCATGACCCGGATCCCTGGATAAGCAGTAGAAAATGAATGGATGGGTGGAGTTAAAAAAAGCAAGTTTAAAAGCAAAAAGTTGTAAATTTATATAGAATATACAAAAATCAAATTTATAAGAAAAAAAGCAGAAAAGTTTTCATTAAGATTTGAAAACTTATTGAAACAAAACAGTTAATTTACAAGAAATCGATTTGCCAGATTACAAGAAAAACAAAATCCATCATCCATCTTCTTCCGCTTAATCCTTTCGGGGTGGCGGGGGGCTGGAGCCTATCCCAGCATCTTTGGGCGAGAGGCAGGTGAGAGTGAAAAACAAAATTCATGGCGTTAAAATAGTGAAAGCCATGAAAAGTCAGAATTTTAGAAGAAAAATTAGTAACATTTCAAGAAACTGTTGCAAATTTATGAGGAAAAAAGTGAGTTCATGAGGAAAATATTTATTGAAAAAAGTTTTTAAAAATCATTTTAAAAAGTCAGTTTCTGGAGAGAAAAGTTTTTATTTTATTAATGTTGACAGGTGTGTTTATTCTGATAAATCAACTGCCTTAGCTTTAATTCTGCTATTCTAACACTTTAATTTAATGGCATAATGTTAAAAGTGAAATATTTTAAACATACTGATTAACAATGTGAATTTTTTTTCTGATTTTTCTAAATCAGTCTCAGTGCTATACATAAACTAGAAAAGGTGCTTTCACACATTTGTGTATTTTTTTATATTTGTTTTTTTAATTATTATTGTGTAGTTTGCACATTTAAGGTCAATATGGAGAAAGATTAAAGATGCACTTTGTAGAAAATTGAAATATAAATGATCACCACTAGATGGCAGAATTTCTCTCAGTAGTGTGCCCCCCCACACGTATTAATTAACAATAAGTCATTCATCACTGGTATTTTATTTTTCGCTTACCTTGGATTTCACTTGCTTTTCATATTATTTTAGTGATTTCTTTTTTTTAAATAGACCAAAATATGTTATGATGTCCTACTTTCTGTGTCGCTGTTCCGTTTACTTCCTGTTAGCTTAGCTATCATATTGTTTACATCTTTTACCCGTTCATAACGGGCTCTAATCTTACTCCCAGCTGTTAGCGGGCTTATTTTAATATATTACCTTATGTGTGTGTGACAGAGATCATCCTGCGCAGTTCGCCCCACACGGGACACGAACCCGCGACCTCTCAGTCAACTACACAGTTCGAGCATGGGAGACACAGCACGATCGCGCTGAGCTAAAAGTCCAACCGATAGCTCAGCGCTACCGATACTGTATGAGGCTTTGGGAGGGAGGTTTACTAACGTTCTACGCCGAACAGTACTAGTTGGCATCCGTTACACGTGCAGCATCCCTCACTTATTGCTGTTAATGCTGCTATTAGCAGTTGTTGTTAGCCTGGTTAGCTTTGAGCTGCTAGTGTGTTATTGATTATTCTTATCAAACTTTTACCTGCGTCTAATGACACTGCATGGGCTCACATGAACCCGGGGAACATGTTACTGGAGCCTCTTATGACAAGGACTCTGATTTTACATGTCTCAGAATTACTTATTAGCAGCAATAACTGAAGGACGCTGCTCACATACATTAATAATAAAATAAGACGGATAACCAGTGTTGCCAAGTCCGCTTATTATAAGCAACTTGACTAATGGCAAGTTAAGGTGGCCCTGCCTCTACTTCCGCAAACGGGACCTTAAATAAAAAAAAACTCTCCATTGAAATGAATGGCAAGAGCGAAATTATCTTTTGATCCCGATCAAATTTTGACACATATGATGTTTGTCAATTTAAAAGATAATTTTCCACGTAATTAAAGTTATCAGCTGTCGTAAAATAACAGAGTAATATTTAGTTTTTGTTTCAAGACTAGCGGACAAATCTCCCATCATCCCACATCACTAAACTGTAATCATGTTTAGTGCTGTTACTTATGCAGAATGTACATGTTTTTTCTTTTAATCAGAGTTTAAAAGTTAATTTATTCAAAGTTTTTATGTTGACTGTTTACTATAAATTTGCTGTTGCTTCTGCAGAATGCAGATGTATTTTCCTTTCATTAGAGTTTATAAAATTCAGCTATTCAGTGCTGACTGTGTTTACAGTCAATTCACTGCAAACAAAAATAAATCGATATATTTATGCTGTTATCAAGCAGCCTCTCTTTTACACATTGTGGTAGGTTGCCTGTTGGGCTTTTTAAGCTTGTTTCCCTAGAGCTGGTTGCTTGTTTCTCTTGCGAGATCTGGCAACACTGCAGACAACCTAAGATGAAGCTTTTAAGCTGCAAATTTACAGGGGAAAAAAATTCTGAGAAAAAAGTTGAAAATTTACAAGAAAAAAGTTGCAGATTTATGAGAAAAAAGTTTGAAATTTACAGGAAAAAAATGCACATTTATGAGAGTCAAATTTATGAGAAAAGAGTTGCAAATTTATGAGGAAAAAAAAGTCTAATTTTTGAGAAAAAAAAAGATGAAAATTTTCAAGAAAAAAGCTTCAAACTTCTTAGGACAAAATTTGCAAATTCATGAGAAAAAAGTTGCAAATTTACAGGAAAACGTTGCAAATGTATCAGAAAAAAAAAGCTGAAAATTTATGAGAACAAAAGCTGAAAATTTACAGGAAAAAAGTTACAAATTTATGAGGAAAAACGTTGCAAATCCATGAGAAAAAGTTGAAAAATCATTATTATTATTTTGCATTTGTGCTGTTCAAAGTCATGTTATTTAGTTCCCCAACATGATACAGAAAAGTTTAATGAATGATTTTGGGGAACAATTCTCTCTTTTTTCCAGGTTGTAGGGGCATTGTCCCCCCTTGATTTGCACATGTGTGTGTGTGTGTGGGGGGGGGGGGGGGTGCAGGTTAACATGGGGGATGATGTTGGTCGTTTTGCTAACAACCCCAACAGCACACATACGTTGGGCCAATGTCAGCAAGTCTGCGTGGGGAATACAGCTTATACGTCATTTGCACATTGGCAGACATTGGCTAGACGTCGGCGTGCAAACAACGTCGATAAGATGTATTCGTTTTGTACACTGGGCAGACACGTGTGCTGTTGGGGACGGGGCATAGCACCCCCACCCCACCCCCCATCTCATCTACTGCATATAGATTTTAAATATATTCTCATAGATGATACTTGAATACAGTAATTCAGACACACAGTATTACTGTATATACTATACTGTATTACTTTATACAGTAATTTAGACTTACAGAACTGCAAAGTGCACCTTTAAAGTTAATTTTACCTCCATTAGTGTTGCAGATTTGTGAGTAAAGTTGCAGATTTAAATATTAAAAAGCACAGTTGTGAGTATTCAGTTGGCCCATCGTGTTTTAAGCTGTTCTGCTGCTTCTTACTGCTGGTTTATAAAGGAATCCAGAGAATTTTAACAAAAGAAGCTACCTCCATGTTACTGTAGTATTTTATATATATACATATGGGTTTTTTTAAATGGTAGTTGACTCATTTTAGTCATTATGAAGGAAGATGAAAGCAGTGTTTTTTAAAGTGAACTTAAGATGAAAATATTACGTTTTCAGTGCTTTTGTGTATCTGGAATGGCAACCAATGGGGAAGCAGAACCCTGTCGCTGTGTCAGGGTCTGCCTTGGTCCCAGTACCTCTCATTAAATAAACGGGCGGTTTTGATTTCGCTCCAGCTGTGACGTGAATGATGCCACCTCCTCCCATCGTAACGACAGCGGGAGTATGCCTGTGAGTCTCTAAGCCCACCCAACAGAGTTAGCTTAGCGACCACAGTTTTTATGGCTGCTTTCTCTCACCCCGGGGCACACGCCCCACTCCCAGCTGGCTCATTAGCCCACACCTGAGTATATATGACAGTATTCTGGCTCGTTATAGTTTGGCCAGAATCGCTTGATGGATCACTAGCATTAGCTTAGATGTGGGATTTCTGTCGGGTTTTTTTTAGCACACAAGTTTTCTGCGCTGAAAGTCAACCACTGAGGAAATTGTTTACAAATATGTAGCAACAACCAGGAGATGGTTAGCTTAGCGTAAGGGTCTAGACATGCGGCTCTGGAGCCACATGTGGCCCATTTGCACATAGCCAATGGCTGCTGTTGGGAATTTTTTCTATTTTTGAAAAAAAATATATAAAAAGTTTCTAATTTACAAATGTGAAGTTACACACTTAAGAAAATAAGCATGCAAACTTGGTCGGAAAAAATTTGCAAAATTACAATAAAGCTACAAATTTACACGTATAAAGTTGTAAATGAATGTAAAATTGAAAATTTACCTTTTAAGAGTTGCAAACTCTTGAGTGAAACTTTCCTCATTTTTAAGGACAGCTGTAAATGTGATAGAAAATATTTTTCGTAAATGTAGACATTTGTTTCAGTATTTTTAATCTTTTTCAGATTTTTTGGGGGGGACAGTGTAGTTACTGCCCCCTGATGGACAAACAGTGTAAAACAAATGTGAACATAAAAATGTGAACGTACTTGAGAAGAAGCACTGTATTTTCATATATACTGTATTTTTGAAACATGGGCCCATTGGTGATCAGTTAACTGTTGGCCTTAATTTTAACTTTGTCACCAGGTTATTTTCATTTTATTGTGTTTTTGTAAAATGTGTGAAAGCATCATGACTCGTTTCATCTGAAAATGTTCAGACTCATCAGTGTTGTCTCAACTTTTTTATAATACACCATTTTCTATCTAAATAAAATCAGTTTCTATCAGTCATTTGGTGTCTTCTCTTCAGTCTCATTCTGGGGGTCATGTTTTGTTCCCTGCAAACCCAAAACAGACGATAATCCCAGCAGATTCAGATTAGCGTACAAGTGGAAATCTACAGTGGAAATCCGTTAGCTTCCATAATCTCAGGGTTGTCCTCATTGGATAACAGCACCAGCAACAACCACCCTCTAAAATCTGAATTCACATAGATACTGCTTAAGCATTATATGGGATAGTTTAATCAGCGTTTTAGCTCAGTGGTTGCCAACTTGCGGTCCCTGGGATGTTCACGTTTCTGAGGGAAGTGTTTTAATTTCACTTCTTAAAGGCGACAACATTCTGACATCCTGGCCAGTAGGTGTGACACTTATTACATCAACCCAATTTTGTGGCCCAAAAAGCCTGAATTTGTGGGAGCTTTTTTAAAAAGGTGTGATGTTTTGAGGCTTTTTTGCACTAAAAGTTGGGAAGAATTACAAATTTTAAAGCAGATGCCTTTGCCCCCATGGTTTACTGCAATGATATTCTACAGACCACAAGAAAAGCACAGGATTGTCAACATTTTTTATTAAACAGCGATTTGTAAATTAAGCAAAAACTTCTGTTATACAAAAAAACTCTTGTGCAACAGCAAATACAGACGTCAACACAGTTAAGTGGGAATGAAGTAGCTACTCAAATTTCAAGATTCAAAGATTTTATTGTCAATACTACTATACATGTAGGACATGCAGAATTGAAACGGCATTTCTCTCTCCACTGGTGTGCATAATATGAAAGGAAAAGGAATAAGGCTGGAAAAAAGAAACCACAGCAGTCTTATGTACAGTAATGCAACCCGCAGTGCAAATGGCGACAAGACCCAGACCTCCCATAGTGCAAATAGATAAACGATTAACGATGATAAAACCCAGCAATCCTATATACAGACAACTAGAGATGAATACCCGTAGTTGCAGTTCAATGCAGTAGTGTAGGTGCAGATAGTAACAGGACTGCATGTGGTCAGTATTGCAGTGACAGCAGCAGATATGGCATTTGTGCAAATGGTTGCAGTTAATGTGCAGACATACAGCAGCAAAAGTATTACTGTTGGTGTGCTAGTCTTCCTGTGCCAACAGCTGAGGTAGTTATTGTGCACATGATCGTGTTACCCTCCGGCGGGCCCGGAGGCTTTGGTACCTTTTCCCCGAGGGCAGGGGGCTGAAGAGGGAATGTGAGGCGTTGCCTGTGATGCTGATGGCTCTGCGAGTGAGGTAGATGTCTGGGAAGGGGTGGGGGGGCAGAGAGGCACAGATGATCTTGCTGGCTGCTTTCACTCTTGCTGAGAACTTGAATTAAAGTGAGGTTGATCCCATCCCGCATGTGGAGTATGGGGCGGCGCCTATCTGTTTCTCTGTCCCTAGGCCACACAGCTACTGTAAGTGGTGAAAGCTACAGTGGGAGGTGTGTTAACTGAGCATCAACTCTTTTCCCCATTCCATTATGCTGAGCATCAAGCTAGAAGGTAGAATGTACCATTTTTATATGGTGTTTGGCATGACCTGGCTGGGATGAATTAAAAAGGATAAAAAATAATTATCCATTACAACAGCTGAATACGTTAGATTTGGAAATTATGGCAGCATCTTCATTTGAAAACTCCCTAACCACACCGTTCCCCAACCACTGTACCAAGTGCAGAGAAAAAAGTAATTTATTCTGTTGCTCTGTACTATCCAAGCCTGTTTTTCTGAAGAAAATTGCTGAATATTCTCTTTCCATGCCTGACTCCTACCGGTCTGCACGTCTTAACACACACCTGTCCTTTACTGGGAGGAGGGGCTCTCCTTGGAGGGGGGGGTGCACATTGGTGAGTGTCCAGATGGGGAGATTCACAGCTTTAAAGCTCATGGACAAGATGCAGTAATGATTGTACCTCCAAAGATGGATAAAATGTCGGACAAATTTGATTGGCGAAATTAGCGTTAGTTGACGAGGATTGGCCAAATTTGCGGGGAAGTTGCAGTGATTGGACAAAGTTGCAAGGTCACAAAAGATGCGGCAAATCAGTGATTTTGCATTAATCAGTGCAACTGCAACATTGCAAAATTCTGGAAGGACTGATACACACACAGCATATGGCTAGCTGCTGGGCTAGTCATGTTCTACATACATATCTTACTTACGGTTACAATACAATCATTTGTATCCTGTCATCACAATGCTGCAGATGTTATCAACCATTATCATTAGCTACTGAATATGGCGCCTCCGTTTTCCATAAAAATGTTAGCTATATAAATACTAGATCGGACATGACTGTTACTGGCCATCAGTCTCATCCAGGTGCTCAGACAAATGTTCCTCTTAAAATTTTCTCAATATGTTTTTGAAGAAATACGTTATCTTTTGTTCTTATTAAAGACAAGAATAGAAAGGAGATGTCTTTACCTTCTTAACATGTTTCGACTGTACACTGCAGCCTTCCTCAGAAGAGTCAACTGATTGTTGCCAGGTGACATCAGCTGATTTTCGTAGGCGGGGCCAGCTCAGCAGATCTGTCAGATCCACCAAGCCGGCCCACGAAAGCCCCGCCTACGAAAATCAGCTGACTAAGTCACCTGGCAGCAATCAGCTGACTCTTCTGACGAAGGCTGCAGTGTAGTCGAAACATGTTAAAAAGGTAAAGACATCTCCTTTCTATTCTTGTCTTTAATAAGAACAAAAGCTAAATAATTAAAAGACGACAAAATGAACCTACTTGAGCCAAGAAATACTTTAATTATCCAAATTTCTAAACATATTGTTGATGCAGTATATAAAACAAAGTTTTCATTAAAATACTGTCTAGTGCACCTTTAACTGGTCCAAAAAAATGTTTTTGACTAAGTAAAGTTTGAAAATTTAAGTCATTCTTTAATTTTTGTGAAGAGAGAAAACACTTCCCAATTTTTAAAGCGTTTGAAATAAGGCTTGGCGATATAGCAGAAAATTAATACAATTTCTCTGAATTGCAACAGTATATATTGTGTATTTCATGCACTGAATGTGCTTAAAATTTGGCTTTAAGCTCACCTCAAAGCCCCCCCCCCCCCCAAAAAAAAAAGTTTATCCACACAGGTAGAAATACTTGCTCACCAGAGTTAATACTTGGCGGTCCAAAATTGACAATTTGTCACTTTTTTTTTTTTTTTTTTAATTTGTCTACATTTCTTCAGTTCCTTTGGCCAGGCAAGTGCTCTTTATTTTTGAAGGGTTATGAGACTGATAGGAGCCCTTATTGTGAAAGTTCACTCACAAAAAGTCCTGGTTCATATTAACATGGAACTATACTCGATATGCGCAATATAGGCATCTCATGCATCGCTGTCAGCCAAATGTATCGGTATATTACTCAGCCCTTGTCTGCAGGGTGAGAGTGAATGAAGGGAAGGAATGAATGTGTTTGTTTATAGTGAGTGACGAAGGGAGGGAGGCCTGAAATAGGCAAATGTGTGTCAGGTTGTTATATTTGTGTATTTATAATATTTATAATTGTGTATTTATAATGTATTTATGTTTTTTGCATTGATGTATGTGGTTATTGTGTATTCCTTTTCTTTCCTTTTTTTTTTCTTTTTTTCTTTTTACTTGTTTCTCCTTTCTAAAGCCCATCCAGGGACAAGAGTTGCAAATTAGCTAATAGCTATACACTCTGTGCAACACATCAGATTGATTGTCATTGATTAATTGTCTATGTTTATTGCACTGTCCCTGTCAAATAAACAAATCTATCTATCTATCTAACCCCAGTTTCTCTCCTCACTTTCCCAGTACATTGCATACTTATTGAAAAAAGTTGCAAATTTGTGTACAAAGCTGCAAATTTATAGGAAGTTGCAAATCCACAAGAAAAAAAAAAATCAATGAGGAAATTATTGCACGTTTAAGAAGTTGACTTGTTTTGTCGCATTTATGTGTAATGTGGTCATTTCATTCGGTCCTCGTCTTTAATTCTATGAATGGAATGGGGATAACAAGGGATATCAGGAAATATACAGACGTGGACAAAATTGTTGGTACCCCCGTTAAAGAAAAACCCACAGTGGTCACAGAAATAACTTGAATCTGACAAAAGTGGTAATAAATAAAAACTATGAAAATTAACTAATGAAAATCAGACAATGCTTTTGAATTGTGGTTCAACAGAATTATTTTAAAAAACAAACTCATGAAACAAACTCATTTCCCTTACAGAGACTTGGTTAGGGCAAGGGGATTATGTTGGTTTAAATGAATCAACTCCCTCTGGTTATTTAAACTGTCAAAATCCCAGAAGTTCTGGTCGTGGAGGAGGAGTAGCAACAATTTACCATTCCAAATTACTAGTTAATGTAAAGCAAAAAACTATAATTCCTTTGAGGGCCTGGTCCTCAGTATTGGGCACTTAAGCAATTTTAGGTTAAACCCAATTTTATTTGCCATAGTTTATCGTCCCCCATCAACCTACTCAGAATTTTTATCCGAATTTGCTGATTTCTTAGCTGATTTAGTGCTGAAATCTGATAGAATAATTATAGTAGGGGACTTTAATATACATGTGGATGTAGATAGTGACTGCCTTAATGTGGCATTTAATTCAATATCAGAAAGTAGGAAATTCTACTCATTACCTCCACCATACATTGGACCTTGTTCTGACATATGGCATAGAAATAGAAAATCTTGTAGTGTCAACTCATAACCCTGTACTGTCAGACCATTGTCTGTTAACCTTTGATTTTACTATTTCTGACTATTTGGCTCCTAAAGAAAAATATTATTACAGTAGATGCCTCTCAGATGATGCTGTTTCCAAATTTATGCAGATTGTTTCCTCTATGCCATGTGTCAACACAACGGAAATAAGCTATAGACAGCTTGCTCCTTCTGTAATTGATAACATGGTGGATAGTGTTTCAGCTTCTCTGCATCAGACTCTAGACTTGGTGGCCCCCTTAAAAAAGAAAAAGTCTAATCAGAGATTTCTAACTCCTTGGTTCAATACAGAAACTCGTAGCTTAAAACAGAAGACTCGTCAATTAGAAAGAAAATGGCGCTCCACTAATTTAGATGAAATCTATTTAGCTTGGAGAAATCATCTTTTAATTTATAAAAAATCTCTTAGAAAAGCTAGAACGAGTTATTACTCTGCATTAATAGAAGAGAACAAGAATACAGTGATCCCTCACTTATCGCGGTTAATGGGTTCCAGAACCGACCGCGAAAAGTGAAAAACCGCGAAGTAGCATCACCCCTAATGACGTCACCCATAAATAATACGTACGTTCATTCTCTCACTCTCTCTCTCATATGATACGTGTGTGTGTAAGTGTACATACATACGTAGATGTAAATAAAGTGTACATAAATATGTTTTTAGAACTCTTTTATTCTTATAACAAGATACGTAACTCAAGATGAAGATGATTTACTGCACAGGTTAATGAGAGCTTTACTGCTCCTCAGGTGACGCCTCATCGTCAGGTGCTAGAGGCGCAGGATCGTCGAGGGCAGCTTCCGATAGAGCTGGAGAAGCTGCAGGAGGCGGCGTAGTGGCTCGACGGGAAGACTATTTCGCACAAAACGGCACAAGAGAACAGCAAAAAGTTCCACGCGGCGAGACTAAGCAACACAAGCAATAAAGAGCAATGAATGTGGTCTTCCTTCGCTGCATGGGCGCTCGGCAGGGAGAGAAGGTGGGTGAAACGTCTCGGCCAATCAGCTTGCGGGGTGAAACGTCTCGGCCAATCAGCTTGCGAGATTTCCGAGCCGAGCCAACACGAGAACAGCGAACAGAGAGGTGGATTTTGAGTTGTGCGGGCTCTCCGTGTTGATACCTGATGGTCTAATGTAGTCTCCCTGCCTTCTGCAAGCGCCCGCCCATTATTTCTCAATTTTGAATTTTTGATGAATATTTTTGAAAAATCCGTGATGCACTGAGGGCGCGAAAGGTGAAGCGCGAAGTAGCGAGGGATCACTGTAATCCCAGGTTTCTTTTCAGTACTGTAGCCAGGTTGACAAAGAGTCAGGACTCTGTCAATCCTAGCATTCCCTTAGAGCTTACTAGTCAGGACTTTATGAACTTTTTCAATAATAAAATTTCATCCATCAGAGATAAAAATCAATCAGATTCTTCCCACAGTTAACTTAAATCCTGTAACTACTACAACTCCTTCTATTGATGTCTGTCTTGATGAGTTTACTCCAATCGACCTTTGTGAGTTAGACAAAATAGTTTCCTCATCCAAACCTTCAACTTGTCTTTTAGACCCTATTCCTACCAGGTTATTTTAAGAAGTCTTCCCAATTATTGGTAGCCTTATTCTTCATATAATCAATTCTTCATTAACTTTAGGCCATGTACCGCAGGCTTTTAAAATGGCTGTAATTAAACCCTTACTCAAAAAGCCAACGCTAGATCCAGGAGCTTTAGCTAACTATAGACCAATCTCTAATCTCCCTTTCATTTCAAAAATCTTAGAAAGAGTTGTTGCTACGCAATTATTTGACCACCTACAGGGAAATGGTTTACTTGAAGAGTTTCAGTCTGGGTTTAGAATCCATCATAGTGTAACGGATGCCAACTAGTACTGTTCGGCGTAGAACGTTAGTAAACCTCCCTCCCAAAGCCTCATACAGTATCGGTAGCGCTGAGCTATGGGTCGGACCTTTAGCTCAGCGCGATCGTGCTGTGTCTCCCATGCTCGAACTGTGTTAGTTGACTGAGAGGTCGCGGGTTCGTGTCCCGTCTGGGGCGAACTGCGCAGGATGATCTCTGTCACACTGGTGCCGTGACCCGGATGGGAGTGAGGTTTAGGGGGGAGAGTGTAACGGATGCCAACTAGTACTGTTCGGCGTAGAACGTTAGTAAACCTCCCTCCCAAAGCCTCATACAGTATCGGTAGCGCTGAGCTATGGGTCGGACCTTTAGCTCAGCGCTATCGTGCTGTGTCTCCCATGCTCGAACTGTGTTAGTTGACTGAGAGGTCGCGGGTTCGTGTCCCGTCTGGGCGAACTGCGCAGGATGATCTCTGTCACAATAGTACTGAAACAGCCTTAGCGATGGTCACCAACGACCTCCTCATTGCATCTGATAATGGACTAGTTTCTGTACTTGTCCTTTTAGACCTTAGTGCAGCTTTTGATACTATCGATCATAATATTCTACTTAATAGATTAGAACACTATGTTGGACTTAATGGAACTTCGTTGCAGTGGTTTAGATCTTATTTATCTGATAGGTTCCAATTTGTTCATGTAAATAATGAGTTTTCTTTCAACTCAAAGCTCAGTCATGGAGTTCCACAGCGATCTGTGCTAGGCCCTACTCTTTTTAGTTTATATATGCTTCCGTTAGGCAACATTATTAGAAAGCACTGTATACATTTTCATTGTTATGCTGATGACACGCAATTATACCTGTCAATGAAGCCAGATGATAGTAATCAATTAGCCAAGTTAGAAGCCTGTCTTAAGGAAATCAAAGCTTGGATGACTTGTAATTTCCTGCTATTAAATTCAGATAAGACTGAAGTCATTCTTGTTGGTCCAAAAAACCTTAGAAATTCCTTTCCAAATCAAATTTTCAGTTTGGATGCGGTTACTCTTTCTCTTAATAGCTCTGTGAGGAACCTTGGAGTTATTTTTGATCAGGATTTGTCCTTCAATTCACATATTAAATTTGTTTCTAAGACTGCCTTCTATCATTTGCGTAATACTGCCAAGATTAGGAGCATCTTGTCTCAGAGTGATGCTGAGAAACTGATCCACGCTTTTGTTAGCTCGAGATTAGATTATTGTAATTCTTTATTATCAGGCTGTCCTAAAACATCTTTAAAAAGTCTTCAGCTGATCCAAAATGCTGCAGCAAGAGTTTTAACAGGTACTAGAAAGAGAGATCATATCTCTCCGGTTCTGGCCTCCATTCGTTGGCTTCCCATAGAGTTTAGAATTAAGTTTAAAATCCTTCTTCCTTTATTCTTCCAATGTTGTCAGATATCAGAAAATAAGGGAACATGTGATGAAAATGTAAACAATGCATTGCTGTAACGACCTGTATACCCTTTACAAAAACTTAAAAAAAAAAAAAAATCCTTCTTCTTACTTACAAAGCTCTAAACAATCAGGCTCCTTTTTATTTAAAAGATCTGATACTACCATATTATCCTAACAGAGCACTACGCTCCCAAAATGCAGGATTACTTGTAATACCTAGAATCTCCAAAAGTACAATGGGAGGCAGAGCCTTCAGTTATCAAGCTCCTCTCCTGTGGAATCAGCTGCCAATCTGGATTCGGGAGTCAGACTCGATCTCTGTTTTTAAGAATAGGGCTAAAACCTACCTTTTTGATATAGCCTACAATTAGGGAGGGATCATGTGTTTCTGAACCCTCCCTTAGTTATGCTGCTAATAGGTTTAGTCAGCCGGGGGACCTCCAGTAATGCACTGGGCCTCACTCCTTTTCTCACTCTCAATGAAATATGTTTTTTGCTGGTCACTAACATTTGTTTGTTCTCTCCCATAGATTGAGTCCCCACCGTGCTGTTTGCTCTCTACATGTCTGTTCTTTTCTTCTTCTCTATCCCCTCACCCCCCAGCCAGTCGCAGCAGATGACTGCCCCTCCCTGAGCCTGGTTCTGCTGGAGGTTTCTTCCTGTTAAAAGGGAGTTTTTCCTCTCCACCGTCGCCAAGTGCTTGCTCACAGGGGATCGCCTGATTGCTGGGGTCTTTCTGCACCTGTGGGGGTTCCCCCTACACTTGATAGTGCAATGAGATGATTGTTGTTGTGAAATGGCGCTATATAAATAAAGTTGAATTGAATTGAATTGAAACAGGCCTGGACAAAAATGATGGTAGAAAAGATTGAAAATGTGGCCATAGGGACATGTTCAACCAAGATGTGTCCTCTAATTAACATCACAGGTGTCTACAAACTTGTAGTCAGTCACTGTGCTGTTTGACATGGTGTGTACCACACTAAACATGGACCAGAGGAAGCAAAGAGAGAGTTGTCTCAGGAGATTAGAAAGAAAATTATAGACAAGCATGTTAAAGGTAAAGGCTATAAGACCATCTCCAAGCAGCTCGATGCTCCTGTGACTACAGTTGCACATATTATTCAGAAATTTAAGATCCACGGGACTGTAGCCAACCTCCCCGGACGTGACCGCAGGAGGAAACCTGATGAAAAATGGAAGAGACGGATAATGCGAATGGTAACAAAAGAGCCCAGAACAACCTCTAAACACATTCATGGTGAACTCCAAGGTCAAGGTACATCAGTATCAGATCACACCATCCGTCGTCATTTGAGCTAAAGTGGAGTTCATGGGAGACGACCAAGGAGGACACCACTGTTGAAAACAAATCATAAAAAAGGCAGACTGGAATTTGCCAAACTGCATGTTGACAAGCCACAAAGCTTCTGGGAGAATGTCCTATGGACAGACAAAACTGGAACTTTTTGGCAAGACACATCAGCTCTGTGTTCACAGAGGCAAAATGAAGCATACCAAGAAAAGAACAGTCCCTACTGTGAAACATGGAGGAGGTTCTGTTATGTTCTGGGGCTGCTTTGCTGCATCTGGCACAGGGTGTCTTGAATCTGTGCAGGGTACAATGAAATCCCAAGACTATCAAGGTATTCTAGAGAGAAATGTGTTGCCCAGTGTCAGACAGCTTGGTCTCAGTCGCAGGTCATGGGTCTTGCAACAGGATAATGACTCAAAACACACAGCTAAAAACACCCAAGAATGGCTAAGAGCCAAACACTGGACTATTCTAAAGTGGCCTTCAGTGAGCCCTGATCTAAATCCTACTGAACATCTGTGGAAGGAGCTGAAACATGCCGTCTGGAGAAGAAACCCTTCAAACCTGAGACAACTGGAGCAGCTTGCTCATGAGGAGTGGGCCAAAAAGGGTGGCGCGGTGGAAGAGTGGTTAGCACTGCAGCAGCACAGTAACTAACCCTTGGCCGGGGGATCCTGGGTTCAATCCCAGACCCCTACCGACAGTGATCTGTGTGGAGTTTGCATGTTCTCCCCGTGTCTGCGTGGGTTTACTCCGGTTTCCTCCCACATGCCAAAAACATGCAAGTTAAATTGGCATCAAAACTGGGGATTCTAAATTATCCTTAGGTATGACTGAGTGAATGGTAACCATTCCAGAATTTTCAAGGACCGTGGGACGGTCCTTGAAAATTCTGGAAAGTCCTGGAAAAAAAAGTGATCCTGGAAAGTCATGGAAAAGTCCTGAAATACTGCCAAAAATCAGGTGGTCCTGGAAATAGGATTACCAGCTAAAAAAAAGTCATTGAAAGTCCTTGAATTCAGTGTTGCATGGATGTTGGTTGTGCTCAATATTCTACAGTGTGTAGTGTCTGCACCTATCACATGGCTATGGCAGCCTTCCAGTTTCTAATCTTTGTATTACATTATGCAGTGGACTCCCCTATGTAGTGCACTTCTTGCCATACTTGTACATGTAACCTTGTTTGGGTCTTTGGTTTAGTGTAGTATGTAGGTTTAGAAAAGCTGGAATGCTGAAAGGGTTTGGCATCCCTTGCCTCCAGAGCTATTTGTCACACATCTCCACAGTATCTGCTGCTGGCTAATATATATTTTAACTGTTGACCAGTATCACTTAATCTTATCCTACACTTTATTACATGTATAGTTTATTTCTCTTATCTTATGTTTAATGTTGCAGCACTGTACCGAGACAAATTCCTAGTTTGTGTACTACATGAACAATGGCAATAAACCTGATTCTGACATCTCTAGGCAATACAGTGGCTGCTTGTCACCCCACTGTACTGTCTGTGGTGGTGGTGGTACATATATCAGGCGAGACATGATTGATTTTTAGCTTGCCTGAACTTCCCAGGCTTTTTCTGAGATGAGTGATTTAAACAAAAAAGAAAACAAGCAAATGATTGGCAAAGTTTTCATCCTGAAGTTAGAATTAGAAATATGCATAAGCCTTCTTGTGTGAAGCAAACTGCAATGTCATCGTTTTATTACAAGTTAGGCCACAGTTTCTTGATTCCTTGTTGCACAGAACCGCCGCTCCAGGTTGCAACTGCCGCTCAAGAAATAAATTTGCCACTTTTTATTTTTTCCGACCGCCGCTAGGGGGCTACGTGTTGTTTTTCCTGTGGCGCTCCTAGTGGCAGGGGCAGAAACTAGCCTGATCACTATTTTTTTTTAACCGATGCTCAAATGAAATTATTTTTTATTTTAATTGCCGACCGACCGACTGCTTCAGAAGGCTCTGAGAAGAGTTCTGTGCAACAAGGAATCAAAAAACCGTGGCCTTATTTGTACTTATAGGCGCCAGATCTATGAAGTTGAAAAGCAGTTGAAAACCAAGGAAGCAGACCAGCTGGCAAAGAAAGCGGAAACAAAGCACGACTTCACTTTGCTGGCTAAGTCCAATGCTTTTAGGCAGAGTGTCTGAGAAGGCAGATGAAAATCTGAAACTGGAAAAGAAACTAGAAGACCTCAAGCAGAAACTGAAATCACTAGAGTGACTATTTTCAAGAGCAAAAGGTGAATTCTACGTGCAGTTACTGATTATGAATGTCCCGTTCTTCACTTTGTATTATATATAGTAGCATGTACAATTTTATGTGGCCATGACTGATTTGTTGCATTGTAGTTAGAGAAACGTTCCCTTCAGGTGGTGGTCTGCTTTCTGCTCTGCTAAAATAGCGCCTATAGCCTAGTAGTGTGCACAATAATTTTGCTCAATTTTTGTAGTTGGTATTATACCTGACACTTTGATATTGTAATCCAACACAGGTAGACTGTATAGTGTAATAAAGTGGGTGGAATCGGCTGGCTGTAAGGGGTGGAGGAGGCCAGAAAGATCAGTTTGTACTAGAAAATTGTTTCAGAAATACCATTCAAAGTCCTGGAAATTGGATGATTTTTATCCTGGAAAAGTCCTGGAATTTAGTTTTCAATTTTCAGTGGGAACCCTGATGGTTGTCTGTCTGTATTGGCCCTGCCATGGACTGGCGATCTGTCCAGGTAAGCGTACTCTGCCTCTCGCCCAAAGATGCTGGGATAGGTTCCACCCCCCCCACCCCCACCCAAACAGGATTAAGCGTTAGAAGATGAATGAATAAATGGGCCAAAATATCCGCAGAGGTGCAGAAGTCTCATCGACAGTTACAGAAATCGTTTGATTGCCTCAAAAGGTTGTGCAACAAAATATTAAGTTAAGGGTACCATCATTTTTGTCCAGGCCTGTTTCATGAGTTTGTTTTTTAAAATAATTCTGTTGAACCACAATTCAAAAGCATCGTCTGATTTTCATTGGTCAATTTTCATAGAATTTTTATTTATTACCACTTTTGTCAGATTCAAGTTATTTCTGTGACCATTGTGGGTTTTTCTTTCATTAACAGAGGGGTACCAACAATTTTGCCCACGATCACACCATCTCACTGGTTAAAAAAAATAAAATCCACAGCTCATTTTTAATGAAAAACTTTATTTTGAAACAGTTTCCTGTTTACTCAGACGGACACTCGACTTTGCCACTGTTGATGTCATCGATGACATCGTGGGGGTGGCGTCCGTCAACAGTGCAGCCAACTGACTGGGCCGTCCCCAGGATCTCCTTAATGGTCCCTGGAACAAAAAAAAGATACAGGACATTTTTAATCGGACAGCTCAGCTGTGTTTTATATGACAATAAATGTGATTAAACTGTACAACCATTTACAGGTGTTGTTTACCGGGCAAAAGGCAAAACCTGTTCTGTATGAGTGCCTGTAGTGGCTCTCCCACATCTGTAGGTGGCAGCATGAATGCAATTATAATTTGTTTTACTCTTCATGTGTTTCATGGAGGTTAATAACCTCATTAAGAGACTAGGTCATGGTGACTAGATTTAAAAAAAACAAAAAAAAGTGATGGATGAATATTTGAAAAGGAAATATTCAAGACTGAAATGGGCAAAATTCTAAAGAAAGCTGAGGTTGTCAGAGAGAACTCTGAACAAAACACCCCTATGCCAGTTTCAGTTCATGCCAGGATATCAGCTTTATATTCAAAGCACACCCAACTTTCACAACGAGTCACTACTATAAACTAGTTTAATTTTTTAAATGTAAAAAAAAGGGGCTTTCATGGCTCAAAAAAGGTTGGAAAAAAAAAAGTTTAAAAATCATGTTCTACATGATTCAAGTTATTTAAAAAAAAAAAAAAAAAAAAAAAAAAAAAAAAAACACAATACCAGACCCCACCAGCAAAACCAAAATGGGGGGGGTGCACTCCGGCAGCTCAAAAACAAATGTGTTTTGCCCAAAAGTATATTGTGGCTTTATACGCACACAAAACTCATTGCCTTAGAATGGCTTGGAAAGACAAGTCTTCCACCTACTTAAGTATGCGTGACTATGAATATTTTAATTGGCTCCACCCATACTCCTGCCCACCAGTAGCTGGCAGAAAACGAAGACTCAAAGAAGGCAATACAACTTGAAGTAAAAGTTGTAACAAGGTTTCCATAGGTGAACCTGCGGAAGATCATTCTTTGTGGAGTGGACACTCACTGCCCGGCCCTTTGTAGACAGCCTCACACCATTCTCTGGTTACCCATTCACCGCGACTTCAGGGGAAGAGGGAGGAGTGCTTGCTTTCCCTGGGGCTTCCCAGCCTCCCTCGGAGCGAGCCGGCTGGCAGGGCACACAGGCGGGTGCCCCCAGCAAGGCGAGGGGAGTCCTCCAGCCAGGCAGCAACTCCCCGCTCCACCAATAATGATCCTCCCACAGGTTCACCTACAACCATACTTGCCCCGGCTGTTGCACCACGCTCACCAGGGCCGTCTCCCCCGGCATGCAGGGTAATGCAGGCTGCAAACCTGTGTCCTCTCCGGTATTTTAGCAAGGACACTGAGGTTTTTCCAAATAAAAATCATTGCTGTTGTATTTTCATGTCTGTGGATCCATCCATTTTCTACTGCTTTTCTGGGGGTCTGGGTCAGAGGCAGCAGCTCAAGCAGAGAAGCCCAGACTTCTCTCCCCAGCCACCTGCTCCAGCTCTTCAGAGAGGATACCAAGGCGTTTCCAGGACATCTGGGAGAAAGTCTCTCCAGCATGTCTTGGGTCTGCCCCGGGGTCTCCTCTCAGTGGGATGTGCCCGTAACACCTCAAGTCCACGAGGTATCCTCATCAGATGCCCAAATCACCTCAACTGGCTCCTTTCAATGTGGAGGAGCAGTGGTTCTACTGAGCCTCTCCTGGATGACTGAGCTCCTCACCCCATCTCTGAGGGTGAGTTCAGCAATCCCATAGAAAAAGCTCATTTCAGCCGCTTGTATTCATTATCTCATTCTTTCAGTCATTACTCAAAGCTCATGACCATAGTTGAGGGTAGGAACATAGATTGACCAGTAAATAGCTTTGCTTTAGAGTTTAGCTCCCTCTTCACCACAACAGACCGGTACAACGTCCGCATCACTGCAGATGCTACTCCGATCCATTTCAATCTCTCGCTCCATTCTCGCCTCACTTGTGAATGAGACCCAGCGATACTTGAACTCCTCCACTTGGCACAGGAGCTTGTCCCCAACCTGGAGAGGACAATCCACTTTTTTCCAGCTGAGGACCATGGATTCGGGACTTGGAGGTGCTGATTCTCATCCCAGCCACTTCACAGTCAACAGCAAACTGTCCCAAGTAAGACCTATAGGTCCTCACTCGAAGCCAACAGGACAACCTCATCCAGAAATAGCAGAGATGAGATCCTGTGGTCACTGAACACGACACCCTCCATTGCTTGGCTGCTCCTAGATATCCTGTCCATAAAAATTATGACCAGGATCAGTGACAAAGGGCAGCCCTGACAGAGTCCAACTCTCACTGGAAACAAGTTCAACGTGGTGTTGACAATACGAACCACACTCTTGCAATGGTCATATAGGGACCAAATGGCTCGTAGCAACAAGCCTGATACGCCATACTCCTGTAGCACCCCCCACAAGAGACCACAAGGGATGTAGCCAAATGCTTTCTCCAAGTCATTTGGTGCATAAAATGATGTTTCAGAGTACCCACCCTTTTTAAGAGTCTGACTGGGTGCTGGAGTGCGCTCCTCTTTGAGACGCCATTGTCCTACTGGGTGATTCAACGCACATGTGGGCAATGACAGTGAAACCTGGAGGGGCGTGATTGGGAGGAATGGCCTGCTTGATCTGAACCAGAGTGGTGTTCAGTTATTGGACTGCTGTGCCAATCACAGTTTGTCCATAATGAACACCATGTTCAAGTATAAGGGTGTCCATATGTGCACCTGGCACCAGGACACCCTAGGTTGCAGGTCGATGATTGATTTTGTTATTGTGTCATCAGATCTGCGACCGTATGTCTTGGACACTCGGGTAAAGAGAGGTGCAGAGCTGTCAACTGATCACCACCTGTGGTGAGTTGAATCAGATGGCAGGGGTAGACACCACTCAGACCCGGTAAACCTTAATGTATAGTGAGAGTGTGCTGGGAACGTCTGAAGCCCCCGTCTCAGAGGTCTTGAACACCCCCACCTCTGAAAAATTTCCGACCACATTCCAAGGGAGTCTGGAGACATGGGAGTCTGAATGAGCCATGTTCTCTACCCTCCATTGTTGAAGCAGCTGTCCAGAGCTGTGGCCGCAAGGTCATTTGTGCATCTCGTGGTGGCAACTCCCAAACCAAGTGGTGGACACCAGTGGTGAGGAGGGCCATCAAGCTGAAAGAGGAATCCTATCGAGCTTGGGTGGCTTGTGGGACTCCCGAAGCAGCTGATGTGTTCCGACAGGCCAAGTGGAGTGCAGCTCGGGTGGTTGCTGAAGGAAAAACCTCAGTTATGGGAGGAGTTTGGTGGAGCCATGGAATAAGACTTTCAGTCAGCCTCAAAGAGATTCCGATACACTGTCCAACGGCTCAGGAGGGGGAAGCAGCTACTTGTCCACACTGTGTATGGTGCAGATGGGGCACTGCTGACTTCCGACTGGGGACATCGTTGGGTGGTGGAAGGAATACTTGGCGGATCTCCTCGACCCAATTGACACGCCTCCCACAGAGGAAGTAGAGCTTGAGAACGAGGGCGACGATTCTCCCATCACAGACCATTGGTCAAACCTCGGATTTAGGAAGAGCAGTGTGGTTTTCGTTTTGGCCGTGGCACATCGGACCAACTCTTTACCCTCTCGAGAATCCTTGAGGGTTCGTGGGAGTTTGCCCAACCAGTCCACATGTTTTGTGGACTTGGAGGAAATGAAGAGGATTTCTTGCTCACGTGGCCAAAAATTGAGCACGTATAATCTGCCACCGTAGCTCCTGCTGCTCCTGGCTTCTTTTGTTTGTCCTCGACTCCTCCCCCAAGGCAGTGAACTCAGGTCTGTAGCCATGCCCAGTGCTTCACCTGATTGGTTACATAGCTAGAAACACTGTCCAAAGTTGCCCCTTTTTGTGTGTGTGTGTGTTTGGGGGGGGGGGGGGGGGGGGGGTTAAGTGCAACTTTACACAAAAAAAACATGACAAGACAGTGATTTCACTCTTGATGACTTGCAAGTCACAAAAAACATTAGACATGTTAAAGGAAAAAGATTTTTGCCATAGCGTCAGTTTAAAATTTACAAGGAAACCGTTGTAAATTTATGTATAAAACTTCACAAATTTACAAGTTAAAATCTGTTGGGGGGGGGGGGGGGGGGTAGAATTACAAGAAATAATTTCCAATTTTACATTAAAAATATTAATTTAGGGGACAAAGTCATTAAGTTGCAATCATGAGAAAAATTGAAACTGAGGAATAAAGTTGGAAAATTTAGGATGGAAAGTCACATTTCCAAGAGTTTCATTTATTGAAAAATGTTGCAAATAAAATTTTAAGGATAATTTTGTTTGCTAAATTTCACCCTTTAAGGATCTGCAGACTTTTACAGTTGCAGACAAACTTTGTTGTATTTGTCCCTTTGATTTCAAACGGCTCTGCCATGTTATCAGCCGTTCATTTTGGTTCCAGACTTTTCGGCACAGGGCCATCCACGAGTGTCAGTCCAGCCCGGATTCCTAAAGCCACATCACTCTGAGCCTCCAATCTACCACTGCTTCATCACAGGGACAGATGGGAACAGTGGCAAGAGGCTGAAGACACTCAAGACATGCTAGAACATTCCTGACACTAGTGGATGACTGAGCTGACGCACTTGTGGCTTTAAAATTATACGAAAATTCCAAGAGGGGTAAAAAAAGAAAAAAAAAAGTAGTATACACAACACAAAAAAAGAATCATTTAACTTTGCAACATTTTCCGTCTCATTAAGGGTCTTGAGTGCACAGTAGGTAAAGAAAACAAATCGCCGTCCTGAAAACCAGTATTAAGGTTTCAACTGCAGGAACTATGAGTAACACCGAGGGTACAGGAACACTGGTCAGGGCCATTCCTGTACCCGGTCCCCTCCACCGTTGTCTGCTGTGGTGCGAGGAACCCTCAGGATAGCAGAGTGTATGGGACTAACTTGCTGCTCACAGCTTAATGTGCCATATCACGGATCTGATCTCCACAACCACGGCAGCATCACATTTGAATCTGTAGGCGTTAGATCTTTGCTACGCTCTTCTGGTGCGTTGGCGCTTCTTGTTGGTGGTTCCTGTTGTGTTTACATCATGACTAGTAGGTGATTCGAGGTTTGATTCGACTCTTTTCCAGTGTAAATTTGCAACTTTTCCCTGCGTAAACGTCACTTATCCCCTCAAATTTCTGGCTTTTTGCAAAATTTCAACTTTTTTCCTACAACTTCTCATAAATTTGACTTCTCAAAATTGCAATTTTTCCTGTTTAATTTCAACTTTTCCTCATAAATTTGCAACTCAAACTTGTGATTTTTTTTTTCAAAATTGCAACTTTTCTTTAAAGTGGCAACATTCACCTGGTTAAATTTATTCTTTATAAATAGTAAATTTGTAACTTTCTGCAGTCTGAATGGGGCAACTGAAACAACACCAACACAGTCCCTTCTCCAGAGTACTCATGTTCAGGGACAGGGCTGATCCCCAATACAGCAGATTTGAGAAAAAGGTTAAAAAAAAAAAATAAGAATTTCTGGTCCTGATGATTTCAAGTAAGTGAAGATGATAAACAGCCAATCATGACACAGGAAGTAGGTCCTACCGGAGAGTTCTCTGGCGATGGAGCGAGGCCTCATGATGCGGGCAATGCTGACAATCTCATCGAAGCTCACGCTACCGCTGTGCTTAACTGGAACATTAACAAAGACAGGGGTGTGAGTTTTAAATGCAGATGAAGTGGTTCAGTTTTGCAGGGTTCTGCGTGACTTCAGAGCCACTTACTGTTCTTGACCTTCTTCCTGTCACGAGGAGGCTCCTTCAGAGCTTTGATGATCAGGGCAGAAGCAGAGGGAACCACCTCAATCTGATCAACCAGAGAAGAATAAAAAGGTTTTAAAAGGCGGGCACAATAATGACAAACATACTGATTTCTGCGTTTAAATCAGAGTATTGTTACCTAATATCAATTACTGAAGTGCAGGCAATACGCGATTTATTTTTTTAACGGGGTGATTATTTTTTTTGGGGGGGGGTCACCAATTTAGCATGAGGTACAAATTTGTAAATGTAAACTGGGTACAAATTTGCAAGAATAAAGGAGCAAAAACCTAATAAAAGGCAAATTTAAAAATTTAAGTTAAAAAAAAACTACAGTTCAATTACATAGAAAACAAGAGCCACATGTGAACAAGTGTTCCACATGCTGTGGAAGGGAATTAACTATTAACTAGAGAGCTCTACACGTTCTACAGCAAGATCATAGGGAGTACCAACCTTGGCCTTTGACTAAAGTTATCGATTAATTCATTAACCTTATCGATAAGCTGCATTTTCCCTCAGAATCTGAATTTCCCTCAGTACAATACGGTCCATCTTTAACATGTTGCTGTTTTTTCATATCCATCGATAAAGGCAGCATCTTTGTGCGTGTCTGTTCCTCAACTGTTCGTCAGACTGACCTCAGATTTTGTAAGTGCTTTGCTGAGGCTAGGAGGGTGTGCATCCAAGTATGGAGTTATTCAGTCAAAAATATTTAGTTTTTATAGTGCTCTCTGTGAGCAAAACAAAGAAGCAAAAGTGACAAATCTGACTAGAAAAAGATTGAGAAATGAGAGAGAAAGAAGTTGAGATTTAATGCTTAAAAAAATAACACCATAAAGTTGCTGTGATTGCGTAGGTCTAAAGCAGGAATGGGCAACTTTGGTGGTAATGAGGGCCACAGTTTTTTTACTCACTTCCCGAGGGCCACATGGAAACTTTTTTTTTGGGGGGGGGGGGGGGGGGGGTATTTTCTTTAAGTCAAAAGTTCACCAATTAAAACTGAAAATACAAATGACAATAAAAGCTACTCAGTGTTTTATCATATTTGAATTAAAATTACTGGTAAAATTATATCATCTCCATCAAAATGATGAGCAAAGAGAAATTCCAGACAGTAATTAAGGAAAAAAGCCAAGAAGGCAGTATGATGAAGAAAAATGTTTAAAATATTAGAAGAAAATGATCCAAGTAAATAGTTTTACTGATAAATATGCTACATTTCTGGTTTAAATTAGCTATTTTTTTTTGCAAATCTATATTTTATTTTGGTATTAGATGTTCAAGTGTGATAAATTTGCATCATTTTACTTAAAATTTATAACTTTAGTTGTACCTTTTTTTTCCCTAAATCAGTGAGTTTGTTGTAAATTTGGCATTTATCTAAATTTGCCTTTCAGTTTGAAACTTGTTACTGTAAATACTCAGTGAGGAGCTGTAGCATTTATTGCTTAAAAGCAGCCTACTCTACATTTATTGCTGCTGGCAGCTTTGCAGTCTCAGCATGCAACACATACCTTAAAAGATTTACTCTGGGACACACTGCGCCCTCCATCTGTGGCTCCCTCACTCTCGCTCGACCACTCACACCTAGGTTTCGATTAGAGCTTCCTCTGCTGTAGGAGGGGCTGTTTTCACCAAAGTGGGACGGACAGACTGACCCATAACATAATCCCCCTTCGGTCTTTGATGGGCGGGGGATGGGAAAAAAAAAAAATCTAACCAGCATTCAGATGAATGTTGCAAACTTGCAGGGGTGGGGGAGTTGCAGACTTTCAAAATACATCTGCAAAATTCCAAGAAAAAAATAAATGCCAATTCACGGCGAAAAAAGTTGCAAGTTTACAAGGAAAAAAGTGATATTTGGAATGAAGTTGCAAATCTGCAAGAAATCATGAGGAAATTATTGCACATTTGAGAAAAGGTTGCAAATTTTTTTTGCATTTATTCTTAGAACTGGCGCTTTACATCATTTCAGTCCCCGTCCTTGATTTATACCTATGAAAGGGAAGGATGGCCAGGTGTACAAGTTTAGATCATTTTTTCTAGCGTAAATTTTCAACTTCTCAGCTTTTTTCCTGCAATCTTAAATTTTTTCTTGTTAATTTGCAACATTCAAAAAAACCCTGCATGGTGGTTAAATTTTTATTCCATGTCATAGTATTTTGCAATTTTTTTAATTTGGCAACTTTTATCATATCTTTGCATCTTCATTCTTGCAAATTTGTATTAAATTTACAATCATACCTCATGCTAAATGCCCCTTGTTAAAAAATAATTTGTTTGCTGGTGAAACCCAGATGTGGGTGACGTACCGCTGCCTGTCTGTTCTGGATGGTCAGCTTCACGGTGATCCTCAGGCCCTTCCAGTCACCGGTCGCCTTGGCAATGTCGTCACCAACTTTTTTTGGAGACTGGACAGCAAAAGAACAGAGGACGAGTTAAAAACAAACATGATATATATATATAAAAAAAAATCAGTTGTGTAACATGACTTCTGCTACTATAAGGAAAACATTTTAAGTTTTAGTTCTGGAATTTTGAAGTCATCTGTCCCATGAGAAGCATGAACTTAGTAAAGTACGCTAGTAAGCTGGATTCATGCTGCACCTCTGCTGTCCGCATACCGTTTAACCAGAAACCTCATGTGACAAAATCTACGTCATTGTCTCCACTCTGCTAGTGTCCACAGTGCTCAACCGCGGACGACCGCATGCAGCCCAAATTTTGTGACCACATCACCTGCCCACGACCTGAACACATTGAAAAGCAAGACTGAACATCCCATTCACGAGATGGCGATATCGGCACAGCATACCAAGACAAAGAAGACAACGAGGAAACGGAAGACAAGAATAAACATACATGAATCATACATATACTTCAGCAGCATCTTCGAGGAAAAGGAGTGAAAACCGGGAAGTCAAGCAGTAGGAAGCAAGTAGCGTTTCTTCGTTAGTGAAAATCCTGGAGTGTCAGCGCATTTGCGCTACCTATTGGGCGGGAGTGAAACTACAAATGATGGTTGTGCTACGTTACGGCTCATTCGAGAGAATCATGAAAGCAGGGCATTTCAGTAGAAGCATGCAATGGTGATTTCCTCATCTCATACAATTCACTGAAACAAAAGCCAAAAGCCAACAACAGTGTTGGGTATACCACAACAAAAATGTCAATGTCTCAAAAACTTGTCATGTGCCCTTGAGTAGGGGTGTGCCATATCGTATTGTTCACAATAATAGTAGTATGAATTTTGATACCGGTATAAAAATGAGTATTGCAATATTTGGGGTCCGATACGCTGCCAACAGAAGTTACGCATTACCATAGAAACAAAAATGGCACAAGAAGCAGTGCTGTGCTTGGAACGTCTGCATCTAGTTATGAGGAAGTAACTTAAGGCGCTTTTCCACCGGGAACCCAAAGGCCCCGTTTGGCCCCGATCGGCCTCCGTGTCCGGTTTCCCACTCGGAACCCAAAGGCCTCACAGTTCTTTTTCTGAACACTTCCGGTTTAACAGTTCACTTTTTCGGCACCGTAAAAAGCAGGTCCGAAGGCTCCCGGCCCCGTTTCGTCACGCCACTGCTGGCCATGCATTGGTCTGTGCGTAGCGTCATCAGAGTGGGCGTAGCAACATCTCACAGTGCTGTTTACTGAAACCGCCATTTTATTTTCCGAACGGTAGCGATGGCCACTTGCTCACAAAAGTCATCTTGTACTTATGTACCGTGGTCCCATGAGGAGGTAAATACCTTCCTCGCCATTATCAGGGAAGACCGGATTCAGCGGGAGTTAGATGGAGTCCACCGGACTGAAAAGATTTTTCATGATGTGGTGGCACAATTATCTGCCAGCGGTTACATGCGGACGGTGAAACAGTGCCGCGAAAAATTAAAAAAAAAAAATGAAGTGCGAGTACCGATCCATAAAGGATCATAACAGTAGAAGCGGGGCGAACCATAAACATTGGAAGTGGTTCGATATCATGGACCAAATTTATGGAAACAGGCCAGCAAGCAACGGACGTAAGCTGGGAGTGGACCCCTCGGCGCCAATTACCTTAACCACAGACGGTGAGTTTTTTTTCCTGGACATTAATGTTTTTACCTTATCCAGCATGTTTCATGCTAACTATAATTATGTATAACAATAAATAAGTAACAAGTCCCACGCCGTTATCGTGGCTCACGAGTGGATCGTCGCTGTAGCCGCGACGAGCTAGCTCGCCATCACGGTTTTTTTTTTTTTTTTAAATTTGCGTGCACTGTCGTGTTAAACATTACAAGTGCTTTTATTTTCTTTTTGGATTATGCTTCCACACCGACGGAGCACACCTCCATCGATACGAGCACCCCCGCTTCTCCTGGTACAGATCCTTCTGCAACGGATCAAGATCATCCGGCACCAGAACCCAGTCCAGATCGCTCACAGTTTGGCACAGCTCCGTCCACACTGTCACGCACAGGTAAAGCCCAATATTCAAATAATATAGTTATATTATATTGTAATACGCACGGTACAGTTTATTGTTTCATGTAAAGCACGTCAAAATAATCCAGCAATACAATTGCATATTTAATCACCTGCATGGAAAAGCTAATGAGCTTTTGTATCACAAAACTCATTATTTGAAAGTCAGCGTGCTTCATTTTCATAATTCAGGTTAGCCCACTGTATAAATGCAATCAGAATATTTTTCAGCCATCCATCCATCTTCTATCGCTTCTCCGAGTCACGGAGGCAGCAGTTCAAGCATAGAAGCCCTGACTTCCCTCTCCCCAGCCACCTGCTCCAGCTCTTCAGAGATGATAGACCAACTGGGTCTTTCCACCATAGAATTTGGGTCACCTACAGAATTTTTTGATCATCATAAAAAGCTAGGCCTTTGAAACATTAACCCAGCTTTTAGTAAATGTCTTGTACAAACACACAGTTGTGATACTCCTTAAAAAAAAAAAAAAAAAGTAATTTTGTCAAACCCAACACTTGCCTTTCACCAGTGTGTGTCCCTTGTACAGGTACATCGCCAAATAACTGCTATGTCATGGTACAGTGTGTTTTTTATGAGTCACAAAAGACAGTGAAAGTCATTTAAGATGGTGTCTGTCATAATCTTGACAATCCATATGGGTTTTATGTCAGGAGAGTTTCCTGGCCAAATCAAACACAGTGATGCCTTGTCCATTACACCAGGTTTGGATTGTTCAGTCACTCAAACTGGAAAATTAAATTCGTTTCTCCATAAATCCTCAGTTTTGAGAAAGGAACTCCTCTTTTTTTAATATCTATTTTTAACATAAACATCGATTTTTTGAGAAAATTAATTTTGGATATTCATGCGCTGTTAGCCAATAAATGATTAAAATGTAACAATACTTCACTGTCTGATTAATGATTCTGTATAATATATGGTCTCGCTTTCTGACATGTGTCCAGAAATATTAAACTTTTGCATTAATTTTGGGGGATGTACTGCTACATGTTTTGAGGTTGATTTTACTGACACCAGCTCACATTTATGTCTTGTAGGTAAGAGGAAGCGGAGCAACACAAAACAAGACCTTTATAATATTTTTGCATCGACGCAATAAGCAGAAAGGGAACAGCACCGTGAGCAGATGGAGCTCCAGCAGGAACGGCACCGTGAGCAGATTGAGCTCCAGCGGAAACAGCTAGAACTCAATTCACTGCTTGTGGGTGAGGTCCGTCAGTCCAGGGAGGCAGAAGTAGCTGTACGAATGGAGGAAATTGCGCAGAATGCTGCCCTCAACAACACTCTCATGGCAGTCTTTGAAACCCTCGCACGGCGTGTGTGACCCGGTTTCAAAACCATTACTATGTACTGTATATACTGTACATTAATCAATGACAAGTGTTAATAACATTTAATAATTAAACCCGTGACTGTTGACATCATGTGTTGTCTGTTAGTAAGTTTTACACTGTCTTAAAACCCTTAAAAAGGTTGGCAAAAAAATTTGTCATTGCAGTGTGTTATGGAGTCGAATAACATCTGACACATACATAAAAAGCCAGCCACTACTGACCAAGCTTTATATCCATGTGCAACAACAGGGACACCTAATATTTTAAGATCTGTTTTTGGAAATGTTCATATTGCCAACCCAGGTAATGATTTTATCTGCACAAAATATTCAACTTAGCCATTGTAAGGACGGGTGAGTGTGGGGTGTACAGCAACAACTGTTTTGGTGCGCCTCACCCAGTTCTGTACTCGGCATTAACAAGTACACTTTAAAGTAAATGTGGACTTTTAATTTTTTCTGATATTTTTTATTATATGGCTGTCCAACTACTTTTAACTGTGATTTTAAAGTTCCACACGTCCACAGTAAATATACGAAGCAAATGCGTCATTGCAACAGCACATTGTTACATGAGATCAGTAATTCATACAAATACACAGCAGCCTCACCACCAAAATGATATTAAATAGGTCTTGGACTCCTAGTTACATTTAGATGAAAATTTGAAAAAAAGATTGATTTATATGACTTTGGTGAACATAACATTTTTGGTAACAGTTCGGTTAGTTATGAATCAGAATCAGGTTTATTGCCATTGTTCATGTAGTACACAAACTAGGAATTTGTCTCGGTACAATGCTGCAACATTAAACATGATAAGATAAGAGAAATAAACTATACATGTAATAAAGTGTAGGATACGATTAAGTGATACTGGTCAACAGTTAAAATATACACTCACCGGCCACTTTATTAGGTACACCTGTCCAACTGCTCGTTAACACTTAATTTCTAATCAGCCAATCGCATGGTGTCAACTCAGTGCATTTAGGCATGTAGACATGGTCAAGACAATCTCCTGCAGTTCAAACCGAGCATCAGTATGGGGAAGAAAGGTGATTTGAGTGACTTTGAACGTGGCATGGTTGTTGGTGCCAGAAGGGCTGGTCTGAGTATTTCAGAAACTGCTGATCTACTGGGATTTTCACGCACAACCATCTCTAGGGTTTACAGAGAATGGTCCGAAAAAGAAAAAATATCCAGTGAGCGGCAGTTCTGTGGGCGGAAATGCCTTGTTGATGCCAGAGGTCAGAGGAGAATGGCCAGACTGGTTCGAGCTGATAGAAAGGCAACAGTGACTCAAATAACCACCCGTTACAACCAAGGTAGGCAGAAGAGCATCTCTGAACGCACAGTACGTCGAACTTTGAGGCAGATGGGCTACAGCAGCAGAAGACCACGCCGGGTGCCACTCCTTTCAGCTAAGAACAGGAAACTGAGGCTACAATTTGCACAAGCTCATCGAAATTGGACAATAGAAGATTGGAAAAACGTTGCCTGGTCTGATGAGTCTCGATTTCTGCTGCGACATTCGGATGGTAGGGTCAGAATTTGGCGTCAACAACATGAAAGCATGGATCCATCCTGCCTTGTATCAATGGTTCAGGCTGCTGCTGGTGGTGTAATGGTGTGGGGAATATTTTCTTGGCACTCTTTGGGCCCCTTGGTACCAATTGAGCATCGTTGCAACGCTACAGCCTACCTGAGTATTGTTGCTGACCATGTCCATCCCTTTATGACCACAATGTACCCAACTTCTGATGGCTACTTTCAGCAGGATAATGCGCCATGTCATAAAGCTGGAATCATCTCAGACTGGTTTCTTGAACATGACAATGAGTTCACTGTACTCAAATGGCCTCCACAGTCACCAGATCTCAATCCAATAGAGCATCTTTGGGATGTGGTGGAACGGGAGATTCGCATCATGGATGTGCAGCCGACAAATCTGCGCCAACTGTGTGATGCCATCATGTCAATATGGACCAAACTCTCTGAGGAATGCTTCCAGCACCTTGTTGAATCTATGCCACGAAGAATTGAGGCAGTTCTGAAGGCAAAAGGGGGTCCAACCCGTTACTAGCATGGTGTACCTAATAAAGTGGCCGGTGAGTGTATATTAGCCAGCAGCAGATACTGTGGAGAACTATATAGTGCAGTCGGTAATGCAGGAAGAAAACAGTGATGATTGACATTAGTCTGGTTGAGCTGCTGTACATGGTGCACGAGAGTCAATAAGTCACTTAGTGTTCAGCAGTCTAATGGCAGAGGGGAAGAAGCTGTTCATGTGACGGGAGGTTTTAGTCTGGATGGACCGAAGTCTTCTACCAGAGGGGAGGGGGGCAAACAGTACGTGACCAGGGTGTGAGGGATCGGCTATGATCCGGCCAGCACGCCTCCGGGTCCTGGAGATGTACAGATCCTGGAGAGATGGGAGCTTGCAGCCGATCACCTTCTCAGCAGTGCGCACGACGCGCTGCAGCCTTAGTCTGTCCCTGGCAGTGGCTCCTGCGTACCACATGGTTATGGAGGTGGTGAGGATGGACTCGATGATGGCTGTGTAGAACTGCACTAACATCACTAGACAAACCACTGAATTCCTCTCAAATACACAGTGTGTCCAACAGTCTTCACGTTTTTTTTTGCGCTGTGTGAGCAGTTATGGTCTACAACCCTGTCAGGAAGTGCCTCTTCAGTGTGGTAAATTATTTTACTACTTCGAATTCATGCATTGCAATGTTGTCATATCTCTATGGTATGGTGAATACTGAGGTTTTATGTGGTTATTACCTTTCCAAAACTGGAAAATTGACTGACATGATACATGGTAAGGACAGCCCTTTAATGGCATATTAAAGACATGTTCAAATTTCTCCAAAAAACATCTTATCAGTATGTGCCCAGACACTTGTGTATGATATGAACCGTTCAGCATTACAACAGTGCTAAATAAAGTCTCCTGTATTTCTCAGCCGTGTTTTGTCTCGCAGCACGCAGCCTTTGCTGGCTCTGCTGTCTGGCCTTAACAAAAAGCCACAGGACAAGCAGAAGAAGCATACCGTCGTCCATTTTTGTCTTGTAGGTGTGGTCTAGGGAAAATGGAGCAGCCTCAAGGGGAGTGTAGCACCGCCTCCAAGTCCCTCAAAATCCCACCTCCTACAACAACAACTCCTACCCATACTGCAGCGAGCCTTGTGCAGTGGAAAACCACCAGTGCCGGAACAGGACTGTTCGGCCCAAGGCCAAACGGGGCCTTTGGGTTCCTAGTGGAAAAGCGCCTTTAGTTTTAAGGCTGTTTCAAACTGCTGCCATCTTTAAAAACAAAAACAAAAAAAGTCCAGCAATACAAACAATCTTCCAGCATTTTTTTTTATGCATGTCAACAACGCCGCTTTGGGCAAAAGTTTTACTTCGTTACATTTACTTCTCCCTGAAGCGGTGTTGTTGACATCCTAAGTGTCCAGAGGTTTATTTTCATTCCGTTGTAGCTGCTCCAGCATGGTTTATTCAACCAATCCAATTCCAGGTGTAAATTTTTGTCCCAGTCCACCCCTCACTGCACTGTGTTAACGTAGAGCTACCAGAGGACTGACCTCCAACTGTAGCTTTCACGCCTTACAGGAGCCGTGTCCCCTAAGGGTGAGAGAAACTGAGACAGGCACCGAGCCTAGACATCACATGGTGTCCCATATGCTGTTGAAGGGAATTAACCCCTCAGTGTACTTAAGATGTGGTGGTTTGTATTTTCAGGATTTCTAGGCGCAGCCAGGGAATGGAGGGTGTCATGCTTGGTGACCACAGGATCTCATCTCTGTTGTTTGCAGATGATGTTGTCCTGTTGGCTTCATCCAGCAATGACCTACAGCTCTTGCTGGGACGGTTTGCCGCTGAGTGTGAAGCGGCTGGGATGAGAATCAGCACCTCCAAGTCCGAGTCCATGGTCCTCAGCCGGAAAAAGGTGGATTGTCCTCTCCGGGTTGGGGACAGGCTCCTGCCCCAAGTGGAGGAGTTTAAGTATCTTGGGGTCTTGTTCACGAGTGAGGGGAAAATGGAGCGAGAGATCGACAGACGGATTGGAGCAGCATCTGCAGTGATGCGGACGTTGTACCGGTCTGTTGTGGTGAAGAGGGAGCTTAGTTCTAAGGCAAAGCTGTCGATTTACCAGTCAATCTACGTTCCTACTCTCACCTATGGTCACGAGCTTTGGGTAATGACCGAAAGAACGAGATCGCGGATACAAGCGGCTGAAATGAGCTTTCTCCGTAGGATTGCTGGACTCACCCTCAGAGATAGGGTGAGGAGCTCAGTCATCCGGGAGAGGCTCAGAGTAGAACCGCTGCTCCTCCACATTGAAAGGAGTCAGTTGAGGTGGTATGGGCATCTGATTAGGATGCCTCCTGGACGCCTCCCACTTGAGGTGTTTCAGGCACGTCCCACTGGGAGGAGACCCCGGGGCAGACCCAGGACTCGGTGGAGAGACTATGTCTCCCAGCTAGTCTGGGAACGCCTTGGTATCCCCTCTGAAGAGCTGGAGCAGGTGGCTGGGGAGAGGGAAGTCTGGGCTTCTCTGCTTGAACTGCTGCCTCCGCGACCCGGACTTCCGGAAAAGCGGTAGAAGATGGATGGATGGATGGTTTGTATTTTCTAGTAATATTTGATACAGAATTTAAAAAAGTTTCAAACACATTCTAAACTGCCCTTTATAACCTGGAGAAATAAGTTTGTTTTGTTTTTACTGAATATGTTGGAACATAATTAATGCTCACCTGTGAAACTGTCCTTTATAAACTTAAAAGAAAAACTTCCATGATATCATGAAGAACATCGTTATATCATTTTTACGCCATATCGCCCACCTACCCTTGCGCATCAATTACAGCTTGACAACAATGTCTCATGCTGTTCACAAGTCGACTTATTATCTGCTGAGGCATGGCATTCCACTCTTTTTGAAGGGCGGCCCTCAGGTCATTGAGGTTGTGGGCTGCAGGGTTACAAGCCTCTACACGGTGACTCCGCTGATCCCATAGGTTTTCTATGGGATTTAGGTCTGGAGAAAGTGCAGGCCACTCCATCTGAGGTACCCCAGCCTCCAGCAGCCATTCCCTAATGATGTGACCTCAAAGAGCTGGAGCATTGTCATCCATGAAGACAAAATTAGGCCTGCGTTGTTCATGCAGAGGCACAATGACAATTAATGATGTTATTCAGGTAGTATCAGCTGGTCACTGTACCATTCACCAGGTGTAGGGCAGTTCTGTATTGACTAGACACACCTGCCCAGACTAACACCACCACCACAGGCTTGTCTGGCGACTACAGTGGCTGATGCATGGCGCTCTCCTTGACATCTCCAACATAGTTGGCAGACATCATTTCTATTCGACGTGAACAGACTTTCATCAGATAACGGCACTGAGGCCCACTGGTCCCTTGTCAAGCATAAATGCTCCCTGGCCCATGCAAGACAATGACGCCTGTGCCTGGTGGTGTGGTCACGTACCATTGCAAGTTGTCTAGCACGTAGACCACGCTTATGGCCACTTTCCTCTGAGAACATCCTGTTTGAAGCCTCGCACTGGTGAGGTATCGATCAGTTGTTAGGCGTTTTGGTCTCATGTCGTCAAAATGCAAACAGCATGATGAAGAGGACTGTTTTAAATACCAATTCTAATTGAACCAGAAAATTTATTGGGTTGATTCATAGATGAAGCACCTGCTGTGAATTCTACCGTTAAGCACCTTGTCAGAGAACAGCAAGTTATGCAAAAAGTATTGAAACACTTAACAGCTGGACATGTGCCTTCAAGAGGTTAGAGAAAGTCAAATTAAGTTCACCTGTAAAGGTTATAGTGCATTTTAGATGCATCCTGAAATTTCAGCCGAAAGCCAAATATCCCCAACTTTGTGAGTAGTGTATGTCAACAAATTACAAATAACTCGTGTAGGTTATTCTAAGTGCTTTGGAAAAAGAGTATGCCCATAATAAGGGAAAATATTTGCACTTTGAAACTGACTGCCTAATAGCACCAATTATTATGCACTGCACCTTTAAATATTAAAATTTCAGGTTGAACTAAACTGGACCAAACAGACTAAACCAGTCTGATTTAACTTCTGTTCCAGACTTTTCGGCACAGGGCTGTCCATGGGTGTCGGTCCAACCCTGTTTCCTGAAGCCGGGTCACTATGAGCCTCCACTGGACTGCTGCTCCGTCACCGGAATAGACGGACGTAGTGGCGGGAGGCTGCAGACATGTAGACAGGTTTTCCCAGATACTCACCAGACCCAGGGGTCCGATTTTGGGGGCCAGGGCAGAGGTGGCTCCAACTTCTCCTCCTGTGCACCTCATGTAGACTGGAAGGAGAACGAGGAGGAGAAACATTAAAGTCATGATTCAAATAATGTTAAAAAGAGCATAAAACACTGCTAGAACATGAATAAAAACACTCAAAGAGGGAAATTTTTTTTTTATCAAAGATGCTAGAGATTTACATGAAAAAAATGTACAAAAATTCACAAAGGGTTCTAAATTTACTACAAGACAAATTAATTTTTGAACAGTGTAGTTTTACTGGGGGGGCGGGGGAATGCAAATTTATTAGAAAGCTCATTTTTTTTAAAAATTGTATTTAATAAAAAAATGTACAAGTTTACTTTAAAAAAAAAAGTTTACCAAAAAAGTAAATTTTGCTGGAATAAAATTTATGATTTAAAAGGTTAATTTCTTAAAAATCTTTTAAAAAAAAAATCCACAAATTTACCAGAAAAAAAATAAAACACCCATGTTAAATTCACACAAAGCTGGCAATTTTACCTCAAGAAAAATTACAAGTTTAGCAAATATAGACTCAAGAGCCACAATTTTACTAGAACTCACAATTTAAAAAAATAATTAAATTTTCTAATTTTTCATGAAAAGTTGCAAATCTTAGAAAGTTGCATACTTAATATACCTTACACAAAAGTCACAACTGTAAAAGTTATAATTTACCAACTAATTCACATGAAAAAAGATTCAAATCAGAAGAAAAAGTTGCCAATTTACAAAAAAACTAACATGCAGTTGGTAATTTGAAGGGAAAAAGGTAAACTATAAAGGGGGGCTAAATAATGAAAATATTGCAAATTTATGGTAAATGACTCAGTTCACATTAAAATGCTAAAAACTACAAATTCACAAATAGATTTCAGCCCATAAAAGTCAGAACACAGCTGTCATCACTTCTCATTTACTAATTACTACACACCTGAATTTTTGACAAACTACCACAATACTGGACTCATGTTGGACACTTGAGTGTCCAACATGACACTGTTGAGTGTCCACACTCCTAACTGCTTTAGGACAGTTGTTCATCAGGACAATGTAGTAAAAAAAAAAAAAACCACTTGGTTCTACATTCCTATTGTTTTCCAGCCAGTATCTAACAGCTGTAGGTTATTTGCAAGCACTAACACTTCGAGGGATTCTGTTTTGCAAAAAAAAGTAAATGAGACTAACCCCATGAAGATACTGCAAAGGGTTGGACAGCAGCTTTGATTTACTTTGGGTAGGTTAATTTTATATTAATATACCATTGTCCATTATAATCAAGTGAATTTTCAATTTTTTATTCTTCTCATTTCCTCTAGTTTAACTGCCCTATTGCCTCATGTGTTACTAGTGTGTATTAGTATTAGATGTGTTATTACCTTATTAGTATTTATGTCTATTACCTTGGCATTCGTCAGAGAGAAGAATTTCATTGCTCAGGAAATGTTGCATTTCTTAACTGTGCACATGATAAAGCCTTTGAATCTTAAATCTGAATATTTAAGAACCAGAATCTTTACATTTGTGCACTGATTCAGAACCATTCACACCCCCAACACAATTCACTGGGGGAAAAAAAAAAAACAAAACATTCTTTGCCCCCCACCCCAAGCATTGTTTCCATTTAATGTAAATGCCCATGCCCAGCCATAAGCCTTAACCCAAAAGTTTGTGTGTGGGGTGGGGGAGGTAAAGTTTTAGTTCAGTGTGCGAAGCACTTTTCATACATAAAGATGCACTGCAAAGTGCTATACAAATAAAGCATTGATTGATTTAAAACTAAGTTTAATTTTTAAGGACTTGCAAATTCTCTTAAACTTCAGACATTTCCCTCAAGGAAAACACCACTTCCTATAAATATGCAATTTCCCCTGTAAATTGTAATTTTTAATCACAATTTTTTCTACATTTAAAAAGCAGAACCTGGAAAGTCATTTATCTTTACAAGGAAAGAGCAAATTCATGATAAACAAACGGGCACAAGGAAAAGTAAGGCAACACCATTTCTCATGTTACTTTTTGGCGACCGATTACGGAACAGCAATCACTGCTCATGAACACGTCACTGAATTCAGAGCTCTGTTGGCAGGTTCAATAAAATAATCTACATACCGGAGACTGGAAAATTTGTTCAATTATTCAAGTCTGCTTAATTTTTTTTTAATACAACTAAATATATTTTGGTTTTAAGGGAAAGAAAGAAGAAAAAACAAGTTACTTAAAAATCAAAAGTTCCAACTTTTGAGAAAGTCATTTACTAGGATAAAAAAAAAAGGTAACAGAAAATGTAAAAAAGATTTTTTTAAAAAATGTTAAAATAAAAATAACACTGCCACCATCAGTGTGAATAGCAGGATCTGTAAAGCACTTTGGTCATCCAAAGATGAGTAAAAAAGCACTACAGAAGTGGACACCATTTACCATAAATCCAATATAAAGGATTACAGTGAAGCAGCTCAGTTATGGCTCTTAATATTTAGATATCACAAAGCACTGCCTCAAACCCACAAATGAGAGGTTCACTGTAGAAAGAATTTTTCAATGCCACAATGGCTAATCTCCAAAATTATATTTGGCATTTTGTTCAAGCATAAGGGTGTCCATATGTGCACCTGGCACCAGGACACCCTAGGCCGCAGGTCGATGATCGATTTTGTTATCGTATCATCAGACCTGCGACCGTATGTCTTGGACACCCGAGTAAAGAGAGGTGCAGAGCTGTCAACTGATCACCACCTGGTGGTGAGTTGGATCCGATGGCAGGGGAGGAAGCCATTCAGACCTGGTAGACCCAAACGTATAGTGAGGGTGTGCTGGGAGCGTCTGGCTGAGGCCCCTGTCCGGGAGGTCTTCAACTCCCACCTCCGGAAGAACTTCAACCACATTCCGAGGGAGTCTGGAGACATGGAGTCTGAATGGGCCATGTTCTCCACCTCTGTTGTTGAAGCGGCGGCCCAGAGCTGCGGCCGCAAGGTGGTCGGTGCATCTCGTGGTGGCAACCCCCGAACCAAGTGGTGGACACCAGTGGTGAGGGGGGCCATTAAGCTGAAGAAGGAGTCCTATCAAGCTTGGTTGGCTTGTGGGACTCCCGAAGCAGCTGAGGTGTACCGGCAGGCCAAGCGGAGTGCAGCTCGGGTGGTTGCTGAAGCAAAAACCCGGGTATGGGAGGAGTTCGGTGAGGCCATGGAACAAGACTTTCGGTCGGCTTCAAAGAGATTCTGGCAAACTGTTCGGCGGCTTAGGAGGGGAAAGCAGCTCCCCGTCCACACTGTGTATGGTGCGGATGGGACACTGTTGACTTCAACTGGGGATATCGTCGGGCGGTGGAAGGAATACTTCGAGGATCTCCTCAATCCCACTGATACGCCTTCCACAGAGGAAGCAGGGTTTGGGGACAAGGGGGATGACTCGCCTATCACAGGGGCTGAGGTCGCCAAGGTGGTTAAAAATCTCCTTGGTGGCCGGGCCCCGGGGGTGGACGAGATTCGCCCCGAGTACCTCAAGGCCCTGGATGTTGTTGGGCTGTCATGGTTGACACGCCTCTGCAACATTGCGTGGAGGTCGGGGGCAGTGCCTTTGGCATGGCAAACCGGGGTGGTGGTTCCTCTCTTCAAAAAAGGGGACCGGAGGGTGTGCTCCAACTTTAGAGGGATCACACTCCTCAGCCTCCCTGGGAAGGTCTATGCCAAGGTACTGGAGAGGAGAGTCCGGCCGTTGGTCGAACCTCGGATTCAGGAGGAGCAATGTGGTTTTCGTCCTGGCCGTGGCACATCGGACCAGCTCTTTACCCTCTCGAGAATTCTTGAGGGTTCGTGGGAGTTTGCCCAACCAGTTTACATGTGTTTTGTGGACTTGGAGAAGGCATTTGACCGCGTCCCTCGTGGATTTTTGTGGGGGGTGCTTCGGGAGTATGGGGTATCGGGTTTGTTGTTACGAGCTATTCGGTCTCTGTACGACCGTTGTGAGAGTTTGGTTCGTATTGCCAACACTCGGTCGGAGTCATTCCCAGTGAGAGTTGGACTCCGCCAGGGCTGCCCTTTGTCACCGGTCCTGTTCATAATTTTTATGGACAGGATTTCTAGGCGCAGCCAGAGAATGGAGGGTGTCATACTTGGTGACCACAGGATCTCATCTCTGTTGTTTGCAGATGATGTTGTCCTGTTGGCTTCATCCAGCAATGACCTACAGCTCTTGCTGGGATGGTTTGCCGCTGAGTGTGAAGCGGCTGGGATGAGAATCAGCACCTCCAAGTCCGAGTCCATGGTCCTCAGCCGGAAAAAGGTGGATTGTCCTCTCCGGGTTGGGGACAGGCTCCTGCCCCAAGTGGAGGAGTTTAAGTATCTTGGGGTCTTGTTCACGAGTGAGGGGAAAATGGAGCGAGAGATCGACAGACGGATTGGAGCAGCATCTGCAGTGATGCGGACGTTGTACCGGTCTGTTGTGGTGAAGAGGGAGCTTAGTTCTAAGGCAAAGCTGTCGATTTACCAGTCAATCTACGTTCCTACTCTCACCTATGGTCACGAGCTTTGGGTAATGACCGAAAGAACGAGATCGCGGATACAAGCGGCTGAAATGAGCTTTCTCCGTAGGATTGCTGGACTCACCCTCAGAGATAGGGTGAGGAGCTCAGTCATCCGGGAGAGGCTCAGAGTAGAACCGCTGCTCCTCCACATTGAAAGGAGTCAGTTGAGGTGGTATGGGCATCTGATTAGGATGCCTCCTGGACGTCTCCCACTTGAGGTGTTTCAGGCACGTCCCACTGGGAGGAGACCCCGGGGCAGACCCAGGACTCGGTGGAGAGACTATGTCTCCCAGCTAGTCTGGGAACGCCTTGGTATCCCCTCTGAAGAGCTGGAGCAGGTGGCTGGGGAGAGGGAAGTCTGGGCTTCTCTGCTTGAACTGCTGCCTCCGCGACCCGGACCTCCGGAAAAGCGGTAGAAGATGGATGGATGGATGGATTTTTGTTGACAACTAAAGGTCAGCCCACTCCATATAGCTCAAGTACGTTCATTTTGTTTTCTTTTATTTATCTTTTGTTCTTATTAGGGATGGGCATAATTTACCGATTAACCGATAATCGATCATTAAGAATTTCACCGAGGAAGTTCATTTTCGTCGACAAACCGTTTTTTTTTTTTTTAAACAATCCGAGGTTATTAAGGCCTAGTGCACGGCCGTCCTCAAACAATGCAATGGCAAAATTTGGGCACCAGGGGGCAACATTACACCATCGCCGTACCCTGGCGTGCCTCCGTTGATACATGCGGGCTTCCGTAGGGCGATCGCCAAATCATGAGGCGGTTACGGCGAAGTGTTGCGTGGGACCATTTCAATTTAAAAAATGACCAGGTGTACTGCAATCACTGCAATGCAGCATACAAATATACCTCATCGACAGGGTCCATGGAACACCCTTATTACGCGAAGAAACCCACAACAGTGGTTGCGCGCTGAGTAATGGCGGTCGTGAAGATTCTTTTTTTTTTTTTTCAGAAACTTTATTGAGAAGGTCATGAAGATTCGGTGTACACACGTCGAGGGAAGCTGCAGGAGGCGGTGTAGTGCCTCGACGGGAAGACTATTTCGTACAAAATGGCACAAGAGAACAGCAAAAAGTTCCACGCGGCTAGACTAAGCAATACGAGCGATAGAGCAATGAATGCGGCCTTCGTTTGTTGGGTGGCCGCTCGGCAGGGAGAGAGAGCTGGGTAAAACGTCTCGGCCAATCAGCTTGCGGGGTGAAACGTCTCGGCCAATCAGCTTGCGAGATTCCCGAGCCGAGCAAACACGAGAACAGAGAGATTTGAGAGAGAGAGGTAGATTTGAGTTGTGCGGCTCTCCGTGCTGATACCTGATGTTCTAATTTAGTCTACCTACCTAAAAATGCTAATGATTAACCGATTATTAATTATTAATTCTCCCGGCGATCGGTGAAGAAAATTTCACCGAATGCCCATCCCTAGTTCTGATTAAAGACAATAGAAAGGAGATGTATTTACCTTAACATGTTTCGATTACACTGCAGCCTTCGTCAGAAGGCTCTTCATAGACCATCCTATGATGCACTATGAGCGTTGACAGACATGATCTACTGCTTCCAGTGGGTGTTGCTTAAAGTTGTGTGTCCAATCATTAATCAGGTGATGAGTAAGATTTCCAGTAGTGATTAGTGTGTGGGCAGCACAGCAACTCACCCTTGGCCGGGGGATTCTGGGTTCGATCCCAGCCCCCGACCAACAGATCTGGTTAGTGTTTTCATGTTCTCCCTGTGTCTGTGTGGGTTCACTCCGGGATTTCTCTGGGTTCCTCCCATATGGCAAAAAAAATAAATAAATAAAATAAAATAAAAAAATGCAATTGGCATCAACTGGGGATTCTAAATTGTCCTTAGGTATGACTGCGTGAGTGAATGGTTGTCTGTCTGTTGGCCCTGCGATGGACTGGTGATCTGTCCAGGGTGTACCCTGCCTCTCGCCCAAAGATGCTCGGATAGGCTCCAGCCCCTCTGCGACCCGAAAAGGATTAGGCCGAAGATGGGATGGGTATTTTGTAAGATTTCTAGATTTACCGCTTTGAATGGGTGTGCTTTAAAGTGCTGTGTCCTACTGTGTACAGGACAGCATGGTCCTTTTGTCTATATGACGGCATCGCGAGTCCTGATGGTCTATATGACAAAAGACATCAAGGCAGGCATCACTGTATGACAACATACAGACGTCAAGGACGGACTGTATGACATCACGGACAGCATCAGTCTATGACATCGTTGGCTGTTCTATGATCATGACATAACTTAATGAACACGATCTTTGCAGCAAAAGCTGGAAATTACAAGTTGGAAATTTGAGGAATTAAGGATACAACTTCTAAAAAATAAGGAAAACAAAGTCACAAGTTTGAGGAAAAAAGTCCACATTTACCAGAATGACAAAAATTATAAACAAACTATAATCTCCAACTCTATGTACAAGCATTCCATTTCACAACACGAACCACAGTTAACACGTTTATCAACACTGGATTTTACAAACCTTTTAAAATCAGGCTTACGTTTGTCAAAGCAAATACGTTCTTAATATGCAGATTTGAGAGACTGGGAGTCCATGGACTCGGCGCTAATCAGGAAAAAACCTGAAAAATCCTTACTTTAGCACAGGCTAATGCTAAGCTGCTAGGCCTCAGCCATTAGCAGCACGTGGGCTAGCACGCGATTTCAGACTACCTCGCGTGTCTCCTTTTAACCTTTCACTTTTTAGCTAGCTGACATATTTAAGACTTGCTTTAAGTTTACCCATTTTCGTCTCGTTTTGGTGCCCGTGTTTACCGTTTTCTGAGCGTCGTTAGCAGGCCGCAGGCAGGCGGCCGACAGTGACTCCATCCCGGCTGAGCAAGCATTTACTAGCGTCAGGACCAAGAAAACGTACCGATTTTAATCTCGTTGGGGTCGAATTTGGGCGGCATGCTGCTGCTGTGGAAGTTGAGCTCAGTTCAGCTTGGTTTGGTGAGGGTGTCGGATGAACCCGGCTTCGGGACGACCGATTACTGTTGCACCTTCACCACCTAACGGGGAGAGAGAAAAAGGAAACGCAACAGCCGGGGGATAATATATAAAGGCCAGCGAAATCCCGCGATAGTCACTCAGTTCTCGCTGTGACGTTTCACGAGGGTTGCCAGGTCTGTTTTTTTCAGCTGTATATTTTTTGGGAAATAAACAAAAACTGCCGCTGCACGGTGGAGGAGTGGTTAGCATTGCGGGCCGGGGGATCCTGGGTTCGATCCCAGCCCCCGACCAACAGTGATCTGTGTGGAGTATGCATGTTCTCCCCGTGTCTGCGTGGGTTTACTCCGGGATTTCTCCGGTTTCCTCCCACATGCCAAAAACATGCAAGTTAGGTTAATTGGCATCAAACTGATCCCCCTCATGGATCGTCACCTTATCGTGGTGGGGGGTTTGCGTGCCCCAGTGATCCCAGGAGCTATGTTGTCTGGGGCAATTTGCCTCTGATATGGTCATCCAAGACAAACTGGTCCTGGGTGAAGGGCCAGACTAAGAACGATGCAACAGACTCTCATGATAAATTCTATATCAAGGACTCAGCGTACCCCGCCCGGTATGGGGTTACCGGGGCCCCACCCTGGAGCCAGGCCAGGGGGAGGGGCTCGAAGGCTAGCGTCTGGTGGCCGGGTTTCCACCCATGGGACCCGGCCAGGCTCAGCCCAAAGGAGTTACATGGGTCAGCCCTCCAGTGGGCTCACCACCTGCAGGAGGGATCATGGGGGTCCGGTGCTATGTGGATTAGGTGGCGGTCAAAGGCAGAGACCTTGGCGGACTGATCCCAAGCTTTCTAAACTGGCTTTTGGTACGTGGAATGTCACCTCTCTGGTGGGGAAGGAGCCTGAGCTGGTGTACAAGGTTGAGAGATACTGGCTAGATATAGTCGGCCTCACCTCAACACACAGCTCCGGTTCCGGAGGGGCTGGAGCTTGGCCTTTTCTGGAGTTGCCCCGGGCGAGAGGCGACGAGCAGGGGTGGGTATTCTTGTATCCCCCCACCTTGCTGCCTCTATATTGGCGTTTTCCACGGTGGACGAAAGGGTTGCTTCCCTGCACCTTCGGGTTGGGAAACGGGTCCTGACCATCATTTGTGCCTATGCACTAAATGATGTTTCAGAGTACCCACCCTTTTTGGAGTCTGTGACTGGGGTGCTGGAGTGGGCTCCTCTTGGAGACTCCATTGTCCTACTGGGGGACTTCAATGCGCACATGGGCAACAACAGTGAAACCTGGAGGGGGGTGATTGGGAGGAATGGCCTGCCCGATCTGAACCTGAGTGGTGTTCAGTTATTGGACTTCTGTGCTAACCACAGTTTGTCCATAACGAGCACCATGTTCAAGCATAAGGGTGTCCATATGTGCACCTGGCACCAGGACACCCTAGGTCACAGGTCGATGATCGATTTTGTTATCATGTCATCAGACCTGCGACCGTATGTCTTGGACACCCGGGTAAAGAGAGGTACAGAGCTGTCAAATGATCACCACCTGGTGGTGAGTTGGAGCCGATGGCAGGGGAGGAAGCCATTCTGACCTGGTAGACCCAAACGTATAGTGAGGGTGTGCTGGGAACGTCTGGCTGAGGCCCCTGTCCGGAAGGTCTTCAACTCCCACCTCCAGAAGAACTTCAACCACATTCCGAGGGAGTCTGGAGACATAGAGTCTGAATGGGCCATGTTCTCCACCTCTGTTGTTGAAGCAGCGGCCCAGAGCTGCGGCCGCAAGGTGGTCGGTGCATCTCGTGGTGGCAACCCCCAAACCAAGTGGTGGACACCAGTGGTGAAGGGGGCCATTAAGCTGAAGAAGGAGTCCTATCAAGCTTGGTTGGCTTGTGGGACTCCCGAAGCAGCTGAGGTGTACCGGCAGGCCAAGCGGAATGCAGCTTGGGTGGTTGCTGAAGCAAAAACTTGGGTATGGGAGGAGTTCGGTGAGGCCATGGAACAAGACTTTCAGTCGGCCTCGAAGAGATTCTGGCAAACTGTCCGGCGGCTCAGGAGGGGAAAGCAGCTCCCTGTACACAGTGTGTATGGTGCGGATGGGACACTGTTGACTTCAACTGGGGATATCGTCGGGCGGTGGAAGGAATACTTCGAGGATCTCCTCAATCCCACTGATACGCCTTCCACAGAGGAAGCAGGGTTTGGGGACGAGGGGGATGACTCGCCTATCACAGGAGCTGAGGTAGCCAAGGTGGTTAAAAATCTCCTTGGTCGGTTAAGAAAACAACAAACAATGAATAATGTATACAAGATTAAAGACCCCACCACAAATAAAACCACAGTTAACCCAGAAAACATCGAAGAAATTTTCCATAATTTCTACCAAGAACTATACTCGCAACCTGAAGAAACAAATACTAAAGATATCAAAAAATTTCTAGACACATTGGACTTGCCATCAATAGGAAATCAACAAAATGAAAAACTAACAGCAGAAATAACAACACAAGAGATCAGAGATGTGATTAAGTCACTTAAAAACGGTAAATCACCAGGTAGTGATGGATACCCATCTGAGTTTTATAAACTGTTTATAGAAGAACTCACGCCACAACTCCTAAAGTCATTTAATTGGATGCTGAACAACAACAAAATACCTCCATCATGGAACGAAGCAATCATTTCAGTTATTTTAAAACCAGGGAAAGATAAAGAACAATGCGGAAACTATAGACCAATCTCTTTATTAAATGTAGATTATAAAATATACACAACAATTATATGTAAACGAATAAAGACATTCTTGACGAAATTGATAGAAGATGATCAAACTGGATTCATAGAGGGACGCCAAACACATGACAATATCAGGAGAACAATACATATAATTAACCAAATACATAAAGAAAAGAAAAGCGCAGTAATAATGAGTTTAGACGCAGAAAAAGCATTTGACAGGGTTAACTGGAAATTCCTATATAGTGTACTGGAGCGCTTTGGATTTAACGAAAAATCAGTACAATGCATAAGGACGCTATATCAAGAACCTGTGGCAAGAATCAAGATAAACAGTAGCTTAACAGACAAAGTAAATATACAAAGATCAACTAGGCAGGGATGCTGCTTATCGCCCACCTTGTTTGCTCTGTTCATAGAACCATTGGCTCAAGCGATACGACAAAATAAGAAATTAAAAGGTGTAACAATAAAGGGGGCGGAACACAAGATTGGGCTATTTGCAGACGATATTATAGTTTACCTTGAACAACCAGATAAATCAATAATGGAAATGATGAACTTGATAGAAAATTTTGGAAAATTATCAGGATACAAGATAAACATAACAAAAACACAAATACTGACATTCCACTATAACCCTCTAAACCAGATAACTGATAAGATCAAACTAAACTGGAACCAAAAAGAAATAAAATACCTTGGAGTGAACATACCTAAAGACCTAAGCAAAATATATAAAGCAAACTATGATAGGTTGGAACAAGAAATAAAAAAAGATATTGATAGATGGTCAATCTTAAATATGGATCTGAATTCAAAAATTGAGACAGTCAAAATCAGCATACAACCTAGATTACTTTACCTCTTCCAGGCTATACCAACAGAGATTCCAGATGCCCAATTCTCAAAGTGGGACAGGATGATATCGAGATTTGTTTGGGGAGGTAAAAAACCAAGAGTGAAATATAAAACCCTCCAATTACCAAAAGAGAAAGGAGGCATGGGCCTACCGAGTCTAAAGGAATATTACTACTCAGCACAAATAAGATATATCATATGTTGGTGCGACGAGGGATATGAGGCAAAATGGAAAGAAATGGAAAAGGAAATTGAGGGACTCCCAGTACAAAGCATAATAGGGGATAAAGATGCATATAAGCAAATCAAACAAATAGACCCAATCACTAAATTTACTTTAGAACTGTGGTATAAAATAGTACAAAAATATAATATAAGGGAAGACATAAAACTATTGAAATGGGTAGCATTTGACAGTCAGTTTGAACCGGCAAAACAAGATAGGGGATACAAAAATCTGGTGAACAAGGGAATCACAGCATGGGGCAATATCGGAAAAAAAGATCTCGGGAGCTTTGTAAATATCAGGAGAAAATTTAAATTAGAAAGATCGGAATTTTTCAGATATCTGCAGATGAGAGATTACTATATGAAGAAGATTAGGCATAACCTCCAAACAGATGTGAACGAGATTATACAACTTATTTTAAGCTCATATGCAGGAAATAAAATAAGAATTATTTCAAAACTATATCGGAAACTTATGACAAACAATCATACAAGTAGCTATATAAAGGAGAAATGGGAGAAAGAGCTCAATTTAAACATAACAGAAGAAAGCTGGCAGGAAATATGGAAAACACAACACACATCAACAAATTCAAGGGCATGGAGGGAATTTGGATGGAAAAACCTGATTCGCTTTTTCATTACACCACAGATTCAAGGAAAATATACAAATACCCAATCTTTATGCTGGAGGGGATGTGGGGCTCAAAATGCAGACCACTCACATATGTTTTGGAAATGCTACAAAATATCATCATTTTGGAAATCTATGCATGTGACAATACAGAGGATATTAGGATATAATATACCAATGAACTGTAACCTGATGTACTTATGTGATCTTAAAAAAGACAATGTTATACAGGCTGAGGACAGATATCTAGTTAAAATCTTGTTGATTGCATGTAAAAAAACTATCACAAAAAAATGGCGATCAGAAGTTCTTCCTGACCAAGAACAATGGACTGACATTGTTGAGGACATACGTATGATGGAAAAACTAACATATCGACGAAGAATGCAAGAAGGAATATGGGAGAAAAAATGGCGGAAATGGACACACTACAAAGTGCAACAACGAGGCAGAAATTGAAAGAATAACCAAAGACACTGAAAAAACCAGAAGAATTAAGAGATGGAAACTAAAAACTTGATGCTCCAACATTTGCCCCCCCCCTTTTATTTTTTTTTATTTTTTTTTTTTATTATTTTTTTTATTTTATTTTTTTTTATTTTTCCCTACCCTAACCCCTTTGTTTTTTAAATGTAGAATGTGATCTGAATGCATTATATATGATGAAAAATGAATAAAAATCTAAGTTACAAAAAAAAAAAAATCTCCTTGGTGGCCGGGCCCCGGGGGTGGACAAGATTCACCCTGAGTACCTCAAGGCCCTGGATGTTGTTGGGCTGTCATGGTTGACACGCCTCTGCAACATTGCGTGGAGGTCGGGGGCAGTGCCTTCGGCATGGCAAACCGGGGTGGTGGTTCCTCTTTTCAAAAAAGGGGACCGGAGGGTGTGCTCCAACTTTAGAGGGATCACACTCTTCAGCCTCCCTGGGAAGGTCTATGCCAAGGTACTGGAGAGGAGAGTCCGGCCGTTGGTCGAACCTCGGATTCAGGAGGAGCAATGTGGTTTTCGTCCTGGCCGTGGCACATCGGACCAGCTCTTTACCCTCTCGAGAATTCTCCAGGGTTCGTGGGAGTTTGCCCAACCAGTTTACATGTGTTTTGTGGACTTGGAGAAGGCATTTGACCGTGTTCCTCGTGGTTTTTTTGTGGGGGGTGCTTCGGGAGTATGGCATATCAGGCTTGTTGTTACGAGCTATTCAGTCTCTGTACAACCGTTGTGAGAGTTTGGTTCGTATTGCCAACACTCAGTCAGAGTCATTCCCAGTGAGAGTTGGACTCCGCCAGGGCTGCCCTTTGTCACGATCCTGTTCATAATTTTTATGGACAGGATTTCTAGGCGCAGCCAGGGAATGGAGGGTGTCATGCTTGGTGACCACAGGATCTCATCTCTGTTGTTTGCAGATGATGTTGTCCTGTTGACTTCATCCAGCAATGACCTACAGCTCTTGCTGGGACGGTTTGCCGCTGAGTGTGAAGCGGCTGGGATGAGAATCAGCACCTCCAAGTCCGAGTCCATGGTCCTCGGCCGGAAAAAGGTGGATTGTCCTCTCTGGGTTGGGGACAGGCTCCTGCCCCAAGTGGAGGAGTTTAAGTATCTTGGGGTCTTGTTCACGAGTGAGGGGAAAATGGAGCGAGAGATTGACAGACCGATTGGAGCAGCATCTGCAGTGATGCGGACGTTGTACCGGTCTGTTGTGGTGAAGAGGGAGCTTAGTTCTAAGGCAAAGCTGTCAATTTACCAGTCAATCTACATTCCTACTCTCACCTATGGTCACGAGCTTTGGGTAATGACCGAAAGAACGAGATCGCAGATACAAGGAGCTGAAATGAGCTTTCTCTATAGGATTGCTGGACTCACCCTCAGAGATAGGGTGAGGAGCTCAGTCATCCGGGAAAGGCTCAGAGTAGAACCGCTGCTCCTCCACATTGAAAGGAGTCAGTTGAGGTGGTATGGGCATCTGATTAGGATGCCTCCTGGACGCCTCCCACTTGAGGTGTTTCAGGCACGTCCCACTGGGAGGAGACCCCGAGGCAGACCCAGGACTCGGTGGAGAGACTATGTCTCCCAGCTGGTCTGGGAACGCCTTGGTATCCTCTCTGAAGAGCTGGAGCAGGTGGCTGGGGAGAGGGAAGTCTGGGCTTCTCTGCTTGAACTGCTGCCTCCGTGACCCGGACCTCCGGAAAAGCGGTAGAAGATGGATGGATGGATGGATGGCATCAAAATGGGGGATTCTAAATTGTCCTTAGGTATGTGAGAGTGAATGGTTGTCTGTCTCTCTGTGTTGGCCCTACGATGGACTGGCGATCTGTCCAGGGTGTACCCTGTCTCTCGCCCAAAGATGCTGGGATAGGCTCCAGCCCCCCTGCGACCCGAAAAGGATTAAGCGGAAGATGAATGAATGAAAACAAAAACTGCACTTTGTATGGTTTTGTCGCTTATGTTGTTGGTTTAATGAGACTCATTTGGGAACTGTCACGTTTTTTACGTGAATAACTTTATTTACAAACAAGAGGAAGTGTTTTACCATCCATACATCTTTTAGTTTTAGTTTAGTTTATATCATCCATCCATCTTCTTCTGCTTAATCCTTTTCAGGTCGTGGGGGGCTGGAGCCTATCCCAGCATCTTTGGGCGAGACGCAGGGTACACCCTGAACAGATCGCCAGTTCATCGCAGGGCCTAGTTTATATCATATCATATCGAGTATTGCTGACTATAGGTCCAAAGACCTGTACTGTCAGTCCTAAGACTCATACAGTATATCTAGTCCTTCTGCCACGGCAGCATCCAACCCATCCTCAGGGACCATCCCTACTTCTCTAGGGTTAAAAGGCTCCTCAAAGTTAAAGTGTATTGACATCCTACTTCAGTATTTATCCAGCCTGTTCTTCAAACACTTGGAGCATTTATAACATAATCCAGAAGTTTATTCCATATATCTGCAGATCGCACTGTAAATGCATTCTGCCTTAAACGAGTCCTTGGTCTGATCCCCTCTATTTTTAGATGATGACCCCTAGTTGTCCTATTCCGTGCATTCAGTTTGATAAAATCTGCCATATCAGGGTCATATTTCCTCGTCAAAACTTTATATAATTCAGTCATGTGGCCTCGTAGTCTCCGGTAAGATAATGATGGTAAATTCAATTTTTTTAAATGTTCTGAGTAAGGAAAATCCTTAACTCCTGGCACATATTTAGTTGCTCTCCACTGAACATTCTCAATCACATATGTTTCTTTAAGTAGGGTGCCCAGATTTGATTAACATATTCCAGATGAGGTCTCATCAATGCTTTATATAATAATTTAAAATCGTTCTGATCCATATATGTGAAATTTCTTCTAGTGATACTGTTATATGTGGGAATTGTCTCTCGGGGGTTGCTGTAGCCTAGCCGAAGGGGTTGGGGCGATGATGTCAGGCGGGCTACGGCTAAAGTATATATTCTGTTGTTAATTATTTGTGAAAGCAGCAGAAAAATATCTTGGTATTAAGGGGCTACATTGGGAAGCAGTTGAGGACTTGTTAAGTGGGGGATCTTTAAGTTCAAAGACATCATGGGCTGGTGGATCAACCCCCAATCTTCTTCTTCTTCTGTTAAGATTTGATTGGCGGTTGGCAACCAGCTCAAAGGTGCATTACCACCACTGACTTGATTATGTTTTCCTCATAGCTTAGTGATGTTTTCCTCCTAGCTTTGTGACATTTTCTTCTTCTTCTTCTTTTAGATTTGATTGGCGGTTGGCAACCAGCTAACAGGTGCATTACCACCACGTACTTCACTCCATATCATCACTCTGTCTCTGGCCAGATTCTGCCGCCAACCTTCTTCTTCTTCTTCTTCAAGATTTGATTGGGGGTTGGCAAACAGCGTACAGGTGCATTACCGCCACCTAGTTTTGTGGTGATCCAAGCGCTGATCCCATCCGTGCTCGGATTTTCTCCCATATTATTTTTGGGTCTGTTGTTAGTGCCTTTCCAGGGCTTTTATTGTGACAGCGTCACAGCCGAACTTCCGGCTGTCAAAGCCGAGCCGGCGCCGTGACAGCTGTTCGTTATTTCATTAATTACATTCCCCCTTCCTGTGTGGTTCCTTTACGTTTGTGTTTAGTATTTAAGGGAGCAGCTGAGGCTCACTCCTCGCTGCGACCTACACATTCGTGTTCCTGGACTGGAGTTCCTAACCCCAACTCCAGTCTTCCCTCTGTATTTGGATTCATCTTTGCCTCGACTCTTGTAAGTGTATGTTTTACTGCGTAGATTCCGTCCTCGCTACACCTTCACGTTTGATGTCAGCGTTTATTATTTTGTGTTCTAGTTTATGTACTGTATGTGTTTTGCCCCACGTGGCTCTTTACTTTATTCTTTTGTTAAATAAAAGGACAAACTTACTGCTGGCTTCTGGCGCCTCATTAATGCCCTGAAAGGGGCATTCATGTCAAGTTTGTGTCCTTCTTCTTCTTTTAGATTTGATTGGCGGTTGGTTTGTGACGTTTTCCTCATAGCTTTGCAACATCCTGCACATAGCTCCGTGACGTCCTCCTCATAGCCCCGTGACGTTTCTCTCACAGCTCTGTGACGTTTTCCTCATAGCTTTGTGACGTCTTCCTCACAGCTTTCTGACGTAATCCTCATTGCCCTGTGGCTTTGTGACATCTTCCTCATAGCTTTGTGACATTTTGACCAAGATTCGGGGATCAACCGTCAATCAAGTGTAAAGGAAGAAGAAGAAGAATGAGATGAGCCGCAGATACGGACTACAGAGACCCAGATACAAGAGTAAAGAAGAAGAACATCACAAAGCTATGAGGAAATGTCACAAAGCTATGAGGAAAACATCACAAAGTTATGAGGAAAAACAGACACACAGAACCCATTTAAGCTCACAAATGCAATTAATGAGTTACTTGGAGAAGTTGTAAATGCAAGAATCCTTTGTAGTGGTTTGTTATTAGTTACATGTAAAGACAGTGTTCAGCAAGGAAAAGCAGTCAGACTCATTAAGATGGAGGGAAAAATGAGCAGTGTTCAGTATTGGAAGGAAATAAGGCAATGAGAGGAGTGATATCGGGCATTTCAACGGCTGTCTCAACTCATGAAATAAAGTAATGTGGAGGAAAAAGATCAGGCGAGATGCGACGAGCTGGAAGGGTGCAAAGTTTTATTTCCTCCACCATAATGAGACACACATTGTAGCTAAGTGAGCTACTGTCTTTTTGAGGCATGTGTAGCAAGCTCTTTTACACATGTTATACAGACAGAGAGAATGCATGGCACACTAGCATAATGATATACATATCAGTCAATACATATTATTAGTGTGACCAACTGGTGCCCGGATGTCCTCTCCCTCATCCAGGGATGTATACACAACAGTCCATTGTTCTGATTGCCCCCTGGGGCTCTCTGTCCATATGTAAATTGTCCTCCATTTCCTCCAGCCCTGCTGAGTGTGAAATAGTATCAGTCTGCAGTGTGCTGGGTCACCACACGGCTCCCCCCAGAACACTCAGAAGGGACTGTGACACCCCCCCCCCCACCGGTCGTTTGGGCTCCAGCTCTGGTAGAACTGTCCTGCTGTAAAGGAGTGTCGGAGGGCATGTCAGTCCGTGGGGGGGACGGGGGAGGGGTGGAAAACACAGTGTGCTCCGCTCCGGGTCCCAACACATTGAACGGCCGTGGATCATGGGCACATGGGGCCAGTGCGCGTCGTGCATAATGGAACCAACCAGCGATCGGCCGGCTTTAGGGAGTGAGGTGTGGGAAGAGCGCTGTGGAGGAGGAGGGGGAGGAGGGTGGGAGTAAGTGAGTGCCGGCCCGGGACGTCAAAGGTGTTTGGGCCGTGCAAAAATTGCCTGTGGATCTGCGATGGTGAGGGACTTTCCCGGTAAACCTGGCAGTGATCCGCAGCGGCTGTGAAAAAATTAAGTCTGACTCCTCTCGCGGCTCGGTCCTGTGAGGATGTGGGGAAGGCAAACGGCCAAGTTCCCCGAGGATGCGTAGCGGCTGTGAAACAACTGCAGCTGTGTGAGGGACTTGGCGGCTTGGCTTTTAGGCGTGGAAGCAGCTCTAAAGCCATCAGGGACAGCAATCGGCTAAATTCCCATTGTGCGCTGTGGCCGAGAAACCCATACAAAGTCCAGTGTGTGGGCTGCGTGTCTGCTTCAGGTGCGTGAGTAGCCCTGAAGGTTCCGATGATGGCAGTCGGCCGTGTTTCTCAGGCATGTGCAGCGGCGGAGGACGATGTATCAGTCTGTGGACCCGGTTTGTCCCTGTGTGTGGTGCACGCTTGGCGCAGTGACCACATAGCTGGAAGATGCGCTGTCCTCATAATCCTGCGGTGTGCGTGCGGGACTTCTGTGCGTGGGAGGTCCACTGTCGGGAGTGAGTCAGAGTCGGGGAGCTTGGTGGAAATCAACGCAGACGGCGCTGATGATTTTCCCCATTCACGCTGCTTCCTTCGGTTCGCTCGTGTCGCCGTTCATGGTGCGTGTCGTCCCAGTGCTGCCCGCTCCGGAGTGCATGCTCCGGTATGGATGAAGAGGATGCCGGCGTTCTCTGGTCCTCTGGAATCCACAGGGCGGTGAGATGGGGTAGACAGTCATTCTCTCTCGTCAGGTCACCAGTGTGGAGAAAATGGCATAGTCGAGAGAGGCACCATGCCCGTCCAGGGTCACCAATGTGGAGGAAAAGGATCAGGCGGGATGCGACGAGCTGGAAGGGTGCAACGTTTTATTTCCTCCAACATAATGAGACACACATTGTAGCTAAGTGAGCTACTGTCTTTTTGAGGCATGTATAGCAAGCTCTTTTATACATGTTATACAGACAGAATGCATGGCACATTAGCATAGTGATATACATATCAGTCAATACATATTATTAGCGTGACCAGCTGGCACCCGGATGTCCTCTCCCTCATCCAGGGATGTATACACAACAGTCCATTGTTCTGATTGCCCCCTGGGGCTCTCTGTCCGTATGTAAATTGTCCTCCATTTCCTCCAGCCCTGCTGAGTGTGAAATAATATCAGTCTGCAGTGTGCTGGGTCACCACAGTAAAACATATCTGGAGCAAAAGTGACAGAGGTACAAAGGTTGAAAACTAATAGAAATGGTGAGAAATGTGATAGTCTGTCGGTAATGTTAACATTTGATGAAACAAGACTGCCAAGTAAGGTGTTTTTGGCTACATGAGCTATGAAGTCAGACTTTATGTTCCACCTCCACTCAGATGTTTCAAATGTCAAAAGTTTGGCCATGTTGCAGCGATATGCAAAGGCAGACAGCGATGTGCCAGATGTTCCGGTGAACATGAATATGGCAAGTGTGAAAGTGGAGCCAAATTAAAGTGCTGTAAGTGCGGTGGTGAACATAGTGCTGCATATCGAGGTTGTGAAGCCAGCAAAAGAGCAGCAGAAATTCAGCAGGAAAAAGTCTCCCAGGGATTAACATATGCGGAAGCTGCGAAAAAGGTGCCAGCTAAAAAAGTGGCAGTGGACTCTAACAGGGAAAGTGTGCAGGCTTGCAGTGCATGCAGTGGAAGTCTTCTCTCGGTTACTGGCGGATAGCAAACAACTGAAAGGTGCATACTGCCACCTACTTTACAAGAGTGTGTAACATTATGTCATCTGAGCCCGACCCCTAAATTCTATGACTTAATCATGTGTTATTTAAAAAAGAGAAAAGAGCCCTTCTCGTGATTCTTATTGCCTCTTATTGCCTGTCCATCTCCATCTGTTCCCAGAATCCCAGTTAAATCCCATTCCCTACCAGCCTCTCAAACTTCATTTTCCATTATCTGTCTTTCATTTCCATACTTGTGACAGTGTAATAAGATGTGCTCGACATTTTCTTTTACTCCACATTCTCTACATTTGTCACTTTCGCCTTTCCCCATGGTGAATAAAGTGCCGTTTAAACCTGTGTGATCCAGTCTGAGTCTTGCCATAATGATGTCTTCCCTCCTTTTGGTTGTTGTGAAATTCTTTATTGCAATAGATTTTTGTATTTTGTAATACGATCTACCTTTATGATTTTCATCCCATCTTTTTAGCCATAGCTCAGTTCCTTTTTTCTTGATTACTGCTTTCCCTTCACCTTTTCCAAGAGACAATGGTATAGTTATCTCTTTTGCACCTCCAGCCACCAGTCTGTCAAGCTGATCAAGTTTGCGGACGACACCACCCTCATTGGGCTCATCTCCAACGGCGACGAGTCCGTCTACAGGAAAGAGGTGGCCCGGCTGGCGTCCTGGTGCAGCCACAACAACCTGCAGCTGAACGCTCTGAAGACAGTGGAGATGATCGTGGACTTCAGGAAAGTCACAACCCCTCTGCCCCCCCTCACCCTCACAGGCTCTCCCATCACCACTGCAGATTCCTTCCGCTTCCTGGGCACCACCATCACCCGGGACCTCAAGTGGGAGCCGACCATCAGCTCCCTCATCAAAAAGGCCCAGCAGAGGATGTTCTTCCTGCGGCAGCTGAGGAAGCTCAAGCTACCCACCAAGATGTTGGTGCAGTTCTACACGGCCATCATCGAGTCCATCCTCACCACCTCCATAACTGTGTGGTACGCAGGAGCCACTGCCAGGGACAGACTAAGGCTGCAGCGCGTCGTGCATGCTGCTGAGAAGGTGATCGGCTGCAAGCTCCCATCCCTCCAAGATCTGTACATCTCCAGGACCCGGAGGCGTGCAGGCCGGATCATAGCCGATCCTTCACACCCTGGTCACGTACTGTTTGCCCCCCTCCCCTCAGGTAGAAGACTTCGGTCCATTCAGACTAAAACCTCCCGTCACATGAACAGCTTCTTCCCCTCTGCCATCAGACTGCTGAACACTAAGTGACTTATTAGACTCTCGTGTACTATGTACAGCAGCTCAACCAGACTCATGTCAATCATCACTGTTTTCTTTTTGCATTACCAACTGCACTATGGGGTACTCCACAATATCTGCTGCTCGCTAATATATTTAAAAATTGCTTTGTCTAGTATTACTCATTCATATTCTACATTTTATTGCATGTATAGTTTTTTATTTCTATCTTTTATTTTTATCATGTTTAATGTTGCAGCATTGCACCGAGACAAATTCCTAGTTTGTGTACTACATGAACAATGGCAATAAATCTCATTCTGATTCTGATTCTTTTCCAAGAGCACTTTTTGCTAATTTGTCTGCACAGTCATTCCCTTTCAACCCTTCATGTGCAGGAACCCAACAAAACTGAACTTCTCCACCACCACTGTGTACCCTAAATAAACTGTGATATAGCTCAACCACCAGGTGTCCCCTTGTAGATTTTAGTGTCTGTATGGTTTTTAGTGCTGCAAGTGAGTCCATGCACACCACCACCTGGTCCAGTCTGACCTCCTCCACCCACTGCAAAGCAATAATTATTGCCACCATCTCTGTTGTAAACACGGATGTATTGTTGGAGAGTCTTTTTGCAATGGTCACTTTAAACTCTGGGATGTATACTCCAGCAGAGCCCTCTTTATTCTTTGTACCGTCAGTATAGAGCTGTAAGAAGTTATAGTAATTGTTCCTGAGGTAAATGCTTGTTTTAACACCAACTTCACTCATATGCCAATGTGGGGAGACTTGAGTAACGAAACCGAATTGCATTTAATTCCAGTTTATTTCAAGTAATCATCCCACTGTCTGCTCTCATTCCTGAGCAGCGAACAAAGAGGGTGAACACACCAAAGTTCTCCCTTTTAAACATTCTCACATCAAACCATTTCCCTCGCAGGGGAAATCACACATCTCTATCAAAATCCCTTTATTCACATTCATTAACCTTTTATTTACATAACTCCCCCTTCTCTCCTCTCGAGCCTCAGCGGTCAGGAAGTCTTCTGTCCCCTGTCCTCCGCAGGGGGTCCAGGCTCTGCGGCTCCGCACCGCAAGTCCCAGTCCAACCGGAGGACATTCCTAAAACAGCGGTAATAACCCCGTTCGGACTTTTCGAATTTTTACGCATGCCGTTTGGTCTCAAAGGGGCGGCGCAAACATTTCAGCGGATGATGGCAGGGGAAATCACACATCTCTATCAAAATCCCTTTATTCACATTCATTAACCTTTTATTTACATAACTCCCCCTTCTCTCCTCTCGAGCCTCAGCGGTCAGGAAGTCTTCTGTCCCCTGTCCTCCGCAGGGGGTCCAGGCTCTGCGGCTCCGCACCGCAGGGGACTGCAGCTCTGTGGCTCTCCTTCATCATGAGGTTAAATCACATATGCAGTGTCCAACATATACATGTCTAACAACACAGCCATAGCCAATCCTTTTTCCTCATTAACAGACTAGCGTCCACTTATATTCCCGGAAACAGCCAAGGAGGAACATTACTCACGAGACTGGTGTTAGCGATATCAATAGTGTGCACCCATACATTCTGGTCCTTCTTTCGTCCACCCAAACCCATGTCCCTGGAAATTAGAGTATTCCCAGCAGTCTTGTAGTGTTGTTTTTGAAATATTTGCCTCGTCACTTCCTTTCAGCTTGACCCAGTATGATAATGCGAGTTTATCTCTTCTCAAATCCATTGGCATTTCTCCTGCTTCTACTAAAACTGCATTGTTTGGTGCTGTTTTGACGGCTCCAATGCACAGGTGAAGTGCTCTATGCTGCATTCTATTTTTTTCCACAGTCGTCTTTGCCGCTGCTCCATAAATCATGCATCTGTAGTCTATTGTCGATAGCATTGGTGCTCTGTAAATGTCAATTAATGCCTGTTTATCTGCATCCCATTCATGTCCAGCTACAGCTTTTATGAGACTAATGACTGCATTTTGTCTCCAGATTTTCAACATGAACTCTCCACGTGTATCCACTATCAAACCACAATCCTAGATATCTGAATTCACTGACTTTCTCTATTGGTTGATTATATAATGTTAATGGTTCTGTACCAGTTCTGTTTTTTTTTTGTGAAAGTCATATAGCAGGTTTTACTGTTTGAAAATTTAAATCCCCAGTCATATGACCACTTTTCCACTTTCTCCACTGCTTTCCTGATGTTTTTGAACACAAATTTCTCATTTCTTCCCCTCATCCATGTGGCTCCATCATCTGCATATAGTGCTGTTTTGGTGGATCCCTCTTGATCCTCAAACATGTCATTAATCATTATATTGAATAAAACAGGGCTTATCACACTCCCCTGAGGAACACCATTTTTCTATTTCAAAGTCATTAGAAACTTCTGATCCTACTTTAACCCTAATTGTCCTGTGTGTTAAAAAATCCATTACCACCGATGTCCATTTTATTCAGTTTAATAAGAAGTCCATCCCGCCGGTTATGGCTGCCACGTAAGACGGACGTGTCTCACTCTGCTCTGCTCCTGGAGAAAAAAATCGGCAAATAACTCTCTCATTTGGGACAGAACGTATCCCAGCGTTTGGGCGAGGATATGTCGGCGAAGCCTAAGGCTGGAAAACCAGGTAAAGGAAAAAGCGAGCCGCCGAAACAGTCCAAATTAACGGACTTTCAGGTCTGTGACGCAGCAAACAAAACTCCATATATGGCGGAGGAGGCTGGCAACGGTGCGATATCTGCGGGGAGCGGCGCAGATGCGCTGATGGCTGCCATGAGTTCAATGAGAGCGGACTTTTCCTCTAGATTTGATGGGATTATGACAGCGTTGGAAGGAATAAGAAAGGAATTGGGTGACTGTGTAGAACGAACGGCGCAGATGGAGCTCCGTCTCGCTAGTGCTGAAAATGACGTCACCCGTCTTCAATTAAAGGTGCGCACTTTGGAAAAAAAAAATAAATGTCTAGAAGATAATATTTTGGATTTGGAATCTCGGTTGAGACAGAATAACTTGAGGCTGGTGGGTCTTCCAGAGGAATCAGAAGGTCGGGACGTATATTCCTTTCTGGAAAAGTGGATTCCGGAGGTGCTGGGCAGCGAGGAGTTGCAATCAGCAGTGGTTCTGGAAAATGCACATCGTATTGGCCCACGGAGAGATAAGGGACCGCCGAGGACCTTAATTATGAAGTTTCTTAGCAACAGAGACAGGATGAAGATCTTCAACGCTGCACGAGCTAAAGGAAAGATTAAACACCAGGATCAGCAGGTGCGGTTCTACCCAGATTTGGCCACAGGAATCCAACAATTGAGGAAGCAGTTTGATCCCATACGTAAGGAGCTGCGCAACCTTGGGATTCGTCATGGTGTAATCTATCCTGCGAGACTGCTGACCATGTATGAGGGCAGAACCCACATCTTCAAGACCCCAGAGGAGGCGCAGGAGTTTATCAAGAAGATCAAAGAAGAAGAAGAGACTGGTGGGAGCTAAGCATGAACAAAATATAAGGTAGAATAATTAAGCATTTGCACAGACATCTGACTGACTTGAAGTAAATAGCAAGTTTACAAAATATAGATTGTATTATATATTAAAAAAACAAAAACAAAACAAAAAAAAAAAACCTATGATGTACAAAGTTGTTAAAAATTTTGGAGTTAAGTTGGAAAACTACAGAGGAGAGTTAATGTTACGTCATTAAAAGCAGTAGAGTTAGGGTGATTGGGAGGATGAAGAAGGAGTGGCTTAGGCTGTTCCCCGTGGGTGTGGAGCGGTCGATGGCTATATCGGGAGACGGAATTTTTCTTTTGATTTTGGGGGGTTCGCCACAAGTGTGGGAAGGGGGAATTTGTTTGTGTGTAGTTTGTAGGATGAATGTTCAACCACTCATGTTTTTGCTTCTCTGTATGAGCATGTTTACACTGCAAGGTAATCCCAAACTCTCTATTGATCATAAACCAAAGTGTTAATCTTAATTTAACTTCATGGAATTGCAGAGGTCTACAAAATTTAAAAAAACTTAAACAAGTTATGAATAAAATAAAAGACATGGGTTCAAAAATTGTGTTTTTACAAGAAACTCATCTAATAGAGGAGGATATAAAAAGAATTAGGAGTAGATGGCAAGGAAGTGTCTTCACCTCATCATTCTCATCCCGGGCCAGGGGAGTTATGACTCTCATACATAAATCAGTCCCTTTTCAAGTGAAAAATGTAATTGGAGACAAACTTGGAAGATATGTAATTATTCAAGGTTCTTTGCTATTAGAAAATATAAATCTTGTGAACTTATATGGTCCCAATATAGATGACCAAAAGTTCTTTGCTAATTTATTTCTTATTTTATCATCACTTACAGGGCAACATATAATAGCAGGGGATTTTAATTGTACATTGAATCTAGGTATAGATAGATCAACAGGACTGGATTGTACGCACAATGGATGTAGGATGACTATTAATCATTTTATGAAAGAATTGAGATTGTTAGATATATGGAGAGAAATGAAACCACAAGTTAAAGCCTATTCTTGTTATTCCAGTACCTACAAGACATTCTCACGTATTGATTATTTTTTGATTTCCACAGAATTAAGATCCAAGATTCAAAACTGCTTTTATGATAACATCGTGATCTCTGATCATGCACCCTGTTGTCTAATATATGTAGATAAAAAATTGACAAAGGAATCAGGTAGATGGCAATTTCAGCATAAATGGCTTCAGGATGAGGAATTTGTCAAGTATATAGAAAAACAGATAGACGAGTTCTTTGACATCAATACTACACAAACATCAGCATGTGTAAAGTGGGAGGCTTTCAAAGCTTTTATTAGGGGACATATTATTAGTTATACAGGATCAAAATCTAAGAAGACTCGAGAGGAGAGAGCTAAATTGGAACATAAAATGAAAAGTCTTCAGGAAAAAGTGTATGCAGGAAGTGATCCAAGGTTGGAGAATGAATTACTGATTTTGAGAGCTGAATACGACAAAAAATCAGCGAATAGAGCTGCCTCGAGTCTTCTAAGATTGAAACAATCTTTTTATGAACAAGGTGAAAAATCAGGAAAATTATTGGCATGGCAGATTAAACAATTAGAAATTAAAACACCAATTACTAGTATTATAAGTAACGGACAGGTAGTTATAGATCCTTTAGAAATTAACAGAGCCTTTAGAGATTACTATGAAAAATTATATGATACTAAAAATGAATTTGATTTAACAAAACTAAATGGGTTTTTGAACGAACTATCTATACCGTGTATTCCAAATGAAAACAGGGAGATATTGGAGTCTAAAATTAGTCAAGAAGAAGTTGGGCTAGCCATTGATAATATGAAATCAGGAAAAAGTGCAGGACCAGATGGTCTTCCAGTTGACCTTTATAAAAAATTTAAGAATAAATTAATAAAACCTTTTTTGGAAATGGTTTTAGAAGCATTTCAAAATAATAATTTACCATCATACATAAATAATGCCTTAATTATACTGCTGCCAAAACCAGGTAAGCCCTCTAATAAATGTGAAAATATGAGACCAATAAGCCTATTAAACGCCGACCTTAAGATAATCTGTAAAATTTTAGCAAGACGAATACAAGAAATTTTACCAAATATCATTAATCGAGATCAGAATGGCTTTATAAAAGGAAGACAAGGCTTCCATAATGTAAGAAGACTATTTAATATTATTTATTTTAATAAAGAAGCACCGGATACAGCTCTCCTATCACTGGACGCCGAAAAGGCCTTTGATAGAGTTGAATGGCCCTTTCTTTTTGAAGTCCTACAAAGGTTTGGACTTGGAAATAATTTCATAAAATGGGTTCAAATAATATACAATAATGCTACAGCAGAAATCCTAACAAATAACAATATTTCAAAACCAATAAAAATCAATAGAGGATGTCGACAAGGCTGTCCACTTTCACCTTTACTGTTTACTATGGCAATTGAACCTTTAGCGATAGCGATACGTTTACATTCACAAATATATGGAATTAAAGTTGGACCAACAGAACATAAAATCTCCCTGTACACCGATGACATAATTTTGTTGATGTCGAATCTAAAAAAATCAATTCCAACCTTGTTGAATTTAATAAAGAATTTTGGGGAAATATCAGGATATAAAATAAGTAAAACTAAATCTTCAATATTAATGCTAAATGAGACCCAGAGAAATTACCCAGCCCCTGAGGTAAATCAATTCAATGTTGTAAATCAGTTTAAATATTTAGGAATCCAAATTGTGCCTAAGCTAGAATCAGTCGCCAGTGTCAACTATGAAGCCTTAATGTCAGATATCAATGAGTTAACTCAGAGATGGATGTCATTACCAATGTCGATGATCGGGAGAATCAATATACTTAAAAGTAATATTTTACCTAAAATACTTTATTTATTTCAATACATTCCCTTATCACCACCTTTAGATTTATTCTCAAGAATAAAAAAAAAAGTTAGTGGAATTTATATGGAACAACAGGAGGGCTAGATTACGTCTGTCTTTATTATATTTACCATTTGATCGTGGAGGTCTGAAATGTCCAAATTTTATGTTGTATTATTGGTTGGCACAACTGAGGTCTATGACATATTATTTTTCATCAAATGATCTCCCTCACTGGACTGAAATGGAGTCATACAATTTACCTTTACCTCTTCCCATATTCATATACTCAGATTCGGCAAAAAAATTACAAAAACAAGTTAAAAATCCATTTGTAAAGCATATGATCAAAATATGGTGTGAAGCTAAAAACTATTTAAAAGAACCACAGTTATTGTCACAATTTAGTCCAATATGGGGTAATCAATATTTTAAACCAGGGAGAGCGGACGCTGTATTTAAAGTATGGAATTTAAAAGGGATACAAAAGATTCAGGATTTATATTTGCCATGTGCAGATAACATAATGTCTTTTGAAGAGCTGAGGATCAAATTTAATCTCAATAGAACACATTTTTTTAAATATCTTCAACTTAGAAACTTTATTCGATCAAATCAAAATAAAGCTCTCACTCGACCTATTTATTCATCCTTGGAAAAAATGATGATGAAAGATAGTAAAAGAAAGGGTATTATTTCAGAGTTTTATAACTCATTGACACTATCTTCAAGTGAAAATTCACTGAAAAGATTAAACTACTGGAAAGAAGATCTGCAAACTGAAATTTCAGAGGAACAATGGGAATTGGCTTGTACAGAAGCTCAAACCAAATCAATAAATGTACGCCTTAAATTGATACATTTCAAATGGTTAATGCGGATGTATGTTACACCGGAGGAGTTAAATAAATATAACAAAAATATACCAGATACATGCACAAAATGCATGGAAAGTAAAGGATGTGGTATATATCACTCATATATTCCATACCTACATTTGTTAGAGCATGTGGAAATGTTTGGGACAGAATATACAAAGGAACTTCACACCTCTGAAAAACAAAGGAATCTCACCGCCGTGTGAAGACTCATGACGTCACAGGACGCCATGGCAACAGACTCGATACCTTTACCCCCCTAAAGCGAGAGGGGGAGTTCCCATCACCTCCCAAGACAGGGAGAGGGGATGGCAGGACAATGGGGATTAAGATAACGGGGAGATGTTACCTTTTTCAATGAGTGGCTCTGACGTCAGCTGTTTCAATGAGTGGTGCTATGCGTGCTTGTATTTAACCAGCGAGCGAAGCAGAGTTCTCTCTCTTGCCTTCTGCCAAGCTCTACACCTGATGAGATTTGATAGAGGAGCTATTCATTAAAAACCCTGTTTTTAATACAAAACCGCCTCGTTATTTCAGCTCCACTACACTGGTGACCCTGACGCGAGAATATGGACAGGAGGCGTTCTTCAAGCTGCTCATCCATGGTGGCTCTGGCACACGCCAGCGACGACGCAGACGAGGGAACAAGCAGACAGCTGTTTCCCACGGCAGAGGGCACTGAGAGAGCTCAACCGAGCTCCAGCACCGCCGTGAGTGCCGAGGCAAGGCACTCTCACCCGGCGGGCACAACAGTGATGGTGTGCACTAATGCCGTTGCTGTCAACCTGCCAGACTTCTGGCGAGAAGACCCCGCCTCTTGGTTTCAGCAAGCTGAAGCCCAGTTTATACTGGCGGGCATCACAGCAGACGATATTAAGTTTTACCATATCGTCTCCAAACTCGACTCCGCCACTTCGAAGTGTGTGCGGAGCTTGGTCCGGCGACCACCAGCCCGGGACAAATATGAGACACTCAAGGCGACCATCGTGGCGAATTATGTCCCGTCAGCGGAGGAAAGAGCCGAGAGGATCCTGGCGGTCTACGGCCACAGAGGGAGCAATCCAAGGACCCTCATGGAGGATTTGCTACAACTCAAGGAGGAGGATAATGATAATTTCCTTTTCCAATTCATTTTCCTCAGCACGCTACCACCGCATTTGAGAGGGACACTCGCCAGTATGAAGTGCAATAATCATCGGGATTTCCGCACACTGGCCAACGAGGCTTACCGGCTCGTCAACGCCTGCAGAGAACGGACACCCACAGCGGCATCCGCAGATTTGAAAACTGACACCCCGAGCCTTGGAGAGACTCAACCCACGGTGACAGCGGCGCGGCCCAAGCGCAACGAGCAGAACGACGTCTGCTATTACCACCACCGCTTCGCAGAGAAAGCCCGCAAATGCGTTCCCCCCTGCAAGTTTACGAGGTCGTGGAAACGCCAAAGCCGAGGGCCATTAACAGCAGCAGTTCTCGGCGAGAAGAATAAGCTGTTATACGTGACGGATGGATACACAGGCAAGCAGTTCCTCATCGACACGGGAGCTCAGCTGAGTTTCGTCATGCCCTCCCACGCAGAGCGAACCATGGGCACCCGGGGCAACGGAGCAGTGGCAGCCAACGGCTCTGACATCGACACGTTCGGTGAAAAGAGCCTGCACCTCCTCATCCACGGCCGCAGCTACAGATGGACATTTGTTGTAGCAGCGGTGAGCTTTAACTTGTTAGGCGCAGATTTTCTGTGTGCACATGGGTTATTAGTGGATCTTGCAAATAGGCGCCTGGTTAATGCACTATCTTTTACTTCTTTTCCATGCTCAGCTCGAGTTTCTCCACCACCTGTGCAGGCCAACGTCACTACGGCAGGAGGTAAGTTTGAGCAACTCCTCACCCAATTTCCAGCACTCACAACCCCCAAATTCTCAGCCACTGTAGCCAAACACGGGGTTAAACACTTCATTCCAACAACGGGATCTCCCGTTTTTGCCAAAGCTCGCCGCTTAGACGCGGCCAAGCTCAACATAGCAAGGGACGAATTTGCAGCTCTTGAAAAATTAGGCATTTGCCGACGTTCAAAGAGCCCTTGGGCTTCACCACTTCACATGGTCCCGAAATCCGACGGTTCTTGGAGACCGTGCGGAGATTACCGCAGGCTAAACAACGCTACAGCGCATGACCGCTACCCCATTCCTCACATTCAGGATTTTTCATTACATTTAGCAGGCGCGCGCATTTTTTCAAAAATAGACTTAGTCCGCGGTTATCACCAAGTCCCAGTCCGAGCTGAAGATATTCCTAAAACAGCGGTTATAACCCCTTTCGGCCTTTTTGAATTTCTAAGAATGCCATTCGGCCTCAAAGGCGTGGCTCAAACTTTTCAACGGATGATGGACGCAGTCCTACGCGACCTACCCTTTGTTTTTGTCTACCTCGATGACATGCTGGTAGCCAGTTCATCTGAGGAAGAACACGAACAGCACCTCACTACCGTTTTTCAGAGGCTGGAAGAGCACGGACTTATAATCAATCCAGCCAAATGCAAATTCGGCGTATCACAAATTGATTTTTTGGGACATAGGGTCTCCCCGGCAGGGGCAATTCCGCTTCCAGACAAAGTTCGTGCGATAGAAAGTTTTCCACGGCCTCAAACGGTTAAGTCGCTACAGGAATTTTTGGGGATGGTTAATTTTTACAACCGTTTCCTCCTCCACGCAGCTCAGCTCATGCAACTCCTATATGACGCGCTCAGAAAAAAGAAAGCTTCCAACGCGGTCGAATGGACCCCGGAGCGCGAACGCGCTTTCGCGGAAGTAAAAAGCGCCCTAGCTAACGCAACAATGTTAGTCCACCCAGATCCCTCAGCCCGCATTGCTCTAACTAGGGATGGGCATAATTTACCGATTAACCGATAATCGATCATTAAGAATTTCACCGAGGAAGTTCATTTTCGTCGACAAACCGTTTTTTTTTTTTTTTAAACAATCCGAGGTTATTAAGGCCTAGTGCACGGCCGTCCTCAAACAATGCAATGGCAAAATTTGGGCACCAGGGGGCAACATTACACCATCGCCGTACCCTGGCGTGCCTCCGTTGATACATGCGGGCTTCCGTAGGGCGATCGCCAAATCATGAGGCGGTTACGGCGAAGTGTTGCGTGGGACCATTTCAATTTAAAAAATGACCAGGTGTACTGCAATCACTGCAATGCAGCATACAAATATACCTCATCGACAGGGTCCATGGAACACCCTTATTACGCGAAGAAACCGCCAACAGTGGTTGCGCGCTGAGTAATGGCGGTCGTGAAGATTCTTTTTTTTTTTTTTCAGAAACTTTATTGAGAAGGTCATGAAGATTCGGTGTACACACGTCGAGGGAAGCTGCAGGAGGCGGTGTAGTGCCTCGACGGGAAGACTATTTCGCACAAAATGGCACAAGAGAACAGCAAAAAGTTCCACGCGGCTAGACTAAGCAATACGAGCGATAGAGCAATGAATGCGGCCTTCGTTTGTTGGGTGGCCGCTCGGCAGGGAGAGAGAGCTGGGTAAAACGTCTCGGCCAATCAGCTTGCGGGGTGAAACGTCTCGGCCAATCAGTTTGCGAGATTCCCGAGCCGAGCAAACACGAGAACAGAGAGAGAGAGATTTGAGAGAGAGAGGTAGATTTGAGTTGTGCGGCTCTCCGTGCCCTCCGTGCTGATACCTGATGTTCTAATTTAGTCTACCTACCTAAAAATGTTAATGATTAACCGATTATTAATCATTAATTCTCCCGGCGATCGGTGAAGAAAATTTCACCGAATGCCCATCCCTAGCTCTAACCACAGATGCTTCAGACCTGGCTATAGGGGCAGTTGTAGAACAACTTGTCAGTGGGGTCTGGCAACCTTTAGCATTCTTTAGCAAATCGCTAAACCCAACTGAACGCAAATACAGCACTTTTGACAGAGAGCTGCTGGCGCTTCATTTGTCCATCCGCCATTTCCAGTTTTGGTTAGAAGGGCGGAGTTTCACGGCTTTCGTGGACCATAAGCCGCTCACTTTTGCTATGGCTAAAATTTCAGAACCTTGGTCGGGCAGACAACAAAGACAGCTAGCTGCGATTTCAGAGTTCACCACAGACATTCGACATGTAGCGGGCAAACTTAACGTAGTAGCGGACTGTCTCTCTCGCGCTGTGGCACCGCCAGAGCACGAGGAGACAGATTACACTGCTTCAGCAGCTGAGCTTTTCTCTAACGCAAACACATATGCAGCACCTATCCATGAAGGGATAGATTATGCAGCCATGGCGGAAGAACAAGGTAGTGATGCGGACGTGCGCGCGCTCCTGTCTGGACCAACAGGGTTAAGGCTGGAAGAAAAAGGGGTGTGCGACGGCGTGCCCCCCCTAATATGCGATGTTTCAACCGGCCGACCTCGCCCGTTAGTACCAGCTGCTTGGCGCCACCGCATTTTCGACGCAATTCACTCCCTCGCGCACCCAGGTGTGCGCGCCTCGGTCAAAATGGTTGCCGAAAAGTTTGTGTGGCCAGGCCTGCGCAAAAACGTAAAAGAATGGGCAAAAACTTGCATTCCTTGTCAGCGCGCCAAAGTACACAAACACACAAAAGCCCCTCTGGAGCCTTTTCCAATCCCTGCTAGAAGGTTTGACCACATTCATGTCGACCTCGTGGGGCCGCTGCCTTCCTCCCAGGGTTTCACACACCTGCTAACAATGATAGACCGCACCACACGCTGGCCAGAGGCAGTCCCTCTAGCGGCAACTACAGCGGAGGAAGTCGCTCGCGTTTTTCTAACAAATTGGGTGGCACGTTTCGGCGTCCCATCAGACATCACGTCAGATAGGGGGCCTCAATTTGTCTCAGAGCTCTGGTCAGCCATGTCCAACAGTTTAGGGGCAACAATTCACCGTACCACCGCTTATCACCCTCAGGCTAATGGGTTATGCGAGCGTTTTCACAGGTCCTTAAAGGCCGCCCTCAGGGCCTCATTAACGGACACAAATTGGGTAAATAAACTTCCCTGGGTTTTATTGGGGTTGCGTGCGGCACCTAAAGAGGATTTAGACGCTTCCCCTGCAGAATTAGTCTTTGCTCAGCCTATCAGACTCCCAGGTGAATTTTTACCAGAAAACCCAGAACCAGGGCACCTCCCAGTCCCAAGGTTTTTAGGCAGTAACAGTCCGGACTCTCTCCACGGTCCAGCTCATCACTCCTTTCCGCGAGTTTTTGTTCCTCAAACTTTAAAAAACGCTGAGTTTGTTTTTGTTAAGCATGAAGCTCTAAAACCAACGTTACGCCCAGTATACGATGGCCCGTATAGAGTGCTGGAAAATGGTGACAAACACTTTGTGCTTGATTATGGGGATAGAAATGAAACGGTCAGCATTGACAGACTCAAACCTGCCTTCTTGTTGAGAGACGAACCCGCACAGCTGGCTCGAGCACCTCGGCGAGGTAGACCCCCCAAGGAAAAAGTCTCAGCCCCCAGGCAGGGAACAGATAATCTCTCTCCTTCCCACACTGCAGATTCCTCACAACAAGGTCCCAGCAGGACGCCTAAACCGACCTACAGCAGCTTTGGGAGAAGATTGAAACCCAGACTACACAGGGACTGATTACACCACTCTGCAAATTTTCGCTAATTGTGCCGCAACAGTTTAGGACTGATTTATGATTATACTATGCTGTTATGTTTTCACTGAACTCTCTTAGGAGCATGGCTGCTTGAAAGTTTCTTCTGTGGCAACGGCTGTAACACGTAGTATGTCTTAGTAATTACCCTAGACAGCACAGCACAGCCTCCAGGAATGCTTTGACTGTACAGACTGGAAGATGTTCATAATGGCCTGCGGGGATGATTTGGACTCTCTGGCTGAGCTCACATGCTCATACATGGCTTACTGTCAAAATAAGTTTGTTCCGACTTCCGGTTATGGCTGCCACGTAGGACGGACGTGTCTCGCTCTGCTCTGCTCCTGGAGAAAAAAAATCGGCAAATAACTCTCTCATTTGGGACAGAACGTATCCCAGCATTTGGGCGAGGATATGTCGGCGAAGCCTAAGGCTGGAAAACCAGGAAAAGGAAAAAGCGAGCCGCCGAAACAGTCCAAATTAACGGACTTTCAGGTCTGTGACGCAGCAAACAAAACTCCATATATGGCGGAGGAGGCTGGCGGCGGTGCGATGTTTGCGGGGAATGGCGCAGATGCGCTGATGGCTGCCATGAGTTCAATGAGAGCGGACTTTTCCTCTAGATTTGATGGGATTATGACAGCGTTGGAAGGAATAAGAAAGGAATTGGGTGACTGTGTAGAACGAACGGCGCAGATGGAGCTCCGTCTCGCTAGTGCTGAAGATGACGTCACCCGTCTTCAATTAAAGGTGCGCACTTTGGAAAAAAAAAATAAATCTCTGGAAGATAATATTTTGGATTTGGAATCTCGGTCGAGACAGAATAATTTGAGGCTGGTGGGTCTTCCAGAGGAATCAGAAGGTCGGGACGTATGTTCCTTTCTGGAAAAGTGGATTCCGGAGGTGCTGGGCAGCGAGGAGTTGCAGTCAGCAGTGGTTCTGGAAAAAGCACATCGTATTGGCCCACGGAGAGATAAGGGACCGCCGAGGACCTTAATTATGAAGTTTCTTAGCAACAGAGACAGGATGAAGATCTTCAACGCTGCACGTGCTAAAGGAGAGATTAAACACCAGGACCAGCAGGTGCGGTTCTACCCAGATTTGGCCACAGGAATCCAACAATTGAGGAAGCAGTTTGATCCCGTACGTAAGGAGCTGCGCAACCTTGGGATTCGTCATGGTGTAATCTATCCTGCGAGACTGCTGACCACGTATGAGGGCAGAACCCACATATTCAAGACCCCAGAGGAGGCGCAGGAGTTCATCAAGAAGATCAAAGAAGAAGAAGAGACTGGTGGGAGCTAAGCATGAACAAAATATAAGGTAGAATAATTAAGCATTTGCACAGGCATCTGACTGACTTGAAGTAAATAGTAAGTTTACAAAATATAGATTGTATTATATATTAAAAAAACAAAACAAAAACAAAACAAACAAACAAAAAAAAAAACTATGATGTACAAAGTTGTTAAAAATTTTGGAGTTAAGTTGGAAAACTACAGAAGAGAGTTAATGTTACGTCATTAAAAGCAGTAGAGTTAGGGTGATTGGGAGGATGAAGAAGGAGTGGCTTAGGCTGTTCCCCGTGGGTGTGGAACGGTCGATGGCTATATCGGGAGACAGAATTTTTCTTTTGATTTTGGGGGGTTTGCCACAAGTGTGGGAAGGGGAAATTTGTTTGTGTGTAGTTTGTAGGATGAATGTTCAACCACTCATGTTTTTGCTTCTCTGTATGAGCATGTTTACACTGCAAGGTAATCCTAAACTCTCTATTGATCATGGACCAAAGTGTTAATCTTAATTTAACTTCATGGAATTGCAGAGGTCTACAAAATTTAAAAAAACTTAAACAAGTTATGAATAAAATAAAGGACATGGGTTCAAGAATTGTGTTTTTACAAGAAACTCATCTGATAGAGGAGGATGTTAAAAGAATTAGGAGTAGATGGCAGGGAAGTGTATTCACCTCTTCATTTTCATCCCGAGCCAGGGGAGTTATGACTCTCATACATAAATCAGTTCCTTTTCAGGTGAAAAATGTAATTGGAGACAAATTTGGAAGATATGTAATCATTCAAGGTTCTTTGCTATTAGAAAATATAAATCTTGTGAACTTATATGGTCCCAATATAGATGATCAGAAGTTCTTTGCTAATTTATTTCTCATCTTATCATCACTTACAGGGCAACATATAATAGCAGGGGATTTTAATTGTACATTGAATCCAGGTGTGGATAGATCAACAGGACTGGATTGTACGCACATTGGATGTAGGATGACTATTAATCATTTTATGAAAGAATTGAGATTGTTAGATATATGGAGAGAAATGAAACCACAAGTTAAAGCCTATTCTTGTTATTCCAGTACCTACAAGACATTCTCACGTATTGATTATTTTTTGATTTCCACAGAATTAAGGTCCAAGATTCAAAACTGCTTTTATGATAACATCGTGATTTCTGATCATGCACCCTGTTGTCTAATATATGTAGATAAAAAATTGACAAAGGAATCAGGTAGATGGCAATTTCAGCATAAATGGCTACAGGATGAGGAATTTGTCAAGTATATAGAAAAACAGATAGACGAGTTCTTTGACATCAATACTACACAAACATCAGCATGTGTAAAGTGGGAGGCTTTCAAAGCTTTTATTAGGGGACATATTATTAGTTATACAGGATCAAAATCTAAGAAGACTCGAGAGGAGAGAGCTAAATTGGAACATAAAATAAAAAGTCTTCAGGAAAAAGTGTATGCAGGAAGTGACCCAAGGTTGGAGAATGAATTACTGATTTTGAGAGCTGAATACGACAAAAAATCAGCGAATAGAGCTGCCTCGAGTCTTCTAAGATTGAAACAATCTTTTTATGAACAAGGTGAAAAATCAGGAAAATTATTAGCATGGCAGATTAAACAATTGGAAATTAAAACACCAATTACCAGTATTATAAGTAAAGGACAGGTAGTTATAGATCCTTTAGAAATTAATAGAGCCTTTAGAGATTACTATGAAAAATTATATGATACCAAAAATGAACCTGATTTAACAAAACTAAATGGGTTTTTGAACGAACTATCTATACCGTGTATTCCAAATGAAAACAGGGAGATATTGGAGTCTAAAATTAGTCAAGAAGAAGTTGGGCTAGCCATTGATAATATGAAATCAGGAAAAAGTGCAGGACCAGATGGTCTTCCAGTTGACCTTTATAAAAAATTTAAGAATAAATTAATAAAACCTTTTTTGGAAATGGTTTTAGAAGCATTTCAAAATAATAATTTACCATCATACATAAATAATGCCTTAATTATACTGCTGCCAAAACCAGGTAAGCCCTCTAATAAATGTGAAAATATGAGACCAATAAGCCTATTAAACGCCGACCTTAAGATAATCTGTAAAATTTTAGCAAGACGAATACAAGAAATTTTACCAAATATTATTAATCGAGATCAGAATGGCTTTATAAAGGGTAGACAAGGCTTCCATAATGTAAGAAGACTATTTAATATTATTTATTTTAATAAAGAAGCACCGGATACAGCTCTCCTATCATTGGACGCCGAAAAGGCCTTTGATAGAGTTGAATGGCCCTTTCTTTTTGAAGTCCTACAAAGGTTTGGACTTGGAAATAATTTCATAAAATGGGTTCAAATAATATACAATAATGCTACAGCAGAAATCCTAACAAATAACAATATTTCAAAACCAATAAAAATCAATAGAGGATGTCGACAAGACTGTCCACTTTCACCTTTACTGTTTACTATGGCAATTGAACCTTTAGCGATAGCGATACGTTTACATTCACAAATATATGGAATTAAAGTTGGACCAACAGAACATAAAATCTCCCTGTACGCCGATGATATAATTTTGTTTATGTCGAATCTAAAAAAATCAATTCCAACCTTGTTGAATTTAATAAAGAATTTTGGGGAAATATCAGGATATAAAATAAATAAAACTAAATCTTCAATATTAATGCTAAATGAGACCCAGAGAAATTACCCAGCCCCTGAGGTAAATCAATTCAATGTTGTAAATCAGTTTAAATATTTAGGAATCCAAATTATGCCTAAGCTAGAATCAGTCGCCAGTGTCAACTATGAAGCCTTAATGTCAGATATCAATGAGTTAACTCAGAGATGGATGTCACTACCAATGTCGATGATCGGGAGAATCAATATACTTAAAAGTAATATTTTACCTAAAATACTTTATTTATTTCAATACATTCCCTTATCACCACCTTTAGATCTATTCTCAAGAATAAAAAAAAAGTTAGTGGAATTTATATGGAACAACAGGAGGGCTAGATTACGTTTGTCTTTATTATATTTACCATTTGATCGTGGAGGTCTGAAATGTCCAAATTTTATGTTGTATTATTGGTCGGCACAACTGAGGTCTATGACATATTATTTTTCATCAAATGATCTCCCTCACTGGACTGAAATGGAATCATACAATTTACCTTTACCTCTTCCCATATTCATATACTCAGATTCGGCAAAAAAATTACAAAAACAAGTTAAAAATCCATTTGTAAAGCATATGATCAAAATATGGTGTGAAGCTAAAAACTATTTAAAAGAACCACAGTTATTGTCACAATTTAGTCCAATAACAA